>CM035418.1:137789877-138434877 GCA_020310875.1 Ceratopteris richardii | reverse complement strand
TAGGTCATTAGGATTAGGGTTCTAAGGTTTTTAAAAATTCATACAAATATTCACACATATACAAATATACACACATAATACATATACACATACACATGTATATACATAGGCATACACACATATACATGTGTTTTGATTGTTGTTTATAAATATCATGTCAATGTGTCTCATTTCTTTGTACATGGTTCATGATTGATTTCTCCCATGTCTTTTGTATTTGATAGTATGTTTTGCTTTAACAAATCATGTTTCTATTGCCTGTCATACATGTCACATGTTCTCCGATTTTTCTTGGGTAGAGTGTATTGTCTTTTGCTACACAGCAGCATGGGAATGTTGCTGTAGCAAGAGATAACATACTCTGCCAAAAAAAATTTTGCAGATATGGTCGTCGGTATAGGTGACGGTATCCCCAGGAAGATACCGATGCTTATACCGACTATTCTGCCCAGGGGCATACCATCGTTTATACCGTCGCTTATACCGATGCTTATACCGACACTTATACGGACGCATATACCGACACATATACCGACGCTTATACCGATGCTTATACCGAGGATTATATCGGTGCTTTGTTTCCGATGCCTACACCGACCCTTACACCGGCGTCGGGGCAAAATTGGACTCGTTCATTTTCCTCGGTAGAAGCCTCGGTATACCCCCGATATGTTGTAGTGTCACATGCATACAAAATGCATGTATACACATGCATATGCATACATACATACACACTTATACACATACACACACATATAGTCACATACACAGATACACATGCATACACACACATACACACACATAGATACATAGACATACACACACATGTACATACACACATATATACACACACATACATACAATGACATGCATACATACACACACATGCATACACAAGTATGTGTGTACATACATACCCACATGCATGCACATATATACACATACACACATATATACATAAAACACATGATATATATACACGTCCATACACACACATACACAAACACACACATATACATACACACACATACACACATATAGATGCATACACATATACATACACACACATAGACACATTCACATGCATACATACACACACATGCATATGCATACATACATACATATATGCATACACACATATACACACATATACACATACACACACATACAAATATACACACACATACACATATACATACACACACATACACATATACATACACACACACACATAGACACAACACATACACTCACATGCATACATACACACACACATGCATACATAACACACATGCATACACATGCATATGCACACATACACACATACACATACACACATATATGCATACACATACATACATACATACATACATACATACATACATACATACATACATACATACATACATACATACATACATACATACATACACACACATACACATATATACACAAACATGCTATGATTACACATACATACATACACATACACACACATGTTTTGTTAGATTTATTTAGATATCCATGGTCTACCATTGGTCTACCTGCATTTGGTCGAGGACCCTAGTTGGGTCAAGGACCAGAGCTCGGGGGAGCCAAGGCTCTAGCACGGATCTTCGAAGTTATTCCATCTCCTCAGAGTGGCCATATGAGGAGTGGTTGGACCTTAGAGAAGATCCTAGAGGTGCGAAGGGCAAGGGCTATTTAAGGTTGGGAGGAGAGTGGTAGGTAGCTAATTGGGATCTTTAATTTGGTATCAGAGCTTGAGTGAGAAAGGGGAAAGTCTTAGAGGAGAGGCCACTTCATCATCTTCTTGAGAAAGGCTAGGAGGAAAGTCTTGTGGACGTCGCGTGGAGTTTTGAGGAGAAGAGCGTGAGTTTTTTCGAGTTGATCTTGGCAGACGGCAGCCAAGGGAGTATCCTGAGAGGAATTTCGAGCAAAAATTGACTAGAAACTTCGTTATCAACGACTCAAGGACGTCGATCAGCAGGTATGAGTTCATACGCGTTGTTTTTTTCAAGCCGGGGGAGGGCCGCCCATAGGCTTAACAGCCTTGAAGAGGGACGAGAAGTACACAAGTTCTCCCTCCTCCTAGGAGATATTGGAATGTAGACTTTGAAGCTTCTTTTATAGGCACCAAACCTCTGATCCATACGCTATGTGGGATTAACTCGCTGCTCGCACGCTCTTCTTGGCTGAAGAAGTCGACTGGAAGAGAGGAAGAGGGATATGATGAAGCAAATTCTCTGATTTGACCTTTTGAAATTTCTACCTAGGTGCACTAAAATGGACATATCTTGAGCTAGCAATATCCAAATTGAGAAATTCAAAATCCTATAGATTCCTTGCTTGAAGAGCTTTCAATTGATATGTTATGTGACAGGTTCTGAGTAGATATGACTATCTGTACAGAGCTTGGAAGTTGACTGAATAGTATCACAAAGGAATCTTTGGGCATGAATGAATTTGTATTTCTTTCATAGATGTTTTTGGACATGGTTTCTTTTCATAGGAGATAATTTTGCACATATTTATATTCATTTAAGATCATAAAAATCATGTCAAATCTTAAATTTTTTTGATAGAAAATGAAGTAGAAGAAAGGAAGAGGTTGTTGTTCAAAGTTGCTCTATTAGGATGCATTAGATGTTGAAATTTCTCATTGATTGATTTTGGTTGAATGAGTTCATGGATTGAATAAAGAGTGAATATTCAATTGTACATGGAAGTTCATTAATGCATTTATTATTATTCTTCTTCATTGAAATTTAGTTGTATGGATCTGAAGATACAATTAGTATTACACCTAATTGTTTACAAGAGAATGAGCGGATATATGCATTGAAAAGAAAATATGATTTTAGTAATCTATGGACATCAATTTGCATGCACTCACCAAATAATTTGTCCTAATAATATATATATATATATATATATATATATATATATATATATATATATATATATATATATATATATATATATATATATATATATATATATATATATATATATATATATATATATATATATATATATATATATATATATATATATATGTGTGTGTGTGTGTGTGTGTGTGTGTGTGTTGGAGTTAGACGTCTCCGGAAGCACGCGAACAACACAAGGAAGAAGAAGAAGCTTGGAGCACAACACACGATACTGAATGTATTACTAGAGAATGTACAAAGATAAGTAGTCCATTAGGGCAATAGGCATATACACAAGCTGGGGGAAAAAACCTCCTAAAGAGGGAAAAAAGTGCCCCGGCGGTCCTAGTGTGTTCACACACATCACTACCTAAATATATCAACAAATCCCCCCTGGGAGTGATGCAGTGAACAAGGAGCTGGCACTCATGTATAAGGAAGTGCCAAGCTATGTGGAAATCACTCCACAAAAGGAAGTAAGCCCAAAGCTTTGCGGAAAGCCTCAAACTTCTCCCTAGGCAGAGCCTTCGTGAAAAGGTCTGCAATGTTCTCCTGCATGGGCACATATGCCAAGCTGATCTCCCCAGCAGAGAACCTGTCCCTGACATAGTGATAATGCACCTCAATGTGCTTAGTGCGAGCATGGAACACAGGGTTCTGCACAACTACCAATGCGCTCTGACTGTCAGTGAAGATGGTGGTGGCAGAAGTCTGACCAACACCCAAATCAACCATAATGCATCTTGCCACACACACTCAACAGATGCTATGAAAGCTGCCCTATACTCAGCCTCACAACTGGAAGTGGCCACAGTAGGCTGCTTCTTGCTCAACCAAGATATACATGAGCTACCAAGCATTAAGCAAAAGCCACTAGTGGACACACAAGTGTCATAGCAACTAGCCCAATCAAAGTCAAAAAAGCATGCAAATCTGGCGGTAATGATCCCCCCTTGGGATAAAACAACCCAAGAAGCCGAGTACCACTCAAGTAGCGAAAGATGTGCTTAACCGCCTGCGAATGCTTGACTCCTGTGCAATGCATAAACCTCACTACAACATATCGAGGGTATATCGAGGATGCTACCGAGGCAAATGAACGGGCATGATTTCTTTGCGACGTCGGTGTTAGAGTCGGTATACGCGTTGGAAAGAAAGCGCCGGTATCGGCGCCGGTATAAGCGTCGGTATACACGTCGGTATATGACTCGGTATTACTGGCACTTATACCGATGTCCATACCGATGCCCGTGCTGGGCGTACCGACGCCTATACCGATGTCCATACTGGAGCTACCGACGCGTATATCGACGACCTTTTCTGCACAAATTTTTTTGGGCAGAATGTGTTGTCTTTTGCTACAGCATGATGTTATCTAGCAAAAGACAATACACTCTGCCCAACTGAGTACATGTGTTATGTACTCTAATGGCAACCAAAACATAAACTTATATGAGCAAAAATGATCAATGAATCATGTACAAAAAGTTGTATATTCCATAAATGAAAAATGTACAAAAGTGTGGAAAACCACTTCTATATATGAATCGAATACAAAATGTGACAAAGCACTTCCATATAGGAATCGAATACAAAATTATGGTACATCATTGCCACATAGGAGTGTAATACAAAATTGTGGCAATGTGACAAAACACTTCCATATAGGAATCGAATACAAAATTATGTTACATCATTGTCGTATGCGAGTGTGATACAAAATTGTGGCATTGATCAAAATACTTACACCTACAATCCTGCAACAAAACATATGTATAAAATAAGACCAATTAACATGACATTTATAAACAACAACTAAAAACACGAAACCAAGATATAACTTTACCTAATCAAGAATATTCTCCCATGAGACGATTGCACCGCGTCCCTCTAAGTCTTGTAACAGTGCAATCAGTCCATGTCGATATCCATATCATTCTTCACTTCACGTCGGAGGACGACCCATTGCCAACTCCTATAATAAATATGCAAAATGTTAGATGAACATACATAATGTGCTTAACACAAACAACTTCAATAATTAACACGATACTTACAAATTGGTAGCGCATGCTGTCGTACCCGCCGGTACCTAAATGCGATGTTCCAACCGTATCTAAATGTGTGGCCGCCGCATCTCTCTGTTGACGATATCGATTAGGAGTATGTTGCTGCTCATCCTGAATCGATTCCCATTCTTTGACATCTAGCCATATAGGCTTCGGTAAGCCTGCTCTAAAAGCATCGCGAGCTTCCGATCGTCGATGAGACATTACCTCACGTGCCATATGTTGAATCCATTCGGAACTCACAATAGGATTCCCAGGTGCTGGCCGGTACTCTTCATATATGCATTGTGTGATATGATTTTTAGAGTCCCTATCCTGTTCGGTCCATTTTAACATTACTGAATGACCGAATTCGATGGAGCAAAGTTGTCGAATGCGCTAACGCATTGACTTTTCGACCGCATCCATAACTGGAGCTCCATTACAGATATGATATATCTTAGATTCGTCATGATCATGCTTGTATGCATATGCATGCTTGTATGCATATGCATTCATGCATGCATATGCATTCATGCATGCATATGCATATGTGCATATGCATATGCATGCTTGTATGCATATGCATGCATGTATGCATATGCATTCATGTATGCATATGCAAGCTTGTATGCATATGCATGCTTGTATGTGTATGCATATGCATGAATGTGTATGCATATGTATGTGTATGCATATGTATGTGTCTGCATATGCATGAATGTGTATGCATATGCATGCTTGTATGCATATGCATTCATGCATGCATATGCATATGTGCATATGCATTCATGTATGCATATGCATGCTTGTATGCATATGCATGCTTGTATGCATATGCATTCATGTATGCATATGTACGCTTGTATGCATATGCATTCATGCATGCATATGCATATGTGCATATGCATGCATGTATGCATATGCATGCATGTATGCATATGCATGCATGTATGCATATGCATGCATGTATGCATATGCATACAAGAATGCATATGCATACAAGAATGCATATGCATACAAGAATGCATATGCATACAAGCATGCATATGCATATGCATATTCATGTATGCATATGCATGCTTGCATGCATATGCATATGTGCATATGCATTCATGTATGCATATGCATGCTTGTATGCATATGCATTCATGCATGCATATGCATATGTGCATATGCATTCATGTATGCATATGCATGCTTGTATGCATATGCATGCATGTATTCATATGCATTCATGTATGCATATGCAAGCTTGTATGCATATGCATGCTTGTATGTGCATGCATATGCATGAATGTGTATGCATACGTATTATGTACATGTGTATGCATATGCATTGTGTATGTGCGTATGCATATACATGTTTGTATGCATATGCATTGTGTATGTGTGTATGTGTATGCATATGCATTGTGTATGTGTGTATGTGTATGCATATGCATTGTGTATGTGTATGTATATGTGTATGTGTGTATGCATATGTATACATGCATTCATGTATGCATACAATTGTATGCATATGCATGCTTGTATGCATATGCTTGTATGCATATGCATGCATGTATGCATTTGCATGCTTGTATGCATATGCATGCTTGTATGCATATGCATGCTTGTATGCATATGCATTCACGTATGCATATGCATGCTTGTATGCATATGCATTCATGCATGCATATGCATATGTGCATATGCATTCATGCATGCATATGCATATGTGCATATGCATTCATGTATATGCATATGCATGTTTGTATTCATATGCATGTGTGTGTTTATACATATGTGAGTGTGTATGTATATGTATATATCTCTCCCTCTCTCTCTCTCTCAATCGAAAACAAAACTAAAAAGAGAAGATATTAGAAAAGCAAAAAGATAAAGAAAGAAAAAAGAGTGATATATCTCTCACTTACATCGATATAATTGTTTGAATCAAGGTTGTTAAAATCCACTTGAAGTTCTCCTTCGTCGAATTTCTAAAAATTTGATCGCAAAAATCTCTTGCAAAATTAAAGAAAGAAGATATTAGAAAAGGAAAAACATAAAGAAAGAAAAAAGAGTGCTACAATATGTGCGATCTACTACCAAAGCGTCATATCTATAAAAATAGAGGTGTGCTTAGAGAGAGAGAGAGGGAAGGAGAGGAAGAGAGAGAGAGAGAGAGAGAGAGAGAGAGAGAGAGAGAGAGAGAGAGAGAGAGAGAGAGAGAGAGAGAGAGAGAGAGAGAGAGAGAGAGAGAGGGGAGAGAGAGGGGAGAGAGAGAGAGAGAGAGAGAGAGAGAGAGAGAGAGAGAGAGAGAGAGAGAGAGAGAGAGAGAGAGAGAGAGAGAGAGAGAGAGAGAGAGAGAGAGAGAGAGAGAGAGAGAGAGAGAGAGAGAGAGAGAGAGAGAGAGATGAAAGAGAGATGAAAGAGAGATGAAAGAGAGAGAGAGAGAGAGAGAGAGAGAGAGAGAGAGAGAGAGAGAGAGAGAGAGAGAGAGAGAGAGAGAGAGAGAGAGAGAGAGAGAGAGAGAGAGGGAGAGAGGGAGAGAGGGAGAGAGAGAGAGAGAGAGAGAGAGAGAGAGAGAGAGAGAGAGAGAGAGGAGAGAGAGAGAGAGAGAGAGAGAGAGAGAGAGAGAGAGAGAGAGAGAATTGTTTGAATCAAGGTCATCAAAATCCACTTGAAGTTCTCCTTCGTCGAATTTCCAAAGATTTGATCCCAAAATCTCTTGCAAAACCAAACAGAGAACATATTAGTAAAGCAAAAACATAAAGAAAGAAAAAAGAGTGCTACAATATGTGGGATCTACTTACCAAAACTTCAGATCTATAAAGATAGAGGTCCGTTTAGAGAGAGAGAGAGGGAGGGAGAGAGAGGGAGGGAGAGAGAGAGAAGGAGAGAGAGTGAGAGAGAGGGAGGGAGAGAGAGAGAGGGAGAAGAGAGAGAGAGAGAAAGAGAGAGAGAGAGAGAGAGAGAGAGAGAGAGAGAGAGAGAGAGAGAGAGAGAGAGAGAGAGAGAGAGAGAGAGAGAGAGAGAGAGAGATAGAGGGTGACAAACAGAGATCTGCTGTTGGCGCGCGCAAACCCGACAGGAGAAGATCTAGATTCAAAACGCTCAGAATGACGAATTTTGGTTTCGGGCCCGGTTAAAAAGAGAGCATTAGTATAAGCATCGGTATAAGTGTCGGTACTTACAGCAAATTACCGACGCTTATACCGACGCAGTCTTTCCGAGGCAAAGCAGCTTTCCCAAATTGTCCGAGGGTCATACCGATGCCGACAGCTGACCGTCAGTATACCCTCGATATGTTGTAGTGCGTGCTCATGTGTGAGACAACAAACTGAATATCTGGTCGAGTAATGCATAAGTAAATCAAGCATCCAACACCCTGCTGATAGAGAACAACATCAAATGCATCTCCAGCATCATGAAGAATCAATCATGAACCTGTCTCCATAGGAGTGGCAATAGGCTTACAGTCTTCAAGGCCAAAACGCTGCAATAATGTGTCAATATTTTTCGTTTGACAAAATGCCATTCCACCATTAACTTGCATAAATTGAATGCCCAAATAGTGATGCAAATGCCCCAAGTCAGACTTGTCAAATGAGGCATGCAAATCATGTTGGTGCAGGGCAATCAACAATTGAAGTTTTGATGAAGGTTTGGAAGTCAAGGACAAAAGAAAAGATCAAGTTATGAAGCTTGAAGGAAATGCATATTCAGAAGATGAAGATGTGTACACATATGTACATAGATAGTTTACTTATACTTTTGTATAGTCATAAGCTTGTAAATATTTGAATATATATACAAAGGAAAAATGTTGGGGCAAATGTATGAGAGTATAGAATACAAGAATTCAGAAGAATTAGGTGTGATTAGACACTTGAGAAGTATGAAGATTAGCTCTCTCATCCAGATGTAAAGTTTTTCTAGTAATGGAAGGAAAATTGCACCCGATGTTTTTGTGCATTCTCCTTCTGTGCTTTTGATCATTTCAAGAATCCTTTTGTAGACATCTAATTCCATAGTTAATGAGTTTATGGTTAAAGTTTGAGAGCCTAATTGTAAACAGGCTATGAGAATTATGAGTAGGAACATTCATATGTGAAGAAGTGTTCACTGTTTTCTGAAACAGGTGCAATCTCGATGGTCAAAGATTTGATCATTTCTCAGTGCACAGGTTAAAGTCTTGTATAAATCAGGAGTCAAAATCTAAGTTGGAAGGTAAGCTATCTATGGCTAAAAGCATTTGCATAAACGGGTTCTAGATTGAGAGAACCAAGTGTTAGAAGTTACAGGTGTCTAAATTGACTTCTCAAAAGAGCAGTTCTAGACATAGGTGACTTGTTGAGATCATTTCTTAAGATCTACTGAGTCTTTTGGAATGATTTAACTTGGACAAGTGCGCAAACTATAGGCGACACTTTGTGCAAAGTTTTATTAAAAACTTTACACATTTGATAAGTCAATGAGAGAGATATGTGCAGCAAACTTTCTGTAGAATGATCTTCTTCACATTTTATCCAAAATCTTTATAATTGATCATTAATCCTCCAAATTGGTAAATGTTTTGAGTTACTCTTGATATAGAGGTGCTCTAACTTCAAGATTAGCTTGTTCTTTTGGAGATTAACACTCTCCATCAGTGGTATGAGAGTAGGAATGTTCCAACTAGGGAGGAATTATCAGATTTGAAGACTTGGATGAAGAAAGATGCTCAAGCTAGGAGCATTATTTACATGGCATTTAATGATTACTTGCTACCTCACATTAGAGGTCTTGAAAGTGCAACTGATATATGGAATGCTTTGGAAGAGCATTTCCAAAACACCACAAAGTCAAGGAAGGCATCCTTGTGGGCAGAATTTACCACATTTAAGAAGAAGGCTTCTCAATCCATCTCAGATTATGTAACAAGGATGAAGGACATTGCAGATGCATTAGGAGCAGTTGATGAAGACATTGATGAGGATAATTTGGTAAGGCAAATTCTTACAGGTTTAAGAGGTGATGACAAATGGAAGCCATTCATTTTCTCTACTGAATTATCACTTTATCATTTCACTCTTGATTTAAATCAGTTGCTAGGACATATGCTAACCTTTGAGCAGGATGTCAAAGGTGAAAGTGATAAGAGTACAGGTCATGCAATGTATTCAAAGGATAAGAAGAAGAATATCAAAGGGAAGCAACAAGTAAATGAAGATGAAGGTACAACTAGCCAAGCCAACTTCCTAAGAGGAAGAGGAGGTAATACAAATCACTTAGCTAATGATTGTTGGCATAATACTCAGAATAATGGTGGATATAATCAGAATTTTAATTCAAGAGGAAGAGGTGGCAGAAATCAAAGAGGTAATTTCAGAGGTAGAGGTAGTAGAGGTTACTTTGGAAGAAATGCAGGTAGAGGATTCCAAAGTCAACAATACAAAAATACCTACTACAATTATGCTTCAAATCAGAAGGAGGATTCAACATTGATAATGAATGCAACTTGTGAAAGGCAAAGTGAAGACCAAAGAGTCTTCTACATTGACTCAGGGTGTAGCAATCACCTGAGTGGCAACATAGCTTTGATGACTGATTGGGAGAATAAGGTAACTAATGTCGTAGTTCAAACAGGTGACAATACAAAGCATAATGTGAAGTCAATTGGATCAGTGAAGGCCAAGGATGCTAGTACTCTCTTGAGTAAGGTTTTGTATGTTCCTACAATTCCTAAGAATCTGATAAGTGTAGGTCAAATTGTTGAAAAAGGTTATGAAGTTAGGTTCACTACTGAAGGAGTGTTTGTGGAAGACCCTAGCAATGGGTATAAACAAATTGTTTCAGGAAAGAAAGAAGGAAGATTGTTCACATTGAAGATCCAAGGTAATGTTGGTCATGCCTTGTTCACTTATGGAGGACATAAGATCTCTGAGTTAGATCTTTGGCACAAAAAGCTTGGACATTTTAATGAAAGAGGTATCAAAGATATGGTTAATAATGGTTCAGTGCTTGGATTGCCTAATGTTGCAGGTCAACATATGACATACAGATGTGAGACATGTCAATTAGGTAAAGCTCATAAGCAATCTTATTCCAAGCATGGTTTTATGTATTCAGAGAAGCTTGAGTTGGTACACACAGATGTGTGGGGACCATCAAAGGATTTCAGTATCAATGGTTCAAGGTATTATGTGATTTATGTTGATGATGCTACCAAATGGATCACTATCTATGTGATCAAAGATAAGTCAGAGGTATTCAATACATTCAAACATTATCATGTGTATGCAGAGAGAATTACAGGTCATAAGTTGAAGAGACTAAGGTAAGATGGAGGGGGAGAGTATTTCTCTAATGAGTTCAGTGATTACTTGTGGAATTCATATATAAAAAGGGAAATTACTTGCAAGTACTCTCCTTAACAAAATGGTGTAGCAGAAAGGAGAAATAGAACTCTTGTTGAGTTTGCAAGATCCATGATGAAGGAGAAAAATTGCCCAAATTACTTGTGGGCTGAGGCTGTAAATACAGCTACTTATTTGGTCAATAGATTACCATGTAAAGCTTTGCAGGGTATGACACCATATGAGGCATGGTGGGGTAAGAGACCTACTTTAGATCATTGCAAAGTATTTGGATGTTTGGCATATGCATATGTGCCATCACAATTAAGGCATGAATTGGAACCCAAAGCTAAAAAATATGTGTTCATTGGATATGATGATAAGCAGATGGGATATAGGTTATGGAGTCCATCCACAAAACAATTCCTTGTGTCTAAGGATGTTACATTTGATGAGCAAGGTACTTGGTATGCAGGTACAATCAATATTTATGCAGGTGATGAAGAAGTTGTGAATCAAAAGAAAGGTAAATCAAAGGTTCACATATTTGATGAAGAGGAGAACAATGAAGTACAGGTTGAAGTTGAAGAGGTGCCAAGATTTGATCCAGAATGTGATGAACCAGAAAACTCAAGAAGTGGAGAACTCAGAAGGTCAACAAGACACAAATGGCAACGTACAAGGTATAGTTATGACACTTCTTTTTTGGCTACCAAAGATTATGCATATATGGTAAAGGCAGATGAAGACCCTTCTACATATGAAGAGGCAAAAGGTAAGGAAAATTGGGAGAAAGCTATGCAGGAAGAGTATGATGCATTGATGGAGAATGAGACTTGGGATTTGGTTCCTAAACCAAATAGTCAGAAAATCATTGGATGCAAATGGGTCTACAAGACAAAGAGGTATGCAGATGGAAGTGTGTCTAGGTATAAAGCTAGACTTGTTGTGAAAGGGTTTGCTCAGACATATGGTATAGATTATGATGAAACTTATAGTCCTGTGGCAAAGATGACAACCATCAGGACACTCATAGCTATTGCTGCATGTAAAGGTTGGAAATTATGTCAATTAGATGTGAAGAATGCTTTTCTAAATGGTTATATTTCAGATGATGTTTTCATGGAGCAACCACAAGGATTCAGAGATGAAAGGTATCCAGATCATGTGTGCAAGCTCAAGAGAGCTTTGTATGGCTTGAAGCAGATCCCAAGGGCATGGAATTATAGACTTGTGAAGTCCTTAAAAGAACTTGGATTCCAAGTGTCTAAAGCAGATTGTCGCTTGCTTGTCAAAGCAAGTGAAAATGGGTTTATTTACATGTGCATATATGTTGATGATATAATTCTTACAGGTACAAATGAGAAAGGTATTCAAAGTGTAAAGAAGCAAATGGAGAAAGAGTTCAAGATCAGTGACTTGGGAGATTTGTCATATTTCTTGGGCATGGAGATCTCATACACTCAGCATGGAGTGTATGTAACTCAAGAAAGGTACTTGAAGAACTTGTTAATCAAGTTTAAAATGGATGATTGCAGGGTAGCACCTACTCCAATGGAAGTGAATCACAAATTGAGCAGATATAGAGGAGAAGAGTTCAAGGACTTAGAGTCTAGATTTGTATTTGATCTTTAGAACTTACGAGTTCAAGTCTAGAAGAATGTAAATCATAGGTATATAAGTTAATTTGAGTCAGAAACATGAGAGAGAGAACTCAATTTTGAAATCTGAGTGAGTAGAGAAAAGTCGTGTCTTTTCTGAGAGAGATGGTGAGAGAAAACTTCTGAGTCTGAGAGAGTTTTCCATGGCTGTGAGCAAAATTAGGCCAAGCCATTTTGTACACATCTTCTCTGATAATCAACACATATTTGTGTAGAAGGATTAAGTCTAATTCCTTTTGTACATTGAGTTCCAAGTCATTTCATATGACTGTGTAAGGTAGTTGACAGTTACGACTTTTCTGGCGCACATTTGACTGATCTTCTGAAGGTCAGATCTCGAAGCACAGTGTAAAGTTTTTGGTAAGTGATAGCTCGTTTGAAAGCTACTATCCTCAACTACATTTGGTCAAAAGATCTTTGAGAAACGGGACGCGTACTCAGAGAAATCAGCTTAAGAGTGGAGGTATGTCAAATCGATGAAGTCATTTTTCAGTTTTCAGACATAGTGGAAAAGTTGAAGCTAAATCAGAAGATTTTGAAGTTATTACTTGAAAGTTTTGGTTATTATGTGTTGCTTAACATTAGCAAGAACATTCTTTAGCAAGTGATCAAAAGATTTTGCAAAGATTGAGCTAATACAGGTCAGATTGAAGGATTGAAGAAAAGGCGCAGATTTCTGTGAAGTGAAATTTTGATTTTCACTAAATTCAGAGATGAATACTTACAATGTGAGTTTTGCTAAGCTAATGATGGTTATGGAGGTTTTCTAATACTACATTAGTTTGGTTCTTGTGGTGTTTTACACACCAACAAGTGGTATCAGAGCAGATAAGGTCCTCGAGAGTAAAGGGAGAACAGATACAAGAAGAATTGAAGAGTTCTTTATCAAAGAAGGAGGAAGCTGAGGTGTTCAACAACAAAAGTCATCAGAAGATTGTTTCGAAGTTACTTCCAAGGGTAAAGGTCTACAAAAGGTATCATTCTTTAACCTTACACTTACAGGTTGAAGCAGAAGCAAGGATACCATGGCAGATCATGTGTCCATTGACAAATTGGACAGAGATAACTATCCTGCTTGGGTAATGAGGATGGAGGCCTTACTTATGAGTAAGGACCTAATGGTATATGTGACAGGTGAAGAGGAGAAGCCTAAATTTGAAGATGAAAGTCATCCAAGGAAGGAAGAGCTAGAAGCTTTGAAGCTATGGCAGAAGAGAGATGCAAGTGCAAGAGCTTATATATATAACACTATTACAGATCATTTGTTGCCACACATCAGAGGTTTAGAAACAGCTGAAGATATTTGGAATGCTTTGGAAGACCACTTCCAAAACACTACTAAAGCTAGGAAAGCTAGCTTATGGTCAGAGTTTACCACATTCAAGAAAAAGCAAAATCAGAGTATTAGTGATTATGTCACTAAGATGAAAGACTTGGCAGATAGTCTTGGATCTATTGATGAGGATATTGAAGATCATAGGTTGATAGCTCAATTACTTGCAGGATTAAGAGGTGATGAGAGATGGAAGCCTTTTGTACTTTCAACAGAACTCTCATTAAATCATTATGTGCCAGAATTAAATCAATTACTTGGATTGATGCTCACATTTGAGCAAGACTTGAAGTCAGATGGAGACAAAGGTCAAAGTTCTGCAATGTATGTGAAGAACAAAAAGAAAGGAGATAAAGGCAAGGCAAAGGATGAAGAAGAGTCAACAACTCAAGCAAATTATGCAAAAGGAAGAGGTTTTGGCAGAGGTAAAGGTCGAGGAAATGGAAGAGGTAGAGGTAATCAGAACAATAACAAGAAGACATGTTGGATTTGTGGATTGAACAATCATCTAGCATATGATTGTTGGCATAATCAACAAGGAGCAAGCCAAAATCAGAACAACAATGGCAGAGGAAGAGGTGGAAGGTTTCAGAATCAATTTCAAAGAGGAAGACATAATTCAAGAGGAAGTTATGGAAGAGGTGGTGGTAGAAATTGGAATCAGAACCAATCATACAACACCACATATTACAATTATGCAAATGATACACAGAATGACAACCATACAACATTGATGATGAATTCAATTAGTTCATCAGAGAAGGAAGATCTCAAGGTATTTTATATTGATTCTGGTTGTTCAAATCATTTATCAGGTAATATAGAATTGTTGTCAGAATTGGAAGAAGGAAATTCAAGTCATACAGTACAAACAGGTGACAATACAAAACATAATGTGCATTCAATTGGAAAAGTGAAGTGCAGGAGTGGAGCTGATTTATTAACAAATGTTTTGTATGTTCCAACAATACCAAAGAATCTGATTAGTGTTGGACAAATAGTGGAGAAAGGTTTCCAAGTCAGATTTACAAATGAAGGGGTATTTGTTGAAGATCCAGAGGATGAATACAAACCCATTGTTTGTGGTAAGAAGGAAGGTAGACTTTTTACTCTCAAAGTGCAAGGAAATGTTGGTCAAGCTCTAATCACACATGATGATGAAGTAATTACAGAATTAGATCTTTGGCATAAAAGATTGGGACACTTCAATGAAAGAGGAATCAAAACTATGGTGGAGAACCAATCTGTATTGGGACTACCAAATGTGAAGAATCAACATATGATATACAAGTGTGAAGCTTGTCAGATGGGAAAAGCTCATAGACAACCATTTCAGAAGAAAGGTTTCAAGCATGATGGTTTGCTTGAACTCATACATACAGATGTATGGGGGCCAACAAAAGAAGGTTCAATAAATGGATCTAGGTATTATGTTTTGTTTATTGATGATGCTACAAGGTGGATAACCCTTTATGTTCTAAAGGAAAGGTCAGAAGTCTTTGGAGCATTCAAACATTTTCATGCTTATGCAGAAAGAGTTACAGGTCACAAACTCAAGAGGCTAAGGTCTGATGGAGGGGGAGAATACTTCTCTCAAGAGTTTAATGACTATCTTTGGAATGCAGGTATCAAGAGAGAGATAACTTGCAGGTATACACCTCAACATAATGGGGTGGCAGAAAGGAGGAATAGAACATTGGTTGAATTTGCAAAAGCAATGCTAAAAGAAAAGAATTGCCCTAATTATCTTTGGGCTGAGGCTGTAAATACAGCCACATACCTTGTGAATAGGCTACCATGTGGAGCTTTGAATGGTATGACCCCTTATGAAGCCTGGTGGGGTAAGAAACCAACACTTGACCATTGTAAAGTGTTTGGGTCAATTGCCTATGCTTATGTGCCATCACAACTCAGACATAAGCTTGAACCAAAGGCAGAAAAATATGTGTTTATTGGGTATGATGAAAAGCAAATGGGTTATAGGCTATGGAGTCCTTTAACTAAACATTTTATTGTTTCCAGAGATGTGACTTTTGATGAACAGAAGAGTTGGTATGCAGATAAAAAATGTGATCTTGAAACATTTGAAGAAGAGATAAGAAGGAGTGCAAGAGGTAAGTCACATATGCAGATAGATGGAGATGAAGAACATATGCAAGCAAGCACATCAAGAGTTGGATCATATAGAAGGAATGAAGATGGACCAATATTTGATGAAGAAGTACATCCAGATATACATGAAGAGTGTGAACCAAGAAGGTCAACCAGAATGAGGAAGCAACCTACAAGGTATTCATATGACACTTCTTACTTGACTCAGAAAAATTATGCTTACATGGTTAAGGAAGATGAAGAACCTCAAGGCTATGATGAAGCAAAAGGTAAGAGACAATGGGAAGTAGCAATGAAGAAAGAGTTTGATGCTCTTGAAGAGAACAAAACTTGGGAACTTGTCCCAAAGCCTAATGGTAAGAAAGTGATTGGAAATAAATGGGTTTACAAAGTTAAAAAGCATGCAGATGGAACTATAGCCAGATACAAAGCCAGATTGGTGGTTAAAGGCTATGCTCAAACTTTTGGCATAGATTATGATGAGACATTCAGTCCTGTAGCAAAGATGTCAACCATAAGGACAATCATTGCCATTGCAGCATCAAAAGGATGGACATTGAGTCAATTGGACATTAAGAATGCATTTTTGAATGGATATATATCAGATGAGGTTTACATGGAGCAACCTCAAGGGTTTGCAGATCATAAATTTCCAAATTATGTTTGCAGATTAAGAAGAGCACTTTATGGTTTGAAGCAAGCTCCAAGAGCTTGGAATTATAGACTTGTAAAGTATCTTAATGATCTTGGCTATCAAAGTTCAAAGGCAGATGCAAGTTTACTTATCAAAAGAACAGATGAAGGTATGATCTACATTTGTATATATGTAGATGATATTATAATTACAGGTACCTCAAATGAAGGAATCAAGGAGGTGAAGAAGCTACTTGAGAAGGAATTCAAGATAAGTGATCTAGGAAAATTGTCATATTTTCTTGGAATGGAAATCACTTATGCAGAGCATGGTATTTATGTATCACAAGAAAGGTATCTCTTGAATCTTCTAAAGAAGTTTAACATGGAGAATTGCAGAGAGGCATCTACACCACTAGAAGTCAATCACAAACTCAGTAGATATGATGGTGCAGAGTTCAAAGACATGAGGAAGTATCAATCTTTAGTGGGAAGTTTGATTTATGCAACTCTAACAAGGCCTGATCTTAGTTATGCAGTTGGTGTCCTTTCTCAATTCATGCATTGTCCAAAGGATCCACATTGGATTGCAGGTCAAAGAGTCCTTAGATATATCAAAGGGACTTTGAAAGAAGGATTGTATTATCCTTTTACATCAGATATAAGGTTGAGAGCTTATAGTGATTCAGATTGGGCAGGAAGTCAAGATGACAGAAGGTCTACTCATGGCTACTTGATATACATTGGAGATAAGCTTGTGAGTTGGTGTTCAAAGAAACAACACACAGTGGCCTTATCATCAACAGAAGCTGAATACAAAGGACTTGTGGAAGCAGCAAAGGAAGTCATATGGATGCAGACATTATTCAAAAGCTTGGGAATTGATCAAGGTATACCCATCATTTATGGAGATAACATGAGTTCATTATATCTTGCAGCAAATCCTGTGTTTCATGCAAGGACAAAGCACATAGAGATACAGTACCATTTTCTTAGAGAAAAGGTAATGGAGAAAGAGATTGAAGTGGTGTACACTTCTACAAAAGATCAGATTGCAGATATTATGACAAAAAGCTTGGATGGAGTGAAGACAAGTAAGTTCAAGGAGATGGCAGGAATAAAAGAGAAGAAGATTATGTGAAGAAGTCAAAGCATGCTAATTAGTGATTGAGGGGGAGCTGTTGGGGCTTCACTCACTAATTAGGCATGGATATATGAAGATATATGAAGGCATATGATGAAGGAAAGAAGAAGTGAAGGAAAGACCTACAGAAAATCAAGCCTAAGTGAAGGGACAATTTCACTATTGTAAATTAGTGCAAAATTAGAGTCTAGATTTGTATTTGATCTTTAGAACTTACGAGTTCAAGTCTAGAAGAATGTAAATCATAGGTATATAAGTTAATTTGAGTCAGAAACATGAGAGAGAGAACTCAATTTTGAAATCTGAGTGAGTAGAGAAAAGTCGTGTCTTTTCTGAGAGAGATGGTGAGAGAAAACTTCTGAGTCTGAGAGAGTTTTCCATGGCTGTGAGCAAAATTAGGCCAAGCCATTTTGTACACATCTTCTCTGATAATCAACACATATTTGTGTAGAAGGATTAAGTCTAATTCCTTTTGTACATTGAGTTCCAAGTCATTTCATATGACTGTGTAAGGTAGTTGACAGTTACGACTTTTCTGGCGCACATTTGACTGATCTTCTGAAGGTCAGATCTCGAAGCACAGTGTAAAGTTTTTGGTAAGTGATAGCTCGTTTGAAAGCTACTATCCTCAACTACATTTGGTCAAAAGATCTTTGAGAAACGAGACGCGTACTCAGAGAAATCAGCTTAAGAGTGGAGGTATGTCAAATCGATGAAGTCATTTTTCAGTTTTCAGACATAGTGGAAAAGTTGAAGCTAAATCAGAAGATTTTGAAGTTATTACTTGAAAGTTTTGGTTATTATGTGTTGCTTAACATTAGCAAGAACATTCTTTAGCAAGTGATCAAAAGATTTTGCAAAGATTGAGCTAATACAGGTCAGATTGAAGGATTGAAGAAAAGGCGCAGATTTCTGTGAAGTGAAATTTTGATTTTCACTAAATTCAGAGATGAATACTTACAATGTGAGTTTTGCTAAGCTAATGATGGTTATGGAGGTTTTCTAATACTACATTAGTTTGGTTCTTGTGGTGTTTTACACACCAACAGTAGTCTGATCTATGCTACTTTAAATAGGCCTGACTTGTCATATGCAGTTGGAATATTGTCTCAATTCATGCATTGTCCTAGGAAAGAACATTGGATTGCAGGACAAAGAGTGTTGAGGTACATTAAGGGTGCACTCAAAGAAGTTTTGTATTATGGTTTTACATCAGATACAAACATCAAGATCTATAGTGATACAAATTGAGTAGGTAATCCTGATGATAGGAGATCAACTTATGGATACTTGTGTTATGTGGGAGATAAGTTAATTTCATGGTGTTCAAAGAAGCAACACACAGTTGCTTTGTCATCTACAGAAGCAGAGTACAAAGGGATGGTTGAAGCTGCAAAGGAAGTGATATGGCTTAAGACTCTTATGAAGAGTTTTGACATCATGAGTACACCCACTATTTATGGAGATAACATAAGTTCATTGTATTTAGCTGCTAATCTTGTTCTTCATGCTAGGACTAAACATATTGAGATTCAGTATCACTTTCTAAGAGAGAAGGTGATGGATAAAGAGATTGAAGTAATACATACTTCAACAAAAGATCAGATAGCTGATATGCTAATAAAGAACTTGGATGGATCAAAGCTACAGAGATTCAAAGATATGGAAGGCATAAAGAAGATAGAGAAAACCTCAATTGATGATTGAGGGGGAGCTGTTGGTTCAGGGCAATCAACAATTGAAGTTTTGATGAAGGTTTGGAAGTCTTCCTTCAAGCTTCATAACTTGATCTTTTCTTCAGTCCTTCAAGCTTCATAACTTGATCTTTTCCTTCAAGCTTCATAACTTGATTTTTTCCTTCAAGTTTTGCATAAGTGAGGAGTCAAAATATAAGTTGGAAGGTAAGCTATCTATGGCTAAAATCATTTGCATAAACGGGTTCTAGATTGAGAGAACCAAGTGTTAGAAGTTATAGGTGTCTGAATCGACTTCTCAGAAGAGCAATTCTAGACATAGGTGACTTGTTAAGATCATTTGTTAAGATCTACTTAGTATTTTGGAATGATTTAACTTGGAGAAGGTGCAAAAACTATAGGCAATACCTTGTGCAAAGTTTTATAAAAAACTTTACACATTTGATAAGTCAATGATAGAGATATGTGCAGTAGACTTTCTGTAGAATCATCTTCTTCACAGTTTATCCAAAATCTTTATAATTGATCATTTATCCTCCAAATTGGTAAATGTTTTGAGTTACTCTTGATATAGAGGTGCTCTAACTTCAAGAGTAGCTTGTTCTTTTGGAGATTAACACTCTCCATCAAATCAGCCTTAAAATCACCAATATGCTTCTCAATAGGACTAGTGTGCCATAGACAACAATGATCAGAAGCACATCATTAGCATGTTTAAGATATAAGGTGCTTTCAGTTGGATTGTTCCCAAAACTATGTGCAATCAGATAGGCATGTATCTTCTCATACCAAGCACGTGGTGCTTGCTTTAAACCATATAATGCCTTCTTTAACCTACACACCTGGTTTTCATGCCCTTTCTGCACAAAGCCACGGGCTGAAAAACATACACTTCTTCATGCAAGTCACGATTCAAAAATGTTGTTTTAGTGTCCAACTGATGTACATTCCAACCATGATGAGCTGCATGTGCACAAATGCTCCGAACAATAGTCATACAACATGTAAGTGCAAAGGTCTCATCAAAATCAATGCCTCTTTCCTATGCATAGCCCTTTGCAACAAGTCTAGCCTTATACCTGTAAACTGTACCATCCGGTTTACACTTCCGCTTGTATACCCACTTAGTGCCAATGGCCTTCTTGCCTGGAGGCAAGTCACATAAAGACCAAGTACCATTCTTCATTATAACATCATATTCAGATTGCATAGCAGCCATCCAATTTTTCGAATTTTGTGCTTCATCAAACGAAACAGGCTCATTCTCATCACAGAGACTAGATGCAACCATAGCATAGCAATCTGATGCAAAAGAGGCACTATGAGAGCCTGAACGAGTACAATATGATAGAGGTGCATCTAATTTGCTGTCATGCAAAGTCTACACCAGCCATTTTGGCATAGTTTTTGCCTGCTCAATATCAAAACTCTCATCAACTAGTGCATCATGTAAATCTGCATCAGAAATGGAATGATCTACATCATCACATGAAACCTGCAAAGGCTGAGAAGTTGCCTCATTGGGACTAGCACTAGACTGTCCACCTATAAAAAGAGGTAGCAAAGTATCATACATGTCTTTGGAGCTAACATATGTCTCCTTAGTACATGAAAGCAATGGCTGAATAGCATCTTCCACAGAAACAACATCACGGCTAACCAGAATGCATTTAGTCTGTGGATGATACAGACGATATTCTTTACTTTCAAAACTGTACCCAACAAAAATTCATTTTACTGCTTTATCATCCATTTTTTTGGGATGTTGTTCAGGCACTAATGCATATGCCAAACAACCAAAAACACGCAGATGAGCAATAGATGGCTTGTGATCATGCTAAGCCTCATATGGAGTGATAGACTGCAGCGCTTTAGTGGGACACCTGTTCAGCACATATGCTACACACATGACAGCCTCAAGCCAGAAACTATGTGGTAAAGCCTGACTTTTGACCATACACCTCGCCATCTCCATGAGTGACCTATTCTTTCCTTCAGCAACCCCATTTTGTTGAGGTGTATATGGCACTGTACATTGGTGTTTTATCCCACGTTCAGCCAGAAATGCATTAAAATCAAAAGACATATATTCCCCCCCTCGATCTGAACGGAGAGTGCCCATTTTACATGCTGACATATTTTCAGCCAAACTCAAAACTGTTTGAAGTACATGAACACTTCGGACTTTGCCTTCAATGGATATACCCATGCATGCCTGGAAAAATCATCAATGAAAGTCACGAAGTAAAGATAATTTCCAAAAGAAGGTGTCTGCATAGGACCACAGACATCACTATGTACAAGCTGCAATTTCTGAGTAGCCCAAACTGAACCATCTTTTGGAAATGAGGAACGCTGCATTTTGCCCAAAATATAGCCTTCACAAACATGTTTTCCAGGTGCCTCAGGTTTGGGCAAAGAGGACACCATTTCAGATTTCTACAGGCATAGCAAACTAGCAAAATTTAGATGACCAAAGCGTGCATGCCAAAGCTTTGTATCTGAGATAGCCTGAGAATCATGTACTGCACATGCCGAATCATTCACAGGTCTTTCATAGTCTATGAGCTTATACAACCCACGACATAAAATGCCAGAAGCAATAATCACATCGCCATTTGATAGATCATGAACTGTACACCTGTCATCAATAAATTTCACAACCAAGCCAATCTTGGCTAATGCAGAAACTGATAACAGGTTCTTCTTGATCCTTGGCACAAATAAAGCATCTGACAACGTGAAAGAACTACCATCAGTAGTAGTCAAAATGATCTTACCAACTCCCATAACAGGATAACAGGAGTTGTTGGCGCATGTAACAGTATTCCCTGTAGGGGCAGGCTGAAGTGAAGAGAAGAAAGTGCGCTGCGAGGTAATATGTTTGGTGGCCCCACTATCAAAGTACGAAACATCTGAGTCCTACTGCAGACATGCACTACTCATGAGAAGATGGGTCAAAATTGCAAATAGTAGTAAACACCTATTCTTCTTCGTGCACAAGATTAGCAGACTCTGTTTTTGGTGTAGAGGCTTCTGCAACAACCATTCGAGCCTCTTTCCTCTTTGCCTTTTTTGCAGCCACTTTTGAACAGTTCTTTATGATATGATCATTCCCTTTACAGTACTTACAAAACAATTTCTGCTTTTCTAATTTTTTCTCATCTTTGTCTTGGTTCTTTGAATGTGCAGCATTTATAGATTTCTGCTTACTAGTAGAAGAGCTCCATTTTCCTTTGCCCTTCTGACTAGCCAGGAAAGCTTGATCTGCAATACGCATAATGGACCTGTTCTACCTGGACTGATCTTCCTGCAACAGAATGGAGACTAACTCTTCAAATGACAAGGCATTTGGATTGCCTTTCATCATCAATCGAAGAGTAGAAGCAAAACTCTGATATGAATCAGGAAGACCATTTAGAACGGTCTGCACAAGTGAGCTATCTGGTATAACCTCATCAATAGAAATCAATTATTCCTTCAAGTCTTTGATCTTTGTTAGGAAACTGTCCATAGAATCACCTTCATTCATGTGCTCACTCTCCAACTGTTTTTGGAGGTAAGCAACACGAGCCTCATTCCTAGCTTGGTATAATGTGGTAAGTATATCCCAAGCATCCTTAGTTGTTTTGCAAGAGAGAATATGATGAATAATGGCACATTTGACAGACAAAGCTATCAATGCATGTGCCTGGGCATCTCTACCATCCCAACGAAACTGCTCTGCAGTAGGTGCAGCAGAAACTGTAGCACGAATAGGAATATGCAGAATACCATTATCTTCGATACCTTTTGTATCAGCTTCAATACCTGTAGTTGTAATAGTTGCAGATGTGATAGGACATTTTTCGACACCTTGCACAATGTTCCACAGTCCTTTTGCAACCAACATATGGTGCATCATATAAGCCCATAACGAGTAGTTGGTACCATCCAACTTATCCTCAATAGCCAACATACGGAATACATCACTACTTTCAGCCATGGCCAGTGACTAAAATACCTTGATGCAGAAAATTGACTGTATCTCAAAACGTTGAACAGAACTGTGCAGACGAATTCCACTAGACCTGTAGCAGACTTTGAGACGCTTATACTGGTGAATAGAAACTGCTATATACCTCTGGCACAAAAAGACAAAATAACTTGCACAAGCACTGCGATAATGCGTTCGGAGGCCAAAGTGAGTTCAGATCGTGATTTCAGCACCACAGAGCGAAGCCGTTTTGATCTCTAAAACACCTTGAGTATGCTCACCAAATTTCATGCGAATCTGAAACTGCAAACGGAGGAGTGTCGACGATGCCCTAGATGAAGCGACGACCTGCTCTCATACCAATTGTTGGAGTTAGACGTATGCGGAAGCACATGAACCACACAAGGAAGAAGAAGAAGCTTGGAGCACAACACACGATACTGAATGTATTACTAGAGAATGTACAAAGATAACTAGCCCATTAGGGCAATAGGCATATATACAAGCCGGGGGAAAAAAACCTCCTAAAGAGGGAAAAAAATGCCCCGGCGGTCCTAGTGTGTTCACACACATCACTACCTAAATATATCAATTCTCTCTCTCTCTCTCTCTCTCTCTCTCTCTCTCTCTCTATATATATATATATATATATATATATATATATATATATATATATATATATATATATATATATATATATATATATATATATATATATATATATATATATATATATATATATATATATATATATATATATGAGAGCGTTCTATTGATTTAAGCATTTAGAATTTTCTATGTGTGTTTTGTTAGAACTAGACTCGATGCATAATTTGCTTGTTGTAAATAAATAAATTCATGATGAATGATTTAGTGCACATGAATTTTTTTTGTTACTAGTGAAACCATATTTATGCATATCACCTAATTATATGGTTTTAGTATAGGTGAGTTAGCTCAAATGCATAGAAAAAAGCATGAAAGTATCTTTAATTTGTTGTTTGAGCAACTTCAAATGGTACTGTTGCATGTTGTGTTAATCATAAGGTCATGTAGGAAGCTCCAATTGCCATGAACATTTGTATGATGGAAGTTGATGTAGTTTTTAACCTACTCACCAAGTTTTATGTATTTTGGAGTTATTTTAGTAGGTCAAAGGATTCTAATACTTCAGAATTATTGTCTCTTGGAACACCCTCTGGAATGTTGAGAAGGGTGTCTTGTCGGAGTCATATCGCTTTGTGGAAATATCCATTTGGAGAGTTTTTATTGGGTTTCCAATATTCTTATCTATGGTAGTGTTTGTCCTCCAAAGTTCATTACATTTGGAGTTACGAGTTTAGAGAAGAATGAAATTCTCTCTAGTCATTGTGCAGAAAATTTTCTCTAGTAAATTGTTGTAGGTGTGCAGAAACTTGGGTGGTTCTCTCACACCACTTGTTCAAATGATATGAAATTTGGATATGTGCTGGATCATAGTGTTCCAATAGACATATATAAATGTCATATGATTTGGATAATTTTTGAGGAGTGGAAAGGCTATTTTAGCTCTCTGGTCCCTCTAGTGAGGACTCGCCAGAGAAGTGCGCAAAGGTCTGGTGATTATGCCATTTCTCTTTCATGGAATTTCCAATTAGGGTAACATCTTTTGGAAATATGTTTCAGCTATGCTATCCTAGTGCTCACCAAATGTGAAGTCATTTGAAATTCATTTGGGGAGTCTATTATTATAATCTTTCCTCTGGTCTAATTTTTGAGTAGTGAAAAATGTGCAGGTGTTGCAGACACTATTTTGCTTGTTTCTCTCAGTTGGAGAGCGATATTCAAGTGACACTTGCTGTACAAATAGAGGCTTAGATACGCTTTCCTATGACCTAACTTTCACTAAATTTGGAGTTCATTTGATAGATCTACTCAGTGGATCTTGGGAGCTATGTCTCACTCCCAGGACCTCCTATACATAGGTATAGGTTTGCAGAGTTTTGGTCATAAATTCATGACCATAGATCCAATTCACTTGATTTCACATTATCTCTACACAAAGAGATGCTCTGATGGAAGGTTGATATGCTTGATACTTCATGCCGATGATATGTTGATTGTTGGGAAGTCCTCTTATGACTTGTCAATTCTCAAAAGGAAGTTGAGTGAGGCATTTGATATGAAGGATTTGGGTGATTGCAAACATAATCTTTGCATGTCCATTACTTGCAATAGGAGTAAAAGGTGCATATACTTGTCTCAAAGTGAGTACATATCCAAAGTACTTCACAGGTTCAATATGCAAGGTGGAAAGGCATTGAGTATACCTTTACGCAAATATGTTAAATTGAGCAGGGTTGATTGCCCCAAATAAGATGAGGAAAAGGAATTCATGACCAAAATTCCTTATCAGTCTGTCGTTGGTAGTGTCATGTATATTGTGGTAGCTATGAGACCAAAAATTGCATTTGCAGTGGGAGTTGTGAGTAGATATATGTCTAATCATGGCAAGAAGTATTAGGAAGCGTTGAAGATGATTTTGAGATATCTGAGTGACACTAATGAAAAGTCTATATGCTTGGGTAGAGGGAAAGCATCCGTTATTGGTTACATAGATTCTGATTATGTTGGTTGTGTAGACAATTAGAAGTCTACATCACGACACATTTTTCATTTTGCTAGAGGTGCTATCTCTTGGAGATCTTGTCTTTTTAGAATTTGCACTTGTTTCCACCATAGAGGTAGAGTATGTTGCAGCAAGTGAGGCATGTAAGGAAGAATTTTGGCTTTCTCGTCTTGCTTCAACATGTACCTCATATGCTTTGTGATAGTCAGAGTGCCATAGATTTAGCTAAGAATCAGGTTTATCATGCAAAGACCAAGCACATTGAGGTGATGTATCACTTCATTAGAGATTGCTTAGCTACTGAACGCATTATTCTTTAGAAGGTTCATACTCAAGGTAATGATGTATATGCTTTAGCTAAAGATCTACCCCAAGATAGCTTTTGATACTCATGTCACTTGATGGGGGTTACTTCATTCATGATCTTACATAGTAACTTGTACATTCTGTAACATAGCAATTAGGTGTCAGGTATAGTTTGTCTACTTACACTCAGGTATTCTTTATCATTCTTTATTTTTCTCCCATAGTCACTTTTGCCATATTGGCCTTTAGTGGAAGATTGTTACTGTTGGTGTCCATGTGAAAGACCAAATGACTCTCGCATACTTTTGTATATGTTCTTTAACAAAACATTTAGTTGTTTGGTTAGCCACAGACTGTAAGTTCGGTCACATTTAAAATATTTAAGGAATCTGTCTTCATGATCTATTATGCATTGTGTTTTTTGGATATTCTACAACCTCTATGTGGGGTACTATGTGTGGTATCTAGACTCCTTAGTTTTCTACTTTGAGGGTATCATCATGGAGCTCTCGAGAAGGAGATTCCACTATGGTGCATCTCCATTGAAATACTTCAGCAAAGATGATGGAATAATCATATATTGTACATCATAGCAAATTGGATAATGCGATTATATACAAAGATTATTTCGAGGCTCCGTGCGAAAGATTTATGAAAGAGTTTTGGTTTAATATTTATAATTCTATGGGTTTATAATTTCTTTTCCCTTTTCAATTCTTTGTAGGAAATTTTAAATGTAATACTCAATCATAGTCGAACTTAATTTCCTTTATAATGCATTCAATTTCATCTATGGTGATCTTGTATGTCTTTATAACATGTTTTGATTTACTATTCTATGCATCAATTTACTTTCTTCTATTACGTGATCACCAAATGAAAACTTGGAAGTATTTAATAGATAGATGGAAATTTTAGTTTCTCATCTTGCATTAAATAGTTGCCTTGTTCAATGCCATAATATTTTTGTTTTCAACGCCATCGTATTATGCATTTATTGCAAGTATCGGATTTCATACATTGACATATCTCAAAGACAATAGACATTGTAGTACAATGGTGTATTTTAGTATATGAAAAATGTCTAACCTTCATGATTCTATGTTGTATTTCACATTTTGTAAGGCCATCAGGAGAAGCCAACATGCATTACCCAATTGATGGGAATCCCAACTTGTATGTTTGATGAAGGCCAAATCGGATCATCTAAGGTATTTAAAGAAAAGGGAGTTATCAATGTCTTCAATTGTGGGGTCTAAGTCCGTGGTTAGCTATCCCAACTAGAGGTTCCTATGGGGGTCAGTAGCCCCCATGGTGTGCATCCAAGGGTAGTTCCCTAGACCTATGATAAAGGAAATAATCCATGGAATATTCCCTTTTGAACTAAAAAATCATTCATATTTGTTAGTTTTTTAGCCGATTTAAGCCACATATAAGGAGTACATAGACGATGGCTACTCACCTTCTACTACCCATGTCTAACAATCTAGGGAAGGCCACAATTTTTAGTTGGCCTATATATACATGACCTCTACACTACCCAAGCATCACATTGAGCCAGCATACCTCTACCTTGTAACTCCCTATCTAGAGTTGTCTAGGTCACCATTTAACCTCTATCTTAAGAGCATATGAGTGGACAATGCGATCATATTTGTACTTGTTGTTATTAATGAATTTTTGAAATTCTACTATATATGTTCTCTCTTTTGCTATCACGCTTGCATTATCTTACATAACTACTTTCTTACATGGTATTAGAGCTCTTAGGTATCTAAAATCAATTAATTAAAGATGAAGAGATTCCTTTCAAGTGAACTTAATGATGGTATTTAATTGCTGCAAAATGAATAAGATTGTAATGCTCACTACAACATATCGGGCATACCAACGTTGTGCATACCGATGGTCACGCGTCCGTGTCGGTATGATCATTGCAATATAGGCATCAGTACGCATGCGTCGGTATGAGCATCGATATGAGCATTGGTATGAGTGTCGGCAAAATACTGGAAACTATCGATGCAATCTTTTAATCGTGCCCGAGAACAAAAATTCGATAGTCATCGCATTTTGAAACAAAACCTGCTACTGTTGAGTTTGCGCACACAAGCAACATCTCCCTGTTTCTCACTCTTTCTCTCTCTCTCTCTATGCACACTCTCTATTTTTCTAGATCTGAAGTTTTGGTAAGTATATAGCACATACTGTAGCACTCTTTTTTCTTTCTTTATGTTTTCCCTTTTCTAATTTCTTTTCTCTTTAGTTTTGCAAGAGATTTTGGCATTAGGTCTTTGTAATTCGACGAAGGACAACTTTACGTGGATTTTGATGTCAACAATTACATCGATGTAAGTGATTGTTTTGTTTTCGATTGACATAGAGAGAGAGATGAAAGAAAGAGAGAGATCTAGAGAAACACACACACACACACACACATATATATATATACAGAGAGAGAGAGAGAGAGAGAGAGAGAGAGAGAGAGAGAGAGAGAGAGAGAGAGAGAGAGAGAGAGAGAGAGAGAGAGAGAGAGAGAGAGAGAGAGAGAGAGAGAGAGAGAGAGAGAGAGAGAGAGAGAGAGAGAGAGAGAGAGAGAAACAGAGAGAGAGAGAGAGAGAGAGAGAGAGAGAGAGAGAGAGAGAGAGAGAGAGAGAGAGAGAGAGAGAGAGAGAGAGAGAGAGAGAGAGAGAGAGAGAGAGAGAAAGAGATGAAAGAAAGAGAGAGATCTAGAGAAACATAAAGAGAGAGAGAGACATATACATATACATACACACTCACATATGTATACACACACATATGTGCATAGACACATGCATATGCATACATACATACACACACATATACATATACATATACATACACACATGCATATGCATACACACACATATGCATACACACATGCATATACATACACACATACACAAATGCATATTTATACACACATGCATATGCATATACATACACAAATGCATATGCATAGACACATGCATATACATACACATGCATATGCATACACACATACACAAATGCATATGCATACACACATGCATATACATACACATGCATGTGCATATACATACACACATGCATATACATACGCACATATGTGCATACACACACACATGCACATGCATATACATACACACATGCATATACATACACACATATGTGCATACACACATACACATGCATATGCATACACACATACACATGCATATGCATACACACATACACAAATGCATATGCATACACACATGCATATGCATATACATACATGCATATGCATATACATACATGCATATGCATATACATACATGCATATGCATACACACATGCCTATACATACACATGCATATGCATACACATATGCATACACACATGCATATGCATATACATACACACATATGTGCATACACATATGTGCATACACACATACACATGCATATGCATACATGCATATAAAAATGCATATGCATACACACATGCATATGCATATACATACATGCATATGCATACACACATGCATATACATACACATGCATATGCATACACACATACACAAATGCATATGCAAACATACATGCATATGCATATACACATGCATATACATACACATGAGATGAAAGAAAGAGAGAGGTCTAGTGAAACATAAAGAGAGAGAGAGATACATATACATACACACTCACATATGTATACACACACATGCATATGCATACAGACACATGCATATTCATACACACATGCATATACATACACATGCATATGCATACACACATGCATATGAATACACACATGCATATACATACACATGCATATGCATACACACATGCATATGCATACACACATGCATATGCATACACACATACACACATTCATATGCATACACACATGCATATACATACACATGCATATGCATAAACACATGCACACATGCATATGCATACACACATACACACATGCATATGCATACACACATGCATATGCATACACACATGCATATGCATACACACATTCATATGCATACACACATGCATATGCATACACACATGCATATGCATACACACATGCATATACATACACACATGCATATGAATACACACATGCATATACATACATATGCATATGCATACACACATACAAAAATGCATATGCATACACACATGCATATACATACACATGCATATGCATACACATATGCATACACACATGTATATGCATATACATACACACACATGCATATGCAAACACACATACATATACATACACACATACGTACAGACATACATACACACATATATGTGAAAATATCTACAAAATAAATACACACACACACATACACATACACATATGTATATGCATACACACATGCATATACATACACATGTATATGCATACAGACATGCATATGCATACACACATACACACATGCATATGCATACACACATACGCACATGCATATGCATACACACATGCATATGCATACACACATGCATATGCATACACACATGCATATGCATACACACATGCATATGCATACACACATGCATATACATACACATGCATATGCATACACACATGCATATGCATACACACATGCATATGCATACACACATGCCTATGCATACACACATGCATATACATACACATGCATATGCATACACACATACACAAATGCATATGCATACACACATGCATATGCATATACATACATGCATATGCATACACACATGAATATACATACACATGCATATGCATACACACATGCATATGCATACACACATGCATATGCATACACACATGCATATGCATACACACACATGCATATGCATACACACATACATATACATACACAAATGCATACACACATATATGTGAAAATATCTAAAAAAATAAATCTATAGATTTTTTAGGGCTTATATATATATATATATATATATATATATAGTTTAACATCTCCACATTGGATTAGATGGGATCTCCACATACACCTTGGGGAGCGCATGACCATGATGAATCGAAGATATATCACATATGTGATGGAGCTCTAGTCATGGATGCAACCGGAAAGTCCATGCGTCAATGCATTCGACAGCTTTGCTCCATACAATTTGGACATTCCGTCATGTTAAAATGGAGCGAAGAGGATAAGGATTCCAAAAATTATATCACATAGTTGATATATGAAGAGTACTGGCCAGCACTTGGGCATCCTATTGTGAGCTCAGAATGGATTCAGCATATGGCATGCGAGGTGATGTCTCATCGGCAGTTAGACGCTTGCGATGCTTTCAGAGCATGCTTACCGAAGCCTCTATGGTTAGATGTTGAAGAGTGGGAATTGATTCAGGATGAGCAACAACATACTCCTGATGGATCTCGTCAGCATTGAGATGCGGCGGCCACACGTTTAGATATGGTTGGAACCTCGCATTTAGGTAGCGGTAGGTACGACAATACGCGCTACCAATTTGTAAGTATCATTTTAATTATTGAATTTTTTTGTGTTAAGCATCATGTATGTTCACCTAACATTTTGCATATTTATTATAGGATTTGGCAGTCGGTCGTCATGGATTGGCTGCACTATTGTAGGACTTAGAGGAACGCGGTGCTATCATTTCATGGGAGAATCTATGATGAGGTAAAGTTATAGCTTGGTTTTGTATTTTTAGTTGTTGTTTATAAATGTCATGTCAATTTGTCTCATGTTACGCATATGATTTGTTGCAGGATTGTAGGTGTAAAGCTTTTGATCCCCTTGGGCATATGTATGGTAGTGCTTTGCCACAATTTTGTATTACACTCCTATGTGGCAATGATGCACCATAATTTTGTATTTGGTTCCTATATGGAAGTGCTTTGTCACATTTTGTATTCGGTTCCTATATGGAAGTGCTTTGTCACATTTTGTATTCGGTTCCTATATGGAAGTGCTTTGTCACACTCTTTTACATCCTTCATTTATGAAATATACAACTTTTTTAACATGATTCATGGTTCATTTTTTCTCATCTCTTTGTGTCCAATTTTTCTAAATGAAATCATGTTTTGGTTGCCATTAGAGCACATATCACATGTACTCGATTTTCTTTGGGCAGAGTGTATTGTCTTTTGCTAAACAACATCATGGTAATGTTGCTATAGCAAAAGACAACACACTCTGCCCAAAAAAAATTTGCAGATATGGTTGTCGGTATAAGCATCGATATTCCGAGCAAGGTCGTCGATATAAGTGTCGGTACTCCTAGCACGGTCGCCGGTATGGGCATCGGTATGAGCGTCAGTATTTTCGACGCTCATACTCATGATTATACTAGTGCTCATACCGATGGCTATACCGGTTCCCATATCGGCACTTTGTTTTTGACGCGCATACCGACCGCAATACCGACGTCATGGGCAAATTATGCCCGTTCATTTTCCTTGGTAAGAGACTCGATATACCCTCGATATGTTGTAGTGGCCCTATGTTGAATATAAGTAAGTATAATTTGCATTTTCACAAACATAGTAAGCACCTTGTATGTTAACCTTAAAAATTCAGACTTTATCTTTCAACTGCTTTTCCCCAAGTCCAAGCCCTTACTACTGCGAGCTCATGTAGTTGAAAATATGACATTAGTCTTCTATCAAAGCATAATGCTATTTCTTCCAAGGTTGTTCGACCAAATGGTAGAAGGTCGGTGACACTTCACACTACAATGCACCAAAAATGCCTAGTCAACTAGTAAGCCAAGAGTAGAACCAACCCGACATTGTGAAACTAAGTCACATCTATAGCATAGAGGATAATAATAATGTTGTGATAGAACCTAAGTTGTAAGATAAAGTGAAGAGGCCAATGGAAAAATCCCAACTAGGGTCCAATGTAGAGGAACCCATTGATTTGGATCAACAATGGTGAGGATATGGCATGAGCCGAGGCAACATCCAAGTTATAGAAGTAAGAAGAAGCAATAGAGAAGAGGAAAATCAACTAGAATGCATAAAATAAAATGTATGTTAAATACGTCTAGCGAAATCTTGCAATGAAGCACAAGCACTAGGAGAAGAAGGTTCAATTTCAAAACAATGCAAATGCACAAGAGTGCTGGATAGCAATCAACCATAGAATGGCATGCATTTATCAAATTTGGGGAATGGGCACATAAGATGGGAAAATGCATGGTCTCCATGCAAACCCTTCTGGTATCCTAACAAGGAGCCTATGATAGCACTGGGGACCATTAAATTTATGTATCCAATGAGTTTCTGGTTTTAGAATTTCCTATAGACTTTTAGGACCCAAATCAAGTGAAAGACTTTGATCACATCAACCTACCATGAGTTTACCCAAAAAACTATGTATATCCATGGTTGCACTCTAGACGGGAATCAAACAATGAGTTACATTATGGATGCTCAGATGTTGGACATATCGTGGTGCAAGATGCATGCTTTGAAATCCAACTATAGGGAAGTACTCTTAACGTTGGATTATGATCAAGAAAATATGGAAAAGACCTTCCCAACTACAATTCCAAAGTGTCACAACAATGGGAGTCGTAAAAGCAAGAGATGGGGAAAAAATGTAGTAGGTCCAAGATCTGAAGCCTTGGGTTGATTTAGAAAATCAATAGTTGGCACAAGAAGCCCAAGATGCCCAAAAGCAAATTCTATGAGTGATGTGGAAAGTATAAAGAAATAAAATTGAATTATGATATAGCATAGGTCTTCACAAATGAGATATGTAAATCTAGAGTCACGTCAGGGCATTGGAAGTAGAAGTAATGAGATTGGTGGCCAAAATAGAAGTTCAACTGGACAACCCTAAGAAGTTACATGGAGGCATGTTGTGGAATAAGAACTTTGAGTGGATCTGAGGGAGACCCTCACAAGACATGATCTAGAGTCCCAAAAGCACAAGGAAGAGAATGCATGTCTTACAGCTTGGTGCAAGGAATACACCATAACCAAGCTAGATGATTAGAAGGAAACAATGGACCTAAGACAATAGCTTGTCGATTTGGATAATAGTTGGGCCCACTTTTGTGGCCACATTCAATAGGAGCTCTGACCTACTAAATCCATGGAAGAGGCATCGAACTTTCTGATTATGAATAGTGAAACCATTCTAAAAACCAAAGCATTCTATAACTAGATCAATGAGACTAAGGAGATCCTCTAAGAAATATGGAATGAATGCATATGTGATTGGGAGCATGTCATACAACTATTGGATAAATTTGAGGAAGTAGAACTATAGGCAGTCATATGGGTTCAAGTCCACAATGTGTACGAGTGTTAGGGCATCCTTTGGAAATTGTAATATAGGCAATCATAATATAATGTCATTATTATAAAATAAGGGATTATTCTTCTTTTATAATTAACCTATGTTGGAAGGGGCATCCCAAATAATCATCCCAAACAATCAATGGATTTGGTGGAAGGGTGCACTTGTGTTATTACACATGTATAGTTTTAATACTTATAAGTAATATAAGTGCAAGTCTCATAAGCCCACATTTTTTATAGGTGAATAGAATTAGTACACTATAACCTATCAAGTAAGAGTTTCATTAGAAGAGATTGAGCCTAAAAACCTTGTACAGTGTACTCTCAAGTTGAGTATCACTAGAAGTAGATTTTTAATCTATTTATTTGCACCTATCTATTGAATATTTTTTGTGAGGGTTGAAGGGATGCAAAGAGTACTACTATAATTTATCTAGTAATTTTTGTTTGTAATCTCACTTATTGGTAAGATAAAACTAGTGTAGTATCTATAATAGTGCATACTAAGCGAGTATGAAGAAAAAGATAAAAAAAGTTGCTCGAGTAACTAGGTGTGATTTCTTGGTCTAAAACCCCTAACTATATAAAAGTCTTCGGGTACATCAAAGCAAACACAAAAAAAGAAAACTTCTATGAATAATAAATGCATAATTTTCAATATTTAACAGCACATCACAAATAAATTGTAAAGAATCACAATATCATTCCACATTATATGTATGTAAGTGTCAGTTTTATGGGTCATGAAATAAATATATCTATCTATATTTAATCAAACGTAAGATCTTAAAGTTTGATTCCTAATTATTATCTATATCTAGTTGAAAGTAGGAATGATTCTAAAACATTCATAACAATCATGAGACAAAGGAAGAAGTAACTATATGGGAGTAAGGTCAATGATTAAAACACCCAAATGACATAATAATCTCTGTGCACTGATGACATTCTAAAGTAAGAATTGTTTGGAGATTCAAACAATATAAGATCATATAAACTCATTATAGCGCATACAAAAAAATCTACGAGTAAGAAAATCTTTCATGAATCCAAATTTGCATAATTGTTTATGTCTAAAGTTCTAAAGGCTACTCTATGATGAATATAGAAATAAACAATGCTTTTTACAATTATAAGATGCACATTTATTGTTAATTAGCACTTGATTCTAAATAATATGTATGTAGAATACACTTTTGTGAATCGTAACATGCACACGGATTTTCTATTTACAAATAAAAACAAAAGCCTATAATCTTTTATATATATATATATATATATATATATATATATATATATATATATATATATATATATATATATATATATATATATATATATATATATATATATATATATATATATATTATATTTATATTTATACATATATATATATATATATATATATTTATATTTATATTTATATTTATACACACACACACACACACACACACACACACACATATATATATATATATATATATATATATATATATATATATATATATATATATATATATATATATATATATATATATATATATATATATATATATATATGTGTGTGTGTGTGTGTGTGTTGAAGAGAAGTTGTAAGATAAGATGTTTTTATGATATTATTTGTTCAATAAAAAGAATTTCAATCAATATGTTTTTTTATCAAGGCTGCTTTTTGCTCGAATACTTCTTATTATTGAGATGATGTCAATTGAAAAGTTATTACATAAAAAGCCTTTCAATTTGGAAATCACAAATGAGTCAATATTTTCCAAATATGTTGATGTGTCACTAAATAAGTAGGTTTAAGCACATGAAAATAATTCTTTTTTAGCCATATATGGTTTCCTTTTTGGTATAATGATGAGTTCTCAAAAGTTCATTCTTGATGATGAGACTAAGGGAATTGACCTTCTACACATGCATATGAAAGTTTTAGAAGACTTTATCTAGTAAGTCAATGAGGAAGAGTCTCTTTAGAAATGTATCTCTCTTTAAGAAATTATCTTGAAACCATGGTGGCATTTCATGATAACGTTTGTTTATCTTTCAAAGACTTCTCTTTATATCAAATTCTTTCAAAGATGATGAAATATTTTCTTGTTTCCTATGTTAAGGATGCTCGCTAAATTTTCCCACTCTCATGTGACTTTTTTTACAAAAATGTTTTTTATTCCAATTCTAGAAGAAATACGAAAGGTCATAAGTTTTTTCTACCAATCTAATAGCTTTGCTTTGTATGAGGGTCATATGGTTTTGTAATTAGTTCCATGAGCATCATGCAAGGATAAATGGATTAAAGATTATTCCAATAACTTGTAAGGACTAGTTGAACATTGTGTACATTCATGATCACATTATAAAAAATGTTTGATTCAATAAAACTAGAAAAGCAAATGTTTCCAAGGTGTAGGTACCTTTTGGTCATTAATCAAATTCTCATGAATGTTTTTAATTTGAATGCATTCAAGCAAATTTATATGGATGGAAGAATAATTAAAACTTTAATCATCATAAGTTGAATGGTTTCTAATTTTGTGAAGTGGATTGAATAATTTGTAAAAATGATAAAGAAAAAAAAAGTGGCATCCTCTGATAGGGAGTTATGGTGTAAAGGAGGTTTCATAAAGTGGGGTTGATTCTTAATTTCAAGGATTGATAGAGGAATTGATCAAAGTTGAATTGATTTTCAATATTCTTAGAAGCATGATGGAAGTAGAAGGTCTTCCACATATTTTGCATCCATCTTTTTCAATCGAGAAAAAAGTCTTGTTGATATCTTCAAGTTTTCTATTGAAGCAATTTTGAGACTAACAATGTTTTAAGATTATTAGCTACCAACTCATGCTTAAGTACATGGTGGTGGGATGTAGAGGATAAGAACAAATATAAGACCCATCAACTATGATATTATATTTTGGTAGTGTTGAACACACTTAGGACTATTGTGGTACTTTTGTTTTTCCTTTTGAAGAGCTTTGATCCCTCAACTTATATGTACTCCTCACTAACACAGTTAGGACTATTGTGGTAGTGCTCCTTGGATTTCCACTTTCAAAACTTATTAATGAATTTTGTGTTGTTCTCCTAATATTTTTATTTGTTGTGCCTTTCTATGTGTTCATAGTCCTTAAACTCCATCAATTTGTATCAAGTCAAAACATTGCTGCTTGATATGCATTTTGAACACACCCTCACTTGTTTTCTTGGACAACAGCAAAACTTAGTGATCATTCTCAACGTGTTACATTCCAAATGAGCATGAAGATCATAGTGTAGGGAAAAAAATCAACTGGATCTTTTTTCTCATTCCAAATGCATTATCATAATAATTCCATATTGAATTTGGTTCTTTTGTGCCGATTTCTCTTTGGCTTTTTGGTTGTTACTACAAGTGCTACAAGAATAATAGAGTTCCAAAGGGTAATTTTGTTTAACATTTCATGAAATAATCAATGGTTTGCATCAAGGTATAATTAGTAGCAATGAATGCGAGATTATGTATTATATATGTTGTCTATTGAGTAAATGTCTTACAACTCTTGTTTGAAGTACGTTAGTTACTCCACACCATCCCTGACCATTGCAAAACAACTTATATAGGATGGTAATATGCAAAGGCACAAGAATTTTTTAAGAACTTTTAATTTCTGATAATCACTTAGAAGCAATACTTTACTTGCATTTCATGTATTAGAATAATAATAATATGTGAAAGATTGGTGAAATGAAAACCAATAATTATAGATTTGTGAGGTCAAAAGTCTCATATTTTTGAAGGTTCCTTAAATATATTGACGTCTCACAAAAGAAACTGGTTGATTAATATAGGGTTTTCATAAAACTTGGTAATAATTCATGAACAAAAAAAACTCAAATAACAAATAATTAAAAATAGGTTTCAATACATGAAAAGGAAGTTTGATACCAATTTATGGTTTCTTTTTTAGTATAGCCAAGAATTCTGTCGGGAGATCAAGGAGTTAAACTTCTACACAAGAATATAAATGTTTTGAGGGGGGTTATCTAGGCCGTCAATTAGGAAATGTTTTTTTTTAAGGACTATTTATCTCTTAACAACATCATCTTCAAACCATGAAAATCTTTTATGATAACAATTAGATTATCTTTCAAGGAATTTTATTTCTATCAGAGCTTATATAGATCATTATACATTTCCTAGTCCTCCATTTTCAGGGTGATTTTTAACTTTTCCAAAGACTTGGTTAATGTTTTTAGGCTAATGTTTTCAATTTCATGTCTAGAAGCAATATGTCATTTGAGACCGCTTTAAAGTGCTTTTTGAGTTTTTCGTAATAAGTTCAAAATTGGAGTTCAAGATATGATCACCAAATTTTTCAAGTGACCTTCACAAGGGGAAACACTTTTATATATTATACATAAACAATTGCACAAAGTAATCTAGCTTCACAAGAATCACAATTTTCAAAACAAAAAATCTTCAAATGATCTCTTAGTTTCCAACGAAGCATTTTTTAAATCGATGATTGCAAACTTTTTAATCCAAGGAGTCCTTGATCTTGAGGAGTATTAGAAATATCTACATACGAATTTTCATAATTGTTTGACTCCATTTGAGCGCTCAAATAAGCCATGGAACCTAATTTTTAACTAGGCTAGACATTAGGTCTAGACAGGGCCAAAACTAGTCAAAAAACTATAAAAGGAGCTAGAGACATCATTTTTGAGGTTGTCTTGTTAGAGATTGAAGCTTTTGTAAGAGATTTTTTTTGTAATGGAAGACCTTCCATTGTTCCACTCTTTGCTCTTAATTTGTGTGCACGTGTTGTTGGAGTTAGACGTCTGCAGAAGCACGCGAACATTACAAGGAAGAAGAAGAAGCTTGGAGCACAACACACAATACTAAATATATTACTAGAGAATGTACAAAGATAAGTAGCCCATTAGGGCAATAGGCGTATATACAAGTCGGGGGAAAAAAACCTCCTAAAGAGGGAAAAAAGTACCCCGGCGGTCCTAGAGTGTTCATACACTCCATGAGTGACCTGTTCTTTCGTTTAGCAACTCCATTCTGTTGAGGTGTATATGACACTGTACACTGGTGTTTTATCCCACGTTCAGCCCGAAATGCCTTAAAATCAGAGGACATATATTCCCCCCCTCGATCTGAACGGAGGGTGCCCATTTTACATGCTAACACATTTTCAGCCAAAACTAAAAACTGTTTGAAGCACATGAACACTTCGGACTTTTCCTTCAATGGATATACCCATGCATGCCTGGAAAAATCGTCGATGAAAGTCACGAGGTAAAGATAATTCCCAAAAGAAGGTGTTTGCATAGGACCACAGACATCACTATGTACAAGCTGCAATTTCTGAGTAACCCAAACTGAACCATCTTTTGGAGAGGATGAACGCTGCATTTTGCCCAAAATACAGCCTTCACAAACATGTTTTCCAGGTGCCTCAAGTTTGGGCAAAGACAACACCATTTCAGATTTCTGCAGGCGTAGCAAACTAGCAAAATTCAGATGACCAAAGCGTGCATGCCAAAGCTTTGCATCTGACATAGCCTGAGAATCATTTACTCCACATGCCAAATCATTTACAGATCTTTCATAGTCTATGAGCTTATACAGCCCACGACATAAAATGCCAGAAGCAATAATCACATCGCCATTTGAAAGATCATGAACTGTACACCTGTCATCAACAAATTTTACAACCAAGCCAATCTTGGCTAATGCAGAAATTGATAACAGGTTCTTCTTGATCCTTGGCACAAATAAAGCATCTGACAAAGTGAAAGAACTACCATCAGCAGTAGTCAAAATGATCTTACCAACTCCCATAACAGGATAAGAGGAGTTGTTGGTGCATGTAACAGTATTCCCTGTAGGGGCAGGCTCGAGTGAAGAGAAGAAACTACACTGTGAGGTAATATGTTTGGTTGCCCCACTATCAAAGTACCAAACATCTGAGTCTACTGCAGACATGCAGTACTCATGAGAAGATGGGGAGGTGTATGGTCAAGAGTCAGGCTTTACCACATAGTTTCTGGCTTGAGGCTGTCATGTGTGTAGCATATGTACTGAACAGGTGTCCCACTAAAGCGTTGTAGTCTATCACTCCATATGAGTCTTGGCATGCTGGCAAGCCATCTGTTGCTCATCTGCGTGTTTTTGGTTGTTTGGCATATGCATTAGTGCCTGAACAATAGCGTAAAAAATTGGATGATAAAGCAGTAAAATGTATTTTTCTTGGGTACAGTTCTGAAAGTAAAGGCCATCGTCTGTATTATCCGCAGACTAAACGCATTCTGGCTAGCCGTGATGTTGTTTTTGTGGAAGATGCTATTCAACCATTGCTTTCATGTACTAAGGAGACATTTGTTAGCTCCAAAGACATGTATGATACTTTGCTGCCTCTTTTTACAGGTGGACAGTCTAGTGCTGGTCCTAATGAGGCAACTTCTCAGCCTTTGCAGGTTTCATGTGATGATGTAGACCATTCCATTTGTGATGCAGATGTACATGATGCACTTATTGATGAGAGAGCTGATATTGAGCAGGCAAGAACTATGCCAAAATGGTTGGTGCAGACTTCGCGTGATAGTAAATTAGATGCACCTCTCTCATATCGTACTCGATCAGGCTCTCATAGTGCCTCTTTTGCATCAGATTGCTATGCTATGGCTGCATCTAGTCCCTGTGATGAGAATGAGCCTGTTTCGTTTGATGAAGCACAAAATTCAGAAAATTGGATGGCTGCTATGCAATATGAATATGATGCAATAATGAAGAATGCTACTTGGTCTTTATGTGACTTTCCTCCTGGCAAGAAGGCCATTGGCACTAAGTGGGTATACAAGTTGAAGCGTAAACCTGATGGTACAGTTGACAGGTATAAGGCTAGGCTTGTTGCAAAGGGTTATGCGCAGGAAAGAGGCATTGATTTTGATGAGACCTTTGCACCTACATGCTGTATGACTACTGTTCGGAGCATTTGTGCACTTGCAGCCCATTATGGTTGGAATGTATATAAGTTGGACATTAAAACAACATTTCTGAATGGTGACTTGCATGAAGAACTGTATGTTTTTAAGCCCCATGGCTTTGTGCAGAAAGGGCATGAAAACCAGTTGTGCAGGTTAAAGAAGGCATTATATGGTTTAAAGCAAGCACCACGTGCTTGGTATGAGAAGATACATGCCTATCTGATCGCACATGGTTTTGAGAACAGTCCAACTGAAAGCACCTTATATGTTAAGCGTGCTAATGATGTGCTTCTGATCATTGTTGTCTATGTTGACGACATGCTGCTCACTGGTCCTATTGAGAAGCATATTGCTGATTTTAAGGATGAATTGCATGCCTCGTTTGAGATGTGATTTGGGGCATTTGCATCACTATTTGGGCATTCAGTTTATGCAAGTTGATGGTGGAATGGCTTTGTGTCAAACGAAATATATTGACACATTATTGCAGCGTTTTGGCCTTGAAGACTGTAAGCCTATTGCCACTCCTATGGAGACAGGTTTACGATTGAGTCTTCATGATGCTGGAGATGCATTTGATGCTGTTCTCTATCAGCAGGCTGTTGGATGCTTGATTTACTTATGCATTACTCGGCCAGATATTCAGTTTGCTGTCTCACATATGAGCAGGTTTATGCATTGCCCAGGAGTCAAGCATTGGCAGGCGGTTAAGCGCATCTTTCGCTACTTGAGTGGTACTCGGCTACTTGGGTTGTTTTATCCCAAGGGGGGATCACTATCGCCAGATTTGCATGCTTTTTCTGACTCTGATTGGGCTGGTTGCTATGACACTCGTGTGTCCACTAGTGGCTTTTGCTTCATCCTTGGTAGCTCATGTATATCTTGGTTGAGCAAGAAGCAGCCTACTGTGGCCACTTCTAGTTGTGAGGCTCAGTATAGGGTAGCTTTCACAGCTACTATTGAATGTGTGTGGCTCAGACGCCTCATGGATGATTTGGGTGTTGGTCAGTCTTCTGCCACCCCCATCTTCACTGACAGTCAGAGCGCATTGGCAGTTGCGAGGAACCCTGTGTTCCATGCTCTCACTAAGCACATTGAGGTGCATTATCATTATGTCAGGGAGAGGTTCTCTGTTGGGGAGATCAGCTTGGCATTTGTGCCCACACAAGAGAACATTGCAGAACTTTTCACAAAGGCTCTGCCTAGGGAGAAGTTTGAAGCTTTCCGCAAAGCTTTAGGCTTACTTCCTTTTGTGGAGTGATTTCCACATAGCTTGGCACTTCCTTATACATGAGTGCCAGCTACTTGTTCACCGCATCACTCCCAGGGGGGATCTGTTGATATATTTAGGTAGTGATGTATGTGAAACTCTAGGACCACCAGGGCACTTTTTTCCCTCTATAGGAGGTTTTTTTCAAATGTGCAGCATTTGCAGATTTCTGCTTACTAGTAGAAGAGCTCCATTTTCCTTTGCCCTTCTGACTAGCCAGGAAAGCTTGATCTGCAACACGCATAATGGACCTGATCTGCCTGGACTGATCTTCCTGCAACAGAACACAGACTAACTCCTCAAATGACAAGGCATTTGGATTGCCTTTCATCATTAACCGAAGAGTAGAAGCAAAACTCTGATATGAATCATGAAGACCATTTAGGACGGTCTGCGCAAGTGAGCTATCTGGTATAACCTCATCAGCAGAAATCAATTGTTCCTCCAAGTCTTTGATCTTTGTTAGGAAATTGTCCATAGAATCACCTTCATTCATGTGCTCACTCTCCAACTGTTTTCGGAGGTAAGCAACACGAGCCTCATTCCTAGCTTGGTACAATGTGGTAAGTGTATCCCAAGCATCCTTAGTTGTTCTGTAAGAGCGAATATGAGGAATAATGGCATGTTTGATAGACAAAGCTATCAATGCATGTGCCTGGGCATCTCTGTCGTCCCAACAAATCTGCTCTACAGTAGGTGCAGTAGAAACTGTAGCATGAACAGGAATATGCAGAATACCATCATCTTCGACACCTTCTGCATCAGCTTGAGTACCTACAGTTGTAGCAGTTGCAGGTGTGATAGGACGTTTTTTGACACCCTGTACAATGTTCCATAGTCCTTTTGCAACCAACACATGTCGCATCATATAAGCCCATAACGGGTAGTTTGTACCATCCAACTTATCCTCAACAGCCAACATATGGAATACATCACTGCTTTCAGCCATGGTTGGTGACTAAAATACCTTGATGCAAAAAATTGACTGTATCTCAAAAAGTTAAATAGAACTACCCAGACGAATTTCGCTAGACCTGTAGGAGACTTCGAGACGCTTATACTGACGAACAGAAACTGGTACATACCTTTGGCACAAAAAGACGAAATAGCCTACACAAGCGCTGTGATAGTGCGTTTGGAGGCCGAAACGAGCTCAGATCGTGATTTCGGCACCACATAGCGAAGCTGTTTTGATCTCGAAAACACACTGAGTATGCTCACCAAAATTCGTGCGATTCTGAGACTGCAAATGGAGGAGTGTTGACGGCGCCCTAGATGAAGCGACGACCTGCTCTGATACCAATTGTTGGAGTTAGACGTCTGCGGAAGCACGCGAATAGCACAAGGAAGAAGAAGAAGCTTGGAGCACAACACACAATATTGAATGCATTACTAGAGAATGTACAAAGATAAGTAGCCCATTAGGGCAATAGGCGTATATACAAGCTGGGGGAAAAAAAGCTCCTAAAGAGGGAAAAAAGTGCCCCGACAGTCCTAGAGTGTTCATACACATCACTACCTAAATATATCAACACGTGTGTGTGTATGTGTGTGCATGCTTGTGTGCTTCTCACTCATGCACTTGTGCACTTCACTTGCTCTTGCCCTTCATACTAGTCCTCATGTCTCCATAGATTGACATTTATGAGGTGGATCTCCTCACATTGGTACTCACCATTGTGCTAGAGTGACACCAAATTTGGCACTGTTGTCAGGGAGAGAGCTTTGAGGAAGGATGAGTGTGTGATGGTAAGACGTAGAGTTGCAATGTTGAAAAGTAAAAAAATAGTCATTTTCTATTCAGTTTCTAAATTTTTCTACACCTTCATCATCACCATCTTCTCCCATCTTCACTTTCTCATATTTTTTCAGTTTTTGATTGTATATTCCCTCTTTTCACCTCCTTTTTCATCTGTGGTTGTGCGAGGAGTTTAGAGAGAGTTTGGAGCTAAAACATGGAGGAAATACTGAGATTTGCACTCTCAATATACCCAAAATCTGAATGAAGTATTGTGCAGTCTAAAACGACATGTGATAGCTATTGCGAGGGTTTTATCATGAATTTGGAAAGAGATTTTGCATCCATAGGCACAAAAGGTGAGAAGGACAGCAAATAGAGCACATATCCACAAAAATGTTTTTGAATTTGGACTTCAAAAAGTCAAAGTGTCTTGACCGGCTCAGTTCAGGTATCACGATACTAGAATTCTCGTGTGTCATGATACTTTCCAGGTATCGTGTATCATGATACTGCCTAAGTATCGTGTATCGTGTGGCCTCCAATATCATATCGTAGAAAATCTGGTATCATGTATCATCGCAAACTCAAGTATCATGTAACGTGTGAAACCAAGTATCGTATCGTATGTCTTGTGTATTGTGTATCGTCCCTTCACCAAGTATCGCATATCATGGAGATCCATTCGTGTATCATCTCGCTGAAGTATTGTGTATCATCAATTTCTTCAGGTAATGTATCATATTAGAGCCAAGTATCGTGTCATGAAATTCGAAGTATCGCCAACCTCAAGTATCATATCGTGAGATTAGATATCGTGTATGGTCCAGACTGGAGTATCATGTATCGTGTGTTGTTTGCTCCCAAGTATCACTGATACTTTCTAGGTATCCTGTATCATGAGATCCAGTTTTGCTTGACCCCCAAGAGCCTGATTTGACATAACTTTCTCATCCAAAATCCATTTTTTCAGCTCTAGAGTGCGTTGGAAATCCATTTTTAGATAGACTTGTTAATGACACAACATATATTTATTAGATCCACTCTTCATCATCATTTGTCCCTTTTTCTACCTTTCATTTAGTATAATAAGCACTCTTGCATAGGTGTGTGAGTGCCACATTAGAGAATAAGTGAGATTCATTCTCCTTTCAGTCTAGAAATCCCACATAGCATGGATATTTGCCCATTTTGTATATAAAGAGGTCACTATCTCTCATTTTGGAGAGCATTCCTAGAGATAATGAGATCATGCTAGTTTGTAAAATGCTTGGAGAGCTCTTATTGTCATTATGATGTGCTTGTCTATTTGTTCCTTTCTTGCCTCATGCTTGTGATATGTTAGTTTGTAGATTAATGATGTGATTATGCATGTGATTAAGTGTGTATCATTCACTACAAGAAATAGGGGGACGGTGTTGTTTTTGGATTTTTTTTTTACGGGAATTCGTCGCATAAGCGATGCCTGCGTTGCTTATGCGATGCTAAATGTGTGCGTCGCAAATAATGTCACTAACTAGCGATGTTATTTGCGATGTTGGCAATCTGGATAGCGTCGCATATGCGACATCGTGTGTTCCAGAGCGTCACATAAGCTACACTCTAGAATGTTAAAAAAAAATTTCGATTTCTCCCAGCACATTTGTGTCAGGATTTGGACGCGAGAGCAAAAGAACGAGAGAGAGAGAGAGAGAGAGAGAGAGAGAGAGAGAGAGAGAGAGAGAGAGAGAGAGAGAGAGAGAGAGTGAGAGAGACACTCATCATTGAAGCCAGGTATGCGCACACACACACACTTACACACACATACATATGCATACACACACACATATACACACATAGACACACACACACACACATACACATAGACACACACACACACATACACACACAAATACACACACATATACACACATACACACATAATGTTGCATACACACACATATACATGCATACACATACACATATACATGCACACACACATATATGCATACACACACATATGCATACATGATGCACATGCAGACATACCTATACATAATGCATACACATGCACACACATATACACACACACACATACACACACATATACACATACACACACATACACACACACATACACACACACACACATACAAACATACACACACATTTATGCATACACACACACATAGAGAGAGACATGCACACACATACACATACATGCATACATATGCATAAATAATGCATATGCATATGCATACATACATACTTACATGCATACACACACATATGCATACATAATGCACATGCATACATACACATACATAATGCATATGCATACATACACATACATAATGCATATGCATACATAATGCACATGCATACATACACATACATAATGCATACACACACATATGCATACATAATGCATACATAATGCATACACACACATACACACACAATGCATACATTCATGCATACACATACACACATAGACACATACACACACATAGACACATACACACACATAAACAGATACACACTCATAGACACACACACACATACACATAGACGTGCACACACATACACACACATATACACACACATATACACACACATATACACACACATACACACATAGACACATACACACATAATGATGTATTCACACACATACACATGCATACACACATACACACACATATAGACACACACATACACACATACACACACATATATGCATACACACACACACATAGAGAGACATACACACACATACACATACATGCATACATAATGCATATGCATATGCATACATACATACTTACATGCATACATACATACTTACATGCATACATAATGCACATGCATACATACACATACATAATGCATACACACACATATGCATACATAATGCATACACACACTTACACACACATATGCATACATACATGCATACACATACACACATAGACACATACACACACATAGACACATACACACACATAGACACATACACACACATAAACACATACACAGTACTCATAGATGTGTAGCGACACATACACATAGACACACACACATACACACATAGACACATACACACATAGACACATTAACTTTGGTTTGGATTTTTGATCTTTCAACTCATTCCTTGATGCTATGGTATCTTTTAGTGCAAGAAGATGTTGCCATAGTGAATAACCAATATTTTTGAATATATGCATAGGATAAAAAAGATGACATACTTTTAACTCTTTTCAATACTCCAAACAATACCATATTGATATGTTCTCTGCGAGTGCCAATTTTCCTTTACCTCTCTTCACATACTCATTATCTGAATCATCACTGAAGATTTTTGATTTTGGAACTATCAGAGGTCCATCTGTCCATTTTTTATACCCATCCATAGGCGTCATAGGTTTTGGACACTGACCTGTTTCAAGCTTTCCATTAAAATGTATCGCTTCTCTTTTAGATCTTAATGGATGATCATCAGGCAAGAATCTTCGATGTCGAAGATAAATATTTTTGTTGAGATTCTTACTATAGATTGATCTCAACCAATCACCACAATATGGACAAGCTTTATAACCCTTAGTAGATATTCTTGCATCATGAAAATGATAAAAATATAATTAGATTAAATCATATTTATTTACATGCATATTGAATAAAAAAATTACATCAATACCTGAACAAACACCATATCTTGGAAAATCATGAATAGTCCAAGCCACAATACCACGAACCATAATATGTCTTTCATTGATGCTTTTCGATACATCAATGACATTAATACCTCTCCATAACTCTTGGAGATCTTCAATGAGAGGAGCAAGATATATATCCATCTGGGATTAAAAGTGAAAGCATTAAATGTTCTTTTTTAATGCTAAAATATGGCGGAAGATTGTAGTTTATGACTACCACTGGCCATGTTGACCATTTACTGGATTTCATGGAGAATGGATTAACCCCATCTAATGCAACTCCTAACTTTAGATTCTTTGGATTTTGTGCGAATTCAGGCCATGTAGAATCAATATGTTGAAAAGCAACACTATCATGAGGAATTCTGATTATTCCTTCAGTACTTTTGTGATCATGTCCCCAACTCAAAGCTTTGATAATTTGGGGCTTTGAAACATATGTCTAATCCGTGGAGCCAATGGAAAATGTCTCAATACCTTTTTTGGGATTTTACCTTCTTCACCCTTATATCAAGGAGATTGACATTTGGGACATGTCAAAGATTCTGCATATTCACCTCTATATAAAATATAATCGTTAGGACATGCATGTATACATTGATAATCTATACCAAGATTGTTGATTATCTTCTTCATTTCATCATGTGAGGTAGGAAGAATATTCTAACTTGGTAGAAACTTTTCAGATAATAACCTGTAAGTTCATCAAACAAAGATATATTAAAAAAAGTAAAAAAATAATTATACACACACACACACACACATACATATATATATATATATATATATATATATATATATATATATATATATATATATATATATATATATATATATATATATATATATATATATATATGTGCATATAATTTTATATATGTGTATGTGTATGTGGATGTGAATATGCATGTGCATGCATATACATATGTGTATGTGTATATGTATATATGTATGTATATGTGTTTTATAGGTGTATATGTATGTATATATATGTGTGCGTATATGTATATGTATGTATGTATACATGTGTATGTATGTATGTATGTGTTTGCATGAATGTGTATATATGTATGTATATGTATGTATGCATGTGTAGCTGTGTATATTTGATTTTGTTTTTAATTGTTTTTTGTATATTGTGGTTTGCAAATTTTCATATCTAGATTGAATCATCTGGCAGTTTCCCATTTTATAGTCAATCTATTACCTGTCTTGCCAAGCTGTTTATAGATATTAAATAGAGGTTACCAAGGAAGGTATTTAGTCATATGTAAAATGGGAGGATCAAATTTTTCGCGAATATTTTGAAAGATGCATTAATAGTTTTAAAAGATGGGCGGACAAAAAGTGTCCATTCAATTCAAGTTCTTGTTCTTACCTTATCTAAAGTAAGAATAAAAACTTGCATTGAATGGACACTTTTTGTTCGCCCATCCTTTAAAATTATTTTTCCATCCTTCAAAATCTTCAAGATAAGTTTTCTCCTCCCATTTTACATGTGGCTTAATACCTTCCTTGGTAACTGCTATTTAATATTTGTATAATTAGTAGCACAGGTATTAGGTCGACTAAAATAGGAGAAACATATGTTTCAAGAAGATTCTAAAGGTTGGGTGGACAATTCTAAAGGCTAAATGGACAAAACATCTTCATTCGATGCAGGTATGTATAATTTGACCTTACTCTCATAACATGTGTATGTGTGTATATGTGTGTGTATGTTTATATATGCATGTATATATATATATATATATATATAGAAAACTGAAAATTATACCTTAATAGTGTCGAAACAGATACATTACTCCATCCAAAACAATTTTGAAGATTGAGAATAAGCAAGCTCACACTTAGTCGTGTCAATCCTTCATATACATGCTTTAGACATTCCTCTCGAAGATATTTCTCATTTTTAGAAATATCAATGCTCTCACTGTCATTTTGATACCAATCCTCAATAAAATATGCCATGCCATCATCTTCATCATTGTCACACAAATCTTGTGCTTTATCGTCTTTTGAATATGGATCTTTCAACCTTGCATATTCCACAGGATTACTTTTGTGTAGACTCCTCATAGAAGCTTCTGATAAATGAGGTCTTACTGGCAATTGTGAATGGTGTGGAGGAATATCATCAACATCATATGTTGAATCTACACATATAAATAAAATTCATTAGTATTCCATAAATGAATAAAAAGTAAACTTTAAATATAAAATTAAGTATATAAGTTATTAAATATGGATAGAAAATTTTTATTCTCTCTAGCTAAAAGGTGCTCTTGGAGGTCTACGCCATCCATAATTCACTAATAGCTCATCACCGGCATGTAATGTAGTAATAGCATTGACAACTATGTATCTTGATACATCTCTACTCATGTATGGTGATTCATGACTATTTTCACACTCCTCAAATGTGCAATTAGTCCTTGAACTATTATGTAACCCTCGACTACTATTTATTAAACCTGCTATATTTCCATGTGTGTAAGGTCTTCCATCAATATATAATCTTTCATTTTCTGCATGTAAAATCCTTCTACTAGTAAGGGATGCTGCGTTCAAGCATATTCCATAAGTACTCATGCTTTGAACATAACGTGAAAGTCGATGCCAATCTCCCCATCCATATATGGGACCACAAAATGACATAAGAGTGACTTCAGAGTTCGGACGCACATACAAATCCTCTACAATAAAGAGACCATGACCAACATTAGTAATAGTGGATGGAGCAATCATATAACGATTACCCCAAAATTTGAAAAACTCTCCATCTAAAGGAAGTGGCCCTCTATTCCATCCTCCATATCTTCTTCTATCACATGTTTGTACTAAAGAACGATCACGAGCTGGCAATGGATAATCTCCAGCCGTTTCAGTCTCTAAACCAGGAGGTAGAGGATTTCTAGAAACCTCTGCTTGTAATTGATGAACAGAAAGTCCATTACGTGTACGAGGTATATTAACATTATGAGAAAAATTATCATCATCATCATCATCGAGCAAGTATTCTTGTGTATCAATAGTAATTTGATTTTGTATATGGTTTTTAAATAAAATAATGACATTAATATATATAAAAAATACATACCTAAGCATTATCATGTTGACCAGGGGATGGTGCACACTCAAAAGTACCATACATTCCAATCGTGGTCTTCCATATGTGCCATAACAAGAGTTACACCAACATATAATATGCTCTTGATAGTAAAATTCATCATAATTCCTATCGGAGGACACATGTGAAGTCGTTGCATGGGTAGGAGGTGGTGGAGTACCCTCTGATTGATCAAAATCTGCACATAATAAGAAACAAAAAAAAATATAAGTTATGTATCCATCAAATATATTTAAAATTAAATGTTTGATATACTTACAGTATATAGTCGTTGCACGATGAGGAGACGGTGGTGGAGTTCCATCTAATTGATCAGAATCTACAAATAATGGTATTTGATATTAATAATCTGATTATCTACATACACAAAAAATTCACATATACATATTTACACATACACACATATTCACATGTACACATTTACACATACACACATATTCACATATACACAACTACACATTATTGTGGGATAAATGCATGTATTTTGTACGAATGAGTGTATATGCATGCATGTGTGTGTACGTATATATGTGGATATGTATATGTGTGTTTATGTTATATGTATGTATATGTGTATATGTATACATATATGTATGCATATATGTTTGCATGTATATGTGTATGTGGGTATGTGTATGTGTATGTGTATGTGTGTGTATATATGTGTATGTATTCTGATTTTTTTTTTCTGTTTGAGATTAAATTAATAAGAGATATTGTATGGTGGAAAAAAATAAGAGGCGACCTAACATACCACCTGAGACGTGGCAGTTTTTTCGTAGACAGCTACGTTTTCAGGAGTCATTTCCTTAGTAGAAGGTACACAAATTAATAGTTTATATTTATAATTTTTATATATTTTAGTAATTTTTTACATTTAATTTATGTATTTTTTTCTTAAATAAGCAGGCTGTTGCAAAGAAGAGAGTGGAGTTGGGCCACACATCGCACCTAGGCCAAATGGGTCATAATGGTTTTGTAGCTACATTTGTAAGTATATGTGTTATTGTGAGTATATTTTTTATTTTAGTTAAAATGCAAGCAACTAATCTTTTTTATTTGTTTCAATGCAGCGAAAGGATTATGGCCGATATCCTATGAAACATGAGATCGAGTATGCTACACATTTCGGATGGCGTTTGAGCGAGTATATGCGAGATCATCGTGATGCCTTTGTGAGTATTATTAAATTTATATAATTATTTTATTTTTATGAATGGTTTAATTGTTTTATTTATTTATGATTATTATATGTAATACAGAAGTATTATGGAGAGACAGATATGGATGAGGTGGAGAGACAGACACAGGATGGACGATCTCGATCGTCACAGGGTGATCATGACAATGAGGATGAGGATAATCAGGATGATCATGATGATGATGATTAGGATTCTAGTTGATTATGACATTGGATTATATTTATTTACATTGATATATATATATATATATATAATCTATATATTTTTCATTTCAGTTATGTTTTGAATTGTGTGTATGGTATTAAGTAATGAAGAGTTTTGTTCTATTGATTGTTATTATTGTTTATATTAAGCATGTGTTTTAATACTTTAATTATATAATTCATTCATATGTGTGTACGTAAGTGTATATGTATGTGTGTGTGTATATGTATGTATGTGCATGTGTATGTGTGTGTATATGTATGTATGTGCATGTGCATGTGTAAGTGTATATGTGTGTATGAGTATGTGCATGTGCATGTGTATGTGTGTGCATATGTATGTGCATGTATATGTGTAACTCTATGTGTATATGTGTGTATGTGCATGTATATGTGTATATGTAGGTATGTGCATGTGTATATGTGTGTGTACGTATGTGCATATATATGTGTATAATGTATGTATATGCATGTGTAAATGTATGAAACATGCATGTGTATGTGGATGCATTTCGATTTGCATCCATGTGCATGCATGTGGATGTGCATATACATGTATTTATGTATATGTTAATGTGTGTATGTGTGTATATATATATATATATATATATATATATATATATATATATATATATATATATATATATATATATATATATATATATATATATATATATATATATATATATATATATATATATATATATATATGCAATAATGCATGCATGTAAGTCTTTTTATGTGGTTGTAGAAATGTTTGTGCATATGCATGTGTATATGAGTGTATGTGCATATGTATTTATGTGTATATATGTGTGTGTATGTGCATGTGTATATGTGTATATGTGTGAAAGTGCATCTTCATCATGTATAAGTATATAAGTGCATATCAATAAGTGTGAGTATGCTATCTAATGAAAATAACACAATTCAAATGATATACAAAGAATAAAAATTGTACTTACAATAGTTAGCCATACTTTTTGCTTGGTTAGCTTCCTGAATAACCTACAATAAAGAGAGAAAGAAGAGAGAGAGAGAGAGAGAGAGAGAGAGAGAGAGAGAGAGAGAGTGAATTCAAAGAGAGAAAGATGTAGAAAGAGAGAAACAAAGATAGAGGGAGACAATAAGAGAGAGCTTAGGCAAAACAACAATTCTGCATATACTTGATTTAGCTCATAAGCACAGCGCACTTGTGAACGTTGGAGAGCTCTTCGATCAGATGCGTGAAAATGCCGATCGAAGAGCCTCCAACGTTCTAATCTTTTTTCACGATGCGTTTTGCAATTTTATAGCGACAAACTTGTGTCGCCTTAACCATCGCTATGCGCCCGTATTCCTTGTAGTGATTAATGATGCTTTCTTCTTATTTCACGTGTAGTTTAGTCATTAATGTCATGCTAATGAAGCACCATTACATGTGCTCAATGCTTCTATGTGACATTTGGGGTCTCATGAGATGCTTCTTGATTTGACACATATGAGTTGTGATGCTACAACATTGACAATGTTTGGCACCATTGCCGAGGAGCGTTCTCTTTTCACTTGTGTGATGGTTTATGGCATGAAAGTGATGTGTATGCAAGCTTTTCATGATGATTTTTGAGTTCTTCATTTCAATACGCTCTTGTGAGCATTTGTGGCTTGCAAGATTTACAATAACTTGTTGAGATGAGCTATTTGTGGTGTGATTAAAATTCCCTTTTTGGTCATTAATCGACCATGTGTGGTGATTCTTCAAGATTATAAGTAGAATACAAGTAGTTTTATAAATCTTTTAGTTCATTATTTTGAATTCTTTCATTAACTATGTTGATTATTTCCCTAATCATGTATAAATAAGCTTGCTTCAGGGTTCTTCTACAAGTTTCAATGGATTCTTTGGCTCATCATCATCCCCATCAATAAGCATGGAAACTATATTGTTCCTCTTCTTTTGCATTAAAGGATTGCTTCTATTCCTTGCCCTAGCATTGGCTTAGTCGAAGAAGGGACCAACCCCTCTCCTCCAACGAATAGGGTTCTTGAGTGGTTACTTTGGTAAGGTGGGTATGCGACATTTTCATATGACAATGAACACGTTTTCAGTATCCATCATCAATGTCGATCATTTTTAGTCACTCTTGTCAGATTTGGCTAAGTTTTCCCAGATGGGAAGAGTGCTTTGATCAACAGGACATGTTTTGAACACTTTAAGTACAGGGATTGTTCAGCATTTCAGACCTGAGATGGAAGGAAAATCCATGAACGAGCTGCAATGGAGATTGAGGAACCAATGCTTCCCTTCTAGTCTTGAATGGTCCTTCATGCCCAAGTTTTTGATGACTGCCCTACTTATCTGGTTGTAAATGTTAATGAAGGTGATCTTGGGACATGCAAAGATCGCGAAACTTGAGTCAGCAATAGCTTCTACTACTCAAATAGAAGCATTACGAGCAGCTCATATGGTAGATAAGACAGAAACAAGCCTTGTTCCACATTGTATATATGAACTGAAGCAAACCTTCTCTTACCACTACATAGCTACACGATGATAGAGGCAAAACAGAGAACGTATAAACTAATAGATTGATAGTATAATACCCAGCTCACTTGCTGAGGATCGTTGTCACACAAAGGAAGAGAGAGATGGATTGATGACTCAGGTTCGAAGGCTCAATCAATGCCTTCCTCTTTGACACTCGTTCCTTCTTCTGCTTCAGGTGCTTCTATGCTCTCCTCCGAACCATCCTTGGGGGGAAAAAAGCTAAGGTCTGCAATGAGAGTATTCGTTGCCTGTAGAATTCTCACCATCCAGCCATTCGTAGTCTAGATCTTGTTGAAAGCATCCAGGCCCATTTCTTCCGCTTTCCTACAAGGTATGCTCTTGATGTAAATATTGAAATAATTGAAGATGTAGTAACACACAAAACTCTACTGGAATTGGTTGAGGGTCTAGAAAATCAACCAAGTGTTTCATGTTTGGGTTGTCAATGTAATCCTAGGAGGAGTAGATAATCTTGAGAATCTCTTGACAATACAAGCAGAATCAAAAGATGGTGGACCATATCATCTACGGAAACAATGATTCAAATGATGAGTAGATTGTTTTGGATCAGCATCTTAGTGGAGGCTTCCCTACTCAATCATCCAATGAGGAACTTTTGATAAAGAAAAGGCCTTTGGAAGAGAGCGTTTTACAGACAAAACTAGAAGACAGTCTATGTACAAGGATAAATAAGAAGAAAAAGCTTAAAATTAATCCAAACAGAGCAGCAACAAAGAGATTTGTTTTTTATGATGAGGGAAATGCAATACCATCGCTTGCAGCATTTGGCAGGGAGACAAGCTCAAATGAAGAATATATAAAAGACGAAAAAGATTCGCTTAAGGAAGCTTCTCAAGAGCGATATAAGAGGCTACAGATTGAAATGAGGAAGAGAGATAAAGAGGATAAGTTGCATGAGAAACAGAGGCAGCGTGACCAAATATATAAGAAGAAACAAAGGGGAAGAACGAAAAATGAAGAGAATGATGCAGGCAGTGAGGAAGATAACTCCGAAGGAGATTCAACAAGGAGTGCCATCGGCTAACAAGAAGTATTGTACTAATGATAGTGTTGATGAATCTAACGATGTCTGTCGGAAGCAGCCAGAGGCACAGACGACACGGAAGCATGTAACGACAGAGCAGGGAGCCAGTCGAATCGTTTTTCAAATAATTATGTTTTCAAATACTTTCCAAAAACCTCCAACAGTGATTTTTATCACTATTGTAACATATGTAACATAGAAAACCCCATTTTGTAATCCATAGCTCCATTTTGTGCAAGCCGAGGAGTCCTCGAGCTTGAGGAGCTTAGGTAGAACAAGCGTATCAATTTTCGTTATTTTTAGACACCGTTTACCCTTCCAAATAGCATCTAGGACCTAATTTTTAACTATGCCGGTCACTAGATGTGAAACCGGTCAAAACTAGTCTAGAAACTATAAAAAGAGCTAGAGAGCTCATTTTTGAGGTTGGTTAGTGTTGGCTAGTGTGAGCTTATAGCTATTTTGAGCTTGTAATAGTGTTCTTGAGTAATAGAGTTGATTCCTCACCTTCCATTGTGTCTTGCTTGTCTCTTCGTAGTGTGTGTGTATGTGTGTGTGCATTTCTATGCTTCTCACCTTCACTCTCACTTCATCTCACATTCACGATCTTCATATCACTCCTATCTCTTCCGCGGATTGACATTAAGGAGGTGGAGCTTCTTAACGTGGTTCTCACCATTGTGCTAGAGCAACACCAAATTTGGCGCCGTTGCCGGGGATCGAGTCTAGGACGAATGTGTGATGGTAAGAGTATAGCAAGAAGTGGCGTTGGAAGGTAAAAATTTCAGTTTTTGTTGTTGTTTTTACTTAGTTTTTAGTGTTTTTCACCTCCCCCACACTCCATCTTCATCACCGCATCATCATCTTCATCTCCAAAAAAATTCAGAAAATTCACCATATCCACCCATTCTCCTCATTTCCCCTCATTTGTGCATGCGAGAGAGTGAGAGAGAGCTTTTGTGCTTGTGTGTACTTTTGTTTTCTTGAGTTTTCTTGCAGGTACAGAGCTCCAGTGCATCAGGAAAGCTTGGAAAAGGTAAAATTTTCACTTTCTGTCAGAAATTTCCGACTGTGTCAGACCATCGCGATGGTCTGCAAAGTTCGGAATTTGGAGAAGGCGACCACACCAGCATGAAGAGCACACCTGCGCCTACAGGAATCCATAGCTGCATTCACAAAATTTGCAGTTTGGTGGACCATCGCGACGGTCTCTGACCATCGCGATTGTGTCACACCATCGCGATTGGCTCACGCCATCGCGACGGCTTGGCCGGACCATCGCGACGGTCTCTGACCATCGCGATTGTGTCACGCCATCGCGATTGGCTCGCGCCATCGCACCGACAGTGCCACGTGGCAATCTAGACCATCGCGACGGTGCACTTCACACCATCGCGACGACACCCTCACACCATCGCGACACTCCAAAAATTCAGACCATCGCGATTGGCTCACGCCATCGCGCCCAGACCATCGCGATTGGCTCACGCCATCGCACCCAGACCATCGCGACGGTTCACTTTGGACCATCGTGATTGTCCACGTTGACCATTGACTGGCGCCATCGCGATTGTCCAGGTTCACGCCATCGCTATTGTCCAAGTTCATGCCATCGCGATTGTGCAATTTCACGCCATCGCGACGGTGCACCCTCACGCCATCGCGACGGTCCTAGACCATCGCGATTGTCTCAGACCATCGCGATTGTGCACCCCCATCGCAAATTTTAGGGTTTCAATTTTTGGCCAATTTTGGGGCTATTTTTGGGAAATTTTTGGGTGATTAGACTCATAGGAGACCCCTTAGCTCATATTTGGAGAAAAACCTGTTTGTCAGTTTTTACCCCCCAGGGCCTGAACGGTCATAACTTTTTCATCCGAAGTCCGTTTTTTGAGCTTAATAGCTCGTTAGAAAGCTCTCTACGAGTACTACGTGACCTCAACTGTTTTTTTCTTAAAGGATACGTCTATTTTTAGACAAACTATTTTGAGGTTGACCCAGTTTGGGACTAGAAAGCCAGGGGGCAAACATTGAAAATTTGGGCAAAAGGGAAGGGACTTAAAAGGTGTATATACTCAAGTGCTTGATCATCCAACTGTGAATTGGTCTAATATTGGATTTTTCCAGGTCTAGCAAGGGCAATCAAGGGCAACCAAGGCAAGGCAGTGAAGGGCATAAAGCTTGGGAAGCGCGGCCTCTTGGGCATCAGAGCAACAAGAAAAGCTGACTCGAGGTTGGAAGATTACTCAACCCCCTCAGTCAATTCTTAGCTTAGGATAAACGTTAGCATTGTGGAATTAAGACGATAGGAACACCTCAAGTTCAAGAGAGTTAAATTTATCAAGTTCTGATACTAAAGTAAAGGAGTGTGTGACGAAAACCTAAAGGAAAGAACATAAGTCTGACAGAACGAGAACTCAAAATTATAACGGAAAGTCGAATTCCTGACGCATACATTAAGACAAGAATCTAAAGAAATCTAAAAAGAATCAAGAAAGTAATAACAAAGAATCATTGACGATCTGAGCGAGTACCGAGTGTGCAAGGAAGAAAATTAATGAACCTTAGATCGGGCAAACATATAGGTAAGTCAGACCGACGAAGCCTTAGATCATCAGAGGCAAGTGTAAGAACTACTGCACGATCGTGGGCTCAACAATTGAACACTAGTTATCCCTACGAGAGCTCAGACACTAGTGATTCAGAAATGGCATTTAGCACAGAAAGACCAGAAGTAGGGTCGAATGTAGCCTACTTAGAAAAACAAGAAGGACCCTATAGAACACAACTAGAGTTTCTCCGAACCAACCGATTAGGTGCTCGCATCTATGAGGATGGTTTGCGAAGGCAAGTGGTGCAAATGCACAACCCTGATCAACCCATTGGATTGGAACATCCAGTGGTGAAATTTGAGAGAGACGCGTACATAGACAAGGAAGGAACGATGTACATCTTAAGTACGCAGCCAAACAATACCAACGAGTTTGGCGTGATTCAACCCGAAACGGAAGCAAAATCTCAAGGAAAAGAACCATTAGAAGAGCCTAGAACACCTAGAGGGAAATCTGTATTAACACGAGTACTAATCCCAGATTGGATCCCTCAAGACAACAGAACCATAGAGTTGTTTGTAAATAAAGAAACTGATGAAGCCTTTTGGAGATACAAGACCGAAATACTTAGTGAGGTAGGTATCATCACTATATACGAGTTCAAAGACCCGGATACACCTGGAAAGGTTGTATACCTGGATGAGACTTCAGAAAGAGTCTTTGTGGTACCTGACCGCGCTAAAAACACATACACATGGAGAGGTGAATTGGTATTCCCTCCATCTAGAACGAACATGAATACAAGTCAACAAGGGGCAAGAACATCATCAGCCCATGGAAATCAAAGAGAGGGAAGTAAAGAGAGACCGGAAGTAAGCTTTAATCATCCCATGGGGAGAGATAGAACAACCACGGACACTAATAGAGCAGATAGACAAAGAGATCATGGAATACCAGGTTGTAGAGATGATTTTCCTCTACCTAGACCACGCGAACACGCAAGAATATTGAGACCCACTCAATTAGTAAAATCAATGAAGAATTACTTTGATGGGACAGGAGATCCCTATGACCATGTCGCAGAATTCAAGCAAGTACTAAGAGCCGAACAAGTTGAATACATGTTCACGCAATACAACGCATTTGGGCTAACGTTAAAGAATACCGCTTTGACTTGGTTCCAACCTTTGCAACAAAGGCAATTTAGAGACATCCATCACTTTTTAGAGTCATTCATCACTGAATTCTCTAAAAGTGGGATTAGACATGACACGTCTTCGTTGATTCATAGCTTTAAACAGACCCCTCAAGAAACCATAAGACTGGCAGGACGTAGGTTTAGACAATATGTTGAACGATGTCCAATGCAAGAGCTACCCTCACAAGCTAAGCAAGTGTCATTGTTTCTAGATGGCTTCTTGAGCTCTAAACTACGCTCCTACGTGTACCTAAAAGAACCCAGAACGCTAGAGCAATGTGTAAGAATTTGTATAGACATTGAGGACAACTTAGGAGATGAGTTGGAACTCTCAAAGGTCTATAAGGACTCAGACTGTTCATCTCTAGCATCCACAAAATTGTCTAGCTCAATAGAAGACCTTGCAGAAAAAGTGGCCTAGAAATTAGGAGTTTCTAGCAAACCTAGGGTACTAACAAACAAGCGTTGTTACACCTGTGGTGGTGACCATATGGCAAATGTGTGCCCCAATGCACCACAACCACAAACCAACCCTAGTGGCCAATACTGTACAATTGAGAGAAGATACACGAATCATACGGCTCAGGACTGCCCATACAACAAACAAACAAACCGTGAGACAGAACTACCCGCAAGCATACGCACAGCCAGGTAGGTATCAAGGCCAATACAATGCTCAGCCTTATTACTATAGGCCTCCTCAGAACTACCCATACCAGGCTCAACAGAGGCCTCAACCTGTCTTAGCTCAGCAGCCACCCCCACCAGCGAATGTCATCTCAGTCAAATACGCTGCTGCAGAAGAGAATCTAAGCAGGGCTTTAGTGCCTTCTTCACCTTTGATCACAGAGAGTGACCCGAACTCAAACAGTTTTGACTCTACGCATGTAGATAGTCCACCCGCATATTACACAGAGTCACCAGAACACGTGGAGACATATCATTACGATAGTCCACCAGTGGAACCTAGTTTGGAGCCAGACTATGCTAATGTGATGTACACAAACCCAAATCCACGGCCCCAATTGAGACAACAAAGACCACAGGGCCCTAGAGGACCATGCTTTAGGTGCCAAGGAGATCATTTCATAAAGGATTGTCCACATCCCCCGATAGCAGGACAGTCACAGTACTATAACATACAAGGCTTTTGTGCCGATTGTGGCAAAGAGCACATAATCAAAGATTGCCCCAAGAATCCAGTTAACGCTTCGAATGTGACACCGATCAATGTGATAGGTATTGTGAATAATGCAGATGGATCCAACCCTACATACGTGCCTATCCAAGCTATAACAAGAGCCCAGGCGCTCTTACAGAACCAACAGCTTAATCAAGAGAAAGTAGCCGGAACCAGTGAAGTTGCAGAATCTAGCAGTAAAAAGACAAAATCTTGGAAAGATTCTCGAGAAAGGATTAAGCGAAAATGGAGTAAAAAGATAAGTGAGTTGGAAGGAAGTTTAAAGGAATCTAGAGCCAAAATCCAAGAATTGACTTCACAGGACTTGAATCAAGAGAATCCAGCTCAGAAATCAGGATCAGTTTTAGCGGAACCCATACCAGAAAATCTAGACATGATGTTTCGTGCATATCAGGCTAGATTAAAAGAAGGACCTCAGGTAGCTGAAATGAGCAAAAACTACCCACGAGCTGATCTAGAAATTGAGAGAACAAAACTTTGCATGAAGATGGTAGAACTAGCACAAGCTTTGTTTGAAGCCTCTAGATATCTTAATTGGAATAACATGGCAAAACCGGAACTACACTTTCAAGGACTAATGGAGAGGCTAGAATATTTGATTGAAAGCAAAGAGAAAAAGGATCAGCCTAGGAACCCTATTGTCCCAGAGACACAGGAAAGGAATGCACCATCCCTATCTCAAGTACCCAACTCAGAAAGTCAAGACAATTTGTCTTCCATACATAAATATTCACATGAATTTTTGAGAGAGATCCAAGAAGAGAAATGGAGAAAGGAACAAGGAACCCATCCTCCTATTCAAGAAATAGATGACTTGCAGGAGCAATTTCCCCAAGAAATTCCCTCCATTTACGATGATGTAGAGGAGGAACAACTGAGTGAACACATAGCTTTTGAATCTAATTCGTTACAAGAATTACCTCAGTTCACAGGACCTTGGGAAGCAAAGTCTATTAGTCTGAGAGCACCCACGATAATAGTGAGGAATGAAGAATCAGTAATCCCTAGAAACACGGAAGTGATCAAGAATACTAAAGTACAATGTAATCTCACTCTAGAGGAGTTGTTGAAGGTAAAACTAGAATTGTGGAAACATGTAGCAAATCAATTCCCTGAGCTTGCTACTACTCCCTCACAAATAGGATCACAAAATAAGGTACCAGAAATACCCGTAGAAAAGATTGGAGATGTAAGCGAAGGAGAGGAAGGTAACACTTATCTTCCGATAACCCATCAAGGCTACACCACGAAAGCCATCTTAGATTCAGGAGCCGGAGTAGCCATAGCTACCACCGCTTTATGGAAATGTTGGGGTAAGCCAGCATTAAGACCCACCAGGATGAAGCTACAAATGGCTGACGGACACATAGAAAAACCATTAGGCTTACTAAAAGGCATATCTCTCACCACTTGTGGTGTAGAATTTGAGCATACCTTTGCCATTTGTGACTTTGCAAAAAACCATGCATATGAGATGATATTGGGACGACCATTCATGCGTCAGTTGCAAATTGTACAAGATTGGGGAACTAATTCTTTGTACTTGCAACATTTAGGAGTGACTACCAAAGTCAATCTCAAAGACTATTCACATAGAGACGTACCCCCAATACAATGGAATACCATCCATAAGACACCAGTAGAAGCAGAATCCGTGCACTCATTAGAATCAGATCCTTCTTGGTTGCATGAAGATACCCATTTATGGATGTGTAAAGTAGCCAAACAAGAGGAAGAAAGATTAGAAGCCAGGACTTTAGGTGCAGAACAACATCCAAGAACCCTTCAAGACCCAGCTTATGCACCTGTAGTATTCCCTGACGAAGAGTTTGAACCCCATGGTTGGGCAGAAATCCTAGCAACCATGGATGTAGCCATCAATGAAGAACAATGGACACCCCACTGTGACGAGGATGGCTATGACATATCAGTTTTCACGATAGAGCCAATCATGGGTGATGCAATTTTAGAAGAGTGTGAACCTAACACTGATGCATTTGAGGATGCAAGCGATTTTGATTTAGAATCAATTATCATGGACCCACCCTTTGCATCAGAGGAAGAATATTTTTTCGAGGTAGAGAATCACACTCAGAGACACGAGGAAATTACGAATGAGGTGAGATTAGCCACAGACGTGACTACTAAGAGTGAAGGCAAGAAAAGAAAGAAGAAAGAAACCATGTCAGAAAAAGAAGAATCTATGTTTGAAGTACCCGAGAACTTCAAGAAATATGAAATCGAAGATAGAAGAATCATGGTACGAATGCCTAATAGAAAAGCGAATGACGGACAAGTATATGATAACCGAGAGAAAACCAAGAAAGTAATAGTTGCTATCGAAGGAGAAGAAGAAAAATGTACATACATAGGGCATGATTTGACGAAGGAAGAAGAAGAAGAGCTAGTTGCCCTATTGCGCGAATATAGAGATGTTTTTGCTTGGAGTTACAAAGATTTGAAAGGAGTAGATCCAGATATATGCTCTCATAGAATCCCTATGACTCCAGATGCAAAACCTACAAAACAAAAACCGTACACGTACAATGATAACTACGCTGCGAAGATTAAAGAGGAGATAGATCGCTTGATAGAAGCAGGATTCATTTACGTAATTGAGCATACCGAATGGGTATCCCCCATTGTGGTTGTGCCCAAGAAGAATGGAAAATTGCATGTGTGTATTAACCTTAAAAAAGTTAATGCCGCAACGATTAGAGATAGTTATCCTCTTCCTATCACGGAACATCTATTGGAAAGAGTTGCGGGCAAGGAAGTTTACAGCTTTCTTGATGGATTTTCAGGCTATAATGAAGTAGCCATTGCTCCAGAAGATCAACACAAGACGGCTTTTGCCGCTGAATGGGGCATATTTGCATTTCGTGTGATGCCATTTGGCTTAACAAATGCACCCGCCACTTTCCAACGACTCATGTGTCATGTTTTTAAGGAATTCTTACGCAAGAGTTTGGAAGTTTATGTTGATGACTTATGTGCACATTCAAATGTAAGACAGATGCATATCCCAGAGTTAAGACAAATATTTGACAAATGTCGAGAATATCAGGTTTGTTTGAACCCAGAAAAGTGCGTTTTCATGGTCAGACAAGGTAAAATTCTAGGACATATTGTATCAAAAAATGGAATCTCTACGGATGAGGAAAAAGTAAAGGTAATTGCAGATTTACCTAGACCAACTAATGTGAAAGAGGTACAGGCATTTATGGGCCATTGCGGATATTATAGGAGATTCATACACATGTATGCAATCATAGCCAAGCCTTTGTACTCTCTTTTAACCAACTTTGAATGGACAGATGAATGTGAAAATTCATTCAATGAACTTAAACGACGCTTGTGCTCAGCACCTATATTGACAACCCCAGATTGGAGTAAGCCATTCCATGTACATGTGGATGCATCCAATTACGCCATAGGATGTGTGTTAGCACAACCCACGAATGAAGGTAACATAGATCTCCCCATAGCTTACGCGAGCAGACAATTGAACGCAGCAGAAAGAAATTACACCACGACGGAACGAGAAGGATTAGGGATGATCTACGCAGTAAAGAAGTTTAGGCACTACTTGTTGGCCAATAAGTTCAAGTTCTTTACAGATCATCAAGCACTATTGTACTTAGTCAACAAGCCATGTAACACAGGACGACTAATACGTTGGTTTCTATTACTCATGGAGTATGATTTTGAAGTCGTAGTCAGGAAAGGAAAGACACATCTTAGAGCTGACCACCTTTCAAGATTAACCTCAGGAGAAGCTCCTCAAGGAGTAGCGGATGATCTACCAGATGCATACTTGTTTAATCTTGAGATAGCACCAGAATGGGCTAAGCCTATAGTCCCTATTCTGACATACGGACCCAAGAATCCTAGGATAAAGATCAAAGAGGGAGAGATTACCAAGTCTCAGAGATACCAAATAATGGCAGGAAGCATATATAAACAGGATAATCAAAAGATTCTTGCTTGTTGTGTAGATGAATCAGAACATGCGAATTGGTTGCAATTAGCACATGTACGTGCACTAAAGCAACATCATTCAAAACATCGAACATTACAGACTCTGCATAGATTGGGAGTATATTGGCCTACGATGGAAGCAGATGTCTACAAGTTGTGTAAAGAATGCCATGTTTGTTGTGAAAGACCACCAGTAGATTTTGCTACACTATATCATGTGTCTCTCACACCAGACTGGAGTGAACAGTTAGTGACATATTTGAGGACGAACACATTCCCTCAAGGAATGACCTTAGCTCGACAACGTAGTCTAGAGCAGGAAGCTCAAGATTATTCACTTATTGGCGATAACCTATACAAAAGAGGACGAGATGGATATCTAAGACAATGTGTTCATGAGAGTGATTATCTGAGCATACTAGAGACTGCACACCAAGGTGTTGCAGGAGGTCATTTTGGACCTGATAGGATAATCAAAGCCATCCTCTTTGCAGGATTATGGTGGCCCACTCTTCACATGGATGCTCATACCTATGTCAAGAGATGTGATGTGTGCCAAAGAACTCAGTTTCCTACTCGCAGAGATGAAATGCCATTGAAACCCATGATGGGCGGACGTGCATTTTCAAAGTGGGGTATAGACTTTGTAGGACCCATTAACCCCCCTGCAAAAGGTACCCATGCGGAATACATTATTGTTGCCACAGATTATCTTACAAAATGGGTAGAGGCAAAAGCCACGAAAAAGAATGATGCACACACAACTGCAAAATTCTTATTTGAGAATGTCTTTACAAGATATGGATTGCCTATAGAGTTAGTGAGCGATCGAGGCACTCACTTTCTAAACCAAGTCATTGAATATTTGTTACAGGATTTTATGGTGATTCACAAGAAATCCGCACCATATCATCCTCAGGCCAATGGTCAGGCTGAAAGCACTAATAAGATCCTTTGTAACATACTAACGAAACTCGTGAACAACAAACGTTCAGATTGGGACAAACAGTTACACCACGCTGTTTGGGCATATCGAGTGGCCTACAAGACCGTACTCAATGCAACTCCCTTTCAGATGGTTTTTGGTCAGAATGTTGTGCTTCCTTTAGACTTCTTGATACCGACCCTTAAGGTTGCACAAGAGCATCAGTGGACCGGCCATGAATTATCAGCGAGAATAATGGACTTGGAAAGATTAGGAGAAACCAGGCTAAAGGCAGCAGCAGGAATATATGCAGCGAAGAAGCGACAGAAAGCATATTTTGATGCACATGTGAAAGATAAAGGCCTAAAAGAAGGAGATTTAGTTCTAGTATATACGCTGAAACAACACGCACGTAAGTTAGAAAAGCGAGGTTATGGACCTATGATCGTTAACAGACTCTCAACAAGTGGAGCAGTACAATTAGCCACTTTAGAAGGAGATATAATGCCTAATTATATTAGTGGCTGTAGAGTCAAGCTATATCAGGAACCTCTTACTGAGGATATGCTTAGACGACTCACGTTGGCAAAGAAGCGTAAGGAGGAAGAAAATAGAATACGAGCGGAAGCTCAGGCAGAAGCAATAGAACGCATTAAACGCATGAAATTAAGAAGACAAGGACTAGGGAGAGAACATTATAACCATCTGGAAACTACACCCAGATACCCCATGGCCATGTGTCAAGTAAAGTCAACCACTCATCCTAGTATAGTGGACAGGAGACCATTCATTACAGTCAGGCTAGAGCACGGCAACCCTTGCCAAGAGCTCAGGGCTTTAATTGACTCAGGTGCTGCGACTAGTGCGATTAGATGGTCCCACTATAAGGATTCAGGAATAGAAATGCGGCCACTTGAGGCATACCTCATAGGCCTAGGAGGCATGGAAACCCCTTGCATGGGTGAGGTGGACCTTCCTATCCTCATTAAGGATGTGACCATGACAGCGAAGCTACTAGTGTGCCATGATGACGACCTGATAGAACCCCTAATCCTTGGCCAAGATTGGCTATACGATCACTCAATGGACCTAAATCTTAGACAAGGCTCCTTACAGATTGGAACCTTAGAACAGAAGCGAGTGATACCGCTTGACTTCCCTAACGGCATTCCGATTGAGGTTTGTAACCCTAGACCCTATGAAACGCATGCGAAGGAAGACCGGAAGATCTTGGGTCAGACCAGTCACGTTACGTCTACACCAACCCACTCGGGCTTGGCTAGGGACAGTTGTCAATCAAAAGAACGACAAGAGAACTTTCCTGGGGCTTCCTGCAAACTAGAAGGGGCAGCTACCCAACCGCTAGGGCAGATGAACACAATCAGCGGTCAGGTGGGTTGCATCAGCGGCCAAATGAGCACAACACCATGCGGTGCTCATCCTTCCAAACTTGCTACGGACTGGCCTAGATCAAAGATAAATAACGAATCACTTCCTAATGGGCAGGTCACGCAAGTGTTGGATCTCCCTTCTTTTCCAAAGCAGAGCATCCAATGGACCTCTCAAACCCAACCACGAACGAGTCAACCACAACAGAGGAACCCAGACCGACAACATCACCAGACAAGGCAAAGAAAGCAGCAGCATCAACATCACAGAACAAGTGGCACGAAACAAATATGGGTGCCAAAAGGACAGCAACCACAGGCTATTGGAAACACTGCAGAGGAGAACAGGACAAAGTTTCAAAAGAAGCAGAGTCAGCATCAAAAGTCCCCTCGATCTTCTTCTACAAGTACCAATACTCGGCAGATTTGGATCGCCAAGAAATACCTTATCCATAGACCCACACCTACGCAGATTTGGGTACCCAAACAATGTATTATAGCCCAACCCTCTAGCCATGTAATATATACCCCTTCGAAATCTTTTCATCCTTCAATACCACCAAACCCGATACCACTTTTTGTCCCTCAGGAGAAACATACCACCCACTCCAAGACTCTTAGGAAATGGATACCGAAACGTATCCAGACGTCTTCTTGTACCATCGTATCTAACAATTCTCCCACCCCGTTTAAACTCCACCCTTGTACTAATTCACCCTCAACCAAACCGTGTATAAATTCATACACCCAAACCCCACATTTTGCATAATAAAAGCTCATCAAGACATGTATGCATAATCTGAACCATGTAGGTGTCTAGAGACCTGCATTAGTTTTGCAAATAATCATTGCATCAATCACTTCACGACACTTGGCTACACGGGTTACACATCGGTTATGGAAAGGGATTGCGGTCTCACCTTATTGGGATCATAATTAATTTCCATACTAATGTGTTAATCTTTTGTAGCAGATCTTTTCCATTAGCTCATCAGTCATCATGCAAACCGAAGCAGGACCATCAGAAGCTGGCCCCAGTGCACCGATGGCCACTATTGGAGAATTACTAGCGGAATCTTATCCCACGATGCAACCACCAGAGTTTCAAGGTTTTCCAGGATCCATGCCAATCGATGATCCTCCTAGAGGATATACCGAGAAGATTCATCGTAACTCTCATTGGTTTCAAGGCCTAGCAAGACCATTAGCAGACGCTGATTTCATATTTGAGGCCAATTTGGCATTTGATCTTCGCACATGGACCAAGTACCAGTTCTTTTCAAGAGAATTTGAAGGACTACAGAATACACAAGATCTAACGCACGTTTGGGCACGAGCGGGATCTACAAAGTATTTTAGCGACCCTCTGCCTAAACCCGATTTTTACAGATGCTTTTACTTGGTAACCACCTTAACGGCTTCAGAGAACAAGGATCTACCCGGCACATTCATGTTACCATCTTTGGTAAATGATCCTCCATTTCAGAAGGTTTTATTTGTCTAAAGATTTAATTCGCGCAGCTCTAAAAATACATGGAACACACACTCCAACAAAGAAAGAATGGCTAGTCCCAGAGTAGATGAAACGTGGTGACGTAACTAAGTGGGAGGATATTTCTGCTATAACACCTGAGCTCTCTAAGCCATTACGGATATGCATGCAGCACTTTGCTTTCCCAGCTCAGGATCGTTGGACCATGCCCCACAAGAGAATCTGGTTTGGATTATACTTAGCATGTATTGGACCGCAAACGGTTGATCTAGCCAGCTGGATCATTGATCAGCTCTATTTGGCACAACATAGGTGGGAGCGAAAGAAGGTAATCAATGGGTGCTGCGCCCTCACCAGGATCATATATATGTGCTTGGCGTATGACTTACCAATTGAGCGTGCCATGACCAGTGAGGAACTAAAAGCATTTAAAGGCACCACTAGGAAGGCTAGAAAGTCTAGCAAAGGCAGAGCCGGAAAGCGGATGAGAGGTACTATCACGTGCCTACAAGTCCCAGAATCACCCTCGCCACAACCATCTCCAGAGCAGACACCAACAGCAGCCACTCCCACAGTACCACCAATTCGTATACGGTTATCAAGACCAGTTACGCCGGAGGGCACCACCAGTACTGTTGCACCCCAAGCAGCCACAACCACAGAACCTATCACCACAGCAGCTGAACTTCCCACCACTATTGGTGCGGAAGCTTTCTCTTTTCCAATACCGCATTTAGAACCAGGACAAGCAGAGCCACTGGACCAAACTTTTGATTTTGAGATGCCTGATGCATTCTCCAATGAGTTCCAGTTTTCAGAAGGACAAATGTTTTCTCAAGAATTTGAAAGGCCTAGCTACCCTACCACACCCAGGGATCAGCCACAAGGACAGATCGTGTCCAGATCTGATGACGAAAGAACAACAACCGATGATGACGAAGGTGACGACGAAGCTAGCCAGGGAACACATGAATCCCAAGAGCAGGAACAGACAGATGGCCAAGCCCAACAAACAGACACACATGGCGATACAAGTACCCATGAAGATGAAACTTACGAGGCAGCAGCTTACACACTAGCTATCAAGAAGTTGTATAGAACTATGGAAAAAGCTTGGGCACGCAAAAAGCTGACAGAGGAAGAGAGTCGAACAATAATAGAACAAGAACTTGTCACAGGCGGATTCGAAGACGCATACATCAAAGGATTCAAAGAGCTAGTCAAATCAGTAGGTTCCAACGAAGCACTCAGGTACTTGCAAAGAAAGCCACTACCACAGTTTGACCCCCGCAGAGTACGACTACTGTCAAAGCCCGGCGAATACATTCGTGTACCAACCGGAGCACAATCTTCAGAACAAGCCAGGGAGGCACGCCTCGTCCCCGAAAGTTCGTTGGCTGTAGAAACCATCTTTGTAGATTCCCCACCCCGCGCTACAGCTGTACAAACCTCAGTAGTCACTGAAACACCGACCACCCCAACCGCTCCTCTCTCACCACCCGTCCATCCAGCCTCCCCTCTTCACCCTCCTTCCCCCAGACCAACATCTTCATTCGCCAGAGGTGTTGCCGAAATCGTCTTTACGACCACTCACCCCACAATTCCCGTACCCATTAGCCCTAGTCTACCCCCACCCACACCCACCTTTCTATCCAACCCATTCCTCCATCCATCTTTTCCATCTTTCCCCACAACTCCAAGACCCCTATTTCCATTCCCACCACCATTAACCTTCTCCCCCGTCTCACCTCCCCGACCCACTGTAACCCCTCTTTCCCCTTTCCACCAAGCTGCTCCAGCCAGCCCCCCTGTAAATTACCCCTCAACCTTTGTAAATCCTGTCTTTACACCAGCACGAGCACCCACGATCACACCCATATTCACGGTCACCGCACTAGATACGTCCACTGACATGGACATCTCACCACCCACTGCACCATCACTACCTTCACTCCCGGCACAAACATTTTCAGGCACATCACAATTTTCAACAATCACTACATCATCCACCTTCCCATCCCCATTCCCCGTTCCCGTTGCATCTACACCAACTGCATCTTCATTTAGCACCCCGTTAATACTATCACCCACTGTAGATAATGCATTCCGACAGATGTTCATGTGTATGACGCAAGTAAGAGATGAGTTCACATCTCTTGGTGATAATTATCAGCAGCTGCAGAGGACAACCAATGACTTACAGTCGCAGCTGAATTTATTGTCTATTGAGAATGCCTCTCTGAACACCCGCTACCAGGAATTACGCGAGGCCTATCACAAATTGGAACTAGAAAGCGAAGAAAAGACCAAGGAAGCCACTGCTGACGTGGATAACTTATTAAGAGCCCAGACAGTCCGCAATGCAACGCTAACACGAAACATGGGCTTACTACGAAGACACCTAGCAGCCGCCAAGGAAGAAAACCAACGCTTACACGATCAGAACCGAGAAAACTTAGAAGCAGCGCTCGACCACCCAGACCAACCACTCAGTCCTAGCAGGTTCAAAGCCATTCCTTCAGACTCAATGAGAATGCTGCTAGACGATCATGTAAGATTACTAGATGAATACGACCGCATGAACGAGGAGTTACAGAAACTCAAAGAAGATCACAAATTACTCCAGTTACGAGAACCGGCACACCTAGACATACCAGCACATGTGGACCCCTCTCCTGACCTCCTAGAGGAACTCAACTCATTACGGGCCCAGGTATCAACCCTTGAATCAAGGATCGCAGTATATGAAGCACCACCAAGGCCAGATTCCCCACCTGAGCTTCCAGCTGAAGAAGAAACGGTCACCATTCCGGTGGAGGAAACGTTTGAAGAAGCGTACGAGCCACAACCCATCCCAGGCGGACGCGTCACGGCCGAAGGTCAGATGACGTACGAACTTCCAACCCCCGCGTGGATGAAGACTATTGAGGAAATTGGAACAATGCACTCAGCGAGAGTAGAGGCACAATTACATGCCATGGCGATGATAGAAGAAAGAATATTACAGTCTCCATTCTTTGCTCATTTGGCCCCGCGATGATACATATCTGGGCATGAGCTACAGTATAAACCGTATTTTATGTTAATGGCCGAATACCAGTTAGCCATTGAGAAAGAAACAGGTAAGAAACCATCGCATGCGACTCAGTTTGAGGAAGACGATTTGCCACTAGATGCGCAGCAAGGAGAGATCTATCAACCAGAGTGGCAAAAAGATTTACTACAGCAGTATCCAGAGATGATGAGTACATGGGTAAAGGCACCTTTGCATTTGAAGTACAATCCGTGTTGGGGACCAGTGCCACGACGCCGCTCCTGGACTGCCTTTGCTATTAAGGTACAAAACAATAAGCAGTGCCAAGACTAGTTGAATTACCCCTATTTTAAGCCACCCATTGAGTTACCAACTGTTGGCTATATGATGGCTACAATTCGCCACTGGCTCCCTAGATTAAAGCATATGGATGATATAGCGGCGCATATGACTGTCAAAATCTTTGACATGATGCAAATGATTTTTAAAGTCTTCCGACGCGTCAAGGCACCACATGTCAACACCCTGGGCTTTGAGCATGGCAATTTCGATCTGGTATATGATATGAGTACAACGCCATCGCTACGGGTGTGTTATGCCTGGCACTGCAGAATAAAGTACCTACCGGCGTGCTACAAGCAGACATTCGAAGAGATGTTCACAACCGGCTTCTGGGAATACCATTCAGAGGTATTCATAAGCAGGCCTACACATTTATTACAATTATTTGCCTGTGAACGAATGGTCTATTCCACACACTATCAGCTCCCGCCACCGGAAGAACCGCAACCAATCGACTGAGAGAAACTCAAAGCAGATCTGGCCCGAGGCATTCGTATCTCCGAGCACACCCTCGCTCAAGACCTCCTACAGAACTATATCCGGCAGACCTCACAGCAAGGTTCTGTCAGGGACGACAGAAGCGAGAGGGAGGGGGGTATTGGAAGCAGCCAGAGGCACAGACGACATGGAAGCATGTAACGACAGAGCAGGGAGCCAGTCGAATTGTTTTTCAAATAATTATGTTTTCAAATACTTTCCAAAAACCTCCAACAATGATTTTTATCACTATTGTAACATATGTAACATAGAAAACCCCATTTTGTAATCCATAGCTCCATTTTGTGCAAGCCGAGGAGTCCTCGAGCTTGAGGAGCTTAGGTAGAACAAGCGTATCAATTTTCGTTATTTTTAGACACCGTTTACCCTTCCAAATAGCATCTAGGACCTAATTTTTAACTATGCCGGTCACTATATGTGAAACCGGTCAGAACTAGTCTAGAAACTATAAAAAGAGCTAGAGAGCTCATTTTTGAGGTTGGTTAGTGTTGGCTAGTGTGAGCTTATAGCTATTTTGAGCTTGTAATAGTGTTCTTGAGTAATAGAGTTGATTCCTCACCTTCCATTGTGTCTTGCTTGTCTCTTCGTAGTGTGTGTGTATGTGTGTGTGCATTTCTATGCTTCTCACCTTCACTCTCACTTCATCTCACATTCACGATCTTCATATCACTCCTATCTCTTCCGCGGATTGACATTAAGGAGGTGGAGCTTCTTAACGTGGTTCTCACCATTGTGCTAGAGCAACAATGTCTTTGAAGATCTGAAATCCAAGAAAGCTATATATAATCTTCCACTTTCTGCTCAAGAGTCTCTAGCCCTTAAAATGCTGAGTTCAAGGAGTTGAGGGCAATTATTAAAAAGCAAAAGAATAAATGCAAGCAATTTTTAGTGATTTTGGCAGAAACAAGAAACCACTGATTGTTCTGTGCAGGGACTGGACTAAGCAAAGAGGTATCTCTAAGCAGCCAGCATGAATGGGCTTGGTCCATGTCGAAGTGGCGTTGTTTGATGTTTTTCCATTTGGTCAACCAATCTTTGGTCAGCTTAATTCTTTAAGGACCAAACTGCCTAACAAGACAGGTGCGATTGAGTTATGGCAATATGCGAATGTGGCGGCAGAAGAAAGTATGGCTCAAATGACTGTCATAATTTTTGTTAGAGGGAAGGAAGGTTCTCAAGGGTCTGCAAAGAACAAAGCCAGGAGAAACAACATAGGCCTGATTGAGAAAGATGATGCAGCTTGCATACCTACTTCTCACTTGGTGAGGTACAAACCCTATGACCAAGATTGTCATGGCAAAACAAATTTGGGAAAAGGACAAGGAAGAAATGGAGGCTGAGATCAAAAACCTGAGAAAAAGTGGTAGGACTAAGGGACTGAGCAAGGGGATATTTGGCACTAAGGAATCCCTTTCACTTGTGACAAAGGCATGCAGATACCCTCTCGGCTACAATGGGAGGACTCTTTATTATCAAGGAAGTCATGGTTAGTCTAAAGAAGATTATGGAACTGAATCTTACCTGAGAATTATATTGTAACCTCTTGGGAGGTAATCTGAAGCTAGGATAAATATACAGCAGTAGTAAGTGCTGAAGATGTGTACCAAAGACTTGCAATTGTTGATGCCATTAATTCATACAAATTATGGTATTAGTCTCACTAAAGGCATGCTATTAGCATGCAGAATGGTATCCATAAGAAGTGAAGCCTTCAACCCAAAACCACAGAGCTCTTGGGCAATGCATTTTTTGGTGCTGGTGACTATAGGTTGGCTGAGAAAGCCCTTGAGGAGGCCAATTCAATTCAAATCAACTTTGTAAAGGAACACTATAGTCTTGGATCTACATTTCACGCTATAGAGGAGGGCTAAGAATGGGGAAGACTTGAGAGGATTGTAAAAATCATAAAAATACATATGACTGATTATATCAATACTTTGGCAGAACAAGTGAAGGTATGACAAAGTGTAGTTGCTACAGCTATTGCCTATTTCAGGAGAGTTCATACAAGGAAAAACCTTGTTCCTCAAGAAAAGAAAATACTATCTAGATGCCAATTACCGTAGCCAGAGCAAACTCTGCCAGTGTATGTAAAGAATCATGGCAGGGCATTCAAAGAGTTTATCAGGAAATAATAGAGCAAATGCCTCCACGGCGCACATCATAATAGTCATCATGATGGATTCGGTTTATGCACAGTAAGATGAATCTGACCTTGACCAGTACTTGGAAGGATGGACTATCAGATAAGCCTAATAAATGGTCTTTTTTCCATCTATCTTCCTCCTTGACTTGGCGACATGCCAGCAGCAATATCTTAGGGAGAATCGATACCCTGCTAGATCTGAAATATACACAATGCAAGAACAGCACGAGTGAGGTATGGCATTTATTGAATTTCCCTATTTTCTATGGAGATTGCATGTGGAAAATCAATTTAAGAAGATAAAAGTAAATCTGAGGGTCCCCTCCACGTATTTCATAAACTTCAACAAATCTCAAGAGTGAGGATCGCGCATATTTTTTGGGGAGAAATTTGTTAATGATTCACGCTACACAAAGTATAAATAAATTTGATGTGACTTGAAAAATATGGCCCCTAGAAATCAATTATGAAATTGGAAGTGTGTTATCTAAACGCTATGAGATTTAGGTTTCTGTTTCCAAACTTGATGTGTTTCTCAAATGATGGTGTCATAATTTCAAGGAAATTAGATGAGGGTCTAACCTTGGGAACGATATTGTTTGGTTTTTTAAATGAAGGATCAACATAATGAAACATGTTTTCTCTCTAAGAGACATTAATTTTTGTGAAGTCATGATTTTGCTCACAAATCTGCACGTCATAAAAAAATGAAGAACATTGCATTGTGCTACCAATTACATAATTTGCATTATTTGATGGGATACTTATATTCCGTAAAAACTCTTTTTGATTCTCGCTAGAAGAACCCTTTAGAAAGTTATTTACACATCAAAAAACACACAAAACCCAAAAAAAAACTTAAAAAACACTATAAAAAAACAAAAAATTTGTTTCAACATGGGAAAGAAAAAAGCAAAAGAGAGAAGAAAGGGAGATAAGATTGAAAAAGAGAAGGGAGACAAACATGAGATGTATGAAATAATCTCACATAAGGGTGAAACATCTAGAGAAAAATTGCAAAGAGTAGAGATAATTGGTGGAGTATATGAGGGGGTAGGTTCCTTGCTTGCAACAAGAGAATATAACAATACTTTTGTGGATTTAAAAATAGGATATGAACATAGAAGAATGAGTGTTTATATCAATCCTCATTATGAATGGAATTTAGTTCATATTGATTTAGTGACTATCACTTTGGAGAACATTCAACCAACCACTCATTCTTCTATCCTCATGAATGGTGAAAACTATGGTTGCATGGGTCAAGTTGTGTTTCTTGTTATGGTGGATGATATGAAATTTTCATAAACATTCTTTGACATGGAAAGTATAGATTCTAGAGACTTGATCATTGGCACTCAAAGGTTTGTTAAACAAAATCATCAAGAATTTGAAGTGCCTTGTCCATCTATTCTATCCACGCCTAGATGTTTGTCTATTGAAAATCCTAATGAGTATCCTCATTGTAAGGATTGTGGACATAATCATCTATTCAAAGATTGTGCTTTTAACCCACAAAATTGTCTTTCCACTCATGCTTTTTTATCTAATCCTTCTTTGAGTAAGTCACAGGAAACCTTGGCGAATGGAGAAATGGAGGACTCCAAATGCTTGGGGAGCAGCTAGCATTCACATCTTCATAAAAGAGGCAAAAAGAACCAAGCAACGACGGCCAATGCCAACACAATAACAAAGGGAAAATTTGAAGAAAAAAGCAAGAATAGAGCACTCCAAACTAAGGATCAAGGACTTGAAGGGAATTCAAAGCGCACTTCTCAAAGAAGCTCCACCTGTGTATGTATGTATATCTGTGTGTGTATGTAATATGCATGTGTGTATGTAATATGTATGTGAGTATGTGTATGTGTATGTGTGTGTATGTAATATGTATGTGAGTATGTGTTTGCATGTGTCTGTGTATGTATGTATGCATATGCATGTGTATGCACATATATGTGTGTATGTATATGTGAGTGTGTATGTATATGTGCATATGTATGTAATATGCATGTGTGTATGTATGTATGTGTGTGCGTACATGCAAATGTGTGTGTATGTATGTATGCATATGCATGTGTGTATGTATACATGTGTGTGTACATGTATGTATGTATATGTGTGTGTACATGTATGTATGTATATGTGTGTGTGTACATGTATATATGTGAGTATCAATATGCATATGTGTGTGTGTATGTATATGCATGTGTGTATGTAATATGTATGTGAGTTTGTATGTAATATGCATGTGTGTATGTGAGTATGTGTATGCATATGTGTGTGTATGCATGTATGCATCTCTCTCTCTCATTCTCTTTCTATTTCATCTCTCTCTCTCTCTCTCATCTCTCTCTCACTCTCTCTGTCTCATCTCTCTCTCTCTCTCTCTCAATAAAAAACAAAACAATCACTTACATTGATGTAATTGTTTGGATCATTGTCATCAAAGTCCACTTAAGGTTGTCCTTTGTCGAATTCCAAAGAAATGATCCAAAAAGCTCCTACAAAACTAAGGAGAAGAGAAATTAGAAAAGGGAAAACACAAAGAAAGAGAAAGGGTGCTAGAGTATGTGCGATACTTACCAAAATTCTAGATCTAGAGAAAGAGAGAGGTGTGTGTAGAGAAAGAGAGAGAGAGGAAGAGAGAGAGACAGGGAGATGTGTGTACAAAATATGCTCAAAATGTAGTTTGCACATGCAAAGTCGACAGTAGCAGACTTCGGTTCAAAACACAAGCAAATGTTGAATTTTCGCTCTTGGGTGCTGTTAAAATGTGGCATCGATATGAGTGTCACTAATCTCCAAGAAATTACCAATGCATATACCGATACGCATACCAATGCACATACCAATGCCGTAGATTTTTGACGCGCATAGCTATCATAGATTTTCAATGCATATATCGATGATTAAATGATTGTCGCTATTGCCTCCATGGATTTCAAGCATTTGCAACAGTCATACCAACACCGAGGCGTGACCATCAATATGGATGATGCTACTTTGTCACTTTACTTTACCTTGCCAGTTTCATAAATGATGCTACTAGAAAAGTTTGGGTATATCATATCAAATAGAAGGATGAGATATTCCCTACTTTCAAAAAATTGCTTGCTTCAATTGAAACTAAAAAAGGAAGTAAGCTTAAGGCTTTACATTCAGATAATGGGGATGAGTATACATCACATGAATTCAATGTTTTCTGTTAGTCTAGAGGGATTCATAGAGAGTTTACAGTTCCTTATACCCCAGTACAGAACGGTGTAGCTAAAAGGATGAATAGAAGTATTCAAGATAGAGTAGTTTCTATGTTGCATCATGCAAACCTCTCACAAGGCTTTTGGGCAGAAGCAGTATCGACTGTAGTTTATGTCATTAACCTTTCACCGAGTAGTGCCAAAGGTCTGAAAGTGGCATAAGAGCTATGGATAGGGAAGCCACCATCTTATGATCATCTTCCAATTTTTGGCTGTGTGGCATATGTTCATATACCCAAGAATCTTAGACAATTTGGATATCACTTATAGGATCCTCAAACACAATGAGTGATCGGAAGTAGTGATGTCATTTTCAATGATTCTAAGATGCATAAACAGCCCATTAAGGAGGTTGAAGTGATAGGATTGGTGTTTGAGGATACTAGTCCTCCAGTTAGCATGCATAAAGATGTTGCACATAGGGACATTCAAGAGAATGTCTAATCATATCAATCTGCACATATTCCTATTTAGCAACCATTGAGACACTGCATGTGTCTCACATCCACCTATGGATATGTTCTAGGCTTAGATTTTGTTATGCTAATAGATGTTAGGAGCCTTCTTGCTACAAAGGGGCTATGTAGATAGAGGATCATGTCAAGTGGGAGTGTGCCATGAAGAGTGAGTTGGATTCTATTCACAAGAATGGTACTTGGGATTTGGTACCTTTTCCAAAAGGAAGGAAATCTTTACCATGTAAATGGGTATATAAGTTGAAATTTACATCAGATAGTGCATCTACAAAGTATAAAGCACCACTTGTTGCAAACGATTTTAAACAACAACATGGCGTTGATTTCAAGGAAATCTTCTCTCTAGTGGTCAAGATGACTACATTCTGCATGTTGCTTGGATTGTTGCAATGGGGGACTTAGAGCTCTCCAAATGGATGTGAAAATTGCTTTCTTGCATGGAGATCTTACAAATGAGATCTATATGGAACAACCATAGGGTTATGTATTTCTTGGCAAGGAAAGTCTAGTTTGTAAGCTCAAGAAGAGCTTGTATGGACTTAAACAGTCCCCTAGACAATGGTGCCAAAAGTTTGATGCTCTTATGAAGTCTCAAGGCTATTCTCAAAGCAATGAGGATCATTATCTCTACACAAAGTGATGCTTAGATGATAGCTTGATATGCTTGATACTTTATGTCCATGATATGTTGATTGTTGGGAAGTCCTCTTATGACTTGTTAATTCTTAAAAAAGAAGTTGAGTCATACATTTGATATGAATGATTCAGGAGATGCCAAACATATTCTTGGCATGTGCATTACATGTGATAGGAGTCAAAGATGTATATACTTGTATCAAAGTGAGTCCAAAAGTACTTAACAGGTTCAATATGCAGGATGGAAAGGCATTGAGTACGCCTTTACCCACATATGTGAAATTGAGCAAGGACGATTGCCCCAAATCAGATAAGGAAAAAGAATTCATGACCGAAATTCCATATTGTCTACTATTGGTAGTCTCATGTATGCTATGGTAGCTACGAGACTAGACATTGCATTTGGAGTGGGAGTTGTGAGTAGACATATGTCTAATCTTGGAAAGAAACATTGGGAAGTAGTCAAGATGATTTTGAGATATCTGAGTGGCACTAAAGGCAAGTGTCTATGCTTAGGTAGAGGGAAAGCATCCATTATTGGTTACACAGATTCTAACTATGCTGGTTGTGTAGACAATCGTAAGTCTACATCAGGGTACATTTTTCATTTTGTTGGAGGTACTATCTCTTGGAGATCTCTTTTTCAAGAATGTACAACTATTTCCACCACAGAAGCACATTATGTTGCAGCAAGTGAGGCATGTAAGGAAGCATTGTGGCTCTCTTGTCTTGCTTTTGATATGGGTTTACCTCAAGATGTACCTCTTTTGCTCAGTGATAGTCAGAGTGTCATTGCTTTGCTTGAGAATCGGATCTATCATGCAAAGACCAAGCATATTGAGGTGAGGTATCACTTCATTAGAGATTGCTTAGCCACTGAGCAAAGTATTTTTGAGAAGGTTCACACTCGAGATAATGCTACAGATGCTTTGACTAAAGCTCTACCAAAGGATAGCTTTGGATACTATTCTCACTTGATGAGGGTTCATTGATTCATGATCTTACACATTCACTTGTATATTGTGTAACATGCCCATCTGGTGGGAGGTATGGTTTGTATACTTACACTCACGTATTCTTTATCATTCTTTATTTATTGTTACCGTTAGTGTCCATGTGAAAGGCCAAATGGCCACCAGACACTTCTTTGTATATGTTCTTTAATCAAGCATATAATGGTCTGGTTAGTTATAGACTATAAGTTTGACTGCATTTGTAACACCTAAGAAGTCTGTGTTCATGCTCCTTGTGTATTGTGTTTTTCTGCATATTCTGTAGCCTCTGTGCAGAGTACCCTGTGCACCCCTAGGAGCTTGGTTTTCTACTCCTAGGATATCATCGTGGAGCTCTCAAGAAGGACAGTGCACTATGGTGCATTGCCATCAAAATACTTTAGTTGCTTGATCAATCAAAGCTAAACACTTTGAGGTTATAGGTGAAACATGCATTTGACCAATATTTAAAATTCATATAAATATTTTTAACTTTAATGCATCCAAGTCAAGTCGTATGGATGGAAGAATAGGGAAAATCTAATTACCATATAGAGAATGGTCTCTAATTTTTGGAAGTGGTTTGGAGTCCTTAAACATGATAAAAAATATTTTTTTCATCCTTATCTAGGAAATTATTGTGTTAAGGAGGACTCAAAAAGCAGAATTGATTCTTAATTTTGGTGATGCTACATATCAAAGATTACTAGGCTTGTTGATATTTTGACAAGCATGATGGAAATATAAATATAGTTCTTCCATATCCTCTGCATCTATTTTATACAATGAGGAAAGCATCTTGTTGATATCTTCTGAGAAATTTGTATCAAAATGTTTGAGGTTCTTAGAAACTTTATCTAGTTTTCTATTAAATCAATTTTCAAGGTTTTTGACACTCAAGGTCAAGCACGAAGCATGTGAATAGCATTGAAGAAGTGAAAACACAAGAAAAGGAAGCATGTAGGGAGCTCCAAGAAGCATATTGCCAATTTTCAGAAGAAATCCCTATAAAAATAGTGATTTTTGTCACTAAAAACCATTGTAAATATCATTTCACATTTTTGTAGCTTCATTTTCTTCAAGACAAGGAGTCCTTAATCTTGAGGAGTATTAGAAATATTTACATACCAATTTTCATAATTTCTTGACTCGATTTGAGCCAAAACTAGGCCAGACACTAGGTCTGGACAAGGCCAAAACTAGTCAAGAAACTATAGAAACAACTAGAGAGCTCATTTTTGAGGTTGTCTTGTTAGAGATTTAAGCTTTTGTAAGAGATTTCTTTTGTAATCAAAGACCTTCCATTGTTCCACTCTTTGCTCTTACCTTGTGTGCGCGTGTGTGTGTATGTGTGTGCATGCTTGTGTGCTTCTCACTCATGCACTTGTGCACTTCACTTGCTCTTGGTCTTCATACTAGTCCTCACATCTCCTGAGATTGACATTTATGAGGTGGATCTCCTCACATTGGTACTCACCATTATGCTAGAGTGACACCAAATTTGGCACCATTGCCGGGGAGAGAGCTTTGAGGATGAGTGTGTGATGGTAAGATGTAGAGTGCTGATGTTTGAAGATAAAAAAATAGTTGATTTCTCTTCAACTTCTAAGTTTTTCTACACTGTCATCATCATAATCACCACCATTTTCTACCATCTTCAATTTATCATATTTTTTCATTTTTTGATTGTATATTCCCTCTTTTCGCCTCCTTTTATTGTCTGTGGTTGTGTGAGGAGTTTAGAGAGAGTCTTGAGCTAAAACATGGAGGAAATGCTAAGGTTCGCACTCTCAATATATGGTGTAGGCAAAAACGACCTGTGATAGCTATCACGAGGGTTGTATCATGAGTCTAACAAGAGATTTTGCATCCGCAAGCCCATAAGGGTTACAAGGAGGGCAGATAGAGCACATATCCACAAAAATGTTTTTGAATTTGGACTTCAAAAAGTCAAAGTATCGTGACCCGTTCAGTTCAAGTATAACGATACTAGAATTCTCATGTGTCATGATACTTTCCAGGTATCATGTATCATGATACTGCCCAAGTATCATGTATCGTGTGGCCTCAAGTATCGTATCGTAGAAAATCTAGTTCCATGTATCATCGCAAACTCGAGTATCATGTAACGTGTGAAACCAAGTATCATATCATATGTCTTGTGTATCGTGTATCATCCGTTCACCAAGTATCACATATCATGGAGAGTCATATCCTGTATCGTCTGGTTGAAGTATTGTGTATCATCAATTCCTTCAGGTATCATGTGTCATGTTAGAGCCAAGTATCGTATCATGAAATTCCAAGTATTGCCAACCTCAAATATCATATCGTGAGATTAGATATTGTGTATCATCGAGACTGGAGTATCATGTATCGTTCCTTGCAATTACAAGTATCGTGTATTGTTTGCTCCCAAGTATCACTGATATTTCCTAGGTATCGTGTATCGTGAGATCCGGTTTCCCTTGACCCCCTAGAGCCTGATTTGACATAACTTTCTCATCCAAAGTCCATTTTTTGAGCTCTAGAGTGCATTGGAAATCCATTTTCAGATAGGCTTGTTGACGACACAACATACATTTCTTAGGTCTTCTCTTATTCATCATCGTTTGTTCCTTTTTCTACCTTTCATTTAGTATAATAAGCACTCTCGTATAGGTGTGTGTGAGTGCCACACTAGAGAATAAGTGAGATTCATTCTCATTTTAAATTAGAAATCCCACATAGCATGGCTTTTGCCCATTTTGTATATAAAGAGGTCACTATCTCTCATTTTGGAGAGCATTCCTAGAGATAATGAGATCATGCTAGTTTGTAGAATCCTTGGAGAGCTCTTGTTGCCGTTATGATGTGCTTGTGTATTTGTTCCTTTCTTGCCTCATGCTTGTGACATGTTTGTAGATTAATGATGTGATTATGCATGTGATTAAGTGTGTGTATCATTAATGATGCTTTCTTCTTATTTCATGTGTAGTTCATTTGTTAATCTCATGCTAACAAAGCACCATTACATCTGTTGAATGCTTCTATGCGACATTTGAGTCTCATGAGATACTTCTCGATTTGACAAATATAAGTTGTGATGCTAAATGTCTAAATGTTTGGCGCCATTGCCGAGGAGCATTCTCTTTTCACTTACATGATGGTTTATGGCATGAAAGTGATGTGTATGCAAGCTTTTCATGATCATTTTTGAGTTCTTCATTTCAATACGCTCTTGTGAGCATTTGCAGCTTGCAAGATTTACAATAACTTGTTGAGATGAGATATTTGTGGTGTGATTAAAATCCCCTTTTTTTTGGCTAATTAATCGACCATGTGTGGTGTTTCTTCAAGATTACGAGTAGAATACAAGTAGTTTTATAAATCTTTCAGTTCATTATTTTGAATTCTTTTGTTAACTATGTTGATTATTTCCCTAATCATGTGTAAATAAGCTTGTTTTAGGGTTCTTCTACAAGTTTCAATGGATTCTTTGGCTCATCATCATCCCCATCAATAAGCATGGAAACAATATTGTTCCTCTTCTTTTGCATTGAAGGATTGCTTCTATTCCTTGCCCTACCATTGGCTCAGTTGAAGAAGGCACCGACCCCTCTTCTCCAATGAATAGGGTTCTTCAGTGGTCGTATTACTACTCTTCCTTCTTTCTCGTATGTGTTTGGTTGTAGAGCTTTCGTAGTAAGGAGATGACGACCAAGTTCAATAATAACAGAAAGAAAATAAGCCATGTGAGTGTTGCACATGGGCCCATAGGTATGCACAAGAAGCATCTCAAAGGTCTTAGTAATTTTGGAGGTCTAAACCATCATCACATGTTGTTTGACAAGTATCATCGAGGTTACTTTGGTAAGGTGGGTATGCGACATTTTCATAAGACAATGAACAAGTTTTCAATATCCATCATAACCATCGATCGTTTTTACTCACTATTGCCAGATTCAGCTAAGTCTACCCAGATGGGAAGGGCGCTTTTATCAACCCGACATGTTTTGGACACTTTAAGTACAGGGATTGTTCAACATTTCAAATCTAATATGGAAGGAAAATCCATGAACGGGTTGCAATGGAGATTGAGGAACCAATGTTTCCCTTTCGGTCTTAATGGTCCTTCATGCCCAAGTTTTTTGATGGCTTCCTTGCTTATCTGGTTGTAAATGTTGATGAAGGTGAGCTTGGGACATGCAAAGATGACAAAACTTGAGTCAACAACAGCTTCTACAACTCAAATAGAAGCATTATGAGCAGATGCTATGGCAGATAAGATGGAAACAAACCTTGTTCCAAATTGTATATGTGAACTGAAGCTAACCTTCTCCTACTGCTACATAGCTACACCACGATAGATGATGGACGATCTGGTTGATAAGCAATGAAGGCAAAACAGAGAACATATAAACTAACAGATCAATAGTATAATACGAACCTCACTTGCTAGGGATTTTTGTCACACAAAGGAAGACATAGATGGATCGATGAGTCAGGTTTGAAGGCTCAATCAATGCCTTCCTCTCTGACCCCCGTTCCTTCTAGAGCATAGTTTATAAAGTTATGAGTGGCAGAGTCATCTATCATGACTCGCACCCTAGTCCCATATAGACTACCATGAAGTTTAACTAAGTCATGTGGTCCAAACTCTGGTGACCACAATGACTGAGTCAAACAATAGGTGTGCTCTATATCCTCATGCATCACCTCCACTCCCTTGCAGTGACATCTTCCATGAATAGGAAGTTTTTGCACGAGGTGGATCACCTTTTTGTCCTTTTTAGGGGTCGTACTACTCTCTGGCCCTCTCTTCTTTTCTTCCCCCTTCTTGAGTGGACAGTTCCACTGTGAATGGCTAAGAGACAAACACCTAAAGCATAGGTTCTCCCTTTTGGCCCTCTCAAACTAATCTGTAGGTAACCTAGGCCCTTGTAATCTTTGTTTTTTAATGAAAATTTTGTTTTCCCCCAATGGTAACTTCTTCTTGAACTTAGTTGTGCTAAGAGGCTTGAGGGGCTGATCCATCTCCATAGGAGTATATTGAAGATGGTTATGGTCCTCATAGATCTGTGCATACTTGATTGCCTCCTCAAATGTCTTAGGTGCATTCCTTCTTACCTCTCTCTTGATGGCTTTATCTAAGCCTCTAACAAACCCTCTAGTTTTCTAGAAATCATCTAAGCCCTTAAGTTTTAAAATGATCTCCCTATAATGGGATATGTAGACTGTCAAAGGCCTACCTCTCTGGGTGATCCTATCCCACTCATCCCAATTCCTCTCCTCCTCATTCTCAAGAAGAAACTCTTTTAGAAAAAGAGTTTCAAATTGAGTCCAATCTCTAGGGATAGAGTTTGCATCCTTGAGACTCATCCACCACTTATAAGCATGCGGGCGAAGCAAGAGCCTCACCTCTAGCACATGGTACTCTGGTGGGGTGCCCTTCAATTGATGCAAATCATGCCACTTTTGTAAAAAAGTGTAGATTCCATCCTTATTTCGATCTCGGTCATCCCCCCTAAAGGTAGGTGGCTTTAAGTCTTTCAGGAGGGGAGCTTCCCTAAAGCTCTCTCCTTTGTGCTTATTAGGAAAAGAAGGATCTTTCCTAGTCAACTCTAGAGGAAGAGTAAGGGTCTCGCTTTCCTTCCTAGCTAGGAAAGAGGTGATGTGAGTCTCAAGTGAGATCATTTGAGACTTAAGCTGTTGAATGAGAGATGTAATGCTACCTATATTCTCATTTTCTAACTAGAGTATGTGAGAAGAATGGAAGTAAATTTTAAGTATGCAAGAAGAAAAGAAATATATCACAAGAGCACTTCCCTCATACAAAATGAAGCTGCGGAAGTGAAATCCAAGTGATCTTTGAAGCTTGAGGTCACGGATCTTCAATCCTCGCCAGGCCCAAACAAAAATTTGAAATGTCCAATTGGTCGGGGGAGGTTCTAATCACCAAAAACTAACAAGAACAATGCCAACATCATGTAGTAATAGCCCCAATTGGGCAAACTGAGTGAAACTGAAGCACCTTTGAAATTTGACAGTCCTCGCTTGTCCAAAAGATGTAGCCCAGCACCTAAACTTCAAAGATATAAAGCTATCCCAAGTGAAAAAAGTGGATTCGGACGCCAAATGATGAAAAACTAGGCCCAAAAGTGGCTGCCTAGTTCCTACTGAAGCACTACAAAGTTATTTTGGCTAATCAAATCTTGTCCAAATCAAGCACGATGGTTTTCAAAAAAGCTTAGGAGTGTAGCTTCATAACATGAAAAAATTTCTGAAATCGGATGTTGTATGACCAAGCTATGGTGCAGAGAAGATAGATATGTCAGGGGTAGGAAGTGGAAAAGCTAATCTTCATGAAGTAGGGACTTTGGAAGCTCAAAACTGAGAAAATGAAGCCTTTTTGAACAAGCTCATGACCCATAACCAGTCTCCACAGCCCATATTACATGTATACATGATAAATTCCCCGAATCCTTGGTCCATAGCATAGCTTTTCTGTCCCCAATCTTGGAAAAAAACTTGAATTGCAAACTCTTTTTACCTCCTTTTTCACCTTCAGTTGATCTTCTCAGCGAATCGGCATCGATGGAGGGCTTTTATCCCACATGAGGGGCTTCAAGGTGAAAGGCTAAGTATGAAGGGAAGGCTCCAAGGCTCTTACTCCCATCCAAGAGGAGGAGAAGAGGAGCAGAGAGGGAACTCTCTCCCTTCGTGGCCTATGACTCTAGCTTCTCTTGAATGCACACACTATTGACGACATCGTCTGTAGAATGTTGTCGTGGCCTGATGGTTGTCAAAATGGCTCGAATACCAATGTTAGTTGACTCCAATGAAACCCTTCATTTTGCATGGTCTATCTCTCTAATTACACGCCTCCCAAGGATGATGATACATGGAGCTTCTTTTTCGATGTGCCGCCCAATCGTGTACCCCCTGTTAGTTAATTCTCTCCTTAATTGGAGTTACTCAGGTGGCATCTCACATGAGTGCCACATGGCACTTATGTGTATGCCCTTCTAATGAAGCCTAAGAGATGGTTCATACCATCTCTTCAATAGTGACTCCACTCATAACACGCATATTTTTTGAGCAGAAATTTGTTTATGATTCATGCTATGCAAAGTATAAATCAATTTGATGTGGTCACTAAAGACTTGAAAAATATGGCCCCTAGAAATCGAATATGAAATTGAAAGTGTGTGATCTAAACGCTATGAGATTTAGGTTTTTGTTTCCTAACTTGATTTGCTTCTCAAATGATGGTGTCATAATTTCAAGGAAATTGGATGAGGGTCTAACCTTGGGAACGATATTGTTTGATTTTAAATGAAGGATCAACATAATGAAACATGTTTTCTCTCTAGGAGAAATTAATTTTTGTGGTCATGACTTTGCTCACAAATCTGCACATCATAAAAAAATGAAGAACATTGCATTGTGCTACCAATTACATAATTTGTATTACTTCATGGGATACTTATATCCCGTAAAAACTCTTTTGGATTCTTGCCAGAAGAACCCTTTAGAAAGTTATTTACACATAAGAAAGCACACAAAAACGCAAAACAAATCTTAAAAAACACAACAAAAACGAAAAATTTGTTTCAACATGGGAAAGAAAAAGCAAAAGAGAGAAGAAGGGGGATAAGATTGAAAAAGAGAAGGGAGACAAACATGAGATGTATGAAATAGTCTCACATAAGGGTGAAACATCTAGAGAAAATTGCAAAGAGTTGAGATAATTGATGGAATATCTGAGGGGGTAGGCTCCTTACTTGCAACAAGAGAGTATAACAATACTTTTGTGGATTTAAAAAAAAGGATATGACCATAGAAGGATGAGTGTCTATATCAATCCTCATTGTGAATGGAATTTAATTTATATGGATTTAGTGACTATCACTTTGGAGAACATTCAACCAACCACTCATTCTTCTATCCTCATGAATGGTGAAAATTATGATCGCATGGGTCAAGTTGTGTTTCCTGTTATTGCGGATGATATGCAATTTTTGGAAGCATTATTTGTCATGGAAGGTATAGATGAAGACTTGATCATTGGCACTCAAAGGTTTGTTAAACAAAATCATCAAGAATTTTAAGTGTCTTGTCCATCTATTATGTCCACCTGTCTATGGAAAATCCTAATGATTATCCTCATTATAAGGATTGTGAAAATAATCATCTATTCAAAGATTGTGCTTTTAATCCAGAAAATTGTCTTTCCACTCATGCTTTTTTATCTAATCCTTCTTTGAGTAAGTCATAGGAAACCTTGGTGAATGGAGAAATGGAGGACTCCAAATGCTTGGGGGATGTGGAAGGGCCCTCTCTTCCTCTCAACTTGGATTCCCTTTATGAATCCATGAGCAAGGATGTGCTACACTTGGCTCCTCAATAAGAGGATAAGCAAATAGTTTGTATCAATGCTATGGAAAATGATGCCGAATCTATGGTCAATCATGACAATCCATCACCTATTTGTACATCTATAGATTCTATGTGTAATAAGGATAAATGTATCAATCACAAGAACACAACCTAGTGATCCATTGCATCAGCATGTTGTATGTATACAAGATCACCCTTTGTTGAATTCCCCATGTAAAAATGAGTTTTCAAAACTCACATAGAAAGCCCAAAGACCCTTACATAAAGAAGAACAAATCCCATTTCTCTTGTAATATCAAGCAAATTTGGGTGGCCAAATAAATACTTAGAGCCCAACCAAATCGCACTATGATATGGGTAACAAAGAAATCCTTTGTACAAAATCAAGCCTCTCACAAACAAATCCATAATCTATGGTCTAGACCCACCACACCTTATCTTCAAGAAAGAAAACTTCCAACCAAAGGAACCAAAGCAATGAAGCCAAAACTCCAACAAGATCCTAAGAGAAACTTCAAGGCAATGACAAGCAAATCAAAGACATACTGGTGGCCTAAAACCTCTTCGTGCGACATCCATGGGTGTCAAACCCAACCTTGCCCAGTGCACAGCATAGGTTCAAGATGCACACCAAGTATGCATGCGAATAGGGCCTCATCCAAAGGCCAACCATTACGCACACTAAGTTTAACCCAAGCACAAAGAGGGCACATGCACATACATTGCAAAAATTTGCTTTTTATTTTTCTTTTTTTAGGTTGGTGGACAAAGCGTATCGTCCATTTCAAATGGTTGATGGAAAACAAAACGTTCTTGGAATTGGATATTTGGAGAAATCCTCATCATTACCTCACCCTTGAGCACTTTGCTCAAGATCCATCCATTTTTGCACCATTGTTTTTTGTATGCATTTTTTAGAGTATGCATAAGATAGGGTCTCATCATAATACCGTGCATATGCACTTTTTTGTTTTCCACCCATGCACCCTTAGTTCCCACTCATGCACATGGACTAAGACTAGATGAATTACAATTATCTATTGTATATGTCATTACATTACATCATGACATTTTCATTATGTACCTTTATTATTTAAAAAAAGAAAAAGAAAAGAAAGAAGCATCTAGTAGCCTAGCATTCACGGCTTCATAAAAGACACAAAAAGAACCAAGGAACAACGGCCACAGAAAAAAGGAAAAATTTGAAGAAAAAAGCAAGAATGGAGCAGTCCAAACAAAGGATCAAGGACTTAAAAAAAAATCAAAGCGCACTTCTCAAAGAAGCTCCACCATTAGCAAAAGCTTTGTCGAGGATGACAAACTCAAGGATGGGGGGAGTATTGACGACACAAGTGTTAGAGATTCACTCACTAATTAGGCATAATGACATAAAGACAAAGGAAAGCAGAAATAAAGTATTTAGAAGAAAAACCAAAGCCTTAGTGAAGGGACAAATTCGCGTCTGTAATATATAGCATAGAAACTTCTAGAATTAGAGTTTGAATCTCGGATCAAAATGTATATAAGAGAGAGAGTGAGTGAAAGTGTGTGCGCGTATAGCGGATATAGAGATATAGAAGACACCAGAGATCGTGTATGTAGAGATGAATAACAAAACCTGAAATGTCGGGTATTCATCTAAGAGAGATGGTAAGGAGAAACTACTCAGTATAGGAGAGTTCTCATGACTATGAGCAAAGTGAGGCCGAGTCATTTTTGTACATATCTTCTCAAATAGAAAACACATATTCATGTGGAAGTTTGAGTGCATTCTTCCTATGTGAAGAAATCTGAGAGATTTCATGTTACTGTGAAAGTTAGTTAATAGTTACAGTTTTCTCAGTAAACATTTTCCGGTACATCTACAAGTTAGATCTCATAACATAGTATAAAGTTTTTCATGAGAGATAGCTTATCTTGAAGCCAGTAGTCTCAACTATAAGTTGATCAAAGATTTTGGTGAAATGGACATGTACATACAATACTAAGTCTGATCGGAAAAAGGCAACCAGAACTGGTGAAGTTTTCTTTTAAACTTCACACAGAGTTCATTCAGTGAAGGAAGTTTAGGTATCACTTCCTTACTTCATGTATGCACATTTGAAGTAACTACAAATAAAATTGAAGTTGATTCCGGTAGTATTCTGGTACAATTACGATGACATTCTTGTAACAGTCCGGTGAAGTTCCGGTGAAATTTTGGTGAGTTCAAAACACAGTTTTGACAAAATTAAGTGACGCAAAGATTGTTTAACTGTAAGCAAATACAGTAGTGTAAAGACTGAAGTAACTTAGTTCAAAATTGAAGCTTGAAGGAAACGTGAAGCTTTCTGTAAAGTGAATTTTCGGTGTTCACTAGATACAGTTATAAGTTTTCAGTTTCAGAAAGTTTGCTAAGCTACTGATGATTATAGAGGTGTTCTAACATCACTCTACCTTAGTTTTTGTGGTGTAAGCGAATTCCGCAATAAGCACTGCACCAACAGTGGTATCAAAGCAACAAGATCTACGAGTAATATCAGAGAGTGGTAAGATCCACAAGTGGTACCAGAACAAAAAAGGTTCTGAAGGGCAGAAAAGGTTTCTCAGAAGAAGAAACGAAAAGAGAATTGGAAGAATTCTCATAAAGAAAGGTGAAAGCTGAAGAGATCATTAGCAAACAGCATCAAGAAGTGTTCTGAAGTCAGTCGCAAGGTAAAGGTTTACAAACGGTAAAAATCCTTTAACGTTACACTCACTGAAAGTAAGAGAAACAAGAAGATTATGGCAGATATCTCTATTGACAAATTGGACAGAGATAATTATCCCGCATGGGTAATGCACATGGAAGCTTTACTTATGAGTAAAGACTTAATGATATATGTGACAGGAGAAGAAAAGAAGCCGACTTTCAAAGATGATAGTCAACCAAAGAAAGAAGAATTAGAAGTCTTGAAGCTGTGGCAGAAGAAAGATGCAACGGCAAGAGCATATATCTATAATACTGTTACAGATCATCTACTACCACATATTAGAGGTCTGGAGAAAGCAGAAGATATATGGAGAGCATTGGAAGATCACTTCCAGAATACTACGAAAGCTAGAAAGGCTAGCTTATGGTCGGAGTTCACAACATTCAAGAAAAAGCAAAGTCAAAGCATTAGTGATTATGTCACTAAGATGAAGGACTTGGCAGATAGTCTTGGATCAATTAATGAAGATATCAAAGACCACAGGTTAATAGCGCAAGTGCTTATAGGAAATAACTTGCAGGTATAAACCGCAACAAAATGGAGTAGCAGAAAGGAGAAACCGAACTTTAGTCGAGTTTGCAAGAGCAATGCTAAAGGAGAAGAATTGTCCAAACTATCTTTGGGCTGAAGCTGTAAATATAGCTACATACCAGGTAAACAGATAACCATGTACAACTTTAAATGGGATGACCCCTTATGAAGCATGGTGGGGTAAGAAACCAACACTTGATCATTGCAAAGTGCTTGGATCAGTTGCTTATGCTTATGTACCATCACAACTTAGACATAAGCTTGAACCAAAAACTGAAAAATATGTGTTCGTCGGATATGATGAAAAGCAGATGGGTTACAGGTTATGGAGTCCTTTAACCAAACAGTTTACTGTTTCCAGAGATGTGACATTTGATGAAGGAAAGAGCTGGTATACAGATAAAGATCATAATGTTGAAACACTTGATGAAGAGGTAAGAAGAATTGAAAAAGTTAAATCACATATGCAGGTGAATGGAGATGAAGATCATATGCAGGCAAGTACGTCCACGATCGGATCAGGTATGAGAAACGAAGATGGATCAAGATTTGGTGAAGATGTATATTCAGATACACATGAAGAGTTTGAACCAAGAAGGTCAAACAGAGTAAGAAAACAACCAACAAGGTATTCCTATGATACTTCATATTTGACTCAGAAAAACTATGTTTACTTAGTAAAGGAAGATGAAGAACCTCAGAATTACAGTGAAGCAAAAGGTAAGAAACAATGGGAAGAAGCAATGAAGGAGGAGTTCAATGCTCTTCAAGAGAACAAGACTTGGGAACTTGTTCCAAAACCAAATGGTAAGAAAGTGATTGGAAATAAATGGGTTTACAAGTTAAGAAGCTTGCAGATGGAAGGATAGCCGGATACAAAGCTAGACTGGCTGACAAGGGCTATGCTTAGACGCATGGTATAGATTATGATGAGACGTTTAGTTCGGTGGTAAAGATGTCAACCATAAGGACATTGATTGCTATAGCAACATCAAAAGGATGGAAGCTAAGTCAGCTAGATATCAAGAATGCATTTCTGAATGGATATATATCAAATGAAGTCTACATGGAACAACCTGAAGGGTTCGTAAGTTCCAATTATCCAAACCATGTTTACAGATTAAGAAGAGCTCTCTATGGATTGAAGCAAGCTCCAAGAGCTTGGAATTACAGACTTGTGAAGTATCTCAATGACCTTGGATACCAAAGCTCAAAGGCAGATGCAAGTCTATTGATCAAGAAAATAGATGAAGGTATGATCTACATTTGTATTTATGTAGATGACATAATAATCACAGGAACCTCAGATGAAGGAATCAAAGAGGTAAAGAGACTGCTTGAAAAAGAGTTCAAGATCAGTGATCTAGGAAAGTTATCATACTTTCTTGGAATGGAAGTTACATATACAGATCATGGTATATATGTTTCGCAAGAAAGGTATCTTCTAAACTTACTAACGAAGTTTAATATGGAGAATTGCAGAGAAGCTTCAACACCGCTTGAATTAAATCATAAACTCAGCAAATATGGTGGTGCAGAGTTTAAAGATATGAGGAAGTATCAGTCGTTAATAGGAAGCTTAATCTATGCTACACTAACAAGACCGGATCTCAGTTATGCAGTGGGAGTTCTCTCACAGTTTATGCATTGTCCAAAGGATCAACATTGGGTTGTAGGACAAAGAGTTCTTAGATATATCAAAAGAACTATAAAGGAAGGATTATATTATCCTTATACATCAGATATAAAGTTGAGAGCATACAGTGACTCAGACTGGGCAAGAAGTCAAGATGACAGAAGGTCAACACATGGGTATATGATATACCTAGGAGATAAGCTTGTAAGCTGGTGTTCAAAGAAACAACACACAGTAGCTTTATCATCAACAAAAGCAGAATATAAAGGACTTGTGGAAGCAGCTAAAGAAGTGATATGGATACAGACCTTGTTCAAATGCATGGGTATTGATCAAGGTATACCTATCATACATGGAGATAATATGAGCTCGTTGTATCTTGCAGCAAATCCAGTATTTCATGCAAGAACAAAACACATAGAGATTCAATATCATTTCCTGAGGGAAAAGGTAATGGAGAAGGAGATTGAAATAGTATTCACTCCTACAAAAGATCAGATTGCAGATATTTTGACAAAGAGCTTAGATGGAGTAAAGACAAGCAGATTCAAAGAAATGGCAGGAATAAAAGAAAAGAAGAATATATGAAGACCGGAAGATGCAAATTAAATTAGTGATTGAGGGGGAGTTGTTGGAGATTCACTCACTAATTAGGCATAACGACATAAAGACAAAGGAAAGCAGAAACAAAGTATTCAGAAGAAAAACCAAAGCCTTAGTGAAGGGACAAATTCACGTCTCTAATATACAGCATAGAAACTTCCAGAATTAGAGTTTGAATCTCGGATCAAAATGTATATAAGAGAGAGAGTGAGTGCAAGTGTGTGCACGTATAGCAGATATAGAGATATAGAAGACGCCAGAGATCGCGTATGTAGAGATGAATAACAAAACCTGAAATGTCGGGTATTCATCTAAGAGAGATGGTAAGGAGAAACTACTCAATATAGGAGAGTTCTCATGACTATGAGCAAAGTGAGGCCGAGTCATTTTTGTACACATCTTCTCTAATAGAAAACACATGTTCATGTGGAAGTTTGAGTGCATTCTTTGTATGTGAAGAAATCTGAGAGATTTCATGTTACTGTGAAAGTTAGTTAATAGTTACAGTTTTCTCAGTAAAAATTTTCTCGTACATCTACAAGTTAGATCTCGTAACATAGTGTAAAGTTTTTCATGAGAGATAGCTTATCTTGAAGCTAGTAGTCTCAACTATAAGTTGATCAAAGATTTCGGTGAAATGGACATGTACATACAATACTAAGTCTGATCGGAAAAAGGCATCCAGAACTGGTGAAGTTTTCTTTTAAACTTCAGACAAAGTTCATTCAGTGAAGGAAGTTCAGGTATCACTTCCTTACTTCATGTATACACATTTGAAGTAACTACAAACAAAATTGCAGTTGATTCCGGTACAATTACGGTGACATTCCGGTAATAGTCCGCTGAAGTTTCGATGAAATTTTGGTGAGTTCAAAACACAGTTTTGACAAAATTAAGTGACGCAAAGATTGTTTAACTGTAAGCAAATACAGTAGTGTAAAGACTGAAGTAAATTAGTTCAGAATTGAAGCTTGAAGGAAACGTGAAGCTTTCTGTAAAGTGAATTTTCGGTGTTCTCTAGATACAGTTATAAGTTTTCAGTTTCAAAAAGTTTGCTAAGCTACTAATGATTATAGAGGTGTTCTAACATCACTCTAACTTAGTTTCTGTGGTGTAAGTGAATTCCACAATAAGTGCTGCACCAACAACAACATATATTTCTTGGATCCACTCTTGTTCATCATCGTTTGATCTTTTTCTACCTTTCATTTAGTATAATAAGCACTCTCGTATAGGTGTGTGTGAGTGCCACACTAGAGAATAAGTGAGATTCATTCTCCTTTCAGTTTAGAGATCCCACATAGCATGGATTTTTGCCATTTTGTATAAAAAGAACTGACTACCTCTCATTTTGGAGAGCATTCCTAGATATAATGAGATCATACTTGTTGAATGCTTGAAGAGCTCTTGTTGACGTTATGATGTGATTGTGTATTTGTTCCTTTCTTGCCTCATGCTTGTGACACATTAGTTTTTAGATTAATGACGTGATTATGCATGCGATTAAGTGTGTGTATAGTTAATGATGCTTTATTCTTATTTCACGTGTAGTTTAGTCATTAATCTCATGCTAAAGAAGCACCATTATGTCTGTTGAATGCTTCTACGTGACACTTCGGTCTCATGAGATGCTTCTTGTTTTGACAAATATGAGTTGTAATGCTACAACATCAACAAGGCTAAATTGAAGTTGACCTTCAAGTGGGATTAGGAAGCCAAGTGGGCTCCTAAGCATTTTGAGGAAGACAAAGGGGGAAATTGGAACTAGTAGATAAGGCTTATGAACGTGAGATCAGGTAGACACCTAGGCTGAGATAGACAAAGCACTAGATGATTTGAGGCTAGTGTCAACCATACAACTAGGTCATGGGCTCAATAACTTAGTGGTTATCCCTACATGCTATGTTCAAAAATAAGTGATTTAGAAATATGTTTTAGCATGGAGAGACCCGCAGGTAGCTCAAGCACTGCCTATTTGTGGACACCAGAAGGTCCCTATAAGACACAGTTGTAATATATTAAGACCAATCGATTAGATACATGCATCTATTAAGATGGTCTAAGGCGATCAGTTATCCAACTCAAAAATCCAAATCAACCCTTCGGACTTGAACACCTAGTGGTTAAATTAAAAGAGGGTTTGTATACTGAGAAGCAAGGAATCATGTATGTGGTTATCAGCTTACGAGAAAGCATAGATGAGTTTGGACATATCATTCATGAGAATGAGATAGGTGACCTAGAGCAAGGTGACCTAGGATGAGAACCCAAGACTACTAGAGGTAAATCCATCTTGACCAGGGTAATTACTCCAGAGTGGAGTCCCCAAGACAACAAAAGCATAGAACTATTTTTTAATAGAGAGATGGAGGAAATCTTTTGGAGTTTCAAACTAAATCAATCTAGTAGAATAGGTGGAGTCATGATCTATGAGCTCAAAGATCCTAAGATACTAGGAAAATTTGTCTATCTAGATAACACATCAGAAAAAAATGTTCTTGGTAACATAACATGGCAGGTAGGCATACCCTTGGAAGGAGGAGGATCATCCCAAGCTCATGAAACCTAGAGGGAAAGAAATAGAGAGAGATCAGAGGTAAGCTTTGCACACACTCTGGGTAGAGATAGATCAAGACTTGAAAGAAAAATACTTGAAAGAGAGAGACATGCACATAGTCATCAAAGAGATGAACATGACTTTCCATTGCCTAGACCCCAAGAGTACTCAAGAACCCTTAGACCCTCTCAAGTGGTCAAGACAATGAAAAACTACTTTGATGAGTTTGGAGATCATTATGATCGTGTGGCTGAGTTCAAACAAGTGTTAAGAGCCAAACAGGTCGAGGACTTGGTTTGGCCCTCAAGGGCATTGCCTTAGCTTGGTTTCAACCCCTGAACAATCGCAATTATTGAAATATAGGTCGAATGCTAGAAGAATTCATCATAGAATTTTCCAAGAGTGTCATTCGGCATAACACATCTTCCTTGATCCACAGCTTCAAGCAGACACCCCAAGAAACAGTTCGGCTATCAGGACGTAGATTTAAACATATGTGGAAAGATGCCCCACACTAGAATTACGCCTAACAATGTGATTCCAATTAAGTATGCAGTGGCAGAGGAAAAGCCTAATAGAGAGTTGGGGCCAATGACTGCTTTGGTATGAGAAAATTACCCTCATGCTCAGAGTTATGACTACAATAATGAAGATAGTTCTCAAGCTTATTACACAAAGTGAACTGAGCATAGTGAGACTTATCCGTATCAATATGATGCACCTCCTATGGAACAAAATCAGGAGCCAGAATACTCAAATGTCATGTATATGAATCCTAACCCAGGCCCCAATTGAGAAAAGGGAGAACAAGAGCCCCTAGATGACCATGTTTTAGATGTGAGGGTGACCATTTCATTCATGAATGTCCCCAACCACCAGCTCTCGGGCAAGGATAGAACATCACAATACAAGGCTTCTCTCCTGAATGCGGGAAAGAACATCTCCCAAGAGATTGTCCAAGGAACCCCTCCAGTGTGCCAAAGGTTACACCAATTAATCTGGTAGTCTTAGTGGTTGATTAGAGTTCAAGTAGCGTTAAAGTGGCTCCAATACAGGCAATCACTAGGGCACAAGCCTTACAATAGGCTAAACCAGATGAACAATCAAAGTCAAGTGAATCAGGAGAGCATAGTAAGAGGAAAACAAGAACATGGAAGGATACCAGGGAGAAAGCCAATCATAAGTTATCTAGAAAGTTATCTAAACTAGAAGAAAGCCTGAGAGATCCAAAAACATTAATCCACTCCACTTCATGCTACCCCACCACCCATTGTAAATAGAACAAAACCAAGGTCCGTTCTTGCATATCCAACCCTTGATGGATTTAGAGATTGAATGAACAAAAATGTGCATCAAAATGTTAGAACTAGCTCAAGCTATGCTCGAGGCCAATCAATTGTTCAATCAAACAAATTCTATCAAAGCAAGTTTGCATTTCCAAGGCTTATTAGAAAGATTAGGGAAGTTGGTAAGAAAATCACAGGTTTGTTTATCTCCACAGTCTCAACCAATTGTTGAAAGAGAAAGCTCACTACCAAGAAAAGTTTATGTTCCTGATTCCACAGATGCTGGAACACTTCTTTCAATTGAACAGTACTCTCAAGAGTTCTTACAAGAAATACAAGAAGTTAATGGGCCAAAGAGAAGGGTAATCCCCCTCCTATTCCTGAGTGATGATTTTCATGATCAATTTCCCCAAGACATTCCATCTATTTATGGAGACCCAGCAGAGCAACAAGAAGAGGAAAGATTAGATTTTGAATCTAATTCCTTCCAAGGGTTGCCACAATTCACAGGCCCATGGGAATTTGAATCTCTTCATATCAAAACTCCCACAATACTAATAAGAAATGAAGACTCAGTGGCTCCAAGAAACACTGAAGTCATGAAGAACACCAAGGTATAGTATCATCTCACCTTAGAAGAGTTGCTCAAAGTAAAACTCAAGCTATGGAAACATGTTGCCAATCAGGTGCCAAAACTTGGTTCCAATGTGTCAAAAGCAGGCTCTAAGCTTAATATCCTAGAGATACCTCTAGACAAAATAGGCGACATGAGTGAAGGTGAAGAAGGTAATACTTATCTTCCAATCACCTACCAAGTTTACACAACCAAAGCTATCTTAGATTCAGTTTCTGGTGTTTCGATTGCGACCACCTCCGTGTGGAAGCAATGGGGTAAACTTGCATCAAGACCAACTAGAAGGGAAGCTTCAAATGGATGATGGCCATATTGAAAGACCTCTAGGATTGCTAAAAGGGATAACTCTAACCACTTGTGATGTATATTTTGAACACACTTTTTCTATATGTGACTTTGGTAAAAATGAAATGATCCTAAGAAGACCTTCCTATGACAACCACAAATAGTACAAGATTGGGGAACCAACTCCTTGTACTTGGATCACTTAGGGGTCACAATCAACATTAATACAAAGGATTCCACCTTCAGAGATGTACTACCCCTACAATGGAATCCTATCCACAAGGCACAAGAAGATTCAATCTTTGTGCATTCTAAAGGTTCTTCTGATCCATCTTGTATGCATGAGGATACTCACTTGTGGATGTGCAAGGTTGTAGAGGAAGAAAGATGCCTAAAAGTGAGAGAAGAAGGAACTTCTCAAGGAGCCATACCAATTAGAGACCTAGCCTACATAGCGATGATCTTTCCAAATGAGGAATTTGAGCCTCATGGTTGGGCAAAAATCTTAGCCACCATGGACATTGCTATGAATGAAGAATAGTGGACACCTCATTGTGATGAGGAGGGCTATGATATCTCTTTGTTCATGTGTGAACCCTTGCTAGAAGAGTATGAATCTAATGAGGTCATGGAAGAAGAAGAGGATAATGACAATCTAGAGTCCATTGTGATGGATAGTTGCTTTGACTCGAAGTAGCACTATCTACAAAATGTAGGAATGTTCGCCCAAAAAAGAAGAAGAACCTCTCACAAGCATAAAAACTATAAATTCAAAGGATGAAAGGGAAGGTGGTCAAAAGAAAAAGAAAAGAAAAGCATTGAAATAGCCAGAGGAGGAATCATTGTTCAAAGTACCAGAGAATTTCAAGAAATATGAAATTGAAGACCAGAAAATTTTGGTATGAATGCCTAAGAGAGAGGCCACCACACGAGAAGCATATGATCATAAAGAAAAGACCAAAAAATTTGTAGCAACCATTGAAGAGAACGAGGAGTGATGTACATATATACGAGGAGACCTAAGTGCAGAAGACGAAGTAGAGCTTGTAGCTTTATTAAGGGTATATAGGGATATGTTTGTGTGTACCTATACAGACTTAAAGGGAGTAGATCTAGAAATATGCTCTCACATGATCCCCATGATGACTGATGCCAAGCCCACCAAACAAAAGCCCTACACATATAATGATACTTATGCAGCCAAAATAAAAGAAGAAATCGATAGACTGATTGAAGCAGGATTTATCTATGAGATTGAGCATATTGAATGGGTGTCCCCCATTGTAGTGGTGCCGAAGAAGAACAGAAAGTCACGAGTGTGTATTAACCTTAAAAAGTTAGTGCCACTACGATCAAAGATAGCTATCCGCTTCCAATCACTAAACATTTATTGGAGCATGTTGCAGGCACCTTGTCTTTTACGTTTCTTGTAGGGGTAAATTAATTTTTTAGACACTTCAAGAGTGCGGTTGAAATATGCATGCAAAGAAACATTAGAATGAAGTAGTAGTCATGCTTTCAATTTATGGAGGTGAAAATTGAGGAGAAACACAAGCTGGATAAGGAAAAAGGACGAACTAAAGGGTAAGTAGGCCTAGGAAGCAGTCTCAAGTTCAAAATCTACCAGATGGGAAAATAATTGAGGTGAAAGGAAGCTCATAGAAATGGAATGTAAGACAAGTCGATTCTAAAATGAAGCAGCAAATCCAAAAAGCTGAAAGGAGGGAGAATCAAGATAAAGAAGAAAAGAGAGAAAACCAATTAAGAAACCACTAGCCTTTAGGTTGATCCCTCAATTGGAGAAGATTATAGACACTAAGAAGATGGTATACGAGAAGACACTCAAAGCAAAAGTGACTTGTTCATTAGAGGAAAATCTAGATATATCATGATCTGATGTGAGGGATGAAATCATTAGCACCATAAGAAGAAGAAGAGAACCATTTAAAGTAAGGAGGGAGATGAGAAGATGAAAGAACCTAAGGTACAAGAACCTAAGGTGAGTATGGTGAAAGTAAATGAGCATGAGTCTGAAAACCAATACGAAAGAAGCTATTTAAGTCCAAGAATTGGAAGTGTAGAGAGGGACAATCAAAACCCAAAGAGCCGTTATACTAAAAAACATTGGACCAACATTAGGGGAAGAAATGAACCCTAAATGGGCCTTTTAGATTAAGGAGTGATTAGTGATGGACCAATCAGAAGAGGGTGGTGGCCACAGTCTATGCCCTATAAAATACTAGGCTGAAGGGGGGAGAGGGGACATATTTCTCCTTTATTTAATGAGTTGCCTCTAGAGAGAGAAGGAATCTCGTAACTTAGTTGGGCCCAAAAATTCAAAATTTCTAAAAAGTTAAAAAACTCATCATAACACCTGAGAATGGAACCCCCATTACTTTTTAGGGTCAAAAGTACTCTATTTGACCCCAAATTCAAAATCCATGCATGTTTTGAGCTGAAAAAATGGTTTTTTTCAAAAATACTCAAAAAAGAGTTATTTCCCTCCTAAACCTCACATCTTCATATCCAGGTTCCAAAAAGTCATCTTTTATCCTCACATTAAGATGTCACAATATCAAAACCACAGATGGACAATGGCTATCACATGAGTACTCCAAAGGTGCATGGGTATACATGCAACCCTCTAGAGTTGGGCCTCATCAAGTTAGAGATCGTGGAAACTTAGATCTTCATTGGAAGGGAAGGTTACTTGGCTTCAAGAAGCACAGAGACAATGGGATGGTTGGTATTGTACAACATATTTTTACAATGGAAACTATGAAACTTGAAAACTCTAGTAGAATGAGATATCCTGTGAATTGTAAGTATTACTCTACAATATTGTATGTTTTCTAGTGTTGAATATATTTCTAAACTATTTAGATATGTTTTTGTTCGTTTTAGATATATTTCCTTCTACTTTGGTGGAAGAGCAATCACTTCATAGTCTTACATGTACTTTCCAGGCATTGCATGCAAATGTTGGTGCACTAGACTTTCTAGAAATATCTCCTGCTCAACTTTATCATGATAGAGTTTTCTTTTACACACATAGATATGTTGTACCCTCTACAATGAATGGTTTTGGAAGTTTAGAGACAATTGTAGTGCTCACACAGATACATCAGATCATACAGATGATCGTGATGATGAGGATGAGAATGAGGATGAGGATGATGATGATGATGATGATGATGATGATGATTAGGATTAGCAGGATTCTTGATTATGACATTGGAATATATATATTTACATTGATATATATATATATATATAATCTATAGATTGTTCATTCCACTTATGTTTTGAATTGTGTGTATAGTATTAAGTAATGAGAAGTCTTGTTCTATTGTTTTTTATTATTGTTTATATTTAGCATGTGCTTTATTACTTTAATTATATAATTCATTCATATTTATGTGTGCTTGTGTGTATATAAAATGTATATATGCACATGTAGGTATATATCTATATTTGTGTAAGTGTGTCTACATGCATGTATATGTATGTATCTATGTATATATATGTGCCTGTATGTATGTGCATATGTATATGCATGTATCTACATGTGCATGTGTAAATGTATGTGCATATCTATGTGTATGTGCATGTGCATGTGTATGTGTGTATGTGTATGTGTGTATATGTATATGTGTATATGTGTATATGTATGTATGTGCATGTATATATGTAAGTGTATGTGTATATGTGTGTATGTGCATGTATATGTATCTATGTGCATGTGTATGTGTGTATATGTATGTATGTGCATGTGTATGTGTGTATATGTGCATATGTGTGGGTACGTATGTGCATGTATCTGTGTGTATATGTATGTATATGTATGTATGTACATATTTATATGTGTATATGCATGTATGTGCATGTGCATGTGTAAGTGTATATGCATATGTATGTGCATGTGTATGTGTGTGTATATGTATGTATGTGCATGTGCATGTGCATGTGCATGTGCATGTGCATGTGCATGTGTAAGTGTATATGCTTATGTATGTATATGTGCATGTGCATGTGTATGTGTGTGTATATGTATGTATGTGCATGTATATGTGTAAGTGTATGTGTATATGTGTGTAAGTGCATGTATATGTGTATATGTATGTATGTGCATGTATGTGTATGTGCATATGTGTGTGTACGTATGTACATATATATATGTGTATATATGTGTATGTGTGTGCATATGTACGTATGTGCATATGTATGTGTATGTGTATAAACATATACAAGTGTATGTATATGCATGTGTATATGTATGAAATATGCATGTGCATGTGGATGCATTTCCATTTGCATCCATGTGTATATGCATGCATGTGTATATGCATGCATGTGGATGTGCATATACATGTATTTAAGTATGTGTTAAGGTGTGTATGTGTATGTATATATGCAATAATGCATGCATGCAAGTCTTTTTATGTGCTTGTAGGAATGTTTGTGCATATGCATGTGTGTGTGTATGTGTAAGTGTATGTGCACATGCATGTGTGTGTATGTGCATATGTATATGTGTATATGTGTGAACGTGTATCTTCATGTATAAGTGTATATGTGCATATCAATGAGTATGCTAATTAATGAAAATAACACAATTCAAATGATATACAAAGAATGGAAATTATACTTACAATAGTTAGCCATATTTTTTTCTTGGTTAACTTTTTAAATAACTTGCAATAAAGAGAGAGAGAGAGATACACACACACACACACAGATAATCCAAAGAGAGAAAGAGATAGAAAGAGAGAAACAGAGAGAGAGAGAGACAATAAGATAGAGGTTAGACAAAAGAAAAATTTTGCAAGCGATTGTTTCAGCTCGTAAGCGCAGTGCAATTGTGAATGTTGGAGAGCTCTTCGATCAGATGCATGTAGATGCTGATCAAAGAGCCTCCAACATTTTTATTTTTATTTTGTCAAAGACCCATCATGTAACCGATGCTAAAGCATTGTAAACTCCTGTCTAGATAGCGATGCAAATAAGCGTCACTTATGCGACACAAATAAGCATTGCTTATGCGATGCTTTTTTATGTTGTCACTTTAGCGACACTCAATGTGATCGTCACATATCCTGTCACGCCACACATCGATAACAATGTTGAAGTTTTCGTCTTTTAACCGACGTTGCACACTCAACGCTTGTTGCGACACTTTATGAAATTTTATAACGACAAAATTGTGTCGCGTTAACCATCGCTATGCGTACAATGTATTCCTTGTAGTGAACTACCATGCCCAACATGGATGAAGCCGATGGAAGAATTGGGAAAGATGCATTTTGCCAAGGTAGAAGCTAGTGGATGAATCCCCTAAGCACAAAGTCATTGGCACCAAGTGGGTCTAAAAGCTAAAATACAAGGTTGATGGTACTTTGGAAAACTACAAAGCAGGACTTGTTACATAGGCCTACTGACAATTTGACGATTTTTGCGAATCATTTGCACTGCATTCTTGAATGGAGACCTCAAGGAGAAGCTATATGTGTTTCAACCACCAGGGTTTGAGGCTCTCCATTCAGAGAACAAGGTATGTATGTTGAAGAAGGGATTGTATGGGTTGAAACAAGCCCATAGAGTATTGTATCTGTGGAGAGATAAGTATCTCTTTGTAGGTTTCAAAAGATGTGCTTTTGATGCTAACTTGTATGTTTTGTAAAGAGAGAAGAGAAGACAACTGTGCTTGTACTTTATGTAGATGACCTTGTGATTATAGGAAATGATGATGGTCTTCTTCAATAAATCAAAGAACCACTGATTTTAGAATTTGAAATGATAGACTTGGTCTTAATGCATTATTGCTTGGGCCTTCAAGTATGGTAGGAACCAAGAAAGAATTTCATCTCTCAACAAAAGTATGCAAGACAAATTTCGAAGGAATTCCACATAGAGGATTGCAAGGAGATTTCTACACCTATGGAGGTCAACACAAAATTATCTATTGAAGAACTTCACCTCAAGTGGTTACTGGAAGATATAGGAAATTAGTTGGAACTCTCATCTACTCATGCAATAGTAGACCAGGTATCTGCTATATTGTTGGAGTAGTAAGAAGAAGGTTCTATAATAAGCCTTATGTTGGAGTTCAAGGTCTATGCAAGCACATGAATATCACAAGGAAGAAGAAGAAGCTTGGAGCACAACACACCATTGAATGAATTACCAAAATGAATGTACAAGTAGAAGTCACCCTTTAGGGTTATAGGTGTATATACAAGCCAGGGAAAAAACCTCCTAAAGAGGGAAAAAAGTACCCTGACATTCCTAAGTGTGTTCATACACATCACTACCGAAATATATCAACACCTTGCTAAAGTCATTGGAAGGAAAGTATGCAAATAATCAAGTGTGTGAAAGGAACCATTGATTATGGTATTCTCTATGAAGAAGGATCTTCTGTGGTTGGATACTATGATTCAGGATTTGGTAGGAGATAATGATACCAAAAAATTAGTTTCTAGATATTGCTTTTCTTTATGATATGAGATTTTGTCTTGGAGTACGAAGAAGCAACCGACTATTATTGCATTATCTTCTATTAAAGATGAGTACAAAGCAGCATGTGAGGCAGTATGGTTGAGGAGGATCATATGGCACATATGAATACAGGGATAAGAGGCTACAAGGTTGAAGTGTGACAACCAAAGTTGCATGGCCATTGCCAAGAATCTTGTTTTCCATGCATGTACCAAGCACATAGAAATTGAGTAAAACTATGTGCATGAGTTGATCAAGGATGGAGTCGTTGAAATAAGCTATTGTCCAATTGAAGAAAATGGAGCAGATATATTCACAAATTCTCTTGGGAGAGAGCAACTTCACTGACACTTTCCAAAGATTGACATTGGACCAAGGAGGTAGTTCATTGCAAGGTGGACATGGATCTTCATATCTATAGTAGGCTCTTTTCCAATAAGTTGAGTCTCCAAGATCTTAGACATGTCCGTTGTGCATTATGATGGATTTGTATCTTTCTATACTAGTGCAACATTATGCATGCTTTCAACTTCCAACCATGATCTCTGTCTATTGACCATCTTCCTTGTTCACATAATTGCTTTGGAACTTAATTGATTTTAGAGCTAGAGTCAATTAGAGAAACATATGACTTACAGTTGTTGCCTATTTTAACCATCATTTTTGTTATCCTTGGTCCAATGCTTTTTAGTATAAAGGATTTTTCATTTTGATTGTCCCTCTCTAGACTTCCAATTATTGGATCTAAATAGCTTCTTCTTTCATATTGGTTTTCGGTCTCATGCTCATTTACTTTCACTTACTCACCTTAGGTTCTTCTACCTTAGGTTCTTCTACCCTAGGTTCTTGCATCTCCTCATCTTCCTCCTTACTTTAAATAGTTCTCTTCTTCTTCTTCTTATGGTGCTAATGATTTCATCCCTCACATCAGATCATGATATATCTAGATTTTTCTCTAATGAAAGAGTCAATTTTGCTTTGAGTGTCTTCTCATATACCATCTTCTTACTATCTATAATCTTCTAAAATTGAAGGATCAACCTGAAGGCTAGTGATTTCTTAGTTGGTTTTTCTCTCGTCTCTTCTTTATCTTGATTCTCCCTCCTTTAAGCTTCTTGGATTCACTACTTCATTTTCGACTTGTCTTGCATTCCAGTTTTGTGAGCTTTCTTTCAGCTCGATTGTTTTCCCATTTTGTAGAGTTCGAACTTGAGACTCCTTCCTAGGCCTACTTACCCTCGTAGTTCATCCTTCTTTTTCCTTATGCAGCTTGTGTTTCTCCTCAATGTTCACCTCCATACATTGAAAGCATGTCTACTAGTTCATTCTAGTGTTTCTTTGCACGTATGTTTCAACCACACTCTTGAAGTGTTTAAAAATTTAATTTACCCTTACAAGCAGCGTAAAAGACTAGTGTATAGAACTGGTGTTCATCTTCTTTTGAGTCTAGCTTGTAATAATATGAAGTCTAACTTGTAGAATACTTGTAAAACTTCTTTAGGTCACTTTTGCTAAAATGTCTTCCCAAGGATTGCATCATGACATAATAAAAAAGCTCCCTTTCTATTTAAATAACCAAATTCTATTCTTTGGCTTCATGAAGAGAACCACATGTCCAGTGTAGATTGTCTAGTTCATAACAACACATGCATCACTTGGGCTGATTGAATAGTCTTGTAATTTGCTCTTGATAACTTGCGAAAACTCATAAATGAAGTCATCAACATTATTTTGATAACAAGGAAAAGAAGTGTCGGCCTTGCACTTGTGATTGAAAGTTGTCACCTATTATTGACTCACATGAGGAAACAAAAGCATTATCCATTTTTCATAACCAAATTTTTGCATAAAGATGGAAGAGATAAAACTATGAGAAAAGGTTTCACAATTATTTGAATCAAATCACAATAAGAATTGTCCTTTAATCAAAATCACAGTCCTTTGTTTTAGAAAAAAGTCTTGAAGGTAAATCGAATAAAACCTCTTGAGAAATTCTGATTCTATACACAGTGAAAATGGAAAAAAAAAAAGATCTTATGCTGTGTGTTTATGGACAGAGAAACAATGAGCAAAAGAAACGAGTTCTTTCAAAGATGTGGCTAAAAAGAATCGATATGAATCTCTGAGTTTGGGCACAATAATCTAACCACTAAGCTATAAGCCTCAAGAGTAGGACTATGAGTAAAAGAACTATGAGATGCCTCTGATGAGTAGCAGAACTATGAGTAGAACTATGAGTAGTAGAACTATGAGTAGAACTATACGCAAGAAGAGTAGAACTATGAGATGCTTCTGATGAAGTATCACCAAACAGGAATAAATTCCTTTCTTTTCTGAGACTATGCATGTGCAACAGAAAGGCGAGAATTTCTGGATGACATTCGCTCTTGTATTTCTCTGAGCCTGTTCATCATTGGGCATTAGAACAAAAAATAGAGAGAAACCATTATTTTCCTTTACCGAGAAAAGAAAACAAACACTACTTCTCCCCAATTATTTCAGAGCTGTGCAGGAATAGATCACTAGCCTCGACTATTTGCGCATCCATCTTCCATATGTTTCGAATAATAAATCACTTTGATATAATCTTTGCAACAAGATTCACTTACAGCAAATGAGAAGATGACTCTCTCTTAATAATGTGATTGCAACATAGCTGTAATGCAACAGAGCTTTACATGTCCGATTTAATGCCACTTTGAAGACAAGCCAGCGCAAGTAAAAACGATTGACGAAATCATCGATCGGGAGCATACATCCATATGTACTTTGTTTACAAAGGAGAACGTTGATTTCATGCAGACAACGCTTCAAGAACAAATAGGAATTGAAAGAGCAGATACACTCTTTGTTTATCTTTGTCCATGAGTTCTGTTGCTTCGCCCTGAATTGTAATGAACTGTAAAGCATCGTCTGTTCCATGTCAAGAAGATTATTGTTGCAAATTTATCCCCATAAAGATCAGCGGATCATTGTAAGTTAACACAGAAAGACAGCCTCCTCTGTTGGTCTTTATCCAGGAGCTCGGTTCTGTCCGAAAGTCGGCAAAACAACCTCCTTCGATGTATTCATTTTGACAAAAGTTTTGACAAAGCATGCATCGCTTCTTGCTTTTATTTCTGAAGTTTGGAGATGCGATCAATTATCAATCTTCACATAACGAAGAACAAGCAGGATTCAATATCTAGAGATGATTAACTGTATGTTTGCATTTGGTTCTTCTTCTCCAGGCGACTGGAAACAAAGGACTCCTGTTATGCTGTTGTCTTTGTGCAGGAGCTTTGTCTATGTGCAGGAGTTTTGTCTTTGTGCAGGAGCTTTGTTCCCTCCGAAAATTGTCCACACCAAAAACAACCTCCATCGATGTATTTGCTTTGACAAAACATGCATCGCTTCTTGCTTTTATTTCTGAAGTTTGCAGATGTGATCGATCATCAATCTTCACATAACGAAGATGATTAACTGTATGTTTGCATTTGGTTCGTCTTCTCCAGGCGACTGGAAACAAAGGCTTCCTGTTATGCTGTTGTTTCACGATACTCCCCGAGAAGATTCCTACTCTTCCAAATATACTCAACAGCGCCAATCTCTGAGAATCTGAGCTTCCTCAATCTCCCCTTGGCATGTGCTTTTCCTCCACCAAAACTGCCCGCCAAAGGATCACCTTCTGCCCCTTCTCCATGAGCCTCTCATATCCTTACAACAGAACGAGTTTTTTTTTAATAAGAAAAAGCCTCTCATATCCTTACAACAGAACGAGTTTTTTTTTAATAAGAATCACACAAAGTTGCGACATAAAGCCTGTCTTTTTTCATCCGACAACAAACAAAGAAGCTACAGATAAGCTTCGAAAATCTCCTAGACCAAGTTCGTACTTGAAGCGATCTCCAACGCTTCGCCTAACTCGGCATATCAGCACGCTGCACACGTGAAAGAAAAATCCGTCCCCTAATCGTAGTCTTTAACCAAAGACTTATTACAAGAACATTTTCAAGAGTTTGTAGTCATATATTATATTTGGAAATCTAGTTTTTTTACTCAGCTACACTTTTGTAAAGGGAAAGAAGTCAAGCCTCGTCAGCATTAGCCAGTCTCCTACGATTATATGGTATCTTTTAGAGCCTAAATCAAACATCAAATGAGTGTAGATACTATTTTTTCAAATTAAGGACATTTTAGTGTGGAAATGATCAATCTTTTAAATATAAAAAATAAAAATCCTAATTTCAAATTGACTTTTTGGTCATTTTCAAAGTGAGCTCTTTAGAGTTTCATACATCTCTCTTCTTGTGGGCTTCATTTCAATACCCTTCTTTATTTTGAGCTTCTATGGTGTCCTTGAGGTGTCCCAAGTCTTACTTTGAATAGTCTTAAAGAGAGATGAATCTAAGTCAATTAAAAAAGGATGACATATTTGTTATAGAGATAAAGTAGTTAGGACGTTTAGTTCTGATTGAGGGATTTCATGTGGATCCCACGAATATTTTTAGAAATTTTGGGGTGACCTAGTCCTCAAGATGAGGTGTAATTATGGTCATTCGTAAGTCTTTTTGAATTTTACAAAAAAAATTATACTTCATATCCATGGCAATGGCTATGATGAAGTTGTTTTGGGGCAAGGTTCCTTTTGTATGGAAGCAAGAGCAAGATGATAGTTTTGAGCAATGAAACAAGGAGTTTCAATTGCTCGTATACTCAATGTGGTAAAGTCAAAGAACCCTTTGGGCGAGAGACTAATGCTAGTGGCATTTCCATAGGGGTTTGCCTAAGCCAAGATGACATTCCCATAGGGGTTGTGCTTAGCCAAGATGGCAAACCAGAAGCTTTTAAAAGAGAAAAAATTTCAAGTACACAAAGCAATGCCATTGATCTATGTATAACTGAAACATTTAAGTGATAAAAACACCTTATTATCAAGATAGAAACAAAAGTTCACGTCTCGTAGGTTAAGCACTAGCCTCTTGAGGTGGAGGTCTTGTGTTCAACCCTTCGGCTCGACATGTAGTGGCTTTCGCCAGTCTAAACTAGTCGTGACTAGTTGTGACTTTGTCTAACCCTTGTTTTGTGGGATATGGGGGGTGTCGCGGGTATTATACGCATTCATGTGTACAATTTTTTTTTTAAATTTAAAGCTCGGGGAGTAGGCGCTTGCTAATCTCCATTAAAAAAAAGAAAACCTAGAAACATAAGACCATGTGAAGGCATGAGAATCCACCCTTCATCATAAAAATCAAATTTGTTTGACGGAGTCCTGCACTCCGATCCATACGATAAAAGTTCGCTTGGCGGAGTTCCTCCGTAGGGAAATGGAAAACTTCTTTGACGGAGTCCATGTCCATGGGATTTGCCTATTCTCAGGTATAGCAAACGACAGCGCAGGCTTCGAAGTTGAGGTTGGCGGAGATGGCAACGGTCAACGCACGATCCGAAGGCTTAGAACATAAAGAACCGATGGCGTGCACGGTTGCGTTGGAGTGTCGTGCATTGATAAGGAACGAGGATAGTGACTCGTGACCATTAATCGCTCTTTTAAGCCGCCAGGAACGATATTGAGCTCCATCCGTTTCCGTGCACACGTACATTGGAGAGAGAGAGAGAGAGAGAGAGAGAGAGAGAGAGAGAGAGAGAGAATGGCGACTTTCGTGGCTGCAAGCGAAGGTGAAGCAATCTTTTCCTTTTCCAGCTGACTTTGCCATTCTGATACAGAACGTTCTCACGATAAGCTATCTTGTCTGTCTGTGTGGATATGGCGGATGTCCGTACTTGGATGCTGTAGAGCGCATAGAGAGGGTCGCAGAGGTCGTAAAAAAGGAAGCTCAAATAATCGAGAAAATTGCCCAACGAGTGGAGGGTGTGGCGCAGGATGTCCAAAAGGATGTGGATAACGCGGAGACATTTTTACACGAGGTATGCCATATCTTGGCCCTTCCTGCTCTCTCCTATAACAGATAAGTACACACATACATCATAGAAGAATGAATTCAAAGACATGCACACATCTGTAGATTAGAATTTAGAAAGATGAAGTGCACAAATAGCCTCACACTTGCAGGAAACGTGAGAAAATCTTTGGAAAATGTCGTTTCCAGTTTCCAAGCTTTCCTGCCGTTTCTATGTTTGCTGGCAACGTTGTTGTCAACCTCAAATAATGATTTCATTTAACTTCATTATATGGAGATGGCCTATAGATGTTCTCTGGACTCACTAGTTCAACAGTTTCAGATTCAAATAGCTTATAGGTTTTCTCTATCTCTATCATTTCCACATCTTCACATACTTATCTCTCTCTTAAGCCACATAGGATGAATATCTCAAACTTTGAGATTTTTTGAAAAATGGAGGTTCGGCGGAGGCCTACTCCCCCGGACTTTAACTTTGAAATTACAACTGTACAAGGAAGGGCATAGTACCCATGGGACCCCCCTTATCCCACAAGAACAAGGGTTTACAACTGGGTTAAACAGCGGTCACAACTACCACAGGGATGATCAAATGATGGCCAACAGCCACATACATCAATTCCTGAGATTTATATGTCCCTACATGTTGCTGCTAGGGGTTGAACCTTTGCTCCCGCCTCAAGAGGCGAGAGGCCCAACCACCAGGCCAGCGAACCGGGACAAACTTTGAGATTTTGCTGTGTTTTGCATTCAAAGATTTTATATTATAGATTATCACCAATTTCTCATCTTCTTGATAGATCATTATATTACATTGTCCTTTGATCATTGCTTTCACTTGATCTTTATATTAATATATCTCGGATATTCATATGAACCTACCCCCGACGTTTCCTACTAAGTTGATCTTTCCTATATGGAAACGCTTCATGCAATTTTGTATAGTATACTCAGACAGACACATGCATACATGCACAGACAGAGAGGCCTGTTTGAAAATAGTTAGTTCATGCAATCTTGTATAGTATAAAAGGCAGACACACGCTGCATACACAGATAGAAAGGTCTATTTGAAAATATGTACACAATATGCGGGGAGAGAGAGAGAGAGAGAGAGAGAGAGAGAGAGGTCTGCTTGAAACTGGTTGACTCGCTTCCAGTTACATGGAAGCCAGTCCTCAATTGAATTTCAAAACGTCCAGATTGCTTTGAGACACAGGGGATTTTGTTATAAATGTGGCAAATGGAGTGTAATCAGGATACTCCTGTACAACTATGGTCTGAACAAGCTTACTGTGTTTCATTATTAGATGGAGATGGACATGAACAAGTCAACTCAAATCCTAAAGAAAATTGAAGAAAATGCTCCACAGAATGCTAATAATACTGCAGATCAGAGCGTGGCTTCCCAAAGATGGCTAAGGAGGATGTCTGGCTTCTCATTTGTGCTGCTTACCATATCGATCACAACATACCATGCATGGAATAATGTCATTGCACGTAGAGGGTATGCCATTAAATTAGAGCGAATTGCTCCTGCTAATTAACTAAGCATGGTTTAATTACTTAATAAAATCACTCATTAATTACTCCTGCTAAATAATGTCAGACTTTGCTTTCATGGGTGTCAACTTAACATGGATTTCTTATTTTTCCTTATTAGTAAAAATACATCCGAGAGTGATTCGAAGTCCTCTACATCGAGTGTCATGGCATCATTTTCCATGTAAGAGAGCTAACGCACAATAATTGTTTCTGCAACAGTTTTAAATATCCCATCAATGTATGCGAAAATTATTGGATTTTTTTATTGTAATTTTTATTTTTTAATACTAAGGTAACGAAGAATGTGATCAGCTGAATTCTTATCATAGAATCTGTCATTTTGGCAGGTTGCTTTTCCACCCCCATGCGATATTGAAGGCTTACAATATAGTGAAAGGTTTCTTCACGAAGACAGAAGGTATCGTCTATCTCCCTTCATGTCCATGAATTCTGAAATTGAATGTATATTAAACATATTTAGACATCTGTTGTACTTTTCAACGCGCTATCATTGACGTAGTTATAAATCAACAGGCGATGCAATTGGTGTTGCGGAGAAGCTCAAAGGCCTTGCGAAAAATGTGGAAGTTGTAGCCAAATCTGTTGAACATATATCTCGACAAGTAGAAGAAGAAGCATCCGAAGTTGAGAATGCCATGGAAAAGGTACTGAAAATCAGCCCTGTGATCCAAATCAGGAAAGCCTTGTGGAATAAAAATTATTATCTATTATTTTTTAGTGATAATTTAATATTTAGCAAGCTTTAGGAAATGATCTGCGCATACAAGTAAGAAAAAACTTCACGTTTTTATTTTTGTACTATTTATGCGTTTGTGTATGTATGCAAACAATTATCCATATATGCAAGTACTTATCTAAGTGCCTATTTGTGTCTGTACGTTTGTATATATGTATGCACACATGTATGTACACACACACACACACACACACATATATATATATATATATATATATATATATATATATATATATATATATATATATATATATATATATATATATATATATATATATATATATATATATATATATATATATATATAATCATGAGCATGCACAAACATAATCACGAAGCACTAATTTCTGTTCTTGTGGGCTAAACGAAGGTAAAACTTTGATTAAACATAAGAAAAAAACAACATGATTGATTATGAGATCACAAGATTATTGATATAGGGTTTGAATGTTTAAGATGCCTTTGGTAGGCCGAAGGGACAAAATAACCCAAGGGTACAATATAATTGCAAGACGAATCAACTCCATAGAAGATGACTGCAGAACCTAAGCCTATGTATAGATCTAAGAACTCCCACAATGAGATGCAAAAGATATCTTATGACGCATAACATCATTTTAACCAAGAGATTAGTGTACAAAATTATAAGAATAGAAATGAAACGTGGGTACGTGATTGCAAGATAAATCTAATGAGAAATTCTTTTGTGGTTATATTCCATATAATGGATTCTCTAATGCTTGAGGTTTAAGCATATTTAATCTACACCATTTGAATCGGTAACATTGGGGGATAAAAAGATGAAACTCCCTTATTTTGTACTTCTTTGAGAAGTAATAGTTTACAACATTTATGAAGGTTTGGTAATAATGATGACCTAAAAGGCGATGTTGAAAAGGAATTTCTAGTTTGATAATAAGGTCTTCAAATAATGGTTCTCACATTTTAGCATAGTCTTCATGGTTCTTCAATTTTAGCATAGTCTTTATTTCAGTATCATCCAATTCTATGCCAGTTCACAAGATTGTCATCTACATACAATACGGTGATGATATGGTGTAGGATTGGATTAAAGCATAAGCGTGAAATAAATATCATGAAATGAGAATACATGTTCATGATGATGTTATTATTAGTTCTTCATGAAGTAATATACTGCAACTATAGAGAAATCTAAAGCATTAGCTCACGAACTTTATTGAAGTTAGTAGTATCTATTCTCATAAAAATGTTGTTGTTTCCAAGTTAGAATGTATTAGGTTCCAAGTGAATATCTTTTTTTCTTGTTTAAAAATTCGAAGATTTTTTGTTTGTAAATATGGCTATAGAGATAGATTGACTTTATGAATGGGAATGTTTCCCTTCTATGTGGTTACTCATATAATTGATTTTCGTGATGAAATTCTTGATTGTATATCCTATTTCTTATCCGAGACATGAAGAGTAGGAGATCCTTTGTAACGTCTATGAGACCACACATAGATATCACACATAAAATTCTTTTAAGTTTTCCATGGAAAACCTAAGAACCTAAAGGTATTGAAGGTTTCCAGCCAGAATTGAGGCTTGTCATAGTCCCTTTCCTACTATTCTAGTCATTGCAACCCTTAAGTGTGGATTGCTGGAGTGATCATCTTGTTGGATGAATATTTATAAAGTCTTGGTTTTCTTTTCATTGCAAGTGTATTTGAATTCTTTGGAATATAGATTCCATGGTGCATAAAAGCGATTAATCTCATAATTTTACCAAGATGTTATGAGAAAATAAACAAAAAATGATTCATATAAGATTTTACAATAAGAGATGAATAGAGTGGGTCTCTTCATTTTGAGGCCATAGGTGTATACTTAATATCAATCCTTCAGAAAACAAGATTATCCCAATCTCAATATCATAGATATTTACTAAATTCCCACAAATAAACTAAAAAAATGCAAAATGCTCCCAAAATCATTATCATAGATATTAACAATTTCTGGCATAAAGGAAGTTTTTTTTTTTTCTTATCACAACAAAAAAGATTAGGTTCAAGATTATTAGACTAAAACAAAGATTAAGAATGATGAAAATAAAACTAAATATACTTGATACCAATCCATAGTATGATTGATCTAATGGTTGAGCTCCATATTTAATGGTTTTACAAGACTGAGAAATGATCATGTAGAAAACTCTCCATTGATCAAATGATTGATATAAACTTTTCTCAAGTCTTCCACTCACCTTGATAACCAAATATGGAACTTTTAAACTCTTTTTCTTCCATTATACATGATTATTATTTTTCATGTTCTACCACCATGTTCTAACTTCGGTATCATCTTCTTCAAGAATCATGTGATCCTCCACACCTTACTTTGTGTTTATTGACTTTCTCATGTTATTTAACGTGAGACTTTTTAATTATATGAGTAAGCGACCTAGTTTCTCTCTTGCTAACTATGAAATTCATTTAAGATTTGGTCTTCCATATCACTCCTATTGATTATGAAAAATCCCTTAAGAAATTCCACCCATTATAGTGATAGCATTGTACTTTTTGAGGAATTATTGGTTGGCTTATTCTTTAGGATGGACCTCTCTTTTCAATATGAATGTGGCTTAGTCCATGTGCATGTATACTTCCCCTCTTCATATCTGCCTAATAAAGTCATAGGCTCCATCTCATATGAGGAATCCTTAGCACACATAATCTAATCATATTATTAAAGGTTATCTTGGGAGCAAATGTCACATTTTAAGATTTCTATGGATTTATTAGCACTAAAGCTCTCCCTTGATTCTCCTTCAAAGTCATGTATTTGATAATAGCAGTTTTGGTCTTTGGTGGAGGGCGTTGTTACCCTAGGAATGGTCTTTTCTTATCATTTATAGGCCTTAGTTTGTATGGTGTTATAGATGTCAAGGCTAGCACAAACTGATAATTAGTTTTGTTTTTTTCTCCAATCAATGTAGTTTGTTTCTAACATGTTGACTATTTTACCAGCAATCTTCTATAATATGATTAGTCAAGTTCTTTTCAAAAGCATACTATTATAATTTCCTTCTATTATTCAAAGGAGGAATAGGGTATGTTCTATTGCATATGTGACTGGGGTAGTCTTCTTCATAACTCATACATCTTCTCGAGGCTAAACTCTATGTGCTAGCGATTGTTCATTCCGAATACCCATATATTTATTCAAACGCTTAGATATTTCTTTGGTTAATTTGTTTGCATTTTTTCCTTTTAGCTCTCATAAATAGCTATCAAAATTTTCACCGCTTGTAGGAAAAAAATGAGTCATGGCTACATTCATGCTCTAGATCCATATGCGCTTTAATACACTCATATAAAGTTGTAAATATAATGAAATTCATGAAGGCACATGATTTGTTTAAATTTCGCATCAAGAGTCTAAGAATAAATATATAAGCTTGGAATATTATGGAAGTTCATCAATTGGGCATTTATGTACATAGTGATCAAATTTCCTACCTAGAAGCTTAATATCAAGTTTGAGATGTTTGAATTTTGAGATGTTTGAAGTTTGAGATTCTCTAAGTCATAAAATTCTTTATTCTCTTCTTATAGAATAAGAAAAAGGACTTTTGTATCAAAAGGTCAATGGTATCGTTGCAGGTTTTTGTATCAAAAGGTCGATAGTACATATCTAAGTGTAGTTCCTACGAAGCTAATTCCAAGTGCCTTTTATCGTGCAGTAGGGTGCTATTGGAGAGATTTTCCAATAGAAATTTCCAAGGTTCATAGCCTTTGAAAATACCTTGTGGAAGTCTTCAAAAGGGAAATACATACTCTCAAGGTGAAAACCAAAGACGTTTTGTTCTATGAATATTGTACACTTTGCAACAATTGAAGGATCTTCTTCCCAATATAGGTGGATTCATTTCAGTATCTCCAATAAGTGTACCCAATGAAGAGCAGTAAAAGTATCTCCACCATGCCCACCTTAAATGAGGCGTTTGGGTAGTAATAACATTGATACGATTTCATAATGTTGGTAACACATCTTAATGATTCAAGTAAAAATGTAAAATGGATATCAAAGAGATGATCTTATGCTCATTCTTCAATGCGAAATGATGTTGTGCATGCTATGCGTCTTTTGGTTGCCAACATCTGATAATTCTGGTTGCGAGAATGAGATGAAACTAGTAAGATCGTTTATGCTATTGGCAAAGGAGAGGATTTCTTTGTTTATGAATAGTAAATATTTTCCCTAGCACATTTAACAAAGTATTTCTCAATTATGTATGCATGTATGTATACATGCATGCATGTATCTATATATGTATGTATGTATGTATGTATATATGTATGTATGTATGTATGTATGCATGCATGTATGTATGTATGCATACATGTATGTATGTATGCATGCATCTATGTGGGTATGTATATATGTATGTATGCATGCATCTATGTGTGTATGTATATATGTATGTATGCATGCATTTATTTATGTATGTATGTATGTATGCATGTATGTATGTATATATGTATGTATCTATGCATGGATGTATACATGTATTTATGCATGTATGTGTGTATGTATGTATGCATGCATATATGTGTGTATGTATGTATGTATGTATGTATGTATGTATTTATGCAATGTATGATATATATATGTACGTATATATGTATGTATGTATGCATGTATACATGTATGTGTGCATTTATGTATGTACGTATGCATGTACTTCATATGAGCCTTCATGTACAGGTAATGCTGTTCCATTATCTGGAATACTTACGATAAAATGTCTTATAATTAGTTGGAATCTTTTAAAGAATAAGTATTCCTCATAAAAGCCCATTTCCTTAAGTTGTTTTGGATTTTGAATATGGTTAATTTTTTAACATACATAAGACTGGAATTTTCTTTGTCACTGCAAGATTATATATGTTCTATGACTTACTTATATTTCATGGTTTTGAAAAATTTCAGATTTCGAAATCCAGATAACCGAGTTCAAGAGGAATTGTGAAGGATCTACTTGCTCAACAAAGATAAGGGGCTATGATGGACTGCTTTCATTGAATAGTCAAATACCTGACATTGTAATTCTTTTATGAGGGTCCTTATGTACATAATTACCCTTTAATTCATACGTAAGGAAACTAAACAATTATCTTTACTTGTAAATATGTGCAATTATTCAAGAAATGTTAGTATATATATTATTATAATTCCATGATTTACTTTTGATGTTTTTTGAGTAATCTTCCCCATTGATTATGCTGGTATTGATATTTTGATACTTGGTTCTAAATTCAGCAAGGGGTCTTACATGCTCAGTAGTTTTAAAATCATGGAACCCGTGTAACGTTAGAATGCATCAGTTTCTAATTAGACTTGAAAAGAACGCATTTCTTGTCCCATTTTTGCATTGGAAATAATTTATCATCTGAATAATGGAAGAAATATCAAAATAGAAGTATTCATCATTGCATGTGAAATATGATTTTATACCATGATATCTATCCTACAAGCCAGAAAGTAAAAATCCCTATATCAAAAACACAATTATCCATCCAATATATATATATATATATATATATATATATATATATATATATATATATATATATATATATATATATATATATATATATATATATATAAACGAACTATATAAATTTGAGAATAGTCCTTCGAAAAATGTTTTCTTATAGTTTTCTTTTTCTATTATACGTTAGAAGGTCTAATTCCACAAAAACTTCAAAGATTGCACTGAGAAGGAAACATGGAAGAATAAGTCATATAAGTCTTCGAGATGCAAGAGGATGAGAAATAGAAATTTCACCAAAACAGAGCCTGCAACATCCTCAACACCATCAACATCCTCAACACCATCAACATCAACCAGAATTCGAGCATTTGTAGTTTTAACATGATGCATTCCAACAACTTGCACAATCTTCTACAATAACTTTGCAACAAACATGTACCTTGATACACAGAATTGACTATTTATTGGCAAAGCTGCATAAAATTTCCCTTTTGAGACCTACTATTCTTTTATCAAGCTTCTTGGCACTTGTGCTAACAAATAAAAACCCGGAAAAAACTTGAGACCAAAGAGCAAAATTTCCCATGGAATCTTTACGGTAATTCGTTGGAGGTCAACACTATCTCTTATTGAATCTTTTTAGTAAACCATGCTCTTCACGGTCATTTCTAAAATATGAAACCTTGAAAATGCTCATCAATTTATTTTTTTGGAATGTGTATAGATAAGTGGCCTATTAGTCTTATAGGATTATATACAAGTTGAAGGATAAAAATTGTTGAAAAGAGAAGAAGTACCCCAATGGTCCTAAGTGTGTTAAAAAAATCACTACCAAAAAATAATATCATAGCTGGTGGGACTAAGCATGGTTTTAGTCATCTACATTGCACCACCATGGTGGGACTTAGCATTGTTTTAATAATCTATATTCCACCACCATGTACTTGATCATGAGTTGATTGTTAACAAGCTTAAAAAGATTTTATCCCTTGTCACTCTAGCACAATGGTGAGTACTAGCATGAGAAGATCCACCTCATAAATGTTAATCTATGGAGACGTGAGGACTGATATGAAGACCAAGAGCAAGTGAAGTGCACAAGTGTGTGAGTGAGAAGCACACAAGCATGCACACGCACACACACAAGGTAAGAGAAAAGAGTGGAACAATGGAAGGTCTTCAATTACAAAAGTAATATCTTACAAAAGCAATATCTTACAAAAGCTCAAATCTCTAACAAGCCAACCTTAAAAATGAGCTCTCTAGCTCTTGTTATAATTTTTTAACTAGTTTTGGCCTTGTCTAGACTGTGTCTGGCCTAGTTAAAAATTAGGTTCCACGGCTTATTTGAGGGCTCAAATGGACTCTAACCCATGATGAATGATGGGTAAGTGTGTTAGTGCATGGGTTGAAGAAAATATATGCCTTGTGCACGACCTTGTAATGTAGCCATATGCATGATTACTTGGAGAATGCATTGTAAATAGTATGGTGCAAAAAAAATGTGTCTTCAACTAAGTCCTCAAGGGTATGCTGATGTAGAGATTTCCTAATCTATCATGGTTATAGTTTTGCCCAAGTAGGCGATGCTTACCATGACAAAGAATGTTTTCAAAAATTGCATATCATCCACCATAACAGGAAACACAACTTGACCCATGCAATCATAATTTTCACCATTCATGAGGATAGAAGAATGAGTGGTTGGTTGAATTTTTTCCAAGATGATAGTCACTAGATCAATATGAATTAAATTCCATTCACAGTTAGGATTGATATAAACACTCATCCTTCTATAGTCATATCCTATTCTTAAATACACAAAAGTATCATTATACTCTCTTGTTGCAAGTAAGGAGCCTACCCCCTCAGAGATTCCACCAATTATCTCAACTCTTTGCAATTTTTCTCTAGATGTTTCACCCTTATGTGAGATTATTTCATACATCTCATGTTTGTCTCCCTTCTCTTTTTCAATCTTGTCCCGCTTTCTTCTCTCTTTTGCTTTTTTATTTCCCGTGTTGAAACAAATTTTTCAATTTTTTTAGTGTCTTCTAAGATTTGTTTTGGGTTTTTGTGTGTTTTTCGAGTGCTTTTTGATATGTGTAAATAACTTTCTAAAGGGTTCTTCTAGCAAGAATCAAAAAGAGTTTTTACTGAATATAAGTATCCCATGAAATACTACAAATTATGTAATCTTCTCCATTGGCTATGATGGTGTTGATATTTTGATACTTGGTTCTAAATTCAGCAAGGGGTCTTACATGCCAACATCGGATTATTGTGTTTATTTCATCGAATAAGAATTTACATATTCAAATTGAGAAGAATTAGACGAAACTAACAAGATCATTTGTGTCATTGGAAAAAAGAGGAATTTTTTATTAGTATGGATTTTCTCCTAACACGTTTGACAAAATATTTTTCAATCATGTATGCATGCATGTATATCTGCATATACATACATATGTATGTAAGTATGTATGCATGTATGTATATGTACGTGTGTGTGAATATATGCATGGATTTATGTCATATGTATGTATGAGTGGACGAGTGTATTCAATTGAGCCGATGGTAATTTTCAATGTTGATAGATATGAATTATGATTTTAAACTCTATGTTTCGCACACAAATTTTGAGTAGTTTTAAACTCATGGAACCCGTGTAATGTTAGAATGCATCAGTTTCTAATAAGACTTTAAAGGAACGCATTCTTGTTCCATTTTTACATTGGAAATAATTTATCATCTGAATAATGGAAGAAATATCAACATTGAAGTATTCATCATCACATGTGAAATATGATTTTATACCATGATATCTATCTTACAAGCCAGAAAGTAAAAATCCCTAGATCAAAAACACAATTATCCATTATATATATATATATATATATATATATATATATATATATAAATAAAAGAGAACTATATAAATTTGAGAATAGTGCTTCGAAAAATGTTTTCTTATAGTTTTTCTTTTCTATTATACTTTAGAAGGTCTAATTCCACAAAAACTTCAAAGATTGCAATGAGAAGGAAACATGGAAGAATAAGTCATATAAGTCTTCGAGATTCAAGAGGACCAGAAATATAAATTTCACCAAAATAGAACCTGCAACATCCTCAACGCCATCTCCATCAACTAGAATATGAGCATTTGCAGTATTAACATGATGCATTCCAACACGGTGCACAATATTCTACAATAACTTTGCAACAAACACCTATGGCATCGCTTATGCTTAAAGCTCACACTGGTTTATTTGGAACCATCCAACCTCTAATCAATAGACAACATATAGAATACCTCAATTCTCTCATTCATGCCTCGTGATTGTACCTTGATACACAGAATTGACTATTTATTGGCAAAGCTGCAGAAAATTGCCCTTTTGAGGCCTACTATTCTTTTATCAAACTTCTTCGCACTTGTGCTAACAAATATAAACCCGGAAAAAGTTGAGACCAAAGAGCAAAATTTCCCATGGAATCATTATGGTAATTCGTTTGGAGGTCAAAACTATCTCTTATTGAATCTTTTTAGTAAACCATGCTTTTCACGGTCATTTCTAAAATATGAAACCTTGAAAATGCTCATCAAATTTTTTGTGGTCCAAGAATGTGAGCAAGAGTGTCCAAATTGCATCTCAAGAAGCAATGGCCTTCTTTGATACAAATTGATGGAGTTTGGGGCTTGTTAACGCACACAAAAAACACAAAGAGTAAGGATCTGGGAGCACAATACACAATTTATTAATAGTTTTGGAATGTGTATAGATAAGTAGCATATTAGTCTTATAGGATTATATACAAGTTGAAGGATAAAAATTGTTGAAAAGAGAAGAAGTACCCCAACGGCCCTAAGTGTGTTAAAAAAATCACTACCAAAAAAATAATATCATAGCTGCTCGGACTTAGCATTGTTTTAATCATCTATATTGCACAGCCATTGTGGGACTTAACGTTGTTTTAATCATCTATATTCCACCACTATGTACTTGATCATGAGTTGATAGTTAAAAAGCTTAAAAAGATGTTATCCCTTGTCACTCTAGCACAATGGTGAGTACCAACATGAGGAGACCCACCTCATAAATGTTAATTTGCAGAGATGTGAGGACTGGTAAGAAGACCAAGAGCAAGTGAAGTGCACAAGTGTGTGAGTGAGAAGCACACAAGCATGCACACAAGCATGCACACTCATACACACACGTGCACACAAGGTAAGAGCAAGGGGTGGAACAATGGAAGGTCTTCGATTACAAAAGAAATATCTTACAAAAGCTCAAATCTCTAAGAAGCCAACCTCAAAAATGAGCTCTCTAGCTCTTTTTATAAATTTTTAGCTAGTTTTGGCCCTGTCTAGACCTAGTGTTTGGCCTATTTAAAAATTAGGCTCCAGGGCTTATTTGAGGGCTCAAATGGACTCTAAAAATTATGAAATTTGGTATCTAGATAGTTCTAGTAGTCCTCACGCTCAAGGATGCCTTGGCTTGAACAAAACAGAATTGCAAAAATGTGAAATGATACTTACAATGGATTTTAGTGATAAAAATCACTATTTTTATAGGGATTTCTTCTGAAAATTTGACATATGCTTCTTGGAGCTCCCTACATGATTCCTTTTCTTGTGTGTTCATTTCTTCATGCTTGACCTTGATTGTCAACACTCTACCCCCTTTCGAGTCTTTTGTCCCTGACAGACCCTTGTTGGAGTGGGTGCGAGGTAGTGTCCATCATGTATCAACAAGAGTGGTCTATCTTCACATGTAGCATGGTTGGTTATTGTGTTCTTCATTTTGTCACTACTAGCCTTTGCAAGTTTTGGTCCCTTTGTATGTGCTTCTTCTTTGGATTCCAGCATGATGGTGTAGTTGTGAGGTTTCAAAAATTGCTAGGTGTTCAAAAGAGGTTGTTCATGTTGATTTTGAGCAGCTCTCGGTTGTGAATTGCTTCATAACTATTGATGTTGTAACCTTGATGTCCTCTAGATCTTTCAAACATGGCTATCATTTTTCTTCATGCCAAGTACTTGTAACCCATGATGAATGATGGGTAAGTGTGTTAGTGCATGGGTTGAAGAAAATATGTGCCTTGTGCATGGCCTTGTAATGTAGCGCTATGCACGATTACTTGGGGAATGCATTGTAAACAATATAATGCAAAAAATTGGGTCTTGAGCTAAGTGCTCAAGGGTATGCTGATGAAGAGGTTTCCTAATCTATGATGGTTATAGTTTTGCCCAAGTAGGCAATGCTTACCATGGTGAAAGTTTTGTTGCTATTCATCTTTTTGTGTTGTAATCCCATCATAGTGATTGACCGTTGACCTTGTCTTTCTTGTTGATGGATGTCCTTGCTGATGGACCACTGATAAGATTCTTCGAGCACACAGTCCTTTCTCCCTTTTTTTTCAATGTCACAAAACAAGAAGAAGGTGGTTCATATCAATAAAATAGTTTACATATGTTAAATGTGTCTCATGTGCATGGGATTCTCAATTGTGTCTACGCATGGCCTTGTAATGAAGCCTTATATTAATGCATTCTATGGAAATGCATGACTTGAATGGTGCAAAAGACAGGGTAATGCCAAGGGCACATGGTTTTTTCACTAGGAGGCTTTCAATGATACTTGCAAATTTGATGCAATCTTGGTTTGGAGGTATCTAGTGGATCTTGAAGTGATGCAAGCAATCGATGGTTGAATGACAATTGATCATTCCTCCTTATTAGAATCCATTTTAGAATCATGTTTGGCCGTGGAGATCACTTTTGGCCTCTTCATCTTTGGATGGTTTCTCACATTTTGTATCCCTTATGGCTGGCTTCACAACTGCTATGGACTTATACATGGACATGCAGATTCTAGATCTTACCACACTCATGGGGCAACTCTTTACCCATGAAGCCAAGCTCAACAAAAATGGAGATTCATCAAGAGGTAACAACTTTTCTGCCCTATACACAGATAAAGGAAAGTCTAAAGAGAAAGGGAAAAGAAAAAAGATTGAAGATGAAGGTACTACTTCTCAAGCTAACTATGCAGGAAGATCATCCCTCCTATGTCTGTCTCTCCACCTCATCCATATCTGCCTCTCCATAATACTCCTGTATTACATATAACAAACATAAATAAGTAAAACATACAAAACATCCATAAAAATAAAATAATTATATGAAATTTAATAATACTCACGAATGCATCCGGATGATCTCGTATATACTCGCTCAAATTCCAATATCAAAAATGTGTAGCATATTCGATCTCATGTTTCGTAGGATATTAACCATAATCCTTTCACTATATTGAAACAAATAAAAAAATTAGTCTCTTTCATTTTAACTAAAATAAAAAATATATTTACAATAACACATATACTTACAAATGCAGCTACAAAACTATGATGGCCCATTTGGCCTAAATGAGATGTGTGGCCCAACTCAACTCTCAATCTTTGGAGTAGCTTGTTTATTTAAATAGAAAAGAAATACATAAATTAAATGTAAAAAATTAATAAAACATATGAGAATTATAAATATAAACTATTAATTTGTATACCTTCTACTGAGGAAATGACTCCTGAAGACGTAGCTATCTACGAAAAAACTGCCATATCTCAGGTGGTATGTTAGGTCTCCTCTTATTTTTTCCACCATACAATATCTCCTGTTATTTTAATCTCAAACACAAAAAAAGAATAAGAATACATACGCATACATACACACATATAGCATGCACATACACCTATACATACACTTACACATACATACATACATACATATATGCTAAATACATGCACACATACACATACTCACATATATATATATATATATATATATATATATATATATATATATATATATATATATATATATATATATATATATATATATATATATATATATATATATATATATATATGCACACATAAACATACGTACACACATACACTTATACATACATACACACACACAAATATCCACACACACACACATACATGAATACATACATTCAAATTACATGTATAGATGAACATATATACATACACACATACACTTATACATACATACATACACACAGATACACATACACATACCCACATACACATACATGCAAACATATACAAATACATACATGCATACATATACACATATACTTACATATAACATAAACACACATATACATATCCACATATATACATACACACATACACATGCATGCATATACACACATTCATACAAAAAACATGCATTTATCCCATAAGAATGTGTATTTGTGTATATGTGAATATGTGTGTAAGTGTATATGTGTATATGTGAATGTTTATGTATGTAAATAATTAGATTATTAATATCTAATACCATTATTTGTAGATTCTGATCAATCAGATAGAACTCCATCACCGTCTCCTAATCGTGCAAGGACTATATATTGTACGTATATCAAACTTTTAATTTTAAATATGTTTGATAGGTACATAACTGATATATGCTTTTTACTTGTTATAATCAGACTCTGATCAATCAGAGGGCATTCCACCACCTCCTACCCATGCAACGACTTCACGTGTGTCCTCCGATAAGAATTATGATGAATTTTACTATCAAGAGCATATTCGATGTTGGTGTAACTCTTGCTATGGAACGTATCGAAGACCACGATTGGAATGTATTGAACATGAGGTAGAGTTTGGTACTTTTAAGCGTACACCGCCACATAGTCAACGTGATAATGCTTGGGTATGTATTTTTTCTATAAATTAATGTCATTATTTTATTTTAAAACCATATGCAAAATCAAATTATTGTTGATATACAGTAATACTTGATGATGATGATAATAATAATAATTCTCATACTCATAATGCTAATATATCTCGTACATGTCATGGACTTGCTGTTCATCAATTACAAGCAGAGGTTTCTAGAAATCCTCTACCTCCTAGTTTAGAGATTGAAACGGTTGGAGATTATCCATTGCCAGCTCATGATCGTTCTCTAGTACAAACATATGATAGAAGAAGGTACGAAGGATGGAATAGAGGACCACTTCCTTTAGATGAAGAGTTTTTTAACTTTTGGGGTAATTGCTATATGATTGCTCCATCCACTATTACTAGTGTTGGTCGTGGTCTCTTTATTGTAGAGGATTTGTATGTGTCTCTGGACTCTGAAGTCACTCTTATGTCATTTTGTGGTCCTATATATGGATGGAGAGATTGGCATCGACTTGCACGTTGTGTTCAAAGCATGAGTACTTATGGAATATGCTTGAATGCAACATCCCTTACTAGTAGAAGGATTTCACATGCAAAAAATGAAAGATTATATATTGATGGAAGACCTTACATGCATGGAAATATACCAGGTTTAATAAATATTAGTTGAGGGTTACATAATAGTTCAATGACTAATTGCACATTTGAGCAGCATGAAAATAGTCATGAATCACCATATATGAGTAGAGATGTAGCAAGATACATAGTTGTTAATGCTATTACTTCATTACATGCTGGTGATGAATTATTAACGAATTATGGATGGCATAGACTTCCAAGAGAATATTTTAGCTAGAGAGAGAGAATCAAAACTTTCTATCCATATTTAATAACTTACATATTTGATTTTATGTTTAAAGTTTACTTTTCATTCATTTATGGAATATTAATGATTTGTATTATGTGTGTAGATTCCAACATATGATGTTGATGATATTCCACCACACCATTCACAATTGCTAGTAAGACTTCATTTATTAGAAGCTTCTATGGGAGGCTACACAAAAGTGATCATGTGGGATATGCAAGGTTGAAAGGCCTATATTCAAAAGTATATAAAGTACAAGATTTGTGCGACAATGATGAAGATGATGGTATGGTAGATTTTATTGAGGACTTGTATAAAAATGACAGTGAAAGCATTGATATTTATAAAAATGAGAAATATCTTGGAGGGGAATGTCTAAAGCATGTATATGAAGGAAGTCGTTTGACATGACTAAGTGTGAGTTTACTTATTATCAAACTTCAAAATCATTTTGGATGGAGTAATGTATCTGTTTCAGCATCATTAAGGTATAATTTTTTAATTTTCTATCTATTTATATATATACATGCATAAATATATACATATAAATACATACATACATAGACATACACATATATATACATGAATGCATACACACATATAAACATACACACACATATACACACATACACATGTTATGAGAGTAAGGTCAAATTATACATACCTATATCGAATGAAGATGTTTTGTCCATCTAGCCTTTGGAATTGTCCAACCAGCCCTTAGAATCTTCCTCACACATCTGTTTCTCCTATTCTAGTCGGCCTAATACCTGCACTGCTAACTCTTTTATGAACTTTGCATACAAATATTAAGTATCAATGAGCTATGGAGGTATTAGGTCGTTTGGAAAATTAGAGAAGCAAATTTATCTCATAGATTTTGATGGGTGGAAGAATAATTTTAAAGGATGGTTGGAAAGAAAGCATCCATTCAATGCAGGTTTTTGTTCTTACCTTAGCTAAGGTAAGAAAAAGAACTTGCATTGAATGGATGCTTTCTATCCACCCATCCTTTAAAATTGTTCATCCATCTTTCAAAATCTTCAAGATAAATTTGCTTTTTCTATTTTCCAAACGACCTAATACCTTCATATCTAACTGATACTTGATATTTCTAAACAAATATGTAAGTTTGTTGGAGTTAGATGTCTGCGAAAGCATGCAAACAACACAAGCAAGAAGAAAAAGCTTGGAACACAACACACAATACTGAATGTATTACTAGAGAATGTACAAAAGTTAAGTAGCCCATTAGGGAAATAGGCGTATATACAAGCCAAGGGAAAAAAACCTCCTAAAGAGGGAAAAAAGTGCCTTGGTAGTCCTAGAGTGTTCACACATATCACTACCTAAATATATCAACAAATCCCCCCTAGGAGTGATGCAGTGAACAAATAGTTGGCACTCATGTATAAGGAAGTGTCAAGCTATGTGGAAATCCCTCCACAAAAGGAATTAAGCCCAAAGCTTTGCGGAAAGCTTCAAACTTCTCCCTAGGCAGAGCCTTCGTGAAAAGGTCTACAATGTTCTCCTGCATGGGCACATATGCCAAGTTGATCTCCCCAGTAGAGAACCTCTCCCTGACATAATGATAATGCACCTCAATGTGCTTAATGCGAGCATGGAACACAAGGTTCCTCGCAACTTCCAATGCGCTTTGACTGTCAGTGAAGATGGTGGTGGCAGAAGACTGACCAACACCCAAATCATCCATAAGGCATCTGAGCCACACACACTCAATAGTCGTTGTGAAAGCTTCCCTATACTCAGCCTCACAACTAGAAGTGGCCACAGTAGGTTGCTTCTTGCTCAACCAAGATATACATGAGCTACCAAGCATGAAGCAAAAGCCACTAGTGGACACATGAGTGTCATTACAACCAGCCCAGTCTGAGTCAGAAAAAGCATGCAAATCTGGCGATAGTTATCCCCATTGGGATAAAACAACCCAAGTAGTTGAGTACCACTTGAGTAGTGAAAGATGTGTTTAACCACCTGCCAATGCTTGACACCTAGGCAATGCATAAACATACTGATCTATGAGACAACAAACTGAATATCTGGCCGAGTAATGCATAAGTCAATTAGGCATCCAATAGCCTGTTGATAGAGGACAGCATCAAATGCATCTCCAGGATCATGAAGAGTCAATTGTAAACCTGTCTCCACAGGAGTGGCAATAGGCAGTCTTCAAGGCCAAAATGCTGCAATAATGTGTGAATATATTTCGTTTTACACAAAGCCATTCCACCATCAACTTGCATAAACTGAATGCCCAAATAGTGATGCAAATGCCCTAAATCAGACATCTCAAACGAGGCATGCAAATCAGCCTTAAAATCAGCAATATGCTTCTCAATAGGACCATTGAGCAACATGTCATCGACATAGACAAGAATGATCAGAAGCACATCATTAGCACGCTTAACATATAAGGTGCTTTCAGTTGGACTGTTCTCAAAACCATGTGCAATCAGATAGGCATGTATCTTCTCATACCAAGCACGTGGTGCTTGCTTTAAACCATATAATGCCTTCTTTAACCTGCACACCTAGTTCTCATGCCCTTTCTGCACAAAGCCACGAGGTTGAAAAACATACACTTCTTCATGCAAGTCACCATTCAAAAATGCAGTTTTAATGCCCAACTCATGTACATTCCAACCATGATGGGCTGCAGGTGCACAAATCCTCCGAACAATAGTAATACGGCATGTAGGTGCAAAGGTCTCATCAAAATCAATGCCTCTTTCCTATGCATCACCCTTTGCAACAAGCCTAGCCTTATATATATCAACTGTTCCATCAGGCTTATGCTTCAGCTTGTAAACCCACTTAGTGCCAATGGCTTCTTGCCAGGAGGCAAGTCACATAAAAAGCAAGTACCATTCTTCATTATGGCATCACATTCAGATTGCATAGCAACCATCCAATTTTCTGAATTTTGTGCTTTGTCAAATGAAACAGGCTCATTCTTATCACAAAGACTAGATGCAGCCATATCATAGCCATCTGATGCAAAAGAGGCACCATGAGAGCGTGATCAAGTACAATTTGATAGAGGTGCATCTAATTTGTTGTCACGCAAAGTTTGCACCAGCCATTTTGGCATAGTTTTTGCCTCCTCAATATCAGCTCTCTCATCAAAAAGTGCATCATGTAAATCTGCATAAAAAGTGGGATGATCTGCATCATCACATGAAACTTGCAAAGGCTGAGAAGTTACCTCATTAGGACCATCACTAGATTGTCCACCTATAAAAAGAGGTAGTAAAGTATCATACATGTCTTTGGAGCTAACAAATGTCTCCTTAGTACATGAAAGCAATGGTTGAATAGCATCTTCCACAAAAACAACATCATGGCTAACCAGAATGCGTTTAGTCTATGGATGATACAGATGATAGCCTTTACCTTCAGAACTATACCCAAAAAAAATACATTTTACTGCTTTATCATCCAATTTTCTGCGATGTTGTTCAGGCACTAATGCATATGCCAAACAACCAAAAAACACGCAGATGAGCAACAGATGGCTTGCAATCATGCCAAGCCTCATATGGAGTGATAGACTGCAGTGCTTTAGTGGGACACCTGTTAAGTACATATGCTACACACATGACAACCTCAAGCTAGCAACTATGTGGCAAAGCTTGACTCTTGACCATACACCTCGCCATCTCCATGAGTGACATGTTCTTTCGTTAAGCAACTCCATTCTGTTGAGGTGTATATGGCACTGTACATTGGTGTTTTATCCCACGTTTAGCGAGAAATGCATTAAAAGCAGAAGATATATATTCCCCCCCCGATCAGAACGGAGGGTGCCCATTTTACATGCTGATAGATTTTCAGCCAAAACCAAAAACTATTTGAAGCACATGAACACTTCCGACTTCGCCTTCAATGGATATTCCCATGCATGCCTGGAAAAATCATCGCTGAAAGTCACGAAGTAAAGATAATTTCCAAAAGAAGGTGTCTGCATAGGACCATAGACATCACTATGTACAAGATGCAATTTTTGAGTAGCCCAAACTGAATCATCTTTTGGAAAGGAGAAACGCTGCATTTTGCCCAAAATATAGCCTTCACAAACATGTTTTTTGGGTGGCTCAAGTTTGGGCAAAGAGGACACCATTTTAGATTTCTGCAAGCATAGCAAACTAGCAAAATTCAGATGCCCAAAGCATGCATGCCAAAGCTTTGCATCTGACATAGCCTGAGAATCATGTACTACACATGCCAAGTCATTTACAGATCTTTCATAGTCTATGAGCTTATACAGCCCACGACATAAAATGCCAAAAGCAATAATCATGTCACCATTTGACATATCATGAACTATACATCTGTCATGAACAAATTTCACAACCAAGAAAATCTTGGCTAATGTAGAAACTGATAACATACTTTTCTTGATCCTTGGCAGCATCTAACAAAGTGAAAGAACTACCTCAGCAGTAGTCAAAATGATCTTACCAACTCCCATAATAGTATAAGAGGATTTGTTGGCGCACGTAACAATATTCCCTATAGGGGCAGGCTTGAGTGAAGAGAAGAAACTATGCTGCGAGGTAATATGTTTGGTCGCCCCACCGTTAAAGTACCAAACATCTGAGTAGACATGCATTGTTCATGAGAAGATGGGTCAAAACTGCAAACAGTAGTAAACGCCCATTCTTGTTCCTACACAAGATTAGCAGACTCTGCTTTTGGTGTAGAGGCCTCTGCAACAATTGTTCCAGCCTCTTTATTCTTTGCCTCTTTAGCAGCCAGTTTTGGACAGTTCTTTATGATATGATCGTTTTCTTTACAGTACTTGCAAAACAATTTCTGTTTTTCTGATTTCTTTTCATCTTTTTCTTCCCCCTTCAATTGTGCAGAAAGTCTGCTTTCTAGTTGAAGAGCTCCATTTTCCTTTGCCCTTCTGACTAGCCATGAAATCTTGATCTGCAACCCGCATAATGGACCTATTCTGCCTGGACTAATCTTCCTGCAATAGAACATAGACTAACTCCTCAAATGACAAGGCATTTGGATTGCCTTTCATCATCAACCGAAGAGTAGAAGCAAAACTCTGATATGAATTAGGAAGACCATTCAGAATGGTATGCACAAGTGAGCTATCTGGTATAACCTCATCAGCAGAAATCAACTGTTCCTTCAAGTCTTTGATCTTTGTTAGAAAATTGTCCATAGAATCTCCTTCATTCATGTGCTCACTCTCCAATTGTTTTCAGACATAAGCAACACCAACCTCATTCCTAGCTTGGTACAATGTGGTAAGTGTATCCCAAGCATCCTTAGCTATTCGGCAAGAGTGAATGTGAGGAATAATGGCATTTTTGACAGACAAAGCTATCAATTCATGTGCCTAGGCATCTCTACCATCCCAACAAATTTTCTCTGCAGTAGGTACAACAGGAACTGCAGCACGAACAGGAATATGCAGAATATCATCATCTTCGACACCTTCTACATCAGCTTCAGTACCTGCATTTGTAACAAGTGCAGGTGTGATAGGAGTTTTTTCAACACCCTGCACAATGTTCCACAGTCCTTTTGCAACCAATACATGTAGCATCATACAAGCCCACAATGGGTAGTTGGTACCATCCAACTTAACCTCAATAGCCAACATACGAAATACATCACTGCTTTCAGCCATGGCCGGTGACTAAAATACCTTGATGCAGAGAATTGAATGTATCTCAAAAAGTTGAACAGAATTGCCTAGATGAATTCTGCTAAACCTGTAGCAAACTTTGAGATGCTTATATTAGCAAACCGAAACTAATATATACCTTTGGCACAAAAAGACGAAAGAGCCTGCAACCGAAGAGGTGTCGATGATGCCCTAGATGAAGCGGCGACCTATTTTGATACCAATTGTTGGAGTTAGATGTCTGCGGAAGCACGCGGACATCACAAGGAAGAAGAAGAAGCTTGGAGCACAACACACAATACTGAATGTATTACTAGAGAATGTACAAAGATAAGTAGCCCATTAGGGCAATAGGCGTATATACAAGCCGGGGGGAAAAAACCTCCTAAAGAGGGAAAAAAGTGCCCTAGTGGTCCTAGAGTGTTCACACACATCACTACCTAAATATATCAACAAAGTCTTAGTTAGCAAGGCAGGTAATTGATTGACTATAAAATGGGAGACAGCCAAGCAATTTAGTGGTCTAGATATCTATATGAAAGTCTGCAAACTATAATAAACAGAAAGAAAATTAAAAACAAAATCAAATATACATAGCTACACATGCATATATACACATACATACATACATACATACACATTGATACACATACATACATACACATATATACACACATACACATACATACATATATGCATACACATATGCATATGTATACATACATACATATACACATATAAAACACATATACACATATACACATATACATACATATATATACATTGCATACATATACGCATGCACATGCATATACACATCCACATACACATACACATAAGCATACACATATACAAAATCATATCCATATATATACATACATACATATATATATATATATATATATATATATATATATATATATATATATATATATATATATATATATATATATATATATATATATATATATATATATATATATATATATATATATATATATATATATATATATATATATATATTTATTTATTTATTTATTTATTTATTTATTTATTTATTTATTTATTTATTTATTTTTATTAATATGTCTTTTTTTCATGAACTTACAGGTTATTATTTGAAAAGTTGTTACTAAGTCAGAATATTCTTCCTACCACATGATGAAATGAAGAAGATAATCAACAATCTTGTTATAGATTATCAATTTATACATGCATGTCCTAACGATTGTATATTATATAGAGGTGAATATGCAGACTCTTTAACCTATCCAAAATCTCAATCTCTTCGCTATAAGGACGAAGAAGGTAAAATCCCAAAAAAGGTATTGAGACATTTTCCATTTGCTCCATGGATTAAACATATGTTTCAAAGCCCTGAATTATCAAAGATTTTGACATGGGGACATGAGTCATGACCATAGAAGTACTGATGGAATAATCAAAATTCCTCATGATAGTGTTTCTTTTCAACATATTGATTCTACATGGCCTGATTTTGCACAAAATCCATAGAATCTAAAGTTATGAGTTGCATTAGATGGGGTTAATCCATTCCCCATGAAATCTACTAAATGGTCAACATGGCTAGTGGTAGTCATAAACTACAATCTTCCACCATATCTTAGCATTAAAAAAGAACATTTAATGCTTTCACTTTTAATCCTAGGGAAAAGACAAGTTATAGATATGAATATATATCTTGCTCCTCTCATTGACAATCTCCAAGAGTTATGGAGAGGTATTAATGTCATTGATGTATCAAAAAGCATCAATGAAAGATATATTACGGTTCGTGGTATTGTGGCTTGGACTATTCACATTTTTCCAGGATATGGTGTTTGTTCACTATTGATGTAATTTTTTTATTCAATATGCATACAAATAAATGTGAGTTAATTTAATTATATTTTTATCGTTTTCATGATGCACGAATATCTACTAAGGGTTATAAAGCTTGTCCATATTGTGGTGATTGGTTGAAATCAATCTATAGTAAGAATCTCAACAAAAATATTTATCTTCGACATCGATGATCTTTGTCTGATGATCATCCATTAAGATGTAAAAGAGAAGCGATACATTTTAATGGAAAGCTTGAAATAGCTCAGTGTCCAAAACCAATGACGCCTATGGATTGGTATCGAAAATGGACAGATGGATCTCTGATAGATCCAGAATCAGAAATCTTCACTGATGATGAAGATAATGAGAATCTGAAGAGAGGTAAAGGAAAATTGGCACTCATAGAGAATATATCAATATGGTATTGTTTGGAGTATTGGAAAGAGTTGAAAGTATATCATCTTCTTGATCTTATGCATATATTCAAGAATATTGGTTATTTATTATGGCAACATCTCCTTGGATTAAAAGAAACCATAGCATCAAGGAATGATTTGAAGGACCCGTTTCTACTTTTGTAGCATATAATAGCAAATGCATGCAAGCATTCATTAGCAAGTACAAACAGGAACTTCAAAATCTCCGAAGTAAAAGATGAAGAAACAAAAGATATAGATGTAATCTCGATAATAATGAGATTACAAATATATCTTCTTTCATGGATTGGCTATATACTCGTTTGCAACAAGCCAACGCAAATAATGAAGAAATCTCAAATGAGTAGAGAGAGTTAATGACAGTTTGTGAACGAAAGGTAATTTTATTTTAATAATATTTTTTTTCATATATGTATATTAGTTTCTCTTTACTAATTTAATTTCTTTTGTAGGCTCGAATGTTCACTAATATGTGGGCTTTTGGATAGCATATTAGAATCAAAGCTATTGATTCTTTATGTAACACAGAGGATTCTAGCATTGTTGCTTCTTTCAAGCAACTATCACGTGCTAGCTCAAAAGACACGAACCTCATAGATGGTGAACTTGGTTATGTGGGAACTATTGTTGGTATCTACGAAATATTGTGTATGTGTGTGTGTAAATCTCTGTGTGTGTGTCTATGTGTGTATGTGTCTATGTGTGTGTGTCTATGTGTGTATGTGTGTGTGTCTATGTGTGTATGTGTGTGTGTCTATGTGTGTATGCGTGTGTCTATGTGTGTATATATGTGTGTGTGTATGCATGTGTATGTGTGTGTGTAAATCTGTGTGTATGTGCATGTGTATGTGTGTGTGTGTGTTTATGTGTGAGCCATATAAACCTCCTCTGAAATCCACCCATTGAGAAAAGCATTTTTCACATCTAGTTGATACATATTCCAATTTCTAGATGCATCTACACTTACCAATATGTTGATGGTTGGCATCTTAGCCACTGGTGAAAAGGTTTCTTCATATTATATTCCATGGGTTTGTGCAAAACCCTTAGCCACAAGCCTAGCTTTGTACCTATTTATGGATCCATCTGGATTCTTTTTTATTTTGTAAATCCACCTAGAACCAATTACCTTCATTGATGCTTTCTTGGGTACTAGCTCCCAAGTGTCATTCTCTTGGAGTGCTTCTATTTCTTGATCCATAGCCTCCTTCCATTATGCTTTGGTACTTGCGTCTTCATATGAAGAAGGTTCTTCAAGTGATAAATCCTTAGCAAGATAAATAGAATTCTTAGTGACTAATGAATTATCATACCCATATCTGATTGGGTTCTTACTCTCTTTTTGTGATCTCCTTAAGGCTTGAATGGATGACTCAGGTATGTCCTCCAACCTCTTCATCTTGACCTTGCCTTTGGATTTCCATGCTCTAAACTCTTCCAAGTTGATGGTGTCTTCATCATCTAATTTGATGTCTTCAATTGTGTTTGGATCCTCTTTGGTGAGGCTTGGAAATTCTTCTTCCAAGTCATATGGCAATTTGACCTTCCTGCATTCACTTTCAAACCAAGAATCATTCTCATCAAACACAACATCTCTATCGACCATAAATCCTTTGTTGGATGGATTATAAAACCTGTACCCCTTTTGATTTATATCATGGCCTATGAAAATGCATTTCTCTACCTTAGGGTCTAACTTACCTCTGATTTGAGATGGAACATGCATATAGCAACACAACCAGAAGTTCTACAATGTTCAAGTGATGGTTTCCTACCATTCCATGCGTCATAAGGGGTCATCCCATCAATGGACTTAGAGGGTAACCTGTCAATAAGATAAGTGGCAGTAGACACAACCTCTGCACACAAATAATTAGGCAACTTCTTTTCATTTAGCATAGATCTAGCTGCTTCCACAATCAATTTGTTCCTCCTCTCTGCTACTCCATTTTGCTCAGGCGTATATCTAGTGGTGATCTCTCTTTTGATACCTCTGTCCTGTAAAAATGTATCAAACTCATTGGAGAAGTACTCACCTCCTCCATTTGACCTTCTCCTTTTTAAACTCTTTCCTGTTTGATTTTCCACAAGTGCAAGGTATTTTTTGAAACAACTGAACACTTCATCCTCATGTTTCATGAAATACAAAATAGTCCACCTATTGAAATCATCAATGAATGACACATAGTACCTTGAGCCAAAAATTGAAGGGTCCTTACTTGGTCCCCACACATCTGCGTGGACAAGTTCCAAGTAATCCTCATGCATATGGCCTTTCTTTGTAAAGAGTAACCTATGTGATTTACCAGATTGACATGCACCACATTTATAGGTCATATGGTGCTTGGATACATTAGGTATCCCAAGTACACATTGATCTCTAAATATCTACTTCAATGTTCTCTCACCAATGTGTTCTAATCTTTTGTGCAATATCTCTAACTCAGACAAGGTTTGATCCTTGTAGTTATAAAGTGCAATGTTTTTTATGTCTGCAAGCTCAAATGTAAACAATCTACCTATTTTCTCTCCCTTTGCAATTCTCCTGAATCCATGTTGGGGGTCCTCCACAAAGGCTCCAAATTTATTGAACCTAACCTGCAAACCCTTTTCCATTATCTATCTAACACTCATCAGAATTTTTGCGATAGTCGGTACGTAAAGGACTCTGCTCAACAAATTCTTATTCCCATCATAGTTTTTTACATTTCTTGAATTCTTGGTATCATCACCTATCTGCACTTGGTGCTTTCCCTTGGGCTCTTCAAGATAAAAAAGGAGAGCTATATTGCCTGCTACATGGTTTGAACAAGCTGAGTCAATATAGAAGAGGTGTTCATCATTCATACCTTGTTTTGAAGTCATGTTCATAATGAGAAGAGAATCCTCTTGATCCTCTGAATAGTTGTTTGAAGTATTTTCTTGATTTAGATCCTCCTTGATAATTGTTGTTGTAGCCATGGTTGTAACCTTGATTATGGTTGAATCTTCCTCTTGATTGTGAGTAGCCACCTCTTTGAAATCCTCTAACTCTCTAGTTCTTGAAGTTCCTATAGCACTCATCTGTTGTGTGATTGGACAGTCCACGTATATTGCACGGGGAAGAGTTGAAAGGTCTCCCCCTACCTTGCTTACCTCCTCTGCCCCTTCCTCTTGAATTCCTACCTCCCCCTGCATAGTTAGCTTGAGAAGTAGCACCTTCATCTTCAAACTTCTTGCTCTTTCCTATATCTTTAGACTTTCCTTTATCTGTATAGAGGGTAGAAGAATTGTTACCTCTTGATGGTTCACCATTTTTGTTGAGCTTGGATTCATGGATGAAGAGTTGCCCCATGAGAGTGGTTTGATCAGGGATTTGCATATCCATATAAAGATCCATTGCAGTTGTGAAAGATTCCCACTTATCATCTGCCTTGATGCCATTGATTATTTGTCTCACTATTTGCTCCTCTTCAATCTCCTCTCCTATGCTTGCCAACTGATCAGCTACATCCTTCACTTTGGTCACATACTATGAGACATTCTGCTTAGGTTGCTTCTTTTGAGTAGTAGATTCCATCCACAATTGACTTTTCCTAGCTCTTGTATTGGAAGAAAAGTATGAAGATAGAGTATCCCAAGTCTCTTTGGAAGTTTTGCAATTCCTAATATGAGGAAGAAGGAAGTCAGAGATAGAATTAAGTAGATATGAGCTGGCTAAAGCATCTTCGGGACACCATGAGTTGATTCTTTCTTGCTCTTCTCTTGTAGGTTGAACTTTACTTCTAAATGTGGGCATCTCCTCATCTCCTGATATGTATGCATAGAGACTTCTTCTTTATAGATAGGTCTTCATCCTCAACGACCATGCTGGATAATCATTCCTGTCCAATTTTTCAATAAAAGAAGGGAAATCATCTCCCATTTCACCTCAACTTGCTCTGATACCACTATTGAAGGAGATGGATAGATACCTCAAGGAAGTGATGTGGTATTGCTAGCTAATGTTGCAAGTGGAATCATGTAAAATGAACAACTATGCTCTGAGAAATTAATTTAGCAAGTTAGATCTTACCCCCGACTTTTTAGGGACTAACTAGTAGATGACTAGTGATCACTTCGAAGATGATTTCTCCTAGATGCCTGAACCAAATGCCTTGAAATTTTGATAGCACAAAGTAGTCTTAAAGTTGGTTCCAACAAGCTAAAGATTATGCAAAATGATTGAGTATTCACTGAGATATGACCAGAAGAAGTTGACTGTTCTGAGTAGTCATAGCAAAGAAGTGGACAAAGATGTTCAACGAGATATATGTGTTATAAAACATGATTGTACAAAGTCATTGACATTCTAATGATGCTCAATGATGGTGAACTGAGTGAGCTATAGTGTAAGCTACTCAAGTTCTACAAATGATCAAGGAGAGAGCTCTAAAATGAGGCACACACAGCCGTGATATTTTACAAAGCCTTTATATAATTGTTTCCACTAAGTTTTGAATTTTGAATTCAAACTTGACTCCAATTAAAAGTGACTCCATTGACTTAGGAGTTATTCTCTCAATTGAACTCATAACTAATATTCTTCCTAACTCCACGAGATATAGGCTTTTACAAGATTCTTCAAGGAATTAATCTTTTACAATGGTAAATGATCAAGAAGTTACAAGCTATGGTTCATATGAATCATCTAGTGCTTTCACACAATTTCTTCCATGCTAAGCCAAATGTGTAGGCTTTCACCAACATACAATGCCATATACACCTCAATAGAATGGAGTTTCTAAAAGGAAGAACATGTCACTTATGGAGATGGCGAGATGTATGGTCAAGAGTCAGGCTTTACCACATAATTTTTTGCTTGAGGTTGTTATGTGTGCAACATATGTACTTAATAGGTGTCCCATTAAAGCATTGCAATATATCACTCCATATGAGTCTTGGCATGGTTGCAAGCCATGTGTTGCTAATCTAGGTGTCTTTGGTTGTCTGGCCTATGCATTAGTGCCTGAAAAACAACGTAGGAAATTGGATGATAAAGTAGTGAAATGTATTTTTGTTGGGTATAGTTTTGAAAGCGAAGGCTATCGTCTATATCATCCACAAAAAAATGCATTTTGGTTAGCAGTGATGTTGCTTTTGTGGAAGATTCAATTAAACCATTACTTTCATGTACTATGGAGACATTAGTTAGCTCCAAAGATATGTATGATACTTTGCTACCTCTTTTTAGAGGTGGACACTGATGATGTGATGATGCAGATCATTCCATTTTTTATCTAGATTTACATGATGCAGTTGTTGATGAGAGAACTGATATAGAGGTGCCAAACTATGTCTAAATGGGTGGTGCAAACTTTGCAAGATAGTAAATTAGATGCACCTCTGTCATATCGTACTTGTTCAGGCTCTCATAGTGCTTCTTTTGCATCAGATTGCTATGCTATGGCTTCCTCTAGTCTCCGTGATGAGAATGAGCCTATTTTGTTTGATGAAGCATAAAATTTAGAAAATTGGATGGCTGCTATGCAATCAAAATATGATGCTATTGAAAGAACTTGGAGAAGCTTGCAGGAGGTAGAAAAGTGAGTTGCAAAGTGACGAAGTTCGGTCTAGCCAACTGGCACAAGATCAACTCTTCAGCTTATGGAGACTCAAATAGACCTTATATGCATGGGATAATTTCAATAAAATGCCCTATATAATTTGGAGCATCAAGGAGAAAAAGTCAAAACAAAACAGATAGGTTTGCGCATTGATTAGCTCAAGAAAACTTACTATCTTTGGATGAGACAATCAACTTCAAATGCTCATAGCATCCAACATGGTTACAATTGGAAAAAATCCTTTTCGAGGAGTGATAAACATAGGGTTGAGTGCTTTGAATGCACAAGAGTACAATAAATAAGCAAATTATGCTTTTGGAATGAACTTGACACTCAACAATGGTAACTCCTATTTTTTAGGAATGCACAGAGATAAACCCCGAGAAAAAAAAAACTGATATTTCTCCCAATCTACTCAACTAAATGCTTTGAAAATTTGTACACATAAACTACAACTAATACCTTTCCAATGAGTGCTAAAATATCCAATTTGGAGCTCTGTAGCGAGAGTAGCACCCTCTACAAGCTTACTGTTGTTGAAGAAGATGATGCAAAGAAATGAAGGAGTAAGATAATGATGGCCACAAGTGTATGTATATTGCTTGGATGTAATGTACAAGTGATTTGAAGTTTTTATATAGACTCTTGAAGTGCTCCATGACTTTTATAAGTGGAGTTTAAATTCAAATGAAGGCGAGATTAGTTGTTGGAGGAAATCAATTCACTTTCCTACAATCTAGGAAAAGTGAAGATCTAGTTTGATCTAATTTTAGGTGACTAATTGATTCATTGATTGCAACTCAACCACCTCAAATTTTTGGAAATTCATGTTTTCTTTTCTCCTTTTACATTTGTAAAGCTCTAGGCTTTTACAATGGTAAATGATCCAAAAAAGATACAATAAATGAGCATAGGTAAAAGAACACTTCAATGGATATTTTGGCATAATCTAAACCATAGCTTTTTTGATGTAGATCAAATTCACCTCAATCATAGTGTAAGCTTGATGTTCCAACAACTATTATGAAAAATGGTACCTTATCTTTATGTGACTTGCCTCCTAGCAAGAAAGACATTAGCACTTGGGTATACGAGCTGAAACGTAAGCTTGATGGAACAGTTGACAGGTATAAGGCTAGGCTTGTTGCAAAGGGTCATGCTCAAGAAAGAGGCATTGATTTTGATGAGACCTTTGCTCCTACATGTCGAATGACTACTATTCATAGCATATATGCACTTGTAGCTCATCATGGTTGGAACATACACCAATTGGACATTAAAACTACATTTTTGAATGGTGACTTGCATGAAGAAGTGTATGCTTTTTAGCCCCGTGGTTTTGAGTAGAAAGGGCATGAAAACAAAGTGTGCAAGTTGAAAAAGGCATTATATGGTTTGAAGAAAGCACCATGTGCTTGGTATGAAAAGATACATGCCGACCTGATTGCACATGGTTTTGAGAACAGTCCAACTAAGAGCACCTTATATGTTAAGCATGCAAATGATGTGCTTCTGATCATTGTTGTGTATGTTGATGATATGCTGTTGACCGGCCCTCATGAGAAAGATATTGTTGATTTTAAGGTTGATCTGCAAGCCTCATTTGAGATCTCATATTTGGGGCATTTGCATCATTATTTGGGCATTCAATTTATGCATGTTGATGGTAGAATAGCTTTGTGTCAAAAAAAAAAATATTGACACATTATTACAACATTTTGGCCTTGAAGCCTGCAAACATATTGTCACTCCTATGGAGACATGTTTATGATTGATTCTTCATGATGTTGGAGATGCATTTGATGTTGTTCTCTATAAGCAGACTATTGGATGCTTGATTTACTTATGCATTACTTGGCCAAATATTAGTTTGTTGTCTCACATATGAGCAGGTTTATGCATTCCCCAGGTGTCAAGCATTGGCACGCGGTTAAGTGCATCTTTCATTATTTGATTGGTACCTCACTACTTGGATTGTTTTATCCCAAGGGGGGATCACTACCGCCTGATTTACATGCTTTTTTTGACTCTAAATGGGCTGGTTGCTATGACACTCGTGTGTCCACTAGTGGATTTTTCTTCATGCTTGGTAGCTCATGCATATCTTGGTTGAGAAAGAAGCAGCCTATTGTGGCCACTTCTAGTTGTGAGGTTGAGTATAGGGCAGCTTTCACAGCAACTATTGAGTGTGTGTGTGTGTGTGTGTCTCAAACACCTTATGGCTGTTTTAGATGTTGGTCAGTTTTTTGCCACCACCATCTTCAGTGAGAGTCATAGCACATTGGCAATTGTGAGGAACCCTCTGTTCCATGCTCGCACTAAGCACATTGAGGTGCATTGTCATTATTTCAAGGAGAGGTTCTCTGCTAGAAGCTTTCTACAAAGCTTTGGGCTTACTTCCTTTTGCGGATTGATTCCACATAGCTTGGCACTTCCTTATACATGGTTCCCTCTTTATCAATGTATGATCCCTCTTCAAATTTGAGCATTGGGTGTTCAAGTCCGACAGGCTCATCTGGATTCTTGATTTGGACAACCGATCTTCTCATACCATCCTCATAGATGGAAGCACCTAATTGGTTCATCCTAATATATTCCAGTTGAGTCTTATAGGGACCTTCTAGTTTCTCTAGATAGGCTACACCTGAAGTACCTACTAGTCTCTCCATGTTATCTGACATCTTCGAATCACTTTCTCTGAGCTCACCATGTAAGGGTAATCACTCAACTGTTGGGCCTAAGACCTTGTAGTGAGAATATTAACACTAGCTTTTGATGACCTAACACTCTATCGCTTAGCTTTGGCTATATGCTTTCCCGACCCAAGGCTCATGAATTTCTCACCTCGTGTTACCCAATGTGCAATCTCATAGTAGTGGCTCTTTATGTACCAATCACTTTACCTTTTTTTTCTTATTCCTTTTGGTTTTGTTCTTGTCCAAATGATGCTCTTCAGGTATATAATTTCATTGCTTTGATAAGTTGTAGCTGCGTTAGTTCTATGTTCTTTTTTCCGTTTGATTTTTGTATTTTACACGATTAGGTTTGGATGTGAATCCCTTATAGTTTCTTTGACTTAATTTCCTATCATTTCCTGATTCTGAACTCTATGGCTATGTCTTACCAAATAATGAAATTGATAATGGAGGGTATGGTAACTTACTACTATGGATTCACTCTGAGGCATGATGCATTCTCAATCCAATAACACGCCCACTCAACACTACATCTCACTTATATATTGGTAGTTTTTGCACCCATTGGCACCAAAAGCCCTACAAACACATGAATAATTTCAAAAATATGACGAATTTTATCAAAATCCCAAAATCCTAATTTTTTCCAAAATAGGTGGATTGTCGTGATGGTCCCAAGCAATTGTGATGGTGTGAGATTGTCATGATGGTCCACTGAATGTGATGGGGTATGACCATGGCGATGTCTAAAGAAACATGACAAGGTGAGACTGTCATGATGGCATGAGCCAATCACAATGGGTTCAAGGGATTGCGATGCAATGGGATGATCATGATGGTGCCAAATGATCCTGATGGTCAGTCTTGTCAGGATAGTGTGAGCCAATTGTGATGGTTCACACAGTCAAGATGGTGTGAGCCAATCACGATGGTTCACACAGTCGTGACAACATGAGCCAATCATGATGGTTTGCACAATCGTGATGGTATGATCCAATCATGATGGTGATAGACTGTCACGATGTCATGAGCCAATCGCGACTGTCATGGCCTGTTGCGATGGTGTGGAAAATGTTGAATCTTGCATATTGATATATGGCTCAAGGGGTGCATAAGGTAACTGTACATGTTGCGATAGATGTGTTGTGAAAAAATTTCAAGGAAGGTGGCCTATTGCAATGGTATGCACACACAAAAAGATGATGATGATGAAACATGAAATAAAACTCATATACTCACCAACGATAGCCTCCTGTGCATAATGCTAAATGCAGATCCTATAGAAAATCTCTCAAACTCACAAAATCGACTCTCAGACTCTCTCTCTCTCTCTTGCTCTCTCACAAATGAAGAAAATGAGACATGGTGGGTGGATATGGTGAAAAGTGAAAATTTTGGGAATTGATGGGGAAGTGAGGATATGAAGGGTAGATGTAGGGGAGGTGAAATGAAACAAAAGCTATGCAAAAACATATTTACAATATGGGTGCTTTATGATCTTTTCTCCTCTATTCTCTTCAATCGCCTTGGTCCATATACAAACTATCCTAGTGACTATGGGATGGGGCCAGGTTCATAGTGGATTGCCCCTTTTCCTCATGATAAAGTGAAAGCTCTCTTTTCCTCCTCAATTGCATGTGGCTGCTCCTCCTTAAACACCACATAGTACTCACCATGATATTATTAGCCTCAAGTTCATAAAGCTTATAGCCTTCTTATCCACGTGGTACCCTAAGAAGATACATTTGATTTTTTGGTTGGAAAGGAGTTTCTCCATGAAGTGGCTTGGTGTAACTTTGGTTCAAGATGTAGAAACCAATGTTGACATCCTTTTCCAAAAACGAATTCGGCAAACCCATTCCCTTCAACATGAAGCTTGCCATCTCCATGATGGTTTGATTCCAACATTTTGCAATGCCGTTTTGTTGAGGTCTATGTGCCACTATGAGATGATGCTTGATTTCTTTACTCTTCCAAAAATCTTCAAACTCTATTGATGTATCCTCACCATCACCATCTATCTTGAATTGCTTCATCTTCTTCCCTGTTTTAGTTTCAACAAGTTGAAGCCATTCTTTAAACTTACCAAAAGCTTGGTCCTTATCACGAAGGAAGTACACCCACATCTTCTTACTATAGTAGTCAATGAATAACATGAAGTAAGAAGATCTGCCCAAGGACTATGTAGGCATTTTTTCACACAAGTGAGCATGCACCAACTCTAAAGGATAGCTTGCTTTGTTCTTTCTTTGTTGTGGAAATGCATTCCTCTGTTGCTTTCCCATCATGCAAGCTTCACATGGTTCCTACATCTCTGTAATTGATGGTAGTTGTGCAACCATACCCTTACGATGCATCTCCTTTAGTAGAGGGTATTTGATATGATCGAATCTCTCATGCCATAGCTTACTTATGAACACACTTGTAGTGAATGTAAAAGCACACAACTCGTATAGTTTGTACCTCCTTATCGGCATGCGCCTACTCTCTGGCTTTAACTTTGAAAGTACAATTGTTCAAATGAATGGGCATTCTTGCATAGAAGGTCTTCTTACATTGTGAGAGGCATCACATTGGAGGATTTTGTGTCATAAAAATGAAGTTGCTTTCGAATTTCGATATAATGCAAATAATGTTCACTCTTTTAGTCTCCATAATGTTAAAAACCAAATCTCTGAAGAAAAGAAAAATTGGGAAACTTATATTTTGCCCAATGTTAGAAACTAAATCCCTTTAAGATAAAAAAATTTGAGCAACTTATATTTTTCCTAAGAGCTCTAGCTTGAGTGGCTGAGTCATTTCTCTCCCTCCCCGTTGGAAAGGGCGTGGGTTCAAAATCTGTGGGCTGCATTCCTATGACACCACCCCTCATTCATATGTACTTGTGAGAAATTAAACCACTTCTTTAGGAGATTAATGGGTTTTGGGGCACTTTTATGGAGATTAGTCTTCTCGTTTAGCTTTAGGAACTTTTCACCTAAAGATGCTAAATGTTTAACCTTTACTTGTGTGAGATTTGGGAATCTCATGGGTGCTATGACCTGTACCGTTGTACTTTCCAATTAGTTCAAACCATTAGGAAGAATAGATTGCGAGATCAAGTTTCCTTAAAAAAAAAGGAGTTCTATCTTGTTCCTTGGTACGAAATAAGGAGAACATTTGCACACTTTAGTTCTCGTCATTTGAAAAGATCCTCATTGTTATAAAGTAAGGTCATGACATGAGCATCTGGTTGGTTCATACAGATGTGAAATTGGACATTGTTTTGACATTCTCGTGTGGGGCAAAAGTCTCGAGGTTAAACTTAATCCTGGGTGCATTTGCTCTTTAAAACGAGCGAAAAGCTTTGCTTAGTGGTTAAGTCAAATGGATGCGAAGGAGGAGGTCTTGGGCTCAACTTTTGAGTTGTGGGAGAGTATTTTGCCCCAAGAGCTCTAGAGCCTTATAGAAGCATCCACTTGAGTTAACCCTAATTAACTAGAACACTTGAAGCACATGTAGTCACATGATCGACGGTTGGATGGATAGTATCAACTTGCCAAAGAGGTAAGTTCCTTAAAGAGAGCTATATACAAAGGCATAAAGTTGAGAGGAGAGTTATCTCTCTAACATGTGGTGGTCCTAATGCTCTTAGTTCTTCACACCTATGGTCGACTATTGGATTGTAAATTTGAAACTGAATTTAGCGGGTTGGGACTTTCACATCCCTTGGATGGGCCGAGAGTTCGAATCCCATGGGTAGCAATGGAACGAAATGTCCTCATCCATGATGAGCTGAAACTAGTTCCCTTTGGGAACATGCTGCTGGTCTTTAGAAAATCTTGGTGGACACTATTGACAATGGTAACAATCATGTTTGTTAGTTTTTCATAAGCTCAAATAGTTTTGTCGTTTGGCCATAGGGCCATCCTTTTCTAGTTCTATTCCTTGGCAAAGCTTCTGGCTCTCTTCATGCTTGGTAGGTGCTAACTGTTGTACCCCTCCTTGGGTGAGATTCAAGAGCGTCCCATGAGTAACTATACCCTTCATTGTCCAATTGCATTTGCTTTGGAAGAAAGCAAAAGCTTAACACCATATGCAAATAACTTTTGTCTTGACCACTTCCTTCAAGGGCTCACATCACTTGTCACCGACAGAATAAAGAGTGAAAGTGCACCCGGATAATGAAAATGGTTGGCCGTAATCAGATAAACATGTTTTCTTCATGTCACGTTTTTCTATGTCAAGTAAGTTTCAACATACATCGTTTTTAAAGAGGAAGTTCGGCCGAAGCCTTTCAACCATATATTTTGCAGTGTCTTGTTCGTTTAACGCACGTCCACGGTCCATGTCAACATTTTTGCAATGAAAACAATAAAAGCACGTTTTAATTTTTTTTGAACTTATTACATGTATAGGGGAAATTTTGTCTCCTGAGTGATGTGCGTATGCTGACAGCGAGAAGTTCCACGGCGGGCACACGCTCAGGAAGCGTCGGGGACAGATCTGTGTGGATCTTTTTTCAGTTCGCTAATTGAGAGAGAGAGAGAGAGAGAGAGAGAGAGAGAGAGAGAGAGAATATGGGTACTCCGGCGTTTCCAAACCTCGGAAAGCATTGTTCTGTTTCCGATTGCAACCAGCTCGATTTCCTTCCCTTCACGTGCGATGTCTGTCATCAGGTATGTAATCGTCTCTTCAAGCTGAAGTGAAGCAGAGTGAGCATACAGCGATTGTGTCAAGTTGCGAATCGAGGAATTAAGACAATTTTTTTTTTAGGTTTTCTGCCTGGATCATCGCTCTTATAGTAAGCATCAATGTCCAAATGCGAAAGATCGGGATTCGACAGTTCTTGTCTGTCCGTTATGTGCAAAATCTGTTCGAATTGTACCGAGTGAAGATCCCAATATTACATGGGATCGGCATGTGCAAACTGATTGTGATCCTAACAACTATGCAAAAGTGCACAAAAAACCCAGATGCCCCGTCAGAGGTTGTAAGGAGACACTTACAGTCACAAACAAAATGGTCTGTAAGGACTGCAAGCAGGAGGTTTGCCTGAAGCATCGCTTTGGTCCAGATCACAATTGCCCAGGACAAACCAAAACAAACAAGGATAAGGCATGGTATTCAGGTCCATTGGTGGATTCATTTCGAAGAGGTGCATCGGCAGGAGGATCCAAAAAGCAATCAATGGGGGCCACAACATCGAATGGGCATACAGGATGGAGTTCTATCCTTCGCTCTTCTGCAGAGGCAGGCATAAGTAAGCTCAACAATCTCACAACAAGTGTGATGAGTGCCGTAGGAGGAACCTCTAGTAACAGCCAGTCAGAGCAAAGGTCCAAGCCTGGTAGCAGTAGAGAAGTATGTCCACAATGTGGAGTGGAATTTTCTTGTGTTTCACTCCTAATTCAACATGTTGAATCATCTCACAACAGGTCCAAGCCAGTATCAATTAATGATGTGGTGGATCTGTGTCCAAAGTGTGGCAGAGGTTTTCTGGATCCAATATCTCTAGTCAACCATGTTGAAAGAGATCATGGTGGAACATCAAAGAAACGATGATAGATGATTCCTAGGATCCCTATAATGCTTACGATTAGTGGGTGACCTAGTTTACATTGAAATGTCCATACTGGATCGCCTTTATTCTTGCATGGCACTGGCGCATTGACTTCTTCTTGGCTGCTGGGTCGTTATCTTTCTTCGGCACTGCTTCACATCCACCTTGGGTTTTTGATTGTTGATTGGGACTTTGCTCCTGCCATGCTAATCTTAGCTGTGGAAGAAATTTGAGCTCTATTTTAGGTCCAGTTTTTGGTATTTCACAAATAGGATCAATCCCTTTGTAAAATTATTTGCAATTTTTTGCAATCCCCTACACATTGCAGGGGATAAATGGAAATCTTGTAAAGATTATTTATGTTTTGGAATTATTCTTGATTATTGATCGTTCAATTGTACAACAACTGGAATTAGTGTTTCATGTAAACTGTATAATATATATTCTTTCAATAATGTATGCATGATTCAAAAGATTTTGTCAAGCATGTGAAACACGGTTCATTGCCTGGGTCTCAGTTTGTACATTCACGTACATGATTTTCTGCATTTATTATACTTTTCTGGACGAATTGTTTTTATAATTTAAGTCTTATATGTAAAAGGCCATTTTTCCTTCACATGGTCTATGCATGATGGGAATCATTCTGCTAAGATGGATTACCTGAATCCAGGACTCTACCATTCTAAAAGTAACTGGTTTCGATCTTGTGAGAAGAAATCTTGTGAGCAAACAACAAAGCAACCCTTTGGACGCTCTCCCATATCTTTGTGCTGTGGAATTTGGTTGAGGGAAGAATATTGTACAGATATCTTTAAATTGATGGTGTCCTTGACCAATGCATTTTGAGCTCAGGAGCTGAAATGGAAATCGTGAAACAGGTATTCTGTGAATGGGTTCCTGTCACTGCTATGTAAAACTTCTCTCCATTGCCAGCCCTATACAGGTCTGATTGCTGATGATGTTGATTAATCCATTTGCATTCAGGCAGTATCATGTGTGCACTGTGCAGCTGCTGCCATGTTTTGTTTTGTCAAACTTTGAGTGCTATCTGCCAAGGTCTTGGCCAACATTGTCTAGTAATATTTATATCAGCAGTTTGGAACTTACTGACATTCGTTTCCTCTTGCCGATCGAGTACTAATAGAAAATGTTTGTATGGTCGTGGGATTGGAAATGCTGATTAAACTTTGTTTTCCTAATCATAGACAGATGTCTTACTTTTTCTTAGTCTAGATATGCTTATTGTGGCGTGGAAATGTTATTTTGATTCCTTCTGAGAGTGTCATGTGAATTAAAGGAATGAAGTCATGTTTATCTCATGTGGAACCTGTTAAGTATCAACTTGGTTATGTATATCTGATGCTCAAGAATTCTTGATTTCATCTAAACATCATGATTAATAATCCTTCCTCCCATGTGTTTCACAAGGCAACTCAATGCAGATTCATACATGTCAATGGAATGCTCTTTTATCCTGTGTGTGTACGTGGATTGACAATTTGATGTAGCAGGAAACTTTTTTTTTAATCCAACAAAGTATATAGATAAAATAAGCAGAAGAATCAGATACAAGCATTGGGGATTCAAAAGTGAAGTACATGGTATTCGAATGGTTGTCTCATCTCCAGGACACGTCACTCGGATGGGTTCTACCTATCATCTGCTTGAACAATCATGGGACAGCAAGAGGTAGAAGTTTAGGAACTTATTTTTCGTATGCGTCTGAGATTCACCAAAAACTTTGAAGTTGAAAGTTATAGGTGCCAAGAGAGCTGCTTTTCTGCTGCAAGTGCGCATGGATATGAAGCATATAAAGAGAGCTGTTTTATTTTGACTTTGGTTATTATATTCAAAACAGATCCCAAGGGATAGACAGAGGTGGGTTGGGTATGGTCCTACCTTCCATAGATTACTCAATAAATCATTTAGGGAAGAGGCATGATAAAAGCCATCCCTCGTGATCATGACCAAAAATCCATGCAGAATAAGTGGAGAGTTTGCACATGAGCCTTCGTTGGATGATCAGCCCACAGCAGTTAGGAAACTGAGTGAGGGGCAACAGCAATGTAATGCAAACCACCAAGTAAAGCATGTACGAGAATCTTTGACTTATGGATGACAACCGGAAAGTCTTACCACTATGCTGATCAATTGATGTTTTCGCTGTTTGTAACCGAAGTACTGAAAAAGTAATACCTGGGGGACTTCAATTTGAAAGTCCTACCACTTTTGCTGTCTAATTCTGGAACTTTTCACTGTGTGTAATCTAAGTCCTGGAATGAGGAATTTAAAGCTTAATAGATCAGCATCTTGAAGAGCACGAGGGTGTATGTCATGCTTTCTCACTGTTAATTTGTGACTCTGATCATCTATACACACAGTGCATGTATGTGTGTGTGTCGTTGCATAATGTGGAGTATGCTTATGCAAATAGAGAGTTCCTGCCTACATGTACCTACCTGCATACACATCTAGTGTTTGGCTTGACACAATTCTCAATTGTCAACCAGTGGGGCGAACTGGCTAACTGCATGTAGATTTGAAGGAGTATGAACATGTGCTTTGGGAAGCAAGTAGAGGTAACAAAGATTGGTAGCAACAGGAAATGGGCATCAAATAGGCAAAAACTCAAGAAAACAGCTTAAAAACATCCAAACCCCATCATTATCAGGCCCCTCTTAAAGCTCTCTATGGGATCTACAAAATTTGACTCAATGTGTTTCTGATTTGGCATCCCTCTAGAGATGGTGGTAGATTAAGGCACAAAGTTTAGGAACGATATTATGAACTGACAGTAAGCCGAAACTTAAGCATAGATTTCCCACATTATATCATTAATAATGTAGTGGCCTAGTGCAAAAGTTTTTATTGGCAATCGTAGAGGATGATATCTATAAGCTATTTGAGAATAATCTGACTCAACAAAGGCGTTGTGGGCCCTCATTTTTTTGAGGCAAAGATCTGTTGTTCGTATTCCTTTTCATCTATTCTATGGCACTGAGTGTATAATTCCTCTTAATTGTTATATTTCAATACCTAATGTTTTCTCGTAGGCATCACTTACATCAAGACAAGCATGAGAGAGAGAGAGAGAGAGAGAGAGAGAGAGAGAGAGAGAGAGAGAGAGAGAGAGAGAGAGAGAGAGAGAGAACAAGACTTACTCTCATCTCTTGGATCGATAGAAGGCTCACATATTATAACAAGTTCAAGCTAAATTGAGTAAATTTATTCAAACATAAGTAAAAGTGAAAGGGGTCCAAGAGGGAAGTCTGGTTTTAAGATGCAATGGTTATGAGGACCAAACTTACTAGAACAAGTTTAGAGAAATTTGGGAGGTGTCTTTATAGAGTCTAGTAAAGAAGTATTGGTTCATGTATGTTAGAAGATTTAGATGGAAAGGTGCATAAAGGGTTAATGCTATTTGGCTTAAACTTTTTCACCCAAGGGTAATGTTTTTGTTTTGTATATATGTAAATATATGGTGTTATAGTTCTATTTCGTATATTTTGGCTTTTTAAGAGGGTACTTAGAGTTTTGAATTGTTGTTTTTCTATCTATTTTTTATTTGACTTCTCCTTCTAGTCTTACTATAGCTAGGAGTATATTTAGGGTTGGATGGTGAAGAAAGGGTTTTTATTTGTTTGATAAACAAGAGCCTAATGCACAATGAGGTTGATTTCTATGCAATGAAGTGTGTATGTTAAACACATGAGAGGATATCCATTAGGGCATAGGGGTTGTTGGCCAACTTGCATTGGAAGGGAACTACGGAGTGGCGAGATTGAAGGAATAGTGTTTGAATCAGTTGCTAATTAAATCCCTTAGATTGGGCTAGTGGACAAGATCTTACCAACCTAGATGTGAAACAGAGTCCTCTCAAAGTGGGAAAGGGAAAAGAAATTGAATGAAGGGAAGACCAAAGCTATCAGTCAAAGTCATTTAACAACAAAAAACTAAAGAAAAGTCCAACCTTAAAGACAATTTCATCCAAATGAAGTTGAAAAATGTCAAGCACAAAGTCAAAGTGAAGATACCATGCCTCATCCCACTCAAAAAACGCCTCATCCCACTCAAAAAATGCTTGGGTCCAAGAAGGTAAGGTCACAATCAACCACTTTGGACAAGACAAAGCTTTAACGAACTTAATAGATCGATGAATAAACCCAAAGATTGAAGTGTTGAACGTGAAATTGGAATGAAGTAAACACTATCCAAATAGATAGGATCTATCAGGTCAACTCAAATCTTAAGGGATCCTAAATAAGTTTGCATTAAGAAAGAATCTGATTCCCATAAATGGTTGTCTAGCTAGGATTGAGGATACTATGTGTGCTTTTTTTTTTCATGCCTAAGGGTTTTGAACAAACTTTGTTATATTCTATATTAATATGTTACTAATTCTTGCATGTCTTCTTTTATTTTTGGTTTTTATATCTCTATTTTTTGTGTCTATATTATTTTCTACGTGAACCCCTCTTGTTGAATTTCATCTCAAAAATGTTTATATTGCATAGAAATGGGCTCTTGGTATGAAGTCATGCTCTTGGTATGAAGTCATGTATTGTGGAAGAGGACAAGATTCTTCATCCCTTGGTTGAGTAAATGATGGTGTAAGAGTCTTCCAATTCCCTTTTATGCTAAGTTCACGTGATAAATTGAATTGTGTGATTTTGCAAGTGATTTAGAGAAGGGGAATGAAGGTGTTTGAGGGACATAATCCTTATTACTTGTAATAGGTTCTTGTGTAAGACTATCATGGATGCAACAATTGGACATCAACAAATAAATCTTAAAAGGAATATGGAATACTTTCAAGTGCTATATGAAGAGGATGCTATCAAACAGAATCCATGAAATGGGAGTCGTACCGACATTATGCCACATTGAGAGCTCAATCCATACGATGGGAGAGACATACCATTTACCTCATCAATTCGATTTCTCAAGCATTAGGAGGACAAAGAGCTTTATTGGCAATATCCATCTTTGAGTTCCTAGCATCATGTGATGAAAGAAGTCTAATTAGCTTGTTGCATACTTAGTGAGTTGGTAACCCATTGCATCTTGCATTGTTTAACTGTCTTATCCATCTCAAATTTCTCCATCTTCATATGTAGCAATTCTTTATCACCTTCTTTTGCATGGAAACTTGTTCATTCCATCCAAGTGGAATAGATGTTGAAGGACTGTATATATCTCATTTCATAATCTGAAACCATCTTTTCTATCAGCCAAAATAATACATGTGTTTAGCAATAGATGTCAGAATTATGTTTAATGTTGTTATAAGGCTCAAAAATTTATCATGCCTTACTTGAGAGGATGATCGTGTTGTAATCTATAAGTATCCATTTTAAGGCCTCAACTGCACTGCAATCTTTATAATCTTCCACCTATTTCTCTTGTGTTGAAACCCCTATTGAAGATGTATTCTTTTCTAGCATTTGATTTGCATCATTGCATTTCAAGATAGATGTCCCTTGTCCTCCTTGCACCTCTCAAATCTATGGCATAAATGTGCCATTGGACATCTATTCTTCATCTATGTAATGGCAATGTTTATGTTAGCCACGCATGGTAGAATTTATACAATATGGCATCAAAGAAGCCCACACTAATCATTTGGTTGGATATCAGTAGGCCAACCCCTTTCCATTGGTATATTAACTTGTTGTGATTGTTGGCAGAGATCATATGACAAACAAATGACAACATTCCATTAGGCTAGTGCAATTTATGTTATCACCATGTTCTCTCTCTGGGCATCATCCTTTTGTGCCAAACATATGTACAAGTCTTGCTTCACCAATACAAGCATTTCAAAGTTTGCTATAGGTTTAGCAAAGCTTGACAAGGTGTTTCTATTCAATTGTTGAGATACAATCAATTTTTTGCATCAAGGTATTTATTCACTGGCCATGGTTGAAAGTAATGATGTATTTTGTATGTTGGATGTTGAGGATAAGTTGGATGGTATTACTTACCCATTGTGAGCATATATTATGTGTGTATTGGTAGAAAAAGGGTTGTGGAATATTATGCAGGGTGTTGAGAAACGTCCTATGACACCTACAAATACAATTATTGAAGGTGATGGAAATGGCATTGAAGATGATGATTGAGTTGGAGTTAGACATCTATGGAAGCATGCAAACAACATAAGGAAGGAGAAGAAGCTTGGAGCACAACAAACAATACTGAATGTATTACCACTAGAATGTACAAAGATAAGTAACCCATTAAGGCTATAGGAGTGGCAATAGGTTTACAGTCTTTAGAGCCAAAATGCTACAATAATGTGTCAATATATGTTGTTTGACAAGCCATTCCACCATCAACGTGCATAAATTGAATGCCCAAATAATGATGCAAATGCCCCAAATCAGACATCTCAAATGAGGCATGCAAATCAGCCTTAAAATCAGCAATATACTTCTCATGAGGACCAATGAGCACCATGTCATCAACATACACAACAATGATAAGAAGTACATCATTAACACGCTTAACATATAAGGTGCTTTGGAATGTTCTCAAAACCATGTGCAATGAGATAGGCATGTATCTTTTCATACCAAGCACGTGGTGCCTGCATTAAACCATATAATGCCTTCTTTAACCTGCACACCTGGTTTTCATGCCCTTTTTGCGCAAAGCAAGGGGCTGAAAAACATACACTTCTTCATGCAAGTCACCATTTAAAAATGTTGTTTTAATGTCCGACTGATGTACATCCCAACCATGATGAGCTGCAAGTGCACAGATGCTACAAACAGTAGTCATTCGGCAAGTAGGAGCAAAGGTCTCATCAAAATCAATGCCTCTTTTGTATGCATAACCCTTTGCAACAATCTGAGCCTTAAACCTGTCAATTGTTCCATCCGGTTTATGCTTGAGATTGTATACCCACTTAGTGCCAATGGCCTTCTTGCCAGCAGGCAAGTCACATAAAGACCAGGTACCATTTTTCATGATATCATCATATTCAGATTGCATTGCAACCACCCAATGTTTAGAATTTTGTGCTTCATCAAAAGAAACAGAGTCAGTCTCATCACAGAGACTAGAGGCAACCATGGCATAGCAATCTGATGCAAAAGAGGCACTATGAGAGCCTGAACGAGTATGGTATGACAGAGGAGGTGCATCTAATTTGCTGTCACGCAAAGTCTGCACAAGCCATTTTGGCATAGTTTTTTCCTACTCAATATGAGCTCTCATCTCAACAAGTGCATCATGTAAATCTGCATCAGAAATAGAATGATCTGCATCATAACGTGAAACCTGTAAAGGCTGAGAAGTTACCTCATTAGGACTAGCACTAGACCGTCCACCTATACAAAGAGGCAACAAAGTATCATACATGTCTTTGGAGCTAACAAATGCGCCCTTAGTACATGAAAGTAATGGCTGAATAACATCTTCCACAAAAACAACATCACAGCTAACCAAAATGCATTTAGTTTGTGGATGATACAGATGATAGCCTTTGCTTTCAGAACTATACCTAAAAGCTTGATCTGCAACACACATGAATGATCTTCATGCATATCATGTGGGATAATTCCCCCCAAAGGAGAATGAATACAATGGTAGAGGCAAATGGCAAGGTACCCAAATACAAAGGATATAATATAAAATGGAAATGTAATGGAAATAGACTGACTCCAAGAAACAAAAGGGAGATGCACTCTCTCTCATTTTGTAGAGTATGAAGGCTGCTAGGGTATGAGAGAAAGGTCCACCAAGAATGTAGCAATGGTAGCACGAGCACCATACGAAGTCTCGAGATAGAAATCCATAGCCTCCAAGTGGTATCGACTATGCAGGATCACCAAGTGCTCCATAAGATGTCCACTAGATGGATCAAGTGGATGCCCCAGAGGTATGCCACCAATGAGCATGAACGGAACAAGATTTCATTGGACGAGATCACATCCTTATGAGATAGGTAGGATGATTGTAGCTCAAGCGTAAGCACCAAATCCTTTACTTGTCAATCCGCGGAGACATGAGGACTGGTATGAAGACAGTGAGCATGTGAAGGCACAAATGTGTGAGTGAGAAGCACACTAGCATGCACACACATTCACACACACACACACAATGTAAGATCAAAGAGAGGAACAATGGAAAGCTTTGATTACAAAAGAGTTCTCTTAGAAAAGCTCAAATCTACAACAAGCTAACCTAAAAAATGAGACCTCTAGCTCTTTTTATAGTTTTTGGATTAGTCTTGGCCCTGTCCAGACCTAGTGTCCGGCCTAGTTAAAAATTAGGTTCCAGGGCTTATTTGAGGGCTCAAACGAAGTCTAAAAATTATGAAAATTGGTAAGATGATACTTGTAATACTCCTCAAGCTCAAGGACTCCTTGGCTTGAACAAAATGAAGTTACAAAAATATGAAATGGTATTTACAATGGCTTTTAGTGATGAAAATCACTATTTCTATAGGGATTTCTTCTAAAAATTTGATGTGTACTTCTTGGAGCTCCCTATATGCTCCTTCTTCTTGTGTGTCCACTTCTTGACATGTTCTTGCACCTCGTTCCTGACCTTGATTGCTAACACTCCTCCCTCCCCCCCCCCCCCCCCCTGAGTTTGTCGTCCCTGACAGACCCTTGTTGTAAGGGTTGTTCCATGTAGTGCTTTGAGAGGTAGTGTCCATTATTTGTATGTGCATCTTCCTTGGATTCCAGCGAGAATGTGTCGTTGTGAGCTTCCAAAAATTGCTAGTTGCTCAAAAAGAGGTTTTTAAGGTTGAGTGGGAGCAACTGTCGGCTTTGAATGGCTTCCTAGGTATTGATGTTGTCCCCGTGATATCCTCTAGATCTTCATTAGGTAATGTTGATAGTAGTCATGCCAAGTAGTCATAATCCATAGTGAATGATGGGTAAGTGTGTTGATGCATGGGTTGAAAAAAGTATGTGCCTTGTGCACAACCTTGTAATGTGGCCCTATGCATGCTTACTTAAAAAATGCATTGGAACAAGTATGGTGCAAAAATTGGAGGTCTTGAGCTAAGTGCTCAAGGGTATGCTGATGAAGAGGTTTCCTAATCTATCATGGTTATGGTGTTGCCAAAATAAGGATTCTTACCATGGTGAATGGTTGATCGATGTATCTCTTCGTGTTGTACACCCCTCATTGTGATGGACCATGGGTTGGTCTATCATTGTCAATGAATACCCTTGTTGATGGTCCACTGATGAGATTCTTCAAGTACCTGGTCCTATCCCCTCTCTTCAAAGCAACATTTTCCAAATACTGAGAATTGAATTTCTTTATATTCCTTGATAAACAACATTGACTAACTACACCAAGCTTAGTTTCACATATTTTCTCTAGCTCATCATAAGTAGGAGTCATCTCACCCAGTATACATAAAAGAATTTGCAGGGTACCAGAACTACCTCTTGTAGATATCTCCTTAGATGCTCTCATACATACAGTAGTTAAGCATTGCTCAAGTTGCAGACCTTTAATCTCTTCCCTCCTACCATGGTAAGGGGGAACAACAGTTGTGGATGCCATGTTCATGCTAAGTTTTGGACATCTACCAGATAAGGCAGTAGTAATATTGTCTGCTAACCAAGACACACTTCTATCCAAACTGATAAATGCCCAATCATCAACGATTCCACCTTCAACTAACCATTACTCATTCATGTTCCATGAGCCAAACTTGGGAACAAGCTCTCCCTTTTTTTTTTTGAGATGATTGTCACAAAACAAGCAAAAGGATGTTAGTGTCAATAAAATAATTTACATACGTCAAATGTGCCTGGGACTCTTGAATGTGTCAATGCACTGCCGTGTAATGTGGTGCATTCTTTGGAAATGCATGACCTGAATGATGCAAAAATACTTAGAGGTGTCCATTGGACCTCGAGATGACAACATATCATTCCTCCTTATAGGGATCCATTTGAGAACCATGTTTGACTACATAGAGATCACCTTGGGCTTCATCTTTAGATGGTTTCTTAAATTTTGTATCCCACGTGGTTGATTCTTTGGTTCTGTGGGGGCTATTAGTGATTTTGGCTTCCATACCCATACCACTATTGTAGGTGTTTTGATTCTTGTTGAAGAGGTGAGTTGGTTTGCTTTTGGTCTTGGTGTTTGGTTCTGACCCTTGCCTCACCTTGGCTTCTTTGTTGGTACCTTTCTCATGAGTGAGAACGTAGGATTTTGTGCATGTAAGAGTTCCTTGGGTACCCACATGTGTAATCGCCCTTATTGAGTTGTAGCTAATTTCTTAGGCACCCAAACTTGTCGGATACCTTGTGGTTGAGCTTGTCCTAGTTTCTTGGTTCGTCTTCTAGCTTGGTTGGCTTGCCTTGATGGGAATTGTGGGGGCAAGTCTGGTGGTTGTCCTCATTTTTGTACCCAGATCTGCCTCATGCTCGAAATTGCTTTCTTGTTGAATGGTGGCTTTCTATTCGATATAGTAGTTTTCTTGAACTGTCTCGCTTTGTGTAGGCTGGGTCTCTAACTGGTTTGTCTCTTGGAGGAGTACGACCTTGAACATCCACAAGTGAGTATCGTCATGCATCCAAGATGGATCAAAAGAACTTTCAGAATGCACAGAGATTGAATCTTCTGGTGCCTTGTGGATAGGATTCCACTAAAGGGGTGGTACATCTGTGAAGGTATAATCCTTTAGATTGACCTTGGTGGTGACCCCTAACTGTTGCAAGTATAAGAAGTTGGTCCCCCAATCTTGTACTATTTGCAGTTGTCGTAGGAAGGGTCTTCCTAGGATCATCTCATAGACATTATTTTTACCAAAGTCACATATAGCAAAGGTGTGCTCAAACTCTAAGCCACAAGTAGTTAGAGTTATCCCTTCAAGCAATCCTAGAGGTCTTTCAATATGGCCATCAGCCATTTGAAGCTTCATTCTAGTTGGTCTTAATGTGGGCTTGCCCCATTGCTTCCACAAGGAGGTGTGTAGCAATTGCGATGACATCACCTGAATCTAAGATAGCCTTCGTTGTGTAACCTTGGTAGGTGATTAGAAGATAAGTATTACCTTCTTCACCTTCACTCATGTCTCCTATTTTGTCTAGAGGTATGTCTAGTACTTTCTGCATAGAGCTTGCTTTTGACACATTGGAATCGATTTCGGGAACCTGATTCACCACATGCTTCCATAGTTCTGGTTTTACTTTGAGCAGCTCTTCTATGGTGAGATGACATTGAACCTTAGTGTTCTTCACGACATCAGTGCTGATCTAGAGAGATTTAGATTCCCATGGGCCTGTGAATTGTGGCAACTCGTGTAAAGAATTAGATTCAAAATCTAATCTTTCTTCTTCTTGTTGCTCTACTTGGCCTCCGTAAATAGATGGAATGTCTTGGGGAAATTGATCATGAAGCTCATCAATTTCATGAATAGGAGGGGGATTATCCTTCTCCTTGGCCCATTTCTCTTCTTGTATTTCCCGCAAGAACTCGTGAGAGTATTCTTGAATTGAAGGAGGTGCGCCACCATCCATGGAATCAGGAACATAAGCTTTCCTTGGTGGTGAGCTTTCTCTTTCCACAATTGGTTGAGGCTGTGGAGGTAAATAAACTTGCGGCTTGTTCACCAACTGTTCTAATCTTTCCAGAAAGCCCTGAAAATGCAAATCTGGTTTAACAAAGTTTTTCTAATTGAACGATTGACTGGTCTCGAGCATAGCTCGAGCTAGCTCTACCATTTTCATGCACATTTTTTGTCCGTTCAATCTCTAAATCTACTGTAGGGTAACTCTTTTCTAGGTTTGCAACTGTCGGACCTTCTTGAAGTCGAGCTTGGTAGCCCTTGAACATCATGTCCAAGCCTTATGGGGTTGGATCTGCAAAAACAGACCCTAGTTGTGGTCTATTTACAGTGAGTGGTGGGGTGGGATGAGGTGGTGTGGATGGAGTTTCGGCATGCGAGGGGCTTTGAGATGCAATGTCTTCTATTTTTGTTTTCCCCTCTTTCAGGCTTTCTTCTATTTTATATAACTTTTTATTCCACTTGCGATTGAACTTTTCCCTGGTATCCTTCCATGTTTTTGTTTTCCTCTCACTAGGCTCTCCTGATTTACTTGACTCTGATTGTTGAGCTAGTTTATCTTGTTTTAATTCTTGTGCCCTAGTAATTGCATGTACTGGAGCCACATTAATGCCACTTGAACTTGAATCAACCACTAAGCCTACCACATTAATTGGTGTAACCTTGGGTGCAATAAAGGGGTTCCTTGGACAATCTCTTGGGAGATGTTCCTTGCCACACTCAAGACAGACGGCTTGTGTTGTGATGGCTTGTCCTTGACCCGGAGACGGTGATTGGGGACATTCATGAATGAAATGGTCGCCCTAACATCTAAAACATGGTCCTCTAGGGGCTTGTGGTCTTACTTGTCTCAATTAGGGCATGGGGTTTGGATTTGTATACATGACATTGGAGTATTTTGGTTCCCAATTTTGTTCCATAGGTGGTGCCTCATGTTGATACAAGTAAATCTCACTATTCTTTGGTGACTCTATGTAATAAGCTTGTGGACTATCTTGCTGTGTGTAGTCAGAGCTTTGAGCATGAGGGTCATTTTTTGAGACTAATGGGGTCATTGGTACCAATGCTCTATTCGGGTTCTCCTCTACCATTGCATACTTAACTGGAATCACATTGGCAGGAGCTAGTGATTGGTTTCGTATGATTGGTTGTGGCCTATATGGTGCTTGATATTGCTGTTGTGGTCTATAATATGGCTGTTGGTATTGGTTTTGATACCTACCATGTTGGTAAGGTTGTTGATAATTTTGTTTGACAACCTGCCTATTGTATGAACAATCTTGAGCCGTGTAGTTCGTGAATTTTCTCTCAATAGTGCAGTATGGAGCATTCATTTCTCTCATATTCTGGTTTTGCATTGGGCAAATATTAGCCATGTGGTCCCCTCCGCAAGTATAACATCGGTTCAATGAGGTGACTCTTGGTGTTTGTCTATTTTGGACTCCTAGATTCTTGGCCATTTGCTCAGCTATCTCATCTATTTCCGTGGAGATTCTTGAAGTATGACTAGTAGAACTATCTGAATCCTTATAGAGTTTGGACAATCCTAACTCCTCACCCAAGTTATCTTCTATGTCAATGCACATCTGCACACACTCTTCTATGGATCTAGGCTCTTTCAAGTACAAATATGATCTCAACTTTGTGCTTAGTAATCCATCTAAAAACAAAGCCACTTGTTTGGCTAGTGTGGGTAACTCTGGAATAGGGCATCTTTCTAAGCATTGTCTGAACCATCTTCCTGCAAGTTGCACTATTTCTTGGGGTGTTTGCTTGAGGCTGTGGATCAAGGATGATGTATTATGCTTGATGCCACTCTTGGAAACTTTTACAAAGAATTCATCTAGCAGTTGACCTATGTTTTGGTAATTGTGACTATTCAGGGGTTGGAACCAAGCTAAGGTAGTATCTTTGAGGGTCAAACCAAATGCCTCGAACTGTGTGAACAAGTCCTCAACTTGTTCAACTCTTAACACTTGTTTGAACTCGGCCACATGATCATAAGGATCTCCTGACCTATCAAAATAGTTCTTCATTGCCTTCACCACTTGAGAGGGTCTAAGGGTTCTTGAGTGCTCTTGGGGTCTGGGCAATGGGAAATCATGTTCATCTCTTTGATGCCTATGTGCTCTATGTCTCTCTCTTTTCGGTCTTTCACCTTCAAGTCCTGATCTTTCTCTACCCATAGTGTTTGCAAAACTTACCTCAGGTCTCTCTCTGGCTCTTTCCCTCTGGTTTCCATGAGATTGGGATGATACTGATCCTTGGAGGCCATGGGAGACATTCGGTCTTGGTGGTGGGAAAATCAATTCACCCTACCAAGTGTAGGCATGCTTACCATGCTCAGATACCAAGAACATTTTCTCCAATGTGTTATCTAGGTAGACAACTTTGCCTGGTATCTCTGGATCCTTGAACTCATAGATGGTGACTATTGGACTAGGTTGATTTGGCTTGAATATCCAAAAGGCTTCCTATGTTTCTCTAGTCAAGAATAGTTCTATGCTTTTGTTGTCTTGAGGGATCCAATCTGGAGTGATCACTCTAGTCAAAACTGACTTACCTCTAGGAGTCATGGGTTCTTGTCCTACATCTCCTTGCTCTAGGTCTCCTATTTCATCCTTAGGAAGGATATTTCCAAACTCATCTGTCCTATCTAGTAAGTTGGTGACCACATACATGGTTCCTTCCTTATCAATGTATGGACCTTCTTTGAGTTTAACCACTGGGTGTTCAAGTCTGAAGGGTTGATCGGGATTTTTGAGTTGGATCACTGATCGCCTTAGGCCATCCTCATAGATGGGAGCACCCAATCGATTGTTCGTGATATACTCCAGTTGGGTCTTATAGGGACCTTCTCGTGTTTGTAAATATACAATGCTTGAGCTACCTACAGGTCTCCCCATGCGAAAAGACATTTCTGAATCACTTGTATCCAAACTTAGTACGTAAGGATAGCCAGTTAGTTGTTGTACCCAAGACTTAGCTATATGATTGACACTAGCCTCAGACGATCTAATGCTTTGTCTATAATTGCTTAGGTTTCTACCAGATCTCAAGGCTCATAAGCTTTGTCTTCTAGTTCCAAAGTTCTCCTTGGTATTGCTCAAAATCCTTTGGAGCTTCCTTGGCTTCCCAACCCCACCTGAAGGTCAACTTCAAACTATTGTACCTGAAAAATCCATGCATTATTCTTAAGAAAAATAGTTGATTTTGTGTAGAATTCTAAGCGAGCTTTCCAACACACTCTAGAGCTCAAAAAATGGATTTTGGATGAAAAAGTTATGTCAAATCAGGCTCTTGGGAGTCAAAACAGAGAAACAGGATGCTTCAAAGAATGGAGATTTTTTGGGAGTCAGAGGGATAGAAAGTCGCGATTTTGTGAAAGCCAACAACCCAAAGAATCCCGATTCTTTTCCCACTAAGTATCCAAAAAAGTCACGAATGCTTACTCTTTTTTCCCGCCAAAAGGTCACGAATTTCTCAAAAGTACCTAGTAGAAAGTCGCAAATTTCTCAACAAATGGATAGTAGAAAATCGCGATTTTCTCAAAGTTGACTTCCCAAAAAGTTGCAAATCTCTCAAACTCTAAGTTACAAGAAGTCGCGAATCTCTCAAAAAATGGTCTTCCCAAAAAGTTGTGATTTTCTCAAAATGGGGTTCCAAAAATTCGCGATTTCTTCAAAGAGTTGCCTTGCAAAAATTTGGGATTTTCTCAAAACTTTGATGGAAAGAAAGTCACGATTTCTTGAGCCCAAAGACCAGAAAGTTGCGATTTTTTTTGACACTTAGAAGGCCAAAAAGTCATGAGTTTTTCAACAATTGCCTTCAAAAAAGTTGTGATTTCTTCCACAAATTAGAGCCAAAGAATCACGAGTTTCTCCAATTATGAGTTGCAAAGATTCGCGAATTCCACAAAATCTTGATTGCAAAAAGTTGCGATTTTCTCACAATCAAGATTCCCAAGGAATCGTGATTTTCTCCAATTGAGAAAACCAAGGAATCACGATTTTCTTAAAGTTTCTCTTGCAAAAAATCGCGATTTCTTCAAACTTGCCGAACCAAAGAATCGTGATTTCCTTGAAAACCCAAAGCCAAAAAGTCATGATTTTTTGAGTGATTTTAGGTGGGAAACCAAAGATTCTTGAAATTGAATTTTTGTTGAAATTTTCAAAAAGTCATGATTTTCTCCAAAAATTTGTGAATTTTTGAGAATTTTGGTGAGAATTCTAAAATGAAGTATCGATGCCTGCACTTTGTGTAGAGCTCATGGAGAGCACAGAAACTCACACATACCAACATTTTTCCTCTCTTTCTCTCTCTCGCATAGTCAAAACAAAAAAATGAGGTGAAAATAGTGCATAAATGAGCAAAAATGGAAAAATTTTTGTGAAGATGGTGGGAGCAGATGATGATGATGGTGACGATGAAGATGTAGAAGAAAAATCAGAAAATGAACAAAAAATGACTATTTCTTGCCTTCCAACATCACAAATCTACGATCTTACCATCACAATGCTCATCCTCGAAGCTCTGTCCCCAACAATTGCGCCAAAATTTGGTGTAGCTCAAACACAAGCACCACCTCCTTTACTTGTCAATCCATGGAGATGTGAGGACTGGTATGAAGACCGTGAGCATGTGAAGGCACAAATGTGTGAGTGAGAAGCACACTAGCATGCACACACATGCACACAAGGTAAGATCAAAGAGAAGAACGATGGAAAGCTTCGATTACAAAAGAGTTCTCTTACAAAAGCTCAAATCTACAACAAGTTAACCTAAAAAATGAGCTCTCTAGCTCTGTTTACAGTTTTTGGACTAGTCTTGGTCCTTTCTGGACCTAGTGTCTAGCCTAGTTAAAAATTAGGCTCTAGGGCTTATTTGAGGGCTCAAACGAAGTCTAAAAATTATGAAAATTGGTAGGATGATACTTCTAATATCCTCAAGCTCAAGGAATTCTCGGTTTGAACAAATTGGAGTTATAAAATTATGAAATGGTATTTACAATGGCTTTTGGTGATGAAAATCACTATTTTTATAGGGATTTCTTCTGAACATTTGATATGTACTTCTTGGATCTCCCTACATGCTCCTTCTTCTTGTGTATCCACTTCTTGACATGTTCTTGTGCCTCGTTCCTGACCTTGAGTGCTAACAATGACTCCATGTGGTAGGTAGGAACCTCCAAAGCTTTAACAATATCCACCATAAGATGTGTATCGCTGTTAATCGATAATACTTCAATCCAATTTTTCGGACGAGTATTATCGGGTCCTCGGGTTCTTTGGAGTGGTAGGGGTCTGATAAACAGAGGCCCTGTACTATTTTCCCAATCCTTTACACAATCGCAAGTATTTCCTCACGTATTAATATATTGAGTGAGTTTGAATACGGACTACTCTGCGGCACAGTGATTATTAAAAGATTCGGACTGAATATGTTATGGTAATAACGCAGTGGTTCTACCATAACTTGCACTACGAGGATACGCTCTTCTCAATAATTAAATACTTCTCAATAAGACTATTCCATGAGACAGATAAACACACAGAACAAAATGCACAGACAACTCGGATCGAAATTATAGCAACCTTTTCGTATATTGATTCAGATCACAGATTTCCATCGCAATTAATGACTTACTAAGACTTCCGTCCACACACAGATCCTTGCCGAATACTCAGTGATCTCTGATTATTATATAAAAACCTGATTGTAAAGGGACTAAACTTTGTTCTTACACAGTCTCACACCAGACAACAACGCACAAACTCACAGCCGAGAGATACAGATTCGTATATAACTGATCTTCAAATAGATTCGCACACGAGACTACTGAATAGGAATCGATTCAACCAAAAGAATAGCAGAATGATTAAATATGAATAGAATGGGACAGTACATCAACGTATTCAGCAATATCTCATACACAGTCGTAAAATATGATACTCGCGATCTCCGAATACTTCAGTTTCGATGTGATCAAACCTATTCACTACAGTGCTCAACAGAACAGAGACGTATCTAGCCTTCTGTCTCTCTCAAATAAATTCCGGTTAACTATCACTCCAAGATTCTATTTAACACAGTAAATTCTGCTCCACCAGTCTAACGAAGCGACGACGCGACGACCCTTCTCTCTTTCTGTCTCTGCTTTTATTGCTTTCGCATTTTTCATCTACCAACTCTTGCGAAATTTCCTGCATCTCCGTCATTTCAGCCACAAGTCTTGTTTATCCTTCTTCTGCGGTTGCGGTTGTCTCGCTCCGTCAGCCTTGTAACACTGGCACGCACGGTGGACTCGAACCCGCAAGTGCAATATTGTGGGTGATATCCTTTTGCCTGGGACTATCCTCCTGTTTTCTTTCTTTACATGCATCAGAAAGACTCTAGCTAGTCGTTCATAATGTCCATATCCTGCTGGTGATTCAACAAATATCTTTCAATCCCGAATGTGTCGCTGTACGTGATAGGTCGTCTCTTTCTCCAGAACTTCCTCAAACTCGTATAGCTGGTTTAGTTGCCTCTTCATGAAGTCCCGCTTTCTTATATGCTGTTGCTTCAAAAACTCATGCTTTACATACTCGTATTCTTCAGCTGGACCCACCTTCTTGATCATGTGCTTTAAGCGCTTTGTCTATGGAATCAAAGTACCCTCTGTGCTGTTGAATCCATGTCTTCTGCAGAAGCCATGTAACCATACAGTATCCTATCACCACCTGGCTGAAATATCCGTTTACAGTGTCTGTCGGTCCATGCTAGGATTTGAATCCCCAATCCTTTCTGATTGCACTTGTTCTAGTGGTGGAACAAGTATAGCTAGCCATCTCCTGCGAAAAAGTGTCCAGCGATTTTGAATATGGCTATCCAACTGTTCTTTTAATAAATCTATGTCCATATTTGTCATCATTGTGGCACATCTTTTAATATCTGCTTTTCGAACTCCTGCAATACTTGTATTCTTGACTGCAAAAGTTGATTTTCGGCTTGCAGGTGAGCATTCAGGGTAGAAAAACTGGACATCTCAGTTTGAATTTGTGTTTGGATAGCTTGCTGCCACTGATTAAGGTCTTGGACATACTTTTTTATGGTGATCAATTCGGCCGTAATATGCTGGTTGTTTTGTTGTAACACCTGTATTAACGCATCTTTGTCGTCCAATTCTTTTTGCATCTGTGCCATTACTGAGTTGGACTTAGTCATCGTTGCTAATGACAACTCGTTTCGGTGCTGAATCGCTTGTTCTTGTTGCCGTAAATATTGGGAAACCTCTTGGAGTTGGTTCTGCATTCTTGTAACAAAATCGGGTTGGGGGTCATTCGGTGCTTGCTTTGGACTGGCAGTGGGCACGTTGTCTGCCTTTTGTCTTCTAAGGGACAGCCGAAATGGTGTCCCTACTGTTTGGTTCTGTGTAAGTGTGCGCTTTCTGAGTCGCCATCTCAGTATATCCGATTCAGACATGGTTGTAGGAATTGCCGAAAGTAATGTGCTAGAAGTTTTGGTTAATGAGCACAAGAGCTTGCAGAATACTATACAGAAAAATACTTTGCCTGGCATACGCATTTTATAAGTACTAGAACTTGAGTTGCCATTTGTTAGAATGATGATACTTCGGTCATGACACTTCATGCTGCTTACCAAAATTCTAGAATCAAAATCATCATTCTGGAAATCGATGCTGGACTTGGAACGTCTTTTACATGTGCGAAAAGTATTATGCACAAAAAAATCATGACTTTTATTAAAATATACCAGTACAACACTGGATTTGTAGGCCCGAAATCTATAGTTCTGCTTCGAGACCTTCTAAATACATATTTCTAGCTGATCGAAAGATACGGGCAATCTTTTTCTTAAGCGTTTCTAATACACTTTTCAGGGTGTCGGGTTCTAATAATTGGGCATCTGTCCGCACCGAACTGAGCGCAATTGCTCCCGAAAGTAAATTTTCAGCCTCTGTTTGTAAAAATGCTTCTTGTAAATAAAATTCATTGGCCAATGCTGCATCTCTGGCCGTCTTCATATCTGTTACTTGTTGCTGCATTCGATGGATGTTATCATTTTTGTTACGTACTTGATTCTCGAGTCTTTCTAACTGTTGGTTCAGGAATTGGATTGTTTTGTAAAATGCATCTCTTTCCCTTTTCGTATCTGCTAGTCGTTTCTGTTTCTGAGGCTCTTCAATGAGATACTTATGCAGTATGTTGTTGGTTGTTGATAAACTGTTTTTTGTTGTATCTAACTCGAATTCTGTTTGAGTTAACCGCCTTCTAGTTTCTTCCAGTAAGTTGCCTAATGCTGTTCTGCCATCTTCTGCATCTTTGAAGTTCTGTGTTAACCTATTAATTTCTGCAGTGGCTTCTGTCAACATTTCTTTATGATTGTTTATTGTTTCCAGAGCTTCATCCCGCTGTTTTGTTATATCTGCTTGATCACTGAGTCGTTCTTGCAGCTGTCTCACCTGCTCTTGTAGGGCATGATTTTCTGCTTTTACTGTGTATACTTCTTCTTGAAGCGGAGTGATATCGGCTTCCAGTATTTCTATTTTATGCTGCAACTCCTTGTAAATGTTGTCTGTATCAGCTTTCATCTGAGCAGGTAATTGCTGGGAGAGGTTAATAAGAAACTGTCCAATTGATGCTAATTCGGAAAATACCTGAACATATTGTGTTTGTGGAAGTTGTCGCGGTTGGGCAGACGTATTGGTGCGTAATTGGTAAGAATTCGGTGGTGAGTAGTTAGGGGAAGATGATGATGTATGGTCAGGATGGTCTTGGATGGGATGTGCTTCCTGTTGCGGTGGTAAAATAGGACGAGCTGTGTTAGAGCTAATTACCTTATTTGCATTCTATTGTTCATCTGTTGTTTCTGCTGCCTTCAGGAGCTTATCCAGTGCATCATTAGTAGGTGGACGTTCATGGATTTGTTGATTCTCTTGCTGCTGCTGTTGACAGACTTTATCAGTTGACATTTCTTCCGTTTCAGTTTGCTTCTGCGTTTGTAGGTGCTCGGATGCTAATGAATATGTTGATGATTCCTGGTGCATCGATGTATTTGTATCATGGAACCTCTCTTCCTCTTGATGCTTGGCCTCTATTTCTGCTTCCTTGTTTTGCTGATCAGCTTCATTCTCTACTTGTACGTCCTGCTGTTGTTCATCTTCCTTTTGTGTTACTCCACCTGAATGCTGATCGACCTCCTGTTGTACTTCTTCGTCTTGTTCGACTGAACCTGCATTCTTACTTTCAGAAGAACTGATTCTGATCCGTTTTCTTCTAAATAACTCATTAATCTCTTCTTCATCTTCTTCGTCTTCATCTAAAGGTTGCGCTGATTCTTCAATCTGTAACACTGGTCCTCTTGGTGGTGGTTGTGCTTGCATTATAGTTGGAAACAGAAATGATAAAATGTGTGGTAATCGAGACCTCGGGGTTTTACCTTTGTTAACTTGCTTCATAATTGAGACGCACTCCTTATGAATACGTTGAAAGAAAAATGACGCAAAGTTAACAGGTTCTCGGGCAGCTATATCGATGGCAGAATAAAATGGTCGAGAGATACCATAGGTACGTTTTTGAAAGTTGAGTATGGCAACTAGGAATTGTAGTGCAGTTCTTTCGGGTTCTGGTCGACAGAGAATGGCGTATTCATTAGATGAATAACGCGGGAACAATTCTGCCATTCGGGTTACCGAAATCATGGGGAGATTCTCACGACCTTGTGGAGTCAAATGGTAAACTTCTGCAAACACTTGGAATGTGATTATAGTTCTAGACGGTAAGGAAAGGAAAACCCATCGTTTCTCAGTGGGAGATACTCGAGCGATAGCGGAAATGATTTGTGCGAAGAAGGGGTGAGCTTCTACTGAGTGCCAGGGCAGCTCGGCGAAGCTACCCAATCCTCGTACATGCAGGTAATTTCCTACTTCAGCAGGGATACCATCGGCAAAAGCTGTATAGTTTGCTAGGGATTCCATTACGCACAGATAGAAGACGCAGAACACAAGTATTCAGAAAATATGGCTGTGGTCGCAAAAGACTAAATTACCTATCCGGCGAGTTTAAGTGAGTTATATAAGAAATTTGTACAGAGAATATTTTAAACGGCACTAATTACAGAAAACGGACAGTAATGTCTATATCTGACGTGCATGCATGCAAAGAGAGAAAAAGGAGCGGGCGGTTGGACATAAATAGATATTAAAGTACGGCGATTACACTTACTTTATTGATTACACCGAATTAAAACAAAAGGAATTAAAAGACAAAAAGAAAATTAAGAAATTTGTGGTACGCTGTGTACCCTTGTTATTGCCGAGGTGACGTTACTTGATACGGCCGTAGCTTAGAACCGTTTATCGCTTTTGGAAGTGGTTGTCCAGTCAATGTAGTCAATCGAAAAGTAGCCGGACCAACTTGTTCTGAAATCTTAAATGGACCGAACCAACGTAACTTGAATTTTCCTGCTGATCTATTGGACTTCGCATTGTAAAAAAGAACAAGCTGTCCTACCGAAAATACTGGCGTCTTTAAATTTCGGTCATGTGTCCTGGCCTGTCTTAATTGGATTTCTTTCATAGTTAAGAAACTGAGCCATCGGTGCTCATCTAATTCTCTAAGTGTTTCCAACCGAAATACCAATGACTCTTCGGGTAACAGCTTCTGAGACGTTGCTACTCTTAAACTTGGTATTACAATTTCCATCGGAGCTATTGCTTCTATTCCATAGGCTAACTTAAATGGTGTCAAGCCGGTGGTTACCTTATATGTAGTGCGATAGGCCCATAAGACTGCAGGTAGCAACTGATCCCATCTTTCCGGTGTTTCTCTAGTCAATTTCTGAAGCATATTTAGCAAGGATTTGTTGGTACTTTCTGCCAATCCATTTGCACGAGGATAATATGGTGAGCTGAATTTATGACTGATCTGGAATGACTGTGTTAATGCTTTCATCAACTTGTTCATAAAATGAGTACCCTGATCTGAAACAAGCTCTAGTGGCAATCCAAATCTTGGAAAGACATCTGATAATAGACATTTCGCTACCTCAACTGCTGTAGCCGAGCGTAAAGGCCATGCTTCTGCCCACCTGGTTGCATAATCTGTGCAAGTCAATATATACCTGTTATTGCTGAATACCGCGGGAGGTGTGATTGGACCAATGAAATCAAGACCCCATTTCTGAAATGGTTCTAAAGGAAGTACTGGATGAAGTGGAAAGTAATGGCGTTGTAATGGTTGTCCAGTTCTTTGACAGCTATCACATGTTTTGATAAATTCCAATATATCTCTGTACATAGTTGGCCACCAAAGTCCACTTTGCAGAACTTTTCGGTGAGTAAGATCTGTTGCAAAATGTCCTCCTGTTGGACTTGAGTGAGCTAAATTGATTACTGAATTTACTTCGTGTGTAGGAACACACCGGAGTAAGGTTCCTGTATGATCTGCATAATAAAGTTCTCCAGCAACTAACCGGAATCGTCGGCTAAAACCTGCAATTTTTCGGCGTGTAGCTGTGGGGACTTCAGAAGGTAGACATCCATTTGAAAGGAAGGTCAATAACTGATCATAATACGTAGTTGGCACTAGTTGGTTTGACAATTCTTCAGTAGTTGGTTCTGAAGTATAAATGGCTGGCGTTGTATCATTTATACCAACCGGAGATTCACCTGAATCTAAGCGTGACAAAAAGTCTGCTAAAGCATGTGAACTACCTGGCCGATGAACGACATCATAGTCGAATTCTTGCAATAGTAGAACCCATCGTGCTAGGCGGCCACCTATATGTTGCTGTTGAACCAAGTAAACAAGTGCAGCGTGATCGACATGAAATGTAAATTTTCGACCCAACAAATAATGTCTGAATTTTTTTACCGAATATACTAGTCCTAAGCATTCCCTCTCAGTTACCGAATAGTTCTTCTCTGCAGGTGCTAATCTTCTGCTAGCATAGTATACTGGTCTAAACCATTTATCTGTTTGTTGCATTAGTACACTTCCTATTGCTATATCAGATGCATCAATAAATACGTGAAATGGGTGATCCCAATGTGGTGGCTGTAAAATGGGAACCTGTGTTAATAACTGTTTCAGTCGATCAAATGCTATCTGACATTCCTGAGTCCATTCGAATTGCCTTGCAGTCTTGGAAATTAATTTGTTCAGTGGTATTGCCACATGAGCAAGCCACCGTAGATGCCTTCCATGCCATCTCACTTGTCCCATAAATCGCATTACTTCCTTAGGTGTATTAGGCACCGGAGCTTCTAATACTGCTGAAATTTTATCGGGATCAACTTGAATACCCTGTGCTGATATGATGTGACCAAGTAATTTACCACATGAAACCGCAAACACAGATTTGTTTGGGTTTAAACACAATCTATATTCTCTACATCTCTGAAAACAACATCGTAAATGTACTAGATGTGCGATCATTTTACCGAAAATTGAAAAATCGTCAAGGTATACTTGCATGAATGAGGTGAGATAAGGAGAAAATATTTCCTGCATACATCTTTGAAATGTGCTTGGCGCATTTCTCAATCCAAACCACATTACGGTACAAGCAAAGACACCCCAATTTGTAATAAATGCAGTTTTTGGTATATCCTCTTCAGCCATTCTTACTTGGTTATATCCACTGTATCCATCTAGAAATGAATACATCTCATGACCTGCTACTTTGTCAAGCATCGTATCCAAAAAAGGAATCGGAAAAGGATCCGGTATTGTTGCAGCATTTAATTTCCGATAGTCTACGCAAATTCTCAATTGCTTGTTTTTCTTCGGTACAATTACAATCGGTGAAATCCATTCCGCATGTTCTATTGGTACTATGAATCCCACTTTTAATAACCTATCAAGTTCAGCCTTTACCTGAGATGCATAATGTGGGTTCATCCGGTAACTGGTTTGCCTTATCGGTTTCGCTTCTGGTTTTAGCATAACTCTGTGTTGATAGATACGAGGATCCAGACCCTTCATGTCTTTGTAATCCCATGCAAAGACGTCAGTAAATTCTTGGAGTAGATTGATTAAATCTACTTGAAAAGCTTCAGGTAAGTTTTGCTTTATTTTTACCGGACGAGGGTGGTCTTCATCTCCAAGATTGTAAGTAATTAACTGGTCTTCTGGAACATAAAATTGTTGATGTTTCTCTGTATCAGCGGATGGTTCGAGAAGCTGCTGTAATTCATTACCTTGAATCGAAATGGTATTTTCCTCCTTAATTTCTTCGACAATGGGTATTACTGTACATACTGAAGCATTCCAGGTATCTACCACAGACTGTAGATCAATAGTTCCTACTGTCATCAAATCAACATTATTCTTCAGAAATTCTTCTTCTTCGTCATCCGACAATCCATCTAACATATGGACTGGTTCGGCAAAATATGGTCGAGCATGTAACTCACATGGTTGTATAGCATCTAATTTTACAACACATTTACGATTTTTATCTTTGAACGTAAGTTCCTGGGCTGACCAGTCTTGAATTACCTTGGCTTGTTTCAACCAAGGACGACCGAAAAGTAGATTGTAGTCTAGGGTGGATTCCGGCAATTCTAAAACAACAAAAGTCATCTTAAATGTTGTGTCTTGGACAGTTATGGGTATATCTCGGACTAGTCCTACTGGATGAACTCTAGATTGATCAGCCATCCTAACAAAGAATTGAACTGGTTCTATCTTAGTCCATCCTAACTTCTTACAAAGTGACGCAGTGGCAATATTCACGCCGGACCCCCCATCAATTAAAACTTGTGGAATTTGATGTTTATGAAACCATACCGTAATCAGAGGAACTGAGTGATCTACCGTAGAGTCTGGCTCTGGTTGTACTGTTGCGGTAGCCGGAATGCAAGCAGATTTTGTAGTAGACTGTTGTTGAAATTGTTGGCGTATTCCTGGTACTAATGCCAGTAATTGCCCGAAAGGCAATGTGATGGATGCTTTTGACAATATATCCCAAGCTAGTTGCAATTGATTTGCATTTTCCTTAACTGTTGAAGACGAAGCTTGGTCTGAAGGTGGTAATTCTACTGCAGATGATGTACCTGCTTCTGTATTGTCAGCACGAGCTTGTGTCGTATCCGAGGACTGGATTACTGGAGTAGGTTCTGGAAAAACAGGTGGTTCTACGGTGGTCCACTGGCTAGCCTTATGATACATTCTGTGTTGTTCACGTATCCCTGGCTCAAATAATTCTGCTGCTGGTTGCAATTGTTTACCGGAACGGGTTTGAACTGCTGCTGCCTGCGTCTCTACAGGTGTGATTGTTACTACATTGGCCATCGGGTTTTGACGTTCCTTTTTCCTTTGATCATATTCCGCTGCATCTCTACAGAATCTTCTAATATGGCCCAATTGTCCACAGAAATGACATCGAGGTGGTGGTAAATTTTGATTTTCCGGTGGTGGTCCATTCTGCCAGCCCGGTGTGTTATAGTTGTTGTTCCTCTGTCCTCGATAATGTCGATACCCTTGTTGTTGATTGTGTCTCAAATGTGGGGGTACATATTGATTGGATGACTGCCCTTGTTCCTGAATAATTGCATTAACTGTTGCTGCTCCTTGTCTTCTAGCATTGTATGCACAATTCTCGGTGGTATGTCCCACAATGTTACAGATGGCGCAATAAGTCTGATTTAACGCACACTAGGCACTTGTATGTCCTGAATTCTTGCAAGTGGTGCAATATACTTGCCTGGTTATATCTTCAGCCACATGTTTGTTTGTTTTAATCCATTCCAAATCCTCTGAAAATCCACCAACTTTGTTTTCTAGCTGAAGGGTCATTGCTATCACTGCGTCGAGGGTCATGGCTTCTACACATCTTATAATCATGATTTGCCTAAGTTGAGGAAGCAAGCCATTGATAAACCACTGTGTAATAACATTGTCTGGTAAATTAGCATGGGCCTGGGGTAGCTGTCTTAAATGTGTTCTGAAAAGGGTAGCATACTCTTGTACAGTTTGATTTGGTTTCTGTCTATTGTTCTGTAAATACTCAAAGATCTCTGCAGGATTCTTTTTCAGCCTGAATCGCTGCAGAAAAGCGTCTCGTACTGCTTCATAAGTACCGAAATGATTAATATCATATTCAGTAAGCCACCTTGCTGCTTCATTCACAAGTGTAGATTGAAAAACAATTGCTTTGTACGCCGGATCCGGTGGATGGTTGAGGACAGCGTAACTGATTTCGAAGGTGCGTACGTGAGCATCTGGGTCATCTCCTGGAAACCCACTAAACTTTGTGTATGTTACTCCCGTTGAAGCCAATCTGGGTTGACCTACTTGTCGTTGTAGTTGTTCATTCATCGTAAATGTATTATACACTCCTTCTGTATTTCTGGGTTGAGTTTCTGAACTACCGGAATTTGTTTCGCCAAATGGCACAATTTCCGGTGCAATTAGTTTGCTTACTATATTGCGAATTTCTGTTTCAAATAATCTTCCTTCCTCCTTGATATCCAAAGTAGGAGGACTTGCTCCCAAACGTTGTAGTTGAGCTGAAGATTCAGCCGAAAGTGCTGAATCGTCACCGAAAAACTGTGTTTTTCTTACCGAAATTCCACCGGAAGGATTCAAAATCGTGACTGGATACAGCGTAGATTCACCTGTATTAATTTCCTTCCCTAAAGTGTTTCTAATCGTATCTGAATCTATTCCGAAGACTTTTATACTAGATTCCAACTGCGTCTTGGTCGGTTCCAAAATTGCTGTATTTTCGACAGTCTGCACCGTAGTAACACCAGGCAATTCTAGAGATGTACTACGTTCTACCGTAATTTCACCGGAATCAGTGTTATCGTTTGTCACTTTTTCGACAACTGGGTCAGGTCTAATTGCACTAGTACCTCCCAAAGTTGTTCTTAATACCCCTAACTGATGATTCTTGGGATACTTTTCTCCTGATCGAGTAATCGGCATGTAGCATTTCCGTACTGATCATGTAGTATTACGAACAAACAGTATCGCAACAATCTGAGTCTGTTGCTACTGTCCTTCCAACAAAATTTTAATTTGAACAAAATACCAAGCAATCTCAATGCCACATCCCCAGTAGGATCGCCAATGTTAATCGATAATACTTCAATCCAATTTTTCGGACGAGTATTATCGGGTCCTCGGGTTCTTGGGAGTGGTAGGGGTCTGATAAACAGAGGCCCTGTACTATTTTCCCAATCCTTTACACAATCGCAAGTATTTCCTCACGTATTAATATATTGAGTGAGTTTGAATACGGACTACTCTGCGGCACAGTGATTATTAAAAGATTCGGACTGAATATTGTATATATATATATGTATATATATATATATATATATATATATATATATATATATATATATATATATATATATATATATATATATATATATATATATATATATATATATATATATATATATATATATTATGTTATGGTAATAACGCAGTGGTTCTACCGTAACTTGCACTACGAGGATACGCTCTTCTCAATAATTAAATACTTCTCAATAAGACTATTCCATGAGACAGATAAACACACAGAACAAAATGCACAGACAACTCGGATCGAAATTATAGCAACCTTTTCGTATACTGATTCAGATCACAGATTTCCATCGCAATTAATGACTTACTAAGACTTCCGTCCACACACAGATCCTTGCCGAATACTCAGTGATCTCTGATTATTATATAAAAACCTGATTGTAAAGGGACTAAACTTTGTTCTTACACAGTCTCACACCAGACAACAACGCACAAACTCACAGCCGAGAGATACAGATTCGTATATAACTGATCTTCAAATAGATTCGCACACGAGACTACTGAATAGGAATCGATTCAACCAAAAGAATAGCAGAATGATTAAATATGAATAGAATGGGACAGTACATCAACGTATTCAGCAATATCTCATACACAGTCGTAAAATATGATACTCGCGATCTCCGAATACTTCAGTTTCGATGTGATCAAACCTATTCACTACAGTGCTCAACAGAACAGAGACGTATCTAGCCTTCTGTCTCTCTCAAATAAATTCCGGTTAACTATCACTCCAAGATTCTATTTAACACAGTAAATTCTTCTCCACCAGTCTAACGAAGCGACGACGCGACGACCCTTCTCTCTTTCTGTCTCTGCTTTTATTGCTTTCGCATTTTTCATCTACCAACTCTTGCGAAATTTCCTGCATCTCCGTCATTTCAGCCACAAGTCTTGTTTATCCTTCTTCTGCGGTTGCGGTTGTCTCGCTCCGTCAGCCTTGTAACAATCGCCAAGAAGTAGGTCCTGCAAGAATGAAATATAAAGCATGAATCATAAAATCATAGTCACATGGTAGTACATGTGTATGCTATTGTTCTCCATGGAGTATACAAAGTCTTGACGTGTGTCGATATGACCATGGAAGCCTCCTCTGAACCCAAAAGCTGGTTCAGAATAGGATCCAACTGAGTGATGAATCCAAGTAGATGCAAGAGTATCTTGTGGTAAATGAAAAGATGCTGAACTCCATGAATGGAAGAGTACATGCTCAAAATGCTGTTGTAGATGAGGTAAGTGGACTCTCAAAAATAGGAATGGAAAATGATGAGTCATTGATCTTGAAGTAATGCTCAATTGAAGCTGAGGGGAAACATAAACCTTCGATGGTATGATAGGACGTGTAGCCATCTGAGGTATAAGCTAAGATGAGGTATCTCTGATTCCTCCTGCTCCAAAACTGTATCATGATCTGGAAAGTCATGTACAAAGAGAGCATGCTCCACATAGTGTGACTATCCGAACTGGAATGATCCCCCTCTGAAGTAGAAATGGGAGAATCCAAAAGTGATGAATACTTAGAGTATTCATCAAACGTGCAGTCTTTGGTTACTATAACTGAGTGACTCTTTGGGTCATAGAGTTTGTATACCTTTTGTCGATAACTGTACCCGATGAAAATGTACTATTTAGGCCTATCATAATCATGGCCTTGGACATAGGCATCACTACTAAAGATGCGAAAATACCTCATACTTGGCTTCTTTTGAAAGTAAGCCTCAAATGGTGTTTGGTTCTTCAAGACATCTAAAAAACCTCTGTTCAAAGTATGAAATGCTGTTTGTACTGCTTCACCCCAAAACTTTAATGGAAGTTGCTTTTGACTAAGCATAACCTTGTCCATCTGGATCACACTTCAAATATTCTATAAGGCAATACCTTGTTGAGTATCTTGTATTGCTTGATACTTGATTCCATGTTGCTTCAAGTACTTGGAGAATTTGTGATTGATAAAGCTATTGTCTCCATCAGATTAAATGATCTCCAAAGAACTTGGAAAGTCTTCTTGAACTGTCTGTGTCCACTCCTTAAGCTTTGAAAGGGCATCTTCTTTATGCTTGAGTGAATAAACCCAAATATATCTAGTGAAGTCATCTACTATCAAGAAGAAGTAAATTGATCCACTTAGAGACGGTGTATGCATAGGTCCACAAATGTTAGCATGGATTAATGCTAAGGGTTTATTTGCAAAAATGGATGCTTCGATAGGCAAAGGGACAACTGTTTGCTTGGCACATGCTTGACAGTTTAATTCCACTTGTGTGATCCTAGGTAGACCTTTGACAAGATGATTGGAAGAGATCTTAGCTAAGCAAGTGGTATGTCCAAATCTGCTATGCCATAAGCTAAGACTTGAATCTTTGGCAATAAAACCTGAAAGCTTGTAGATACCTTTGTCTTCAATGCCTTGAGCTATCACTTCATTGGATTCATGATTGATGACTTGAACCTTGTTGTGATCGAATTGCACTATCATGTTGCACTTTGTAATGGCCTTTAGTGAGAGAAGGTTTTTACAAAGTTTTGGTACATAAAGAATATCTTTGAGTGACTTGGTCTCACCTTTAGAGTTTTTGACTTGAACTTTTCCTCTTCCTTGGATTTCAATGCACTTGTTGTCTCCAAGATACACTTGACCTTTATGCTCTTCAAACTCATGAAAGTCATCGTTGTCATTACACATATGTGATGAAGCACCACTATAAAAAATCCATTCTTTACTTGGAGTGGATGCTAGAAGGTCTTTGTGTTCAATTGTGAGAAAGAGATCCTCACTTGTGCAATGAGAGTGATGTTCGGTCTTTGAAGTAGTCTTAGACTTATCCTTGTGCTTCTTCTTGAAGTAGTATTTTTTGATGTGGCTAGGCTTGCCACAAAAATTGCAAGTGAACTTCTTCTTGCTTTTGTACTTTGATTCTTGATCACCTTTTTGTCCTTTATTCTTGTGGAAGGGGGCTTTGGCCTTCATGGCTGTATTTTGGTTAGCTTGGGTCTTTTTTCTAGAATCATGAAGAAGCAACAATCTCCTAACTTCTTCCCAAGTGAGTGCTTGACCTTTTTTATACAGAGTAGTCACCAAAGTTTCATAGGACCTAGGAAGTTTGTTAAGCAATCTTATAGCCATGTCTTCACTTGAAACTTGTCATCCACAAAGTGCTAACTTGCATTGATAATCTTCAAATTGGGCGATCACTTTTGTGATGTTGTCATGTGGACATATAGTGAGATTGTGAAATTTGGCCTCTAGAGTATAAATCTTAGAAGGTGTTTTATCCTCACAGAGGTTTGCTAGAATATCCCAAGGTTCCTTTGAAGCCTTACATGCAGTGATGTGACCTTTTGTCCATTCATTACATGCAAGGAGAAGTTGGCTTAATGCTCGGTTGTCTTTTACATTCCATATATTCCAAGCTGCTTGATCACTATCCTTATCAGGCTCTTGTTTTGGGCCTTTGACTACCTCGTACAACATGTTTGTATTCAGATAGGCCCTAATAGTATCCTTCCATAGGTTGTAATTTGCACCATTTATCCTTTCATCTTTCGGCATTAATATCGGCATAAAAGAGGGTAAGTACAATTGAATCGAGGATGTGACATTTGAAATCGTTGACATGATTGTTGGCGAACCGAAGATACCACACTTGCAAAAATTGAAGTCAAAATTTACAAAAAATTGAGTTGGCTAGGGGTGGGGGTCTTAAATTAGCCCTACACTTGCATCAAAAATGAAGAAGACACTTGGAGGGGGGGGGGGTGGTTAGAGTAGCCCTTCACTTGCACAAAAATTGAGACAAGTCAATGCGAGAGGAGGGCTTAGTGTAGCCCTTTGCACATAGAGAAAGGAACACTTGGGGGCTTAGAGTAGCCTTCCAAGACACACACACACACATACACCTCTTTCTTATGTTTGAGTTACAAATAAGGGGCACTTAGTGACAAAGTGTACCCAAAAGCGAGGAAAATGATCCCTATGATGCAGGTATCAAATAAAAGAGAGGGTTCTATGGAGGAAGATAATGCCAAAGATAAGGGTTGGACCCCTTTGAAGGTACAAAATAGATTCTAGAGACATGATTTGGAGCCTTAAAATGACTTATCTCAAGATTTTCTCACAAAGTGGGTTATTACCCTAAAATGTGAGATAATGATTTACAAATAGTGAGCAAGAATCCCCCCTTTTTTTATTTATTTGTAACACTATTGAAAATCACTCGAGTGTGAACAATGGCTCTTATGTGAAACCACGTGGATGGTTATTGTCTACTTTGAAGGGATCCAAAAAAGAGCATAAGTAAGGTGAAAATTGAATTGATTGCACCTTATATCAGTGACTCAAATGTTTTTGTGCACGTAACAGCTGCAATTCCAAAAAATTCATGAGTGATTAAATTTTTGTGGATGCAAGTCACGAGATTAATGTGTCAGTCGCTAATTATAGCCACTTTGTCAATCACTAATTATAGCTACCTTATCTTTATAGCCACTTTGTCAATCACTAATTATAGCTACCTTATCAATCACTAATTATAGCTACCTTACCATCTCAGCCAGAGAGAGCAAACGTAATTGCTTATTTCAAAAGTTATAACTATCGCTAGTTTTCAGAGACTACTGCGCAATTACAACCACTTTCACCTATGGAAGGATGGCGCCAATTCCCTCATTTGAACTTGTAGATCTGATTATCAGTAGCCACATGATTCAGTCCTTCAATGCAACTCGAAAACGAAATGGTATGCTAATGCGTGCTAGTGCTGCTGTGTCACCCGGTGAACCTTGAATTGAGCTCCAGGGGCTTGCTTTGGCCTGCTACAGGGGCATGGCGTGGGCAGAGAGGAAACAATGCATGCTTTCTCCCCTTCAAAGTTGACTCTCTATGGCTCTCTCAAACTTTCCCTCTGCATGCAGAATGCCTCTTGTAACACCCTCTAGGCTTGTATCTAAATGCTTCAAGAAGCCACGGCTTGTCGACCGTCCCCCTGAGTGCTGGTCTCTTGCAAACTCTCAAAGTACTCTACCGCCATTACTTCCGATGCTGTTGCCTCTCTCATCGTCAACTCCTCCACAACTACCTTCTCTTCCGTCGTCGATCCGTGCACATCTAGCCACTACCTTGATCACACCCTACTTACAATCACCTCCAACACAGTCGCTCAGATCCACTCAGCCCCGCCAACGCCTGTGCATTTGTTTTACATGTGGACCTCGACGATCACTCGTGATGGAGCATTTCTCAACGATGAATGGTGAGACACGATGGAGCTGAGAAAACAAGGCACAATTCATCTTTTGCCTTGTCAGGCATAGCCACATGAATCGGGAATCTTTCCACAGTCGCAAATGCCATTATATTTGCCCATTAGCTCTAGCATCTTCTTCATCCACAGTTATTGGAATGATATCTTTCTTCTCTACCTATGCGAGTTTGTAGGAAAAAACAACATAGACAAAAGGATCTTGCAGACAAAACTGCTTTGACCATAGTTATGTCTACCAGTGTAGTGTCGAGGAGGACATGCTAAAACTCATCGAGGAATAATGGTACAATACTTGTGAAAAGTAATGTTATGTTGTCGAAAGAAGAGAGGATGCAAAAGCTTCGATGAAAGATATAGAGTAATGAATCAATCAAACTAATGACTATCAATCATGAGAACCAACAAAAGATTGAGATAAATGTGAATAGCAAAAATAGTGTCTATAAACACTATCAACAATGAGAACCACTACCAACTCTGCATAACTGTGCTTTAAAATGACAAAATATCACACTCAATCCACAAAGAGGACAGGAGGGAGGGAAAATGGGGTAAATGGTGTATAAAATGATGAAGAAGAGGGTGGAAAGGATGGGCAAATGGGAAAAATGAGGCCCCAAAAAGTGCAAACTAATGGCAAAAACCTCTCCAAATGGTTGGAGAGCAACAACACCAAACTCACGCACTACCACCACCAAAATCACTGTGAAATGCACCACCAGGACCTCAACCTAGTGCTCTGATACCATGTAGAGAGTACACGTGCGGAAACAAAATGAAAAGAAGAGTTTCCTCATGAAATGAAAGAGTGTGAGAGACTCAAAGTAAGTAGACCAAGAAATGGGTAAACTCACATGGATTAGAAATGAGCTTGCCAAGAGCATGGAGTAGGCTCCTCAAGCTTCTAACCAAGTACATATGGAGGGAGAGGCGCTCCTTATATAGATTTGGGAGGGGCTCTCCAAAGTACGTCTCATGTGGGATAATTCCCCTCAAAGGAGAATGAATACAATGGTAGAAGCAAATGGCAATGTACCCAAATACAAAGGATATAATATAAAATGGAGTGAGTCCAAGATACAAAAGGGAGATGCACTCTCATATTCTCAACACCTTTGTCATATCATACCTATTCATGCTCTCATAGTTCTTCATTTGCATCAATTTTCCTATGCAATGGCTGTCTCTAATCTTTGTGATGAGAATGAGCCTATTTCTTTTGATGAAGAACAAAATTAAAAAAATTGGATGGCTATTATGCAATCAGAATATGATGCTATTATGAAGAATGATACTGGGTATTTATGTGATTTGCCTCCAGGAAAAAAGGACATTGGCACTAAATGGGTATACAAGCTAAAATGTAAGCCTGATGGAATAATTGACAAGTATAATGCTAAGCTTGTTGCCAAAGGCTATGCTCAAGACAAGTCATTGATTTTGATGAGACCTTTGCTCCTAAATGTCAAATGACCACCATTTGTATTTTGCACTTTCACCTCATCATGGTTGGAATGTACATCAGTTGGACATTAAAACTACATTTTTGCATGGTGATTTACATGAAGAAGTGTACGTTTTTCAGCCCCATGGTTTTGTTCACAAAGGGCATGAAAACAAAGTATGCAGGTTGAAAAAGGCATTATATGGTTTGAAGCAAACACAACATGCTTGGTATGAAATGATACATTCCTACTTGCTAGCACATGGTTTTGAGATCAGTCCAACCAAGAGCACCTTATATGTTAAACTTGTAAGATGATGTACTTTTGATCATTGTTGTATATGTTGATGACATGCTGCTCACTTGCCTAATGAGAAGAATATTGCTGAGTTTAAGGCTGATTTGCATGCATCTTGAAGGTGTCAGATTTGGGGTGTTTGCATCATTATTTGGGCATTCATTTTATGTAAGTTGATGGGAGAATATCTTTGTGTAAAAAGAAAAATTGACACATTACTATAGCGTTTTGGCCTTGAAGATTACAAACATGTTGCCATTCCCATGGAAGTTGGTTTATTGTTGAGTCTCCATGATGCTTGAGATACATTTGATGTTGTTGTCTATCAGAAGGTTGTTGGATGCTTGATTTACTTGTGCATAAGTCGACCGAAAATTCTATTTTCTATCTCTCAAATGAGCAGGTTTATGCATTGTCCAGGTGTCAAGCAGGCAGACAATTAATCACATATTTTTCTACTTGAGTGATAACGGGCTACTTGGATTGTTTTCCCCCAAGGGAGGATCATTACGACCAAAATTTACATCCCATTTATGAGTCAAAATAGGCTGGTTGCTATGATAATCATGTGTCCATCATGGATTTTTTCTTCATGTTTGGTAGCTCATGTATATCTTGGTACTTTTGACAAAGGCTCTACCTAAAGAGAACATTGAAGCTTTTTGCAAATCTTTGGGCTTACTTACTTTTGTGGATTGATCTCTTTCCACATATCTTGGCACTTCCTTATACATGAGTGGCAACTCCTTGTTCATGGTATCACTCCCAAGTGGGATTTGTTAATATATTTTGGTAGTGATGTGTGTGAGCACACTTTGGATTGTGGGGGCACTTTTTTCCCTCTTTAGGAGGTTTTTTCCCCAGATTGCATATACTCCTATAACCCTAACAGGTCATTTATCATTTATCACTTGGTAATAGTTTTTGTATTGTCTTGTGCTCCAAGCTTCTTCTTCTTCTTCTTCTTCTTCTTCTTCTTCGTTCATGTGCATTTGCACAGTTTTTTCTGAATATTCGTTTGACCTTGGGCTACTAGTGCAAAGAAATCCTAAAGAGGAAGTTACGTGCTCACATAGAATCTAAGGATAAATTTGAGAAAACTAATTTCTAATGTTTGAGGTGTTCGGATAGTGAGGTAAAAAAGGATAGCTTTTCTATACCTTGAGAGTATCTCGTTGCACTTTAGTTGAGAATATAGAGAAGGAAGAATCCTCAATTTTACAAGTTGCATGATTATTGACTTGTTTATAAGAATAATGAGCTATCTTGATTTTTGAACACCCAGAGAAGAGATTTTGATAAGGGGATTTTGCACCCAACTAACCAAGAAAGAGAGTTCTCACTAGTGATTTGGAGAAAAAAGCTTGAAAGAATAGTTGCTTGATTTCTTGAGAGAATAATAAAACATATAGTGGCTTGGTCAGTCATAGACAGTAAGTTTGATCGCATTTGTAAGACCTAAGAAGTCTATCTTTGTGCTGCTTGTGTACTGGGTTTTCTGCGTATTCTGAAGCCTCTATGCAGAGTATTGTGTGTGGCCTTTAGAGCTCAGTTTTCTACTCCAAGCATATCGTCGTGGAGCTCTTGAGAAGGAGAGCGCACTATGGTGCATCGCCATCGAATTACTTCACTGGTATCAGAGCAGTTCAACACAAAATGCTTTGTTCCTTTTGTGCGAGCGAAGCGAGCACCCCCTCCCCCCCAAGGCTTTCTCCAAGGCTTACAACTAAGGCGGCAACCAAGGCATAGAACTTGGCATACCTTGTCATCTGAGTCATCATTGGTTCCATTGGTGCCATTTGTTGCATGTGAGGAAGGACCTCAACGATCAAGGAAGATAGAGGTTCCTGGTACTTCCCGGGAGGTCACCCATCCCAGTACTGTTCCTCCCAGAGCTCGCTTAATTGTGGCAATCTCTTGCCACTAAGCTACACTCTTGTGGTGCCTGAAGAAGGGGAAAGACTAAGGTTGACATTACCTTGAACATGTTTTGGTCCCTCAAAGCTTCATTCTTTGCTTTCAAAGCCTATTTTTGAAGCATTTTTGGGTGTCTTTTGGAGCCATTTTGGAGTACTGTTGCATATGGTTCTTTTCACATAGGTCCAAGAACATCAAGAAGAGTGTTCTTTGTACTTCTCTAACAATAAATATCAACTTTGGAGTTGTGTTTTCAGCGACACTCGTAAAACTACACGTTTCTCGAAAGGTTTTCAATTTTGGTGAGAGCAGCTACTACAAATTTATGCAGGTTTTTTGAGCCTAAAACATCAGATTTGATAGACACTTGCAGGTGTTATTGGCTAGTTTTTGGGATGTGCGTTCAGCTTTTTAGTGTCGTTTTATTGCATATATTGAGCACATACATGCCATGTATGCTTTTGTGGATACCGTTATGTACGTCAATGTGGTCATTGATATAGCAGTTATGTTTTTGCATAAAGCCTTTTACGTTTGCAGAAGAGGGTCGTTGCAAGAGAACAAAGATTACGACCACCACATGCTTGAGAGATGACTCTCCTCCCAACCAAATGCCTCTATATATAGCTCTCTCCAGGGGACTGCCTTCTTGGGCAGGTGGATGCTAATCATCCAAGTGTCAGCCATGTAACTACATGTACGCCAAGTGTCCAGTGGATGCTTCTAGAAGGTTCTAGAGCTCTTTGGGCAAAATACTCTTCCCATGTACCCCATGGGGATTGAACCCAAGACCTCGTCCTTCACACCCTTGAGTCTTAACCATTAGGCTAAGTGGATTACTTGGTTACAAGAGTAAATGACCTACAAGTAAGTCTAGACTCGAGATCTTTGGCCACACAAACGAATGACCAAACGGAATCCGATTTCAGATCTGTCTGAACCAATCGGATCCCTAGATCACCAACTTACTTTATTACATTCTTCCCCCCTTGGAAAATATTTTCGTCCTCAAAAATTAGAGCTATATATACTGTAGGCAACCCCCGAGCCTCATGTTCTAAAACTGGAAGAACATGGTCATGTTCTAGAACTGGAAGAACATGTCTCATCTCTGTGGTGGCATCCTTGCCCAAATGATTCAAAACACTATCTGGTTTTGTACTTTGATGAACGGGACAAGGTACAAACTAGTGAAGAATAATGAGGGTGGATCTAATGACATCCCGGCTAATTCACAGTTTCTGGATGTGTGATCTAGGCACAAACATGTGAACTAGGTGGATTCAAATTACTAGTCCATTTCTAGGCATAACTGGTGCATGGGCTTAGTAATGAAGGTGGGATTCGTATCCCTCGCAAGACTTTGAGAATTCTTGATTCACTTGAATTTGTTTTGGAGAACTTGAAGTTTGGTTGTCCCATACATCTAACTTTAGATGTCTGTACAATGGTTTACTTTTATCTAACAGTTACTTGATTTTTTCACCCGACTAGAGGACTACTTTGTCCCAATGAGTTGAAAAAATCCTATGTAAACTGTAGGAGAAAGTTTACCATTTCGGTGGAATCAACCATACTAACTTCACCAATTCAAATTAAAAATGAAAATTGTTCAACTTAGGACACTTTTCTCAAAGACTTTTAACTGAAAGTTCTTGGGAATTGTCAATCTGATGAGCAATTCCTAACTTCCCTATTCTAGAGTATACTGGACTCTAGGAAATCATTTATGCTATAACTTGAAGCAAACTCAAATGAATAAGTCCACTTAGACTTATCATCTTTTGAAGATTGAAAAGGTTTTTGTACATAACATCTATCTAGGATGTTCAAGTTAGTTATTTTATTCTAACCGGCTAACCCTGGTCTTTTGCAAAAGAAATCAGATACCATATCTGCGTCAATTCCAAAAGATTTGGAAAGCGGAAAGAAATAACTAAGAATCTGTACAACCAATTCAAACTTTGAACATACATAAACTTGGTATGAGTCAAAGGCTAGATGACTCAGGACTTTAATTTTCCAAAGATCTATTCCAACAGGATATTGAAGCATTGTCTTTATCTTTAAGAGAAATAAGCTGGATTCTCAAAAAGATACAAAGAAAACCAAAAACATCATCCAACCACAGGATACTAGTGTGGCAATTACCATCAGTGTGTCGACCCATTGAGGTTCGTTTGATGAGTTTTTTACTTTAATAATGCTTCACTTGAGACTAAGTTCAGGTCACATTCAATCTTTTTGACTCCTAATCGTGAATGCAATTCTCGTGCATTTCTTTGAGTCAAAAGAGTGAATTTACCAAGTTATACTAGAAACTTGATACTTGACTTAGTCAATTGAATCTTTAGTTGAAAAAGATCAACTCAAAGTCAAAGTCCAACTTCTTTTCAGAAATTTATCAAATATTTCTGATCAATAACACTTAAGCTTGAAGTGTTCTAAGAAGATCTTGGAAGTTCCTTACTTCATATCTTCAGTTTCCTTGATCTTGAAGTCGTCTTGAAGTATCGTAAGATACTACTTTCATCCTTTACGAATTAAACTTTTCTTGAAGTCTTAATTTCCTTGAGGATGAAACCTAACTTCAAAATCCAAACTAGGACTAAAAGATAATTATCATCCCACGGTCCGATGTCCCATACCATGTTTCCTATATCAATCTGAGTATAAAATCTGGTGTCCCATACCACCCTATTTTATATTCACATTAATGTGTGGGTGATTCTTATCCTAAAGTCTAAACATCTCTTGATAGAGTACCTTATCTCTTCAATTCTTTTACGAGAATTTAGAAGTTCCAGGTATTACCTCTAACTAGATTTTCTAGGTTTTGATTCCTTCACATGATCGTCTCACAATCATGTGCTTTACCTTGGGAACTTGAAAACCTTTAATAGAATATCTCCTATCTTTTTTGCTAGGGTTTTCAAATGAAAACCAATCAGAATTCCAAGTACTTGAATTTTCTCGAATTCAAGTTCAATTGGTTTATCCTTGACCAATTTTGTAGTGACAAGAGCTTTTAGCTTCTTGTCTTTAGATTCCTTTCTACTAATGCTTTTAGGTACCTATCCTGGCCAGGAATTTTATAGGAATCTCTCTACTGCATAAGTCTGAGCATCCGCTCATGCTTTCTGGATTTGTACCAAAAATCCCTTTAAGGATAGGCAAACACTTATGTTTTACCTTCCACAGACTTAAGTACCGTCTTCACGATTTGCAGACTACATACTTGGAATTACTTCACTCTGTTCAGACTTGGAACAACTTACTTTTTCACAATTTTCCATTCGATAAATGGAACTTGAGTGAATCATTCCTAAAGAAAAATTTTATTGCCAATACTTGGGCAATCTACAGGGTAGTTCCAATCGCATGTTCTTGGACAATCATGGCCAAGCTTGATCAAGTCTGGTTGATACTTGCGACAAAAATAAAGACTTAGTCTTTATCTTTTAAGATCTCTTAAACTATCTTAAGCTTCTTTGCTTACCTGCAGGAATTTTAGAGATCTTTTCCTTACTCAAGTCCAAGCATACACTAATTTTAGGTATTAGCATAGCCCTAATACCTTTAGGTTTTCTTTAGCCCCGGACCTTAATGGCTTCTTAGATTCCAAAGTTAAGAATCTTTGATATACCTATGGGTTATATCACTATTTGGACTTAATTAACCAATACTGATGGTTTGGGAATTGCTAAGGAACTACTTACAGACTAAAGAGTATGAAGAATTTCATTCTCAATACTTGAAAGAATGCCATTCTTCAAAGACTTGAGATTCCTTTTAGGGAATCAAATATCTTGAACAAATGATTCATCTTGGAATCTTTTGCAATGTTGGAAGGATATTTGAAAGAATATCCAGAAGGTTTACTGATTCAACTGTATTCATTTCTTGAGTATCAAACTAGAGACTAAATATCACCTTTTGGATATGGTTTCCCATGCCACTATGAAAGTTTAAGTTGAACTTTCATTTATGTGATATCGACTTCTATTCTTGAGTTTGATACCAGACTCATTATTATTGGTCAATCTTCAGATGTTACTAGAGTCCTTTAAACATATTTCACTAATCAAATTTATGTTTAAAGTCCAAGCATCTATTGATGATTGATCCAATAGTAATGCAACTATGAACACTTTGAACTTTATAACTTGTTTAGGAGAAGTTCATGGATTTAAGATCCATTTCTTGGAACTTTCTATTCCTAAATGAAAAGTTCACACTTGCTTCAAGTCTTTAGGAACTTATATTATTTCCTAAAGACTGCTTAGCTAGTTGCATCATTTAGAAAATGGAGCTCTTCTATTAGTAAGAAGAAATCTGCTAATTTTGCACAATCAAAGAAGAAAGACAGAGATGAGAAGAAAATAGAAAAGCAAAAATTGTTTTGCAAATACTATAAAGTAAATGATCATATCATCAAGAGCTATCCAAAACTGGTTGCTAAAGAGGCAAGGAAGAAAGAGGCTAGAATGGTTGTTGCCGAGGCATCTACACCCAAAATTTGAGTCTCCTGATCTTGTGCAAAATGAAGAATGGGTGTTTACTACCATTTGCAGTTTTGACCCATCTTCACATGAATAGTGTATGTCTGTAGTAGACTTAGATGTTTGGTACTTTGATAGTGGGGAAACCAAACATATTACCTCGCAACACAATTTCTTCACTTCACTTGAGCCTGCCCCTATAGAGAATACTATCACATGCACCAACAACTCCTCTTATCTTGTTATGGGAGTTGGTAAGATCATTCTGACTACTAATCATGGTAGTTCTTTTACATTATCACATGCTTTATTTGTGCCACGGATCAAGAAGAATCTGTTATTAGTTTTAGCTTTAGCCAAGATTGGCTTGGCTGTGAAAATTGTTGATGACAGATGTATAGTTCATGATCTGTCAAATGGCGATGTCGTTATTGTTTTTGGCATTTTATATCGTGGGCTGTATAAGCTCATAGACTATGAAAAATCTATGAATGATGAATCAACATGTGCAGTACATGATTCTTAGTCTATGTCAGATGCAAAGCTTTGGCATGCATGCTTTGGTCATCTGAATTTTGCTAGTTTGCTATGCCTGTAGAAATCTGAAATGGTGTCCTCTTCGTCCAAACTTGAGGCACTTGGTAAACATGTATGTGAAGGCTGTATTTTGGGCAAAGTACAACATTCCTCCTCCTCAAAAGATGGTTCAGTTCGAGCTAGTCAAAAATTGCAACTTGTTCACAGTGATGTCTATGGTCCTATGCAGACAACTTCTTTTGGGAACTATCTTTACTTAGTGACTTTCATTGATGTTTTTTTCAAGCATGCATGGGTATATCCATTGAAAGAAAAGTCCAAAGTGTATACGTGCTTCAAACAGTTTCTGGTTTTCGCTAAAAATCTATCAACATGTAAAATGAGCACCCTTCATTTTGATCAAGGGGGGAATATATGTCTTTTGAATTTAATGCATTTCTGGTTGAAGGTGGGAAAATACATCAGTGTACATTTCCGTATACACCTCAATAGAATAGAGTTGCTGAACGAAAGAACATGTCACTCGTGGAGAAGTGGAGGTGTATGGTCAAGAGTTAGGCTTTACCACAGTTTGTGGCTTGAGGCTGTTATGTATGCAACATATGTACTTAACAAGTGTCCCACTAAAACGTTCCAGTCTATCACCCCATATGAGGTTTGGCATGGTTGTAAGCCATATGCTGCTCACTTGTGTGTTTTTGGGTCTCTGGCACATGCATTAGTGTCTGAACAACAACACAGGAAATTGGATGATAAAGCAGTTAAATGTATTTTTGTTGGGTACAGTTTTGAAGCAAAGGCTATCGTTTGTATCATCCACAGACTAAATGCATATTGGTTAACAGTGATGTTTTTTTGGTGGAAGATGCTATTCATCCATTACTTTATGTACTAAGGAGACATCAACTAGCTCCACAAACATGTATGGCACTTTGCTGCCTCTTTTTACAGGTGGACGATATAGTGCTCATCCTAATGAGGCAAATTCTTAGCCTTTACATGTTTCATGTGATGATGCAGATCATTTCATTTCTGATGCACATTTACATGGTGCACTTGTTGATGAGAGAGCTGATATTAAGGAGGCAAAATCTATACCAAAATGGCTAGTGTAGACTTTGCCTGATACCAAATTAGATGCACCTCTATCATACCGTACTTGTTCAGGCTCTCATACTGCCTCTTTTACATCAGATTGCTATGCTATGGATGCCTCTAGTCTCTCTGATGAGAATGAGCCCATTTTGTTTGATGATGCACAAAATTCTAAAAATTGGATCGGTGCTATGCAATCAAAATATGATGCTATCATGAAAAATGGTACCTGATCTTTATGTGACTTGCCTCTTGGCAAGAAGGCCATTGGCACTAAGTGGGTATACAAGTTGAAGTGTAAGCTTGATGGAACAAACGATAGGTATAAGGCTAGGCTTGTTGCAAAGGGTTATGCATAGGAAAGAGGCATTTATTTAGATGAGACCTTTGCGCCTGCATGCCGAATGACTACTGTTCATAGCATCTGTGCACTTGCAGCTCATCATGGTTGAAATGTACATCAATTGGACATTAAAACTGCATTTTTGAATGAATGCTTGTATGAAGAAGTATATGTTTTTTAGCCCCGTGGATTTGTGCAAAAAGGGCATGAAAACCAAGTGTGCAAATTGAAAAAGGCATTATATGGCTTGAAGCAAGCACCACGTGCTTGATATGAAAAGATACATGCCTATCTGATTGCACATGGTTTTGAGAACAATCCAATTAAGAGCACCTTATATGCTAAGCATGTTAATGATGTGCTTCTGATCATTGTTGTGTTTGTTGATGACATGCTAGTCATTGGTCCTCATGAGAAGCATATTGCTGATTTTAAGGCTGATCTGCATGCCTCATTTAAGATGTCAAATTTGGGGCATTTGCATCATTATTCAGGCATTCAATTTATGCAAGTTGATGGTGGAATAGCTTTGTGTTAAAAAAAATATATTGACACATTATTACCATGTTTTGGCCTTGACCACTACAAACCTATTGCCACTCCTATGGGAACAGGTTTACGATTGAGTCTTCATGATGCTTGAGATGCATTTGATGCTATTCTCTATCAACGAGCTATTGGATGCTTGATTTACTTACACATTACTTGGCTAGATATTCAGTTTTTTGTCTCACAGATGAGTAGGTTTATGTATTGCCCAGGTGTCAAGCATTAGCAGGCGCTTAAGCACATCTTTCACTACTTGAGTGGTACTCGACTACTTGGATTGTTTTATCCCAAGGGGGGATCACTACCGCTAGATTTATATGCTTTTTTTGACTTTGATTGGGTTGGTTGCTATGACACTAATGTGTCCACTAGTGGATTTTGCTTCATGCTTGGTAGCTCATGTATATCTTGGTTGAGCAAGAAGAAGCCTACTATGGCCGCTTCTAGTTGTGAAGCTGAGTATAGGGCAATGTTCACAACGATTGTTGAGTGTGTGTGGCTCAAATGCTTTATGGATGATTTGGGTGTTGGCCGATCTTCTACCACCACCATCTTCACTCACAGTCAGAGCGCATTGGCATATGCGAAGAACCGTGTGTTCCATGCTTGCACGAAGCACATCGAGGTGCATTATCATTATGTCAGGGAGAGGTTCTCTATTGGAGAGATCAGCTTGGCATATGTGCCCATGCAAGATATTGGTACAAATACCAAGCCTACACATTTGGCTAGAGTTTATGTACAATTGAAGCTCCATGGAAACCATTGCTAGGAAGTTTTTTATCTTTACCATTTGTAAAATGTCATTCTTTGACTTGAAAGAATATTTGTAACTACCACTAAAATCGTGGGACTTGTTAGTTGGAAAAGTCATGACTCTACTTGAGAGAATATCTCCTGGATTGGAGGACCACTTTTAGTGAGAGCCAATGGAGGATTCAAATTCAAATTCAAATATCCTATCTATAAAAGATGTGTGAAAAAACTCGTAGGATAAGTGACTCCATTCCCGAGTTCTCCTTGACTACATTGTAAGAGAGTAAGGCTTGCATCATAGCCTATACTACTCAACATCAGTAGTCTTTGATTATTATGCCTATGATCTTGTAGAACATTGTGTTCTAATACAATAGATCAATACTTCTCATCTATGGTCTCTCTGTCATAGTCACTCATAATAGTCAACTTGTACTGCTCATACCTTAGTCGTCTATTTATCGTTTTCAATGTTCTATAGCTTTTTGGAATCAGCTCCAAGTTCTCTACGTGCGCACAAATTTGAAGATAATCCATGCAGCCAATGTGGAGAAAAGTGCGTCGAAGAACCCACTGGTCAAACTCTGCAGAGGTCCTAAAAATCGGGGGTAATGATTCAATTGCTAAATTGATTGCTCTATGTATAGTGCATCATTTTAATTGATTCCACTTGGAATCATTAGCGCATTAAGAAATTTGATATCTCCAAAAGGAATTTTGCTAATTCCTACTGTACTGGAATCACTGAGCATAACAAGCATCAGGTGTGTGAACAAAGATAGAAGGTTTTCATTAATCCTTCAACTTGGAAGTAGTCTATTTTGGTTCAATCATTTCTCACATCATTTCCAAAGTACATAGGCACTTGCATAGTGTCATTGGAAAGCTAAGAGGGCGATAGGGCTTGTACAAAGCAAGATTTGGTAGTACGTACTCATTTCTTGAAGTGTCCATCCATCTTTCCCAACAGTGGTATTAGAGCAAAGCTAAGGTAAAATGGGAGATGGTTTTCCTTCTTTCATTGATAAATTGGATAGGAACAACTATCAAGCATGGTCCTTGAGGATGAAGACATACTTGCAAGGAAGGAGACTTTATGGATACATCTCAGGAGATGAGGAGATGCCCATATTGAGAAGCAAAGGACAACCTACAAGAGAGGAGCATGAAAGAATCAACACATGGTGTGCCAAGGATGCATTAGCAAGGTCTTACTTACTTAACGCAATCTCTGATTTTTTTTCTTCCACATATTAGAAACTGTAAGACATCCCAAGAGACTTGGACAACATTTTCTTCATATTTTCTTCCAACACAAGGGCTAGGAAGAACCAATTGTGGATTGAGTTTACCACTCAAAGAAAGCAACCCAAGCAAGGCATATCAGATTATGTGACCAAAGTCAAAGATGTAGCAGATCAATTAGCAAGCATAGGAGAAGAAATTGAAGAGGAGCAGATTGTAAGACAAGTAATCAATGGTATTAAAGCTGATGAAAAATGGGAGAGCTTCACAACTGCCATGGACTTGTACATGGGCATGCAGATTCTAGACCTTACAACTCTCATGGGGCAACTCTTTACCCATGAAGCCAAGCTCAACAAGAATGGAGATTCATCAAGAGGTAATAGCTCTTCTACCCTATACATTGATAACAGTAAGTCCAAAGAGAAAGGGAAAAACAAGAAGATTGAGGATGAAGGAGCTACCTCCCAAGCCAACTATGCAGGGAGAGGTAGAACCTCAAGAGGAAGGGGCAGAGGTACGCAAGATAGGGGGAGACATTATAACTCCTCACCATGTAATATTTGTGGATTTTCAAACCATACTACAAATGAGTGTTACAGGAACTTCAAGAATCAAAGAGGTAGAGGTTATCAAAGAGGTGGATATACACAATCAAGAGGAATATTCAATCATCATCAAGGATACAATAACAACTACAACAACAACTACAATAACAACTACCAAGGAGGCTACAAATCAAGGAAAGACTATTACAACTACATAGAGGATCAAGAGGATTCTCTTTTGATTATGAATATGACTTCAAAACTAGGTATAAATGATGACCATCTATTCTACATTGACTCAGGATGCTCAAACCATGTGGTAGGAAATGTAGCTCTTCTCTCTGACCTTGAGGAACCAAAGGGTAAGCATCAGGTACAAACAGGTGATGAAACCAAGCACTAAGTGACTAAAGTAGGAAATGTTAAGACCTCTAATGGAAATAAGAATCTGTTGAGCAAGGTTCTATATGTACCTACAATTTTCAAGAATTTGATGAGTGTTGGACAGATTGTGGAAAAAGGTTTGCAGGTCAAGTTCAACCAATATGGAGCATTTGTGGAGGATCCCCAACATGGATTCAAAAGAATTGCCAAAGGAGAAAAGACAGGTAGATTATTCACTTTTGAACTTGAAGATACAAGGGACATTGCACTTTATAGCTACAAATATCAAACATTATCAGAGCTTGAAATATGGCACAAGAGATTAGGGCATGTTGGTAAAAGAACCTTAAAACAAATATGTAGAGATCAATGTGTGCTTGGGATACCTAATGTATCCAAGCAACACATGATTTATAAATGTGGTGCTTGTCAGTTTGGAAAATCTCACAGGTTACCCTTCTCAAGGAAAGGCTACATGCATGAGGACTACCTAGAACTTGTCCATACAGATGTATGGGGACCAACTAAGGATCCCTCAATTTCGGGATCAAGGAATTATGTATTTTTCATTGATGATTTCAATAGGTGTAGTTTCTTATATTTTATGAAGCACAAAGATGAAGTATTTAGTTGCTTTAAAAAGCATCTTGCACGTGTTGAGAACCAAACAGGAAGAATTCTAAAGAGACTAAGGTCAGATGGAGGAGGTGAGTACTTCTCAAATGAGTTTGATGCATTCTTATAGGACAGAGGAATCGAGAGAGAAATCACAAGGTATATACCTGAGCAAAATGGGGTGGTAGAGAGGAGAAATAGATTAATTGTTGAAACAGCTAGGTCAATGTTAAATGAAAAAAAATTACCAAATTTCTTGTGGGCAGAGAGTGTATCTACTGCTACTTATCTTGTAAACAGGTTACCATCCAAATCTCTTGATGGGATGACTCCATATGAAGCATGGCATGGTAGAAGACTTTCACTTGATCATTGCAAGATCTTTGGATGTGTTGCTTATGTGCATATCCCTTCACAAATAAGAGGTAAGCTAGACCCTAAGGCAGAGAAGTGCATCTTCATAGGGTATGACTTGAATCAGAAAGGATGCATGTTCTACAATCCTTGAAACAAGGGATTCATGGTTAGTAGATATGTTGTCTTTGATGAGAATGACTCTTGGTTTGAAAGTGAATGCAGGAAAGTAAAGCTACCTTTTGACTTGGAAGAGGAGTTTCCAAGCCTCAGGAAGGAGGAGCCTAATCAAATTGAAGACATCAACTCAGATGATGAGGACATCATCAACTTAGAAGAATTCAAGGCATGGAAGTCCAAAGGCAAAGTCAAACTGAAGAAGTTAGAAGATATAACTGAATAATCCAACCAAGCAATCAGAAGATCACAAAGGGAGAGCAAGAAGCCAATCAGATATGGATATGACACTTCCTTAGTTACTAAGCACTCTGTTTATCTTGCAAAAGACTTGTCATTTGAAGAGCCATCATCCTATGAAGAGGCAAAGTCCAAGTCAGAATGGAAAGAGCTATGGATGAGGAAATTGAAGCACTCAAGGAGAGTGATACTTGGGAACTAGTACTAAAGAAGGAGTCTATGAAGGTAATTGGCTCTAGATGGATCTATAAGATCAAAAGGAATTCTGATGGATCAATAAGCACGTACAAAGCTAGACTTGTGGATAAGGGTTATGCACAAACCCAAGGAGTTGATTACGAAGAAACCTTCTCACCTATGGCCAAAATGCCAACCATCAAAGTATTGATAAGTGTGGCTGCATCAAAGAATTGGAACATGTATCAATTGGATGTAAAAAATGCATTTCTAAATGGCTGGATTTCAGAGGAGGTGTAAATGTCTCAACCTCTTGGCTATGAGGATCCAAGCAAGGTAACATATGTATGTAAATTGAACAAAGCTCTTTATGGATTGAAGCAGGCACCTAGGGCATGATAGGTTGACTACATACCTTCAGGACCAAGGATTCATCATGAGTAAAGCAAATACTTCTTTGTTTGTTAAGAGGAGAAATTCATAGGTAATATACCTATGTGTATAAGTTGATGATATCATACTCATAGGTGATGATGCTAATGGCATCAAGCAGATCAAGAATAAGATGATGCAGGAGTTCAAATTAGTGACCTTGGATCACTAAAATATTTTCTTGGACTTGAGTTAGTCTATACTAACTCTGGAATTTATATTACTCAGAGAAAGTATATACAAGACATGTTAAAGAAGTTTCAATTGCAAGATGCCAAGATAGCAAGTACTCCAATGGAGGTAAACCAAAAGTTAAGTGCTCATGAAGGTAATGTGCTTGAGAATATTGCAGATTACCAAAGCATAGTGGGAAGCTTCAACTATGCTACATTGACAAGGATTGATATTGCTTAAGCAGTAAATGTTTTACGTCAATTTATGCACAAACCTAGGACACCTCATTTTGAAGCTGTCATGAGGATTTTGAAGTACCTTAAGGGAACTCAAAATCAAGGACTATACTTTCCTTATACCTCAGACTTGGACATCAAGATATATTCAGATGCAGATTGGGGAGGTTGCAAAGATGATAGAAGGAATACCTTAGGATACCTATCTTTTGCAGGTGATAAACCTATATCGTGGTCTTCAAAGAAGCAACCTACTGCTGTTTTATCTTCTATAGAGGTAGAGTATAGAGGATTGGCTAATGCTACTCAGGAGGCCATATGGATCAGATTGTTATATATAGATTTGGGTTTGCATACTACATCTCCAATGATTTTTGGAGATAATACAAGCTCACTACTGTTGGAGATAGACGTCTGCGGAAGCACGTGAATAACACAAGGAAGAAGAAGAAGCTTGGAATAGAACACACAATACTGAATGTATTACTAGAGAATGTACAAAGATAAGTAGCCCTTTAGGGCAATAGGCATATATACAAGCCGGGGGGAAAAAACCTCCTAAAGAGGAAAAAAAGTGCCTCGGCGGTCCTAGAGTGTTCACACACATCACTACCTAAATATATCAACAAATCCCCCCTGAGAGTGATGCGGTGAACAAGGAGCTGGCACTCATGTATAAGGAAGTGCCAAGCTATGTGGAAATCACTCCACAAAAGGAAGTAAGCCTAAAGCTTTGCGGAAAGCTTCAAACTTCTCCCTAGGTAGAGCCTTCGTGAAAAGGTCTACAATGTTCTCCTGCGTGGGCACATATGCCAAGCTGATCTCCCCAGCAGAGAACCTCTCCCTGACATAATGATAATGCACCTCAATGTGCTTAGTGCAAGCATGGAACACAGGGTTCCTCGCAACTGCCAATGCGCTCTGACTGTCAATGAAGATGGTGGTGGCAGAAGAATGACCAACACCCAAATCAGCCATAAGGCGTCTGAGCCACACACACTCAACAGTCACTGTGAAAGCTGCCCTATATTCAGCCTCACAACTGGAAGTGGCCACAGTACGCTGCTTCTTGCTCAACCAAGATATACATGAGCTACCATGCATGAAGCAAAAGCCACTAGTGGACACACGAGTGTCATAGAAACCAGTCCAATCAGAGTCAGAAAAAGCATGCAAATCTGGCGGTAGTGATCCCCCCTTGGGATAAAACAACCCAAGTAGCCGAGTCCCACTGAAGTAGCGAAAGATGCGCTTAACCACTTGCCAATGCTTGACTCCTGGGCAATGCATAAACCTGCTCATCTATGAGACATCAAACTAAATATCTGACCAAGTAATGCATAAGTAAATCAAGCATCCAACAGCCTCCTGATAGAGAATAGCATCAAATGCATCTCCAGCATCATGAAGACTCAAACGTAAACCTGTTTCCATAGGAGTGGGAATAGGCTTAGAGTCTTCAAGGCCAAAACACTGCAATAATGTGTCAATATATTTCGTTTGACATAGAGCCATTCCACCATCAACGTGCATAAACTGAATGCCCAAATAATGATGCAAATGCCCCAAATCAGACATATCAAATGAGGCATCCAAATCAGCCTTAAAATCAGCAATATGCCTCTCATGAGGACCAGTGAGCAGCACGTCATCAACATAAACCACAATGATCAGAAGTACATCATTAGCATGCTTAACATATAAGGTGCTTTCAGTTGGATTGTTCTCAAAACCATGTGCAATCAAATAGGCATGTATCTTCTCATACCAAGCATGTGGTGCTTGCTTTGAACCATATAATGCCTTCTTTAACCTGCACACTTGGTTTTCATGCCCTTTCTGCACAAAGCCATGGGGCTGAAAAACATACAATTCTTCATGCAAGTCACCATTCAAAAATGTTGTTTTAATGTCCAACTGATGTACATTCCAACCATGATGAGCTGCAAGTGCATAGATGCTCCGAACTGTAGTCATATGACATGTAGGTGCAAAGGTCTCATCAAAATCAATGCCTCTTTCACGTGCATAACCCTTTGCAACAAGCCTAGCCTTATACCTGTCAACTGTACCATTGGGTTTACGCTTCAACTTGTATACCCACTTAGTGCCAATGGCCTTCTTGCCAGGAGGCAAGACACATAAGACCAGGTACCATTCTTCATTATAGCATCATATTCAGATTGCATAGCAGCCATCCAATTTTCTGAATTTTGTGCTTCATCAAAAGAAACAGGCTCATTCTCATCACAGAGACTAGATGCAGCCATAGCATAGCAATCTGATGCAAAGGAGGCACTATGAGAGCCTGAACAAGTACGATATGACAAAGCTGCATCTATTTTGTTGTCACGCAAAGTCTGCACCAACGATTTTGGCATAGTTTTTGCCTTCTCAATATCAACTCTCTCATCAATAAGTGCATCATGTAAATCTACATCAGAAATGGAATGATCTGCATCATCATACGAAACTTGCAAAGGCTAAGAAGTTGCCTCATTAGGACCAGTACTAGACTGTCCACCTGTAAAAAGAAGCATCAAAGTATCATACATGTCTTTGGAGCTAACAGATGTCTCCTTAGTACATGAAAGCAATGGCTGAATAGCATCTTCCACAAAAACAACATCACGGCTAACTAGAATGCGTTTATTCTATGGATGATACAGACGATAGCCTTTACTTTCAGAATTGTACCCAACAAAAATACATTTTACTACCTTATCATCCAATTTTCTGCAATGTTGTTTAGGCACTAATGCATATGCCAAACAAACAAAAACATGCAAATGAGCAACAGATGGTTTGCGATCATGCCAAGCCTCATATGGAGTGATAGATTGCAGTGCTTTAGTGGGACACGTGTTCAGTACATATGCTGCACACATGACAACATCAAGCCAGAAACTATGTGGTAATGCTTGACTCTTGACCATATACCTCGCCATCTCCATTAGAGACTTGTTCTTCCGTTCAGCAACTCCATTCTGTTGAGGTGTATACGGCACTGTACACTGGTGTTTTATCCCACGTTCAGCCAGAAATGCATTAAAATCAGAAGACATATATCCCCCCCCTCGATCTGAACGGAGAGTGCCCATTTTACATGTTGACAGATTTTCAGCCAAAACCAAAAACTGTTTGAAGCACATGAACACTTCGGAGTTTGCCTTCAATGGATATACCCATGCATGCCTTGAAAAATCATTAATGAAAGTCACGAAGTAAAGATAATTTCCAAAAAAGGGTGTCTGCATAGGACCACAGACATCACTACGTACAAGCTGCAATTTTTGAGTAGCCTGAACTGAACCATCTTTTGGAAATGAGGAACGATGCATGTTGCCCAAAATACAGCCTTCACAAACATGTTTTCCAGGTGCCTCAAGCTTGGGCAAAGAGGACACCATTTTCAGATTTCTACAGGCGTAGCAAACTAGCAAAATTCAGATGACCAAAGCGTGCATGCCAAAGCTTTGCATCTGACATAGCCTGAGAATCATGAATTGCACATGTCGGATCATTCAAAAATCTTTCATAGTCTATGAACTTATACAGCCCACGACATAAAATGCCAAAAGGAATAATCACATTGCCATTTGACAGATCATGAACTATACACCTATCATAAACAAATTTCACAACCAAGCCAATCTTGGCTAATGCAGAAACTCATAACAGATTCTTCTTGATCCCTGGCACAAATAAAGCATCTGACAAAGTGAAAGAACTACCATCAGCAGTAGTCAAAATGATCTTACCAACTCCCATAACAGGATAAGAGGAGTTGTTGGTGCATGTAACAGTATTCCCTGTAGGGGGTAGGCTCGAGTGAAGAGAAGAAACTGCGCGGTGAGGTAATATGTTTGGTCGCCCCACTGTCAAAGTACCAAACATCTGAGTCTATTGCAGACATGCACTACTCATGAGAAGATAGGTCAAAACTACAAATAGTAGTAAACGCCCATTCTTCTTCCTGCACAAGATTAGCAGACTTTGTTTTTGGTGTAGAGGCTTCTGCAACAACCATTCCAGCCTCTTTCTTCTTTGCCTCTTTTGCAATCAATTTTGGACAGCTCTTTATGATATGATCATTCCCTTTACAGTACTTACAGAACAATTTCTGCTTTTCTAATTTTTTCTCATCTTTGTCTTGGTTCTTCGAATGTGCAGCATTTGCAGATTTCTGCTTACTAGTAGAAGAGCTCCATTTTCCTTTGCCCTTCTGACTAGCCAGGAAAGCTTGATTTGCAACACGCATAATGGACCTGTTCTGCCTGGATTGATCTTCTTGCAACATAACAGATAGTAACTCCTCAAATGACAAGGCATTTGGATTGCCTTTCATCATCAACTGAAGAGTAGAAGCAAAACTCTGGTATGAATCAGGAAGACCATTGAGAACGGTCTGCACAAGTGAGCTATCTGGTATAACCTCATCAACAGAAATCAACCATTCCTTCAAGTCTTCGATCTTTGTTAGGAAACTGTCCATAGAATCACCTTCATTCATGTGCTCACTCTCCAACTGTTTTCAGAGGTAAGAAACACGAGCCTCATTCCTAGATTGGTACAATGTGGTAAGTGTATCCCAAGCATCCTTAGCTGTTCTGCAAGAGCGAATATGAGGAATAATGGCACGTTTGACAGACAAAGCTATCAATGCATGTGCCTGGGCATCTCTGCCATCCCAACAAATTTGCTCTGTAGTAGGTGCAGTAGAAACAGCAGCACGAATAGGAATCTGCACAATATCATCTTCGACACCATCTCCATCAGCTCCAACACCTGTATTTGCAGTACCTTTTGTTACAGGTGTAACAGGACGTCTTTCAACACCCTACACAATGTTCCACAATCCTTTTGCAACCAATACGTGTCGCATCATATAAGCCCATAATGGGTAGTTGGTACCATCCAACTTATCCTCAACAGCCAACATACGGAATACATCACTGCTTTCAGCCATGGCCGATGACTAAAAATACCTTGATGCAGAAAATTGACTGTATCTTAAAAAGTTGAACAAAACTACTGAGACGAATTCTGCTAGACCTGTAGCAGACTTTGAGATGCTTATACTGGCGAACAGAAACTGGTATATACCTTTGGCACAAAAAGATGAAATAGCCTGCACAAGCACTATGATAGTGTGTTTGGAGGCCGAAACGAGCTCAGATCGCGATTTCGGCACCACACAACAAAGATGTTTTGATCTCGAAAACACGGTGAGTATGCTCACCAAAATTCGTGCAATTTTGAGACTGCAATCGGAGGAGTGTCGACGGCACCCTAGATGAAGCGACGACCTGCTATGATACCAATTGTTGGAGATAGATGCCTGCGGAAGCACGCGAACAACACAAGGAAGAAGAAGAAGCTTGGAGTAGAACACACAATACTGAATGTATTACTAGAGAATGTACAAAGATAAGTAGCCCTTTAGGGCAATAGGCGTATATACAAGCCGGGGGAAAAAAACCTCCTAAAGAGGGAAAAAAGTGCCCCGGCAGTCCTAGAGTGTTCACACACATCACTACCTAAATATATCAACAACTACATCTTGCACCAAATCCTATTTATCATGCTAGGACCAAGCATATAGAGGTCCACTATCATTATGTGAGAGAGAAGCTATTGAGCAAGGAAATTCAGTTTGCTTATGTATCAACTAATATGCAATGTGCAAACTTGTTGACTAAAGCATTAGATGGTACAAAACTTTGTAGGGGTAATGATTCAGTTACTAAATTGATTGCTATGTGTGTAGTGCATCATTTTAAGTGATTCCACTTGGAATCATTAGCTCATTAAGCTAACTTGATATCTCCAAAAGGAAGCTTTCGAATTCCTACTGTACTGGAAGCAATGAGCATAACAAGCAGCAGGTGTGAACAAAAATAGAAGGTTTTCATTAATCCTTCAACTTGGAAGTAGTCTGTGTTGGTTCAATCATTTCTCACATCATTTCCAAAGTACATAGGCACTTGCATAGTGTCATTGGAAAGCTAAGAGGGCCTACAAATCAACTCCAAAGCAAGAAGGGGCTGGTACAAAGCAGGATTTGGCAGTACCTACTCATTTCTTGAAGTGTCCATCCATCTTTCCCAACACAAGAGAACATTGCAGACCTTTTCACAAAGGCTCTGCCTAGGGAGAAGTTTGAAGCTTTCCACAAGGCTTTGGGCTTACTTCCCTTTGTGCATTGATTCCACATAGCTTGGCACTTCCTTATACATGAGTGCCAGCTCCTTGTTCACTGCATCACTCCTAGGGGGAGATTTCTTGATATATTTAGGTAGTGGTGTGTGAACACACTAGGACCATCGAGACACTTTTTTCCCTCTTTAGGAGGTTCCCCCCCCCCCCCCCCCCCGCTTGTATGTAAGCTTATTTCCCTAATGGGTTACTTATCTTTGTATATTCTAGTGGTAATACATTCAATATTGTGTGTTGTGTGCCAAGCTTCTTCTTCTTCCTTATGATGTTGGCATGCTTTCACAGACCTTAAACTCCAACAATATTTTTTGTTTTATCATGGGTAATTATTGATGGCTATAAAAAGCCACGTGGTAGCACATAACATAATAATCAAATCATACATGTGTTGCTCTTGGAATTAGGAGGTGGAAGTGCTATTATGTCATATCTTTTACACACTTGCATGTGTGTTTTGTTGTTGTGAAGCTACTGATTTTCTATTGTACACTATTTTCTTGTTGTACCAATGTAATTGCAGCCATCTACATCAAGTGGAGAAATTCTTGTAGCTATCTACATTAGAGGATAGAGTTTTTATATCATATGTCACCCTATTGTCCATCATTTTTCCTATACAAATACCCTATTCCTATACCTTTATATATTCCATACCCTATTCCTACCCTATTCCATATATATATACATATATATATATATATATATATATATATATATATATATATATATATATATATATATATATATATATATATATATATATATATATATATATATATATATATATATATATATATATATATATGTATGTGTGTGTGTGTGTGTGTGTGTACACACACACATTGTAGATAGTCATTCTTTCTAGTTCCAACATGCATAGCATTCATGCATTTCATGCTTTTATGTCCCTTTTCATGAACAAACATACTTCATGTGCTTCATTTTATGCATCATCATGGTTTTCCACATTGAATAAATTTTTTAATGAAAGATGAGCTTGATATGTGCATAAAAGAAATCCCTAGACTTGAATTTTTTCGTTCACTTGATTCTTTTGTAAAGGAAAATGCACATACATTCATTCCTTTCCGTGCGGAGTAAAAGAAACTTAATTTGTATGCAAGTAAGTGCTTGAAGTGCTAACTCCCCTTTTTATACATATGTGCATAATGAGAAATTATAAATGAATCAATTATCAATTAGTTTACTAGATACCCGATCGTTGTTAAGGTTCTTATTGTTTGGATAGATGTTGAAAATTTCTCTTCATTTGGTTCTTTATGGAAGCTTCTTTGGATGTTTTTGCCTACATATTATCATCTAATCCTTTATTCTCTTGACCATTCTCATATTACTCTCCAATCTTTGTTTCGCCTTTTGTATTTGGGGATCTAATTGTGGTATGAGCTGACATCCTCCTTTTTATAAAACTCCATGGTGAGTTTTCAAAATCATTATAGCTATCTTCTTTAGGTCCATTAATCATATTAGATATTTTATCTTCTTCAATTTGTTTCCTATATTTTAGGTCTTCATTCACCTAGTAAAAACCCTTTCCTACCATACAAGAGCATTATATAATCAAAAGTAACATCCATTCAGAATCCTATGTCCTTTTTCATTGGCTATAACACCTCTAGCCTTGTTTATAAGAAATATTTCCAACAAGCACACCTTTCTCTTCCATGGGATGTAGTTTCCACTGTTGTTCATCTCATATGTAAATATAACAACTAAATAAAATACTCTAAGATAAAATGGATTGCGTTTTTTTACATGCAATACATCATACGGTAGATGAATGTATTTTAGTTGTGGGATCCCTATTCATAAGATTAAAAGAAAAAACTTCACTACATATTCCCAATTGAAGTTGGGTAGATTCATGACATTGAGTAGAGCCATTGTTGTCTTTGCAATAAACTATTTTTACTCTTAGCTACACCATTTTGTTTAGGGTCATGCATACATGTCACCTCCATTTTCATGTCTTCTGGTGATAAGAGTGTTGGAAGTGAGGTGGGCCCTTATCATAATATACATAGGTTTATAGGATCTTCCAAAAATGAACCTTAGCATATACACCTTAAGAATAAAAAAGAGATGAGTGAGAGATAGAGAGAGAATAGAAAAGATTTCCAAGTGTAACAATAAGCTGGAATGCTTACCTACACTATCTTAATATTAATGTCAAATTACAATGTGTAGATGATACAAAACTCAATGTATGCTGAAATTGGATACAAAATTTGAATCTAGGTAGAATTTTGGGAATTAGATACAAAAGTTTGTGTGTAAAGTCCCCGAGAGGTATGTAGAAAGTGTGTGTGAGAGAATGGAGTGAATATGAACAATTTAAAACTGTTTTGTTGCAATCACTGATTCTAAAATTAGGTTTCTAGAAATCCTAAATAAAAAACTGATGACCTAACAAGTGAGAAATTGAATTTTGACTTTCTACTCATAATAAGTCAACAAGATGCTGATGGTTGGCTGCCAAATTCTCCTTCAATACTACACTAAATGTAGAGCTCACCTCCTCCAAGTGTAGAAAAGCTCCAAATTGAGCACTTGATCTTTGAAAGATGATGAATGATGCCTTGAAGTTACCCCAAGACCGTCCTTACAGGTTTATGATTGCCTTATAATGTTTTCTCAAAAAGCTACACAAAAAGCATAGATCACATGTGAAAAGCACTTTCGTTTAAATTTTGCGATCAACTTTTGTTATCACTAAATTTTGATTTCCGGGATGATTTGGGCTGCAATCTCATAATCTACACATGAGACGGACATGAGAATATGCTTTCCTTGACCTATAGGCCAAGAGGAATCCAAATATGTAAAAATCCCTTTTCGAGAAAAATTAAGGGTTAGGGTTTTCTACTATTCTAGACCTCTCATGACTAAATGTTATATACAAAATGGAAGCTCTCTTCAAGTACTATCTAATGGGCTAATAAAAAAAATTTCGACTTTTTGTAACTAAAATTTGGCTTACCCAAAAATTAGGGTTGCTAGAAATTAGGGTTTTGTGCTATTCTCACATTGTTTCCAACAATCCCCCTTCAATGTAATAATGATACAAGGTTCAAAAATTTGCAAAACTTTGGATATATCTATAAAAGTTTGGATCTTTGTAAAACTTCAGAGCTTTGCAAAACTTTGAATCTTTGAAAATATGTCACTTAATTGCTTTTCAATGAACCTTGAGTGGACTATGCATGAATCTGGATACTTGACAATCTTCAAATTGAATGTTAGGACATGCATTACATAAATAGATCAAGCAACCAATTGCTTGAATACACAAAGTAGCATCAAAAGATTTTGAATCTACTTTTGCTTGTAATGACATATTAACATCCATAGGTGTTTGCATATCCTTCGAATCTGCCATCTCAAACCTTTCCAATAATTTCTCAATGTATTTTTGTTGTGTTATGTAGATACACTTATTCTTGTATATGAACTAAATCCCAAGATAATAATGCAAAATACCTAAATCATTCACATCAAATGTATGCATAAGGTGTGCTTGAAAATACTGAAGGTCTGAATCCTTGGTACATGTCATGAACATATCATCAACATATATGATAATAATAATCGGAACATCTTTCTCATCTTTAACATAAAGAGTAGGACCTACATCTAAGTTTTCAAAACCAATAGATAGAAGATAGAGATGTATCTTTACGATGCTCTTGGTGCTTTCTTTAAACCATACAATGCTTTGATAAGCTTGCATACTAAATGCTCTTTAATTGTTTCTTCAAAACCTTTTGACTTTTGAATGTAGGTATCTTCATGAAGATCACCATCAAGAAATGTAGTCTTGATATCTAACTGGTATACATTCCAACCAAAGAATGCAACAAGAGAAAGTAGTGTTCTGATTACTATCATTCTAGAAGTAGGTGAAATAGTTTCATCATATAAAATTTGTTTCTTTTGTGCATAACCTTTGACTACTAACCTTGCTTTAAACATGTGAATGGTACCATATGCTTTTCTTTTGATTTTGAAGATCCACTTAACACCAATTGCTTTTTTACCTTTTGGTAACTCACAAAGCTTCCATGTTTGATTCTTATGAATAGAATCAATGTCTTCTTGCATAGCTTTCTTCCATACAGGATTTCGTAGTGCATCTTTAGCATTAGCCGGATCATTCTCAACTAAAGTTAGTGCTAACATGTTATGCATCTCAAAATTTCCTATGTAATTTACATGATCTACTTGTTCTATCCTTGTCAAACTTTGGGTCCCTCTTGTGAAGCTCTTTATACGACTATCCTTCCAAGTTTGATATAGCCACCTTAATGTATTCTTGAAAAGTGATGAATCTTCTTCTAGTTCTTCAGTATCTCTTTCTTTAGGAAATTTGCAACCTTCTTCAACTTCATAAGTTGGAACATCAAGAGATACTGATGATGGACTAGGTACTGATGAAGGTAATGAAATTCTCTCTTCACCTTTATCAAGTGCATATTTTAGGGTTTGAGAAGGTTCATCACCCCCCTTGTATGGCTGAATGTAAGAATCCAAATCCCCTCTAAAAAATGTATAATCATCTATCTTTATGAAATCTAGAATCTCTGCCATCTTATCATAAATCTGACCTTTTGAAATATATGTGTTGCGTGAGAGTAGGATATTACCTGTTTCTAGAACATAGAATCTATATCCTTTGCTTTCAATAGCATAACAAATGAAAAAATTTTGATGGATTTTATATCAAGCTTACCACGATCCTTCTTCTCAATGTGGAAATAAGCTTGAGAACTAAAAACTTTGAAGTAACTCACATTGGGTTTCTTCCCACAATAAGCTTAATAAGGTGTGATAACCTTTAAAGATTTTAAGATGCTTCTTGAAAGGAAGTTTGTGAATCTTTCCTTCAAGACATCCTTCACATGATTCTACATCATCTAGTAAAGCAAAAGTAGGCAAACTCTCCACCATTCCATGATCTTTGATATGCTTGAGAGCTCTGTAACTGATATGACCAAACCTAGCATGCCACAACTTCATGTTCTTCTTGGGTGTAGAACACTTAGCAACATTAGCATGACTAATTTTTCATAACATAAACATGCCACTTCTATTTTCTCCTTGAAGTAGACAATGCCACTCACTAGGTGAGAGGATCTAAAATGATTCTTTCTTAAAAACAACTTTAAAACCATCTGACAAGAAAGCAGATATAGAGAGAAAATTCTTCTTCACTTGCAAAACATAAGGAACATTAGAAATTATGAAATTTCCACCTGCTCTTGACTTTAGGCTCATTTAAGTAGTGAATCTTCTTATAGTTCTTTGGTATCTCTTTCTTCTAGAACTTCTTCATAAGTTGGAACATCAAGAGCTATTGATGATGGACTAGGTACTAATGTAGGTAACAAAATTCTCTCTTCACCTTTATCAAGTGCATCTTTTAGGGTTTGAGATGGTTCATCACCCCCTTCTATGGATGAATGTAAGGATCTAAATTCCTTCTAACAAATGCATAATCATCTGGAATCTCTATCTTCTTATCTTAAATATGGCCTTCTAAAATATATGTGTTGCATGAGAGTAGGATACTACCTATTTCTAGAACATAGAATCGGTATCCTTTGCTTTCAATAGCATAACAATAAAAAACAACTTGAACGGCTTTTACATCAAGCTTACCACAATCCTTCTTCTCAATGTGGACATAATATGGAGAACCAAAAACTTTGAATTATCTCACATTGGGTTTCTTCCCATAATAAGCTTCATAAGGTGTGATAAGATTTAATGATTTTGTGGAAGACTTATTAATAATGTGATTAGTTGTATGTACTGCATCAACATACAATCGTGCTATGCATCATCTCAACAAGTATCCTATTCTTTTTCTCTACAACACCATTGTGTTTTGGAGTGTAAGCAATAGTGAGTTGATGAGAGATACCTTTGTCTTCAAGAAAAGACTTAACGTCTTTTGACATGTACTCTCCTCATCTATCACTTCTCAAAATCTAAAATTTTTGACTCACTTTCTTTCTCAACCAGAGTTAAGAACTTCTTAAAGGTATGAAAGACTTTTCCCTTTGCTTTAAGACCATAAATCCATAAATATCTCAAAAATCATCAATGAAAGCAATGACATACATGTAATCTTGAATGGAATCCATTGTCATAGGACCATTCAAATCTGAATGAATAATTTGCAACTTCCTTGTGGCCATGATGTATCCATGCTTCTTGAAAGGAATTTTGTGAAGCTTTCCTTCAGTACATCCTTCACATGATTCTACATCATCCAGTAAAGCAAAAGTAGGCAAACTCTCCACCATTCCATGATCTTTGATATGCTTGAAAGCTGTGTAACTGGTATGCAACAACAAACATTCAAATTCTATTTTCTACTTGAAGTAGACACTACTTCTCATTAGGTGAGAGGATCAAACATGACTCTGTTAAAAGTGCTCTTTTCCACCACAGACACTTTAAAGTTCTTTTTGGGTTCTTGGGGATGGTAGGGATCTGATAAATCAGAGGTCCTGTATCTTATTTTCCCATTTAACTCAACAAGTAAGCAATACGTTATTACCTAGTATCGAATTCTCTATACAGGTTTATTGTTCATACTTTGTTTAAGTTTTTTCACAGTAGGTAACGCAAGCATTAATAATTATCGTCGCACAGACTTGTTATTGATAACATAACATTACTGTGTTAATCACAAATTAATGTAACTTAACAAAGTAAGAGTTACAGTACTCAAACTTTAAGAACGCTGCACTACGACGTCTCCACAGGCCGCAAATCACCCAAACAAAGAGTCTAACGATCCCGTCTCCTCGCTACTGGAGAACCACCATAATGTCTTTTCATTAATTGATAAAAAGGGTACAACACTTCGCTACGACCTTTTGGTATGTGCGGTATAGGAAAATATAAATTACATAATGCCAATCCGACGGCCTTACACTGGCACGCACGGTGGACATGAACCTGCAACGCAAACAAAATCAAGGCTCGTCTACGATGCCTTGGATATACATGGTTCTAGCTAATTTGAAGGTTCTAGAAATCTTCTGTTTTAGCGAATCCAACATCAGTTTGAGTGTTTCCTGCTCTACCAGCTATGCATCAGTTCGAACTGAACTGGCGGCAATTACTTGACTCATCAAAACTTCAGCCTGGGTCTGCAAAAATGCCTCTTGCAAATAAAAGTCATTGACAAGGGCTGCATCTCGACTCAGTCTCATATCATTAATTTGATTATCAATTCTTGATAGTCGGTCTGCTTGAACTCCCAACTATTTTTCTCTTCTCTCCAGCTCCTGAGCTTGATATTGAATTGTCTGGTAATACACATCTCTTTCCTTCTTAATCCCTTCTATCTCCTTTTGAATTTGAATAGTCAGACTCGTCTTGGCTTTAAGAGCAGAATTTGCCTGAAACAAATCGGCAGTTACGGTCTGGAGTTCTGCAGTAGTTTGCTGAGCTAAATTGGCCATCTCCTGTCCTCTCTGCACAACTTCATCAAGCTGGATTCGAGTTTCTTCCAACAAATTTCCAATTGCCAGTCTAGCGTCTTCTTTATCCTGTACTAGTTGTTTTAACTGAGTGATCTCTTCATCACGAGCTGTTAGCAAAACATCCTTGGCTTTTAATTCGGCCAATGCTGCATCGCGCTAAGCAATGACTGTGTCTTGTTCTGCAAGCCTTGCTTGAAGCTGCTGAAGTTGCATCTGTAAAGTATGGTTTTTTGCTTTAACAGCATCTGCTTCCTCCTATAGTGGGGCAATATCAGCTTCGAGAACATCAACCTTGTGTTGCAGCTCCTGTCTAATATTGTCAGTGGCCATCTTCATTTGCATTGGTAACTGCTGCGAGAATTAGATCAACAGGCGACCCATAGACTCGAGTTCATGAAACATGGGGGTTGGAACCAGAAGGGTAGGAAGGGATTGGGATGTAGAAGCAGAGAACAGATGAGGGGAAGATGGTGGAGAATAGGCGGGAGAAGAAGATGGAGAACTAGGGACTCCGGGAACAATAGGCTGGACTGGGGTAATTGGCACAGTAATATTCATGTTGGAAGGAAGTGGGATAAGAAGATTAGGCACCAACACGATTCCGGTGGGCTGCTGCGTTGTTGCTTCAGTTCTGTCAATGACAACATCAACCAAAGCAATCACTTCATTGACAATCTCAATAACAATGGCATGCACATCATCTTGGGTTTGTTGTTGTGAATCCTCCCTAGAAGAAATTTCTTCAGATTTGGTGGTGGATGCACTTTGTTCCTGCTGCTGATTCTGAGAAGAAGGACCAGAAGACTCCACGTGAATTGAAGTGACGGTGTCGTGCAATACCTCTTCTTCATGGCCAACATTGGAGCCTTGCACCTGGCTCTCAGACGGACTTATACGGGTGCGTTTTCGGCGAAGAAGTTGGAAAAGGTCTTCATCCTCATCCTCCTCATTTTCGAGCACTTGAACAGAGTCTTCATGGAACAGGATAGGAGCGGTTGGAGGTGGTTGCACGGCTTGGAGTACTGGAAAAAGAAAGGTAAGGATATGGGGTAAATGAGAGCGTGGAAGATCACCCTTATTAACGTGTTTAATAACCATAACACATTCACGGTGAATGCGTCGGAAATAAAAAGATGCAAAATTGACAGACTCATGAGAAGCCATGTCAATCATCGAGTAAAAGGGACGCAAAATCCCGTAGGTATGTTTTTGCAAATTCAAGATAGCAACTAAAAATTGCAATGCGGTACGTTCCGGATCAGGGCGACACAGAATGGTGTACTCATTAGATGAGTGCCGTGGGAATAACGTGGTCATGGTAGCGACAGGAAGGAGAGGACCATTCTCCAATCCATCCCGAGGAAGTCGGAAGGCATCGGCAAACGAGGCCAGAGTGATCACTACGCGTGTCGGTAAGCAAAGGATAGGCCAACTCTGCTCCGTAGCAGGTGTGGCAGCGATAGCGGCAATAATCTGTGCATAAAATGGGTGACACTCCACTGAATGCCAAGGCAATTCAGCAAAGTTCAAGAGGCCACGAATATGCAAATACTCACTCACTTCAGGGGTGAGTCCTTCACAGAAGGTAGCGACATTGGCAAGTGCTTCCATGACGCGCAGGCGAAAGCACAAGAACATGGAGAACACAGAAAACACAGAACACAGAAACACACAGGTACAATAGCGATTAACGGTGAAAGAATTAAGATTAAGTAGACACACGACAACGTGAGATGATCGAAAATCCTAATCATCACGCGGTATTGAAATGATAACCTCCATAATTACGGCATGCATGCATGAGCAGAATCAGTAACACGGCGTGGCGATTAATCATATTTAGATATCAAAATGAGAAGAGTTACAGTCTATATTCAACCAAAATACGGAAATAAAAAGAAAATAAGTGACATGCAGAAAAACAAGGAACACGTCAGTAGTGATCAGGCGGTTGGTGATATGGGCGTAGCTTTGAACCATTAATTACTTTGGAAAGGGGAACTCCGATTAAGGTAGTCAACCGAAAAGTAGCTGGTCCCACTTGCTCACTAATCGGGTAAGGACCGAACCACCGTAATTTAAATTTTCCAACAGAACAATTTGCTTTAGCATTATAAAATAGCACAAGTTGGCCCACCATAAAAACTGGAGTCTTGAGGAAATGATCATGGGTATGGGCTTGCCATAACTGAACTTCTTGAAGAACCAGCAAACTTTCCCAACGATGTTCATCCAAGGCTCTGAGTGCTTCCAACCGAAATGCCAAAGAGTCTTTGGGCAACAATTTCTGAGTGAGGGCCACGCGTAGGCTTGGCAATACAATCTCCATTGGCGTGATTGCTTCCAACCCATAAGCAAGTTTGAAGGGAGTCATTCCAGTTGCCACTTTGTATGTAGTCTAGTATGCCCATAAAACTGCGGGAAGTAACTGGTCCCAACGTTTTGGAGATTCCACAATCAATTTGCGAAGCATAGTCAACAGAGTTTTATTGGTGCTTTCAGCCAATCCATTGGCACGAGGATAGTATGGTGAACTGAATTTATGCAGAATTTAAAAAGTGTGCGTTAGTACTCGCATTAAATTGTTGGCAAATGTGTTCCTTAATCTATCACAAGTTCCAGAGGTAATCCATAACGCGGGAATACATCCTTCATCAGGCATTTGACCACCGAAACAGCTGTGGCTGACCGTAAAGCCCAAGCTTCCACCCACCTGGTGGCATAATCCGTACAAGTCAATATATATCGATTGTTGCTAAGGGTTGCTAGTGGTGTTATTGGTCCAATAAAATCGAGCCCCCATTTTTGAAAGGGTTCCAAAGGTAAGACAGGTTGCAGAGGAAAGAGATACCGATGTAATGGCTGTCCAGACCGTTGACAAGTGTCACACCGCTGCACAAACTGAGTCACGTCTTTGTACATGGTAGGCCACCAAAGCCCACTTTGTAGAATTTTACGGTGAGTAAGATTGGCTGCAAAATGTCCACCCGAGGGTATTGAATGAGCCCTAGCCATAACCGAATCTACTTCATGTGGTGGGATACAGTGAAGTAAGACACCAGTATGATCCATGTAGTATAGCTGACCTACAATCAACCGGAATCTGCGACTGTAAACCGCAATTTTTCACCGTAGAGCAGGGGGAGTATCAGGAGGAAGACATCCATCAGTTAGAAAAGTGAGTAATATATCATAGTAGGTAGGCGGCACAAGAGGCTCTGTAGATTCTTCAACAGTTGGCTCAGTAACATAAATTGCCGGTGTAGTGTCATCAACCCCCACCGGAGCTTCACCAGAATCCAACCGAGATAGAAAATCTGCCAAAGCATGTGCGGTGCCGGGTCGATGAGTAACTTCATAGTCAAATTCCTGTAATAATAAAACCCATCGAGCCAGGCGACCACCTAAATGTTGCTGCCGGACCAAATACACAAGTGCGGCATGATCCACGTGAAAGGTGAATTGTCGGCCCAACAAATAATGCTGGAATTTCTTCATAGAGTACACCAACCCGAGACATTCTCTTTCGGTCATGGAATAGTTTCTTTCAGCAGGGGCTAATCGGCGACTTGCATAATAGACAGGCCGAAACCACTTTTCAGTTTGCTGCATTAAAATGCTGCCAATGGCTATGTCTGATGCATCGACAAAGACATGGAACCGGCGTTCCCAATCAGGGGGTTGCAAAATTGGAGCCTGCATCAATAATGCTTTTAAACATTAGTCAATGAAGCAGTGAGGTGGTTAACAGAGTATGATATCAACCATTTTGTTAACTATGATGTGGTAAGGGATGCGTTTTTACAGAGGTTCCGGTTGAAGAAGAATCCTGCCGAAATCTTTGACTATTTGCAGAATAATTGACAGAAGCTGCACCAGACTCTTCAGGAATATGCAACATTGTTTAGAACTCATTTAAGACAATTGCCTCCAGCACATGCTAATTGTGAGAGGTGATGGTAGGAGACACTCAGAAGATGGAGTTGGAGCTGCTAAACCTGCTTGACTCCAGCTACACTTTACTTCAGATATGTGTTGTAGACTTGTTTAGGTTCCAAATGATGCAAAGAAATCACATATGTACTTTGCAAACTCTTTGTCCAATGATCAAATCAAAACAGATGGTTGAGACTTCAAAAATCTGAGAAAACTTGCTAAATTTGTTTTGACACCTGCTCAGTCTAATGCTCAGTGTGTCCAGCACACTTACAATTGGCCAAATTCCTTTTGAGGGTATTAAATTAACTTAACAAGCTATTGATTGCAAGTTAAATCACTTCAATTGACAAACTATGCATGGAGAATTATCTTTAGCAAAATAAGAGATGATCCCGACTTTTTAGGAGCTACACACAGAAATACCAGTGACTACTTCGATTGATTTTTCTCACGATTGGCTGAATGAAAGTTCTTCAAACTTTGTAGTGTTGTAGAAGACCTTGAGCTGATTCCAACATGCTTTGAATCATTGAATTTGGTTCAGTAGATCTTGAGATATGCCTCTCTGAAGTTGACTGACTTGGTGAAGATGATACAGAGAAAAAACAGAGATACAAAATGTATATGTTCTATTGATATGAATGATTTTACAATCTCATTAGCTTGATAAGCAAGGCTAATTGAGATGATAAGGTGTTGGCTATGGCTTAGCTCAAACACACATAGAATTACAAGAGATTTCTGCCTCGGGAGTTGTGTCAAAAAAGTGGTGGACTGAAGACTAGTGACCCGCGAGTTTTTTTCCTTTGTTTTATAAAAAAGGTTGATAGATGATTGGTTCCACTTTCCTACAATCATGTACCTAAAAAGTTATTGATTGAAATATTCCTTCAATCATTCACCTCCTCTACATATGGGGAGATATTCTCTCCACCTCTCAATCAATTTCCACGACTTTTACAAGTCGGTTTGATTACATAAATCATGCCAAGTCATTATTGACTTTTACAATGAGTGAAGAGTTAAAAACTCATAGACTTTGGTTCCTATGGTTCTATTGAAATAAATCCAAGTTGAAACTCCATGTTCCAAGCTTTATGTCACATCATCCTTCAAGGGTCCAAATCAAGTGTTGAGGCTTGATATGCACCAACAGCTCCCCCTCAAGCCAAACACTTGCTTGAGTCTTCATCTTTGGTCTTCAATGATGTCCTGTAATCCAATCATGGATTTAAACCTGCATAGTTTACTTCCATCCAATGCTTTTGTAAACAAATCTGCACATTGAGAATGAGTAGAAACATAACTTAATTCAATCTCTTTGTTAATCAATTTCTCCCTCACATAGTGATAATGAACTTCTATGTGTTTTGTCCTAGCATGATAAACAGGATTAGCTGCAAGGTGTAAAGAACTTGTGTTGTCACCAAATATGGTTGGTGACCTTGTGAATAGCCCTAGCTCTGAATATAGTAGCTTCAACCAAATTGCTTCTTGGGTAGCAATTGCCAAACCTCTGTACTCTGCCTCAGTGGATGATAAGGCTACTGTAGGCTGTTTCTTGGATGACCAAGAAATAGCTTTATCACCTGCAAAACAAATATACCCTGAGGTGCTTCTCCTGTCATCCTTGCAACCTGCCCAATCTGCATCTGAGTAAACCTTAAGGTCAATGTCTGATGTATATGGATAATACAAACCATGGTTCAGAGTTCCCTTGAGATATTTAATGATTTTTTTAGCTGCCTCAAGATGAGGTGTCCTGGGTTTGTGCATATATTGGCTAAGTACACTAACACCATAAGATATATCAAGTCTTGTCAAGGTAGCATAGTTGAGACTTCCTACCATGCTTTGGTAACTTGTAATGTCCTTGATTTCTTCTCCTTCATGTGCACTAAGCTTGTGATTGACTTCCATTGGAATGTTTGATACCTTAGCTTCCTGCAAACCAAATTTCTTGACCATGTCTTGTATATACTTCTTTTGAGTGATATATATACCTGTATCTGTATAAATCAACTCAAGTCCTAAGAAATATTTTAATAATCCAAGATCATTGATCTTGAATTCCTTCATCATTTGTGTCTTGATATGTCTGATTCCTTGAACATCATTCCCTGTAACAATGATGTCATCAACATAGACACACAAATAGATTACCTCTGAATTTGTCTTTTTGATGAACAAAGATGTATCTGCTTTACTCATTGCAAATCCTTGGTCTTGTAGGTAGGTGGTCAATCTGTAATTCCATGCTCTAGGTGCCTGCTTCAAACCATATAGAGCTTTCTTCAATTTGCAAACATGATTTACCTTAATTGGGTCTTCATATCCAGGTGGTTGTGACATGTAGACTTCCTCTGAAATCCATCCATTCAGAAATGCATTCTTCACATCCAATTGGTACATGTTCCAATTCTTGGATGCAGCTACACTTACCATAACTCTGATAGTTGGCATCTTGGCCACAGGAGAAAATGTTTCTTCATAATCTATGCCTTGGGTTTGTGCAAAACCCTTGGCTACCAACCTGGCTTTATACCTATTTATGGTTCCATCTGAATTCCTCTTTACCTTGTAGATCCATCTGGATCCTATCACCTTCATGGATTCTTTCTTGGGTACTAAGTCCCAAGTATCACTCTCCTCAAGAGCTTCCATCTCTTCATCCATTGCTTCCTTCCATTCTGGTTTCTTGATTGCTTCCTCATAGGTACCTGGTTCTTCACTCAAGAGATCTTTTGCAAGATATACTGAATGCTTTGTAACAAGAGAAGTATCATAACCATACCTAATTGGTTTCTTACTTTCTCTTTGAGACCTCCTCATAGCCTGAGTTGAAGATTCTGGAATATCCTTCATCTTTAGCTTTCCTTTTGATTTCCAAGCTTTGAACTCCTCAAGATTGATGGAGTCTTCATCATCTGATTCTGAATCATCTTCTTTGATTGATTCCTGCTTGATTAGCTTTGGAAAGTCTTCATCTATATCATATGGTAGACTTACCTTCCTGCACTCATTTTCATACCATGAATCATTCTCATCAAAGATGACATCTCTGCTTACCTTGAAGCCTTTGTTTGTGGGGTTGTAGAATCTGTACCCTTTTTGGTTCAAATCATAACCAATAAAGATACACTTTTCAGCTTTAGGGTCTAATTTCCCTCTTACCTGTGATGGTATATGCACATATGCTATGCAACCAAAAATTTTACAATGATCCAGAGATGGTCTCTTACCATGCCAAGCCTCATAGGGTGTCATACCATTAAGTGTTTTGGATGGCAATCTGTTTATGAGGTATGTTGCAGTAGAAACTCCTTCTGCCCATAAATAATTTGGTAGCTTCTTCTCATTGAGCATAGCCCTAGCTGTTTCCACAATAAGTCTATTTCTTCTTTCTGCCACACCATTTTGTTCAGGTGAGTATCTGGTTGTAATCTCCCTTTTGATGCCTCTTTCCTGCAAGAATTCTTCAAAGTCATTGGAGAAATACTCTCCTCCACCATCTGACCTTAACTTCTTTAGTCTTCTACCTGTCTGGTTTTCAACAAGTGCAAGATACTTTTTGAAACAATTAAATACTTCATCTTTACCCTTCATAAAGTATAAAATTGTCCACCTGCTATAGTCATCAATAAAAGATACATAGTACCTTGATCCTGATATTGAAGGGTCTTTGCTAGGTCCCCAAACATCTGTGTGTACCAAGTCTAGGTAGTCTTGGTGCATGAATCCTCTCTTTGAATAAGGCAACCTGTGTGACTTACCAAATTGACATGCTTCACACTTATATATCATGTGTTGCTTGGATACATTAGGTATCCCAAGCACACATTGATCCCTGCACATTTGCTTGATGGTTCTCTCACCTATGTGTCCAAGTCTTTTGTGCCAAATCTCTAATTCTGATAAGGTTTGATCCTTGTAGTTGAACAAAGCAATATTTCTTGTATCTTCAAGCTCAAAGGTAAATAACCTACCTGATTTTTCTCCCTTGGCTATCCTCTTGAAACTATTCTTTGGGTCCTCCACATAAACTCCATGTTGTGTGAATCTGACCTGCAATCCCTTCTCTACAATCTGACCAACACTCATAAGATTTTTGGTGATTGTAGGTACATAGAGTACTCTACTCAGAAGATTCTGTTTGCCATCACATGTCTTCACATTACCAACTTTTATAACAGAGTGTTTAGTGTCATCACCTGTTTGTACCTGATGCTTTCCTTTAGGTTCTTCCAAATCAGAGAGCAATGCAACATTTCCAGCTACATGGTTAGAGCAACCTGAATCAATATAAAATAAATTGTCATCATTTGTACTTTCCTTGGAGGTCATGTTCATAATCAGTAAGGAGTCATCTTGCTCCTCTGTGTAATTGTTGTAATCCCTTCTATTTCTGTATCCACCATTGTTGTTGTGATTGTAGTTGTTGTTGTATTGGTTGTTGTATCCATTGTAGCCTTGGTGATGTTGATTGAATCTGCCTCTTCCATGAGAGTAGCCTCCTCTTTGGTAACCTCTTCCTCTTTGGTTCTTGTAGTTTTTGTAGCACTCATCTGTAGTATGGTTAGACAAACCACATATATTGCAAGGTGATGAGTTGTAGGGTCTCCCCCTACCTGACTTACCTCCTCTGCCTCTTCCTCTTGAAGATCTACCTCTCCCTGCAAAATTTGCTTGAGAGGTGGATCCTTCTTCATCAAACTTTTTACCTTTACCCTTATCCTTGGACTTCTTATCAGTATAAAGAGCAGAGGAATTGTTACCTTTTGATTCTCCTGATTTTGTAAACTTGGCTTCATGTGTGAAGAGTTGGCCCATAAGAGTTGTAAGATCAGGGGTATGCATATCCATGTATAAGTCCATTGCAGTGGTGAAACTCTCCCACTTGTCATCTGCTTTGAGTCCATTTGTTACTTGCCTGACTATTTGCTCCTCTTCAATTTCTTCTCCAATGCTTGCTAGTTGGTCTGCCACATCTTTGATCTTTGTCACATACTCTGAGACTGATTGTTTGGGCTGCTTCCTCATGGTTGTAAACTCTATCCAGAGTTGATTCTTCCTAGCCCTTGTGTTGGAAGAGAAATAATTGGACAAGGTTTCCCAAGTCTCTTGGGAAGTCTTACAATTCCTTATGTGTGGTAAAAGGAAATCAGAGATAGAGTTTAGAAGGTATGACCTTGCCAAGGCATCTTTTGCACACCATTGATTGAGTCTCTCTTGCTCATCCTTGGTGGGTAGACCTCTAGCTTTGAATGTAGGTAGCTCTTCATCTCCTGATATGAATCCAAACAGACTTCTTCCTTGTAGATAGGTCTTCATTCTCAGAGACCATGCTTGATAATTGTTCCTGTCTAATTTGTCAATAAAAGAAGGGAAACCATCACCCATGATTACCTTATTTGTTTTGCTCTGATACCACTGTGAGAGGTGATGGTAGGAGACACTCAGAAGATGGAGTTGGAGCTGCTAAACCTGCTTGACTCCAGCTACACTTTACTTCAGATATGTGTTGTAGACTTGTTTAGGTTCCAAATGATGCAAAGAAATCACATATGTACTTTGCAAACTCTTTGTCCAATGATCAAATCAAAACAGATGGTTGAGACTTCAAAAATCTGAGAAAACTTGCTAAATTTGTTTTGACACCTGCTCAGTCTAATGCTCAGTGTGTCCAGCACACTTACAATTGGCCAAATTCCTTTTGAGGGTATTAAATTAACTTAACAAGCTATTGATTGCAAGTTAAATCACTTCAATTGACAAACTATGCATGGAGAATTATCTTTAGCAAAATAAGAGATGATCCCGACTTTTTAGGAGCTACACACAGAAATACCAGTGACTGCTTCGATTGATTTTTCTCACGATTGGCTGAATGAAAGTTCTTCAAACTTTGTAGTGTTGTAGAAGACCTTGAGCTGATTCCAACATGCTTTGAATCATTGAATTTGGTTCAGTAGATCTTGAGATATGCCTCTCTGAAGTTGACTGACTTGGTGAAGATGATACAGAGAAAAAACAGAGATACAAAATGTATATGTTCTATTGATATGAATGATTTTACAATCTCATTAGCTTGATAAGCAAGGCTAATTGAGATGATAAGGTGTTGGCTATGGCTTAGCTCAAACACACATAGAATTACAAGAGATTTCTGCCTCGGGAGTTGTGTCAAAAAAGTGGTGGACTGAAGACTAGTGACCCGCGAGTTTTTTTCCTTTGTTTTATAAAAAAGGTTGATAGATGATTGGTTCCACTTTCCTACAATCATGTACCTAAAAAGTTATTGATTGAAATATTCCTTCAATCATTCACCTCCTCTACATATGGGGAGATATTCTCTCCACCTCTCAATCAATTTCCACGACTTTTACAAGTCGGTTTGATTACATAAATCATGCCAAGTCATTATTGACTTTTACAATGAGTGAAGAGTTAAAAACTCATAGACTTTGGTTCCTATGGTTCTATTGAAATAAATCCAAGTTGAAACTCCATGTTCCAAGCTTTATGTCACATCATCCTTCAAGGGTCCAAATCAAGTGTTGAGGCTTGATATGCACCAACACTAATCTACCAAATCATGTTATAACCCAATGGTTCTCTAATGGTTTGACCCCACAGCTAAGACAAATCATGATCATCCGCTGTGTGGGGGCTATGACACTGGATGTTGTTATTGCGATGGCCCTGCAACTAGAGCATAAAGTTGGGGGATTCACCGAAGACTTGGAGTGGCTGAAAGCCAATAAGAATGTAATAGATGATCCGGCTAAACAGATGTATTGCACCAAGTGCAAAAATCCAGGGCACACCAGTGCTACATGTGCCCTTAACCAGATGTATTGTGCCATCTGCAACACAATCGGACACTCAACGGAAAACTGTGCGTATAATGCTAAAGTGCAAGGATGAGCAGTTGTAAACGCTATTATACAAGAACCAGCTCAACCAGCCACCCATTACGTGCCACCACAGATGCGAAACAATCAGTCGCAAGGATACAAAAATTACCGGGGACAGCGGAATACCAATTTCAATGCCAATCGATGACAGGCGGGTACATCAACGGAGGGTACTTCTCTGCCACCACCTCGATGTCATTTTTGCGGTGAGATTGGCCACATCCGAAGATTTTGCAAGGATGCAGCAAAATATGACAAAAGGAAGAAGGAGTGTCAAAACCCGATGACCAACATGGTCTATATTTCACCAGTGGAATCACAAGTAGCAGTGGTCTAGACAAGATCGGGTAAGCAGTTGCAACCAGCAGCTGAGGTGTTCGAACATGGTATCCGTGAGCAGCAGCGAATGTATACCAAAGCTAGCCAATGGGCAGCTAAAGAGCAAACTGTGTTTCCTGATCCAATTCTGGTAACACAGGTTCCCCTGCCAAAGGCGAGAGCGAATGAACAAAATCCTAACCTAGTAACAGCAAAATCATCATCAGAAGTGATGAGGAGACGATTCAAACAGATCAGGTATGGGAGACTTCAATTACACTCCCTTTGGGACAGTTGCTCGCATTGGTGCCAGGAGTTAGGCAGCAATTTCAATAACAGGTCAGTCCGGGATCTCCCGGTACTCCGGTGACTGTAACAATACAACCGGAAACTGATTCTACTGTGGATCATTCAGTCCCATTAATCACTGTCTGGCATAAAAATCAAAAGATTACTCAAGTGCTAATTGATGGCGGTTCAGGTGTGAACATAGCAACTACAGCCCTCTGCAAGACATTGGGGTGGACCCAAATCGAGCCTGTCCAAATTTTTGTAAGAATGGCAGACCAATCCCGAGTCCATCCGGTGGGATTAGTACGGAATATCTCGATTACTCTGCAGGGTACCACGTTCAAAATGACTTTTGTAGTTCTCGAACTACCAGAATCCAGCCTCGACTACAATCTGCTTTTCGGTCGACCATGGTTGAAACAAGCCAAAGTTGTACAGGATTGGTCAGCGCAAGAATTGACTTTCAAAGATCATCACCGTAAATATGTTGTTAAACTGGATGCCATCCAACCCTGCGAGCTTCATGCTAGAACACATGTAGGGGAGCCGGTCCACATGTTGGATGGCTTATCTGACGATGAGGAAGAGGCATTTTTGAAGAACAATAAAGATCTGATCTCCTTAGGTACTGTAGATCTTCAATCAGTAGCGGACATGTGGAGTACGGCAGCGTGTACGGTTGTTCTCGTGAACGGAGAGGCGGATGCAGATGATAGTGTTGCTATGGATGGAGCCACCCTACATCAGCTTTTACAGTCAGCTGAGGATCTGGTGAAACCTCGACAATTTTATGTCCGGAAGATCAGTTAGTAACATATAATTTGGGTGATGAGGCTAACCCACGACCTGTTAAGATTAAGGTAGGATTGTCTGAGGCATTTCAAGAAGATTTGATCCGACTCCTACGTGAGTTTTCTGATGTTTTTGCTTGGGACTATCGCGATATGAAAGGTCTTGATCCGCGGATCTATCAACTTCGGGTAGTGCTCAAACCAGAGGCGAAACCAATTAAACAATCCACTTACCGAATGAGCCCCAATTATGCAGCACAGGTCAAAGCAGAACTCGATCGATTATTGCTGAGGTGGGATTCATTGTACCAATCGAGCACGCTGAATGGATATCTCCAATCGTGATTGTTCCGAAGAAAAATAAACAGATGTGTATCTGTGTGGATTACCAGAAACTGAATGCGGCCACGGTACCTGATCCATTTCCTCTCCCCTTTTTCGACACAATGCTAGACAGAGTGGTAGGGCATGAGATGTAGTCCTTTCTGGATGGCTATAGTGGTTATAACCAGGTGCGAATGGCAGAACAGGACATACCGAAAACAACTTTCATCACGAATTGGGGTGTTTATGCTTGTACGGTAATATGGTTTGGGTTAAGGAATGCTCCGAGCACGTTTCAACAGTGTATGCAAGAAGTCTTTTCACCCTACCTGACTACTTTTATGCAAGTATATCTGGATGACTTTTCTTTATTTGGGAAAATGGTCGCGCACTTGTATCATTTACGGTGTTGCTTTGAAAAATGTCACGAATACCGATTATGCTTGAATCCGACAAAGTCAGTTTTTGCGGTCTCTTGTGGCAAACTACTCGGACATATTATCTCTGCACAAGGAATACAAGTTGATCCGGATAAAGTTGCAACCGTGTTGCAGGCACCAGTCCCTACAACACCAAAAGAAGTTATGCGCTTCCTGGGCCAGATCCGGTGGCATGGCAGACATTTACGGTGGTTAGCTCATTTAGCAACACCACTTAATCAACTCATGACTAGTACTCCACGGTAGTACGAATGGACTCCAGAACGCCAAATTGCATTTGATCGTTTAAAAGGATTATTGACGTAGGCTCCAATTTTGCAACCCCGTGATTGGGAACGCCCGTTCTATGTCTTTGTCGATGCATCAGACATAGCCATTGGGAGCGTTTTAATGCAGCAAACTGACAAGTGGTTTTGGCCTGTCTATTATGCAAGTCGCCGATTAGCCCCTGTTGAAAGAAACTATTCCGTGACCGAAAGAGAATGTCTCAGGTTGGTGTACTCTATGAAGAAATTCCGGCATTATTTGTTGGGCCGACAATTCACCTTTCACGTGGATCATGCCACACTTGTGTATTTGGTCCCGCAACAACATTTAGGTGGTCGCTTGGCTCGATGGGTTTTATTATTACAGGAATTCAACTATGAAGTATTCATCGACCCGGCATCGCACATGCTTTGGCAGATTTTCTATCTCAGTTGGATTCTGGCGAAGCTCTGGTGGGGGTTGATGACACTACATCGGCAATTTATGTTACTGAGCCAACTGTTGAAGAATCTACAGAGCCTCTTGTGCCGCCTACCTACTATGATACATTACTCACTTTTCTAATTGATGGATGTCTTCCTCCTCATACTCCCCCTGCTCTGCGACAAAAAATTGAGGTTTACAGTCACAGATTCCGGTTGATTGTAGGTCAGCTATACTACATGGATCATACTGGTGTCTTACTTTGTTGTATCCCACCACATGAAGCAGATTTGGTTATGGCTATGGCTCATTCAATACCCTTGGGTGGACATTTTGCAGCCGATCTTACTCACCGTAAAATTATGCAAAGTGGGCTTAGGTGGCCTACCATGTACAAAGACGTGACTCAGTTTGTGCGGCGGTGTGACACTTGTCAACGGTCTGGACAGCCATTACATCGGCATCTCTTTCCTCTACAACCTGTCTTATCTTTGGAACCCTTTCAAAAATGGGGGCTCAATTTTATTGGACCAATAACACCACCAGCAACCCTTAGCAACAATCGATATATATTGACTTGTACGGATTATGCCACCGGGTGGGCGGAAGCTTGGGCTTTACGGTCAGCCACAACTGTTTCGGTGGTCAAATGCCTGATGAAGGATATATTCCCGCGTTATGGATTACCTCTGGAACTTGTGACAGATCAAGGAACACATTTTGCCAACAATTTAATGCGAGTACTAACGCACACTTTTCAAATTCTGCATAAATTCAGTTCACCATACTATCCCCGTGCCAATGGATTGGCTGAAAGCACCAATAAAACTCTATTGACTATGCTTTGCAAATTGATCGTGGAATCTCCAAAACGTTGGGATCAGTTACTTCTTGCAGTTTTATGGGCATACCGGACTACATACAAAGTGGCAACCGGAATGACTCCCTTCAAGTCATGAGCTAGTCATGAACCGATTAAGTGGTGTTGCTAAATGAGCTAACCACCGTAAATGTCTGCCATGCCATCTGATCTGGCCCAGGAAGCGCATAACTTCTTTCGGTGTTGTAGGGACTGGTGCCTGCAACACGGCTGCAACTTTATCCGGATCAAGTTGTATTCCTTGTGCAGAGATAATATGTCTGAGTAGTTTGCCACAAGACACCACAAAAACTGACTTTGTCGGATTCAAGCATAATCGGTATTTGAGACATTTTTCAAAGCAACACCGTAAATGATACAGGTGCGTCGCCATTTCCCAAATAAAGAAAAGTCATCCAGATATACTTGCATAAAAGTAGTCAGGTAGGGTGAAAAGACATCTTGCATACACCGTTGAAACGTGCTCGGAGCATTCCTTAACCCAAACCACATTACCGTACAAGCATAAACACCCCAATTCGTAATGAAAGCTGTTTTTGGTATGTCCTGTTCTGCCATTCGCACCTGGTTATAACCACTATAACCGTCCAGAAAGGAGTACATCTTATGCCCTACCACTCTGTCTAGCATTGTGTCGAGAAAGGGGAGAGGAAATGGATCAGGTACCGTGGCCGCATTCAGTTTCCGGTAATCCACACAGATACGCAGCTGTTCATTTTTCTTCGGAACAATCACGATCGGAGATATCCATTCAGCGTGCTCGATTGGTACAATGAATCCCACCTTCAATAATCGATCGAGTTCTACTTTGACCTGTGCTGCATAATTGGGGTTCATTCAGTAACTGGATTGTTTAATTGGCTTCACCTCTGGTTTGAGCACTACCCGATGTTGATAGATCCGCGGATCAAGACCTTTCATATTGCGATAGTCCCAAGAAAAAACATCGGAAAACTCACGCAAGAGTGGGATCAAATCTTCTTGAAATGCCTCAGACAATCTTGCCTTAATCTTAACAGGTCGTGGGTTAGCCTCATCACCCAAATTATATGTTACTAACTGATCTTCCGGGACATAAAATTATCGAGGTTTCACCAGATCGTCGGTTGACTGTAAAAGCTGATGTAGGGTGGCTCCATCCATAACAACACTATCATCTGCATCCGCCTCTTCGGTCACGGGAACAACTGTACACGCTACAGGACTCCACGTGTCCGCTACTAATTTAAGATCTATAGTACCTAAGGAGATCAGAACTTTATTGTTCTTCAGAAATGCCTCTTCCTCATCATCAGATAAGCCATCCAAAATGTGGACCGGCTCCGCTACATATGGTCTGGCATGAAGCTCGTAGGGCCGGATGGCATCCAGTTTAACAACATATTTACGGTGATGATCTTTGAAAGTCAATTCCTACACTGACCAATCCTGTACAACTTTGGCTTGTTTCAACCATGGTCGACCAAAAAGCAGATTGTAGTCGAGGCTGGATTCTCGTAGTTCGAGAACTACAAAAGTCATTTTGAACGTGGTACCCTGCAGAGTAATCGGGATATTCCGTACTAATCCCACCGGATGGACTCGGGATTGGTCTGCCATTCTTACAAAAAATTGGACGGGCTCGATTTGGATCCACCCCAATTTCTTGCAGAGGGCTGCAGTTGCTATGTTCACACCCGAACCTCCATCAATTAGCACTTGAGTAATCTTTTGATTTTTATGCGAGACAGTGATTAATGGGACTGAATGATCCACCATAGAATCAGTTTCGGGTTGTATTGTTGCAGTCGCTGGAGTACTGGGAGATCCAAGACTAGCCTGTTGTTGAAATTGCTACCTAACTCCTGGCACCAATGCGAGCAACTGTCCCAAAGGGAGTGTAATTGAAGCCTTAGATAGAATCTCCCATACCTGATCTGTTTGAATCGTACTCCTCACCGCTTTTGATGATGATTCTGATGTTACTGGATTAGGATTTTGTTCATTCGCTCTCACCTTTGGCAAGGGAACCTGTGTTACCGGAATTGGATCAGGAAACACAGTTTGCTCTTTAGCTGCCCATTGGCTAGCTTTGGTATACATTCGCTGCTGCTCACAGATACCACGTTCGAACACCTCAGCTGCTGGTTGCAACTGCTTACCCCATCTTGTCTGGACCACTGCTGCTTGTGATTCCACTAGTGAAATATAGACCATGTTGGTCATCGGGTTTTGACGCTCCTTCTTCCTTTTGTCGTATTCTGCTGCATCCTTGCAAAATCTCTGGATGTGGCCAATCTCACCGCAAAAATGACATCGAGGTGGTGGCAGAGAAGTACCCTCCGTTGATGTACCCGCCTACCATCGATTGACAATTAAATTGGTATTCTGCTGTCCCCGATAATTTTTGTATCCTTGCGACTGATTGTTTCGCATCTGTGGTGGCACGTAATGGATGGCTGGCTGACCTGGTTCTTGTATAATAGCGTTTACAGCTGCTCATCCCTGCAATTTAGGATTATACGCACAGTTTTCCGTTGAGTGTCCGGTTGTGTTGCAGATGGCACAATACATCTGGTTAAGGGCACATGTAGCACTGGTGTGCCCTGGATTTTTGCACTTGGTGCAATACATCTGTTTAGCCGGATCATCTATTACATTCTTACTGGCTTTCAGCCACTCCAAGTCTTCGGTGAATCCCCCAACTTTATGCTCTAGTTGCAGGGCCATCGCAATAACAACATCCAGTGTCATAGCCCCCACACAGTGGATGATCATGATTTGTCTTAGCTGTGGGGTCAAACCGTTAATGAACCACTGGGTTATAACATCATCTGGTAGATTAGCATGTGCCAGAGGCAATTGTCTTAAATGATTTCTAAACAATGTTGCATATTCCTGAACAGTCTGGTGCAGCTTCTGTCGATTATTTTGCAAATAGTCGAAGATTTCGGCGGGATTCTTCTTCAACCGGAACCTCTGTAAAAACGCATCCCTTGCCGCATCATAGTTAACAAAATGGTTGATATCATACTCTATTAACCACCTCGCTGCTTCATTGACTAATGTTGCCTAAAATACGATGGCCTTGTACGCCGGATCGGGTGGATGGTTTAGCACTGCATAGCTTATCGCAAAGGTTCGCACATGTGCATCAGGATCGTCACCTGGAAATCCACCGAACTATTCGTAAGTCACCCCGGTTGGAACCTGTCAAAGTGGAGGTGGTTGTTGCTGTTGCTGCTGTTGTTGTTGCTGTTGTTGTTGCTTTTGACCACTCATTGTGCTATTAGTGGTACCGTTGTTGTCTCCTAAGTTTTTAGGGGGTGTCTCTTGTCCTTCGGAATCTGTATTATCAGATTGCTCACCTTCCGGCTCGAAAATAGCGTTCAGTCTTTTACGTATCTCCAAATCAAATAGTCTATCCTCCGCTTTGGTATCAAATGTAGGCAAGCTTACCCCGAATAGTGGTGTACGTAATAAAGATCCACCAGGGAGTATCGCACTGTCACTGAAAAAATGTAAATTCCCACCAACTGGTACCAAACTTTCACCGGAACTTGTCAAACTTTCACTGAAACAGGGTATACTTCCTCCGATAATGATCTCTCTGGGTAACACAACTCTATCCTCAGAAAGGTTCAAATTCTGACCAAATGGTATCGAATCAACTGAGCACTGCGTCCTTGTACACTTCGAAGTTACTGCACCTTCTTCAGAATGCACTGGAATTATACTGGAATCTACCGGAATCTCATTATTTATCACCGAACTAGTACCGCAATCTCGACTAACTAGCTCCGATTCTTCGGCAACTGGGTTTAAATGGCCTGCACTTCTACCACCTGGGGGTGTCCCTAACAAATTTGGCACTGTCCAGGGATGCTGATCTCTCCTATACTTCGGATAAGACTCGCCGGACCGAGTAACCGGCATATATCACCTCTGCACCACTTGCCTTACGTACTGCTCCACCTTACTGATTATTCTCAATCCATTGCCATCTTCCCACGGACGGCGCCAGTGTTAAAAGTGCTCTTTTCCATCACAGACACTTTTAAGTTCTTTTTGGGTTCTTGGGGATGGTAGGGGTCTGATAAATCAGAGGCCCTGTATCTTATTTTCCCATTTAACTCAACAAGTAAGCAGTACGTTATTACCTAGTATCGAATTCTCTATACAGTTTTACTGTTCATACTTTGTTTAAGTTTTTTCAGAGTAGGTAACACAGGAATTAATAATTATCATCGCACAGACTTGTTATCGATAACATAACATTATTGTGTTAATCAAAAATTAATGTAACTTAACAAAGTAAGAGTTACAGTACTCAAAATTTAAGAACGCTGCACTACGACATCTCCATAGGCCGCAAATCCCCCAGATAGACAGTCTGGCGATCCCGTCTCCTCGCTACCGGAGAACCACCATAATGTCTTTTCATTAATTGATAAAAAGGGTACAACACTTCGCCACGACCTTTCGTTACGTGCAGTATAGGAAAATATAAATTACATAATGCCAACCTGGCGGCCTTACAACTCTTTCTTAAAAACAACTTTAAAACCATCTGACAAGAAAGTAGATATAGAGAGAAAATTCTTCTTCATTTTCAAAACACAAAGGACATTAGAAATTATGAAATTTCCACCTATTCTTAACTTTGGGCTCATTTAAAGTAGTGAATCTTCTTCTAGTTCTTTAGTATCTCTTTCTTCTAGAACTCTGGAACCTTCTCCAACTTCATAAGTTGGAACATCAAGAGCTATTGATGATGGACTAGGTACTAATGTAGGTAACAAAATTCTCTCTTCACCTTTATCAAGTGCATCTTTTAGGGTTTGAGAAGGTTCATCACCCCCCTTGTATGGCTGAATGAAAGAATCCAAATTCCTTCTAAGAAATGCATAATCATCTATCTTTATGAAATTTGGAATCTCTGCCTTCTTATCATAAATATGACCTTCTGAAATATATGCATTGCATGAGAATAGGATATTACCTATTTCTCGAACATAAAATGTGTATCCTTTGCTTTCAATAGCATAACCAACAAAAAAACTTTAATGGATTTTACATCAAGCTTATCACAATCCTTCTTCTCAATGTGAACATAATATGGAGAACCAAAAACTTTGAATTAACTCACATTGGGTTTCTTCCCATAATAAGCTTCATAAGGTGTGATAAGATTTAAGGATTTTGTGGAAGAACTATTCAAATGTGATTATTTTTATGTATTGCATCAAACCAAAACTTAGGAGAAAGTTTTTCGGATGAAATCATGCTATGCATCATCTCAACAAGTATTCGATTCTTTCTCTCTATAACACCAATTTGTTATAGAGTGTAAGCAATAGTGAGTTGATGAGAGATATCTTTGTCTTAAAGAAAAGACTTTGACATGTAATCTCATTCTCTATCACTTCTCAAAATATGAATATTTGACTAACTTTCTTTTTCAACCAGAGCTAAGAGATTCTTGAAAGTAGGAGAGACTTATGACTATAATTTAGACCATAAATCCATGAATATCTTGAGAAATCATCAATGAAAGTAACAAAATACGTGAAACCTTGAATGGAATCTATTCTCATAGGACCATTCACATCTAAATGTATAATTTGAAACTTCGTTGTGGCCATGATGTATCCATGCTTCTTGAAAGGAAGTTTGTGAAACTTTCCTTCAAGGCATCCTTCACATGATTCTACATCATCTAGTAAAGAAAAAGTAGGCACAATCTCCACCATTCCATGTTCTTTCATATGCTTGGGAGCTATGTAACTAATATGACTAAACCTAACATACCACAACTTCATGTTCTTGTTGGATGTAGAAGACTTAGCAACATTAGCATGACTAATTTTGGATAACACAAGCATGGCACTTCTGTTTTCTCCTTGAAGTAGACAATGCTTCTCATTAGGTGAGAGGATCTGGCATGAATCTTTCATTAAAAAAAATTTAAAACCATGTGAAATGAAAGTAGATAAAGAGACAAAGTTCTTCTTCATTTCTAAAACATAAAGAAAATTAGAAATTGTGAAATTTCCACCTGCTCTTGACTTTAGGTTCATTTCACCAACAACTACAACATCCAAATCATGACCATCTGCAATTGATACTCTTCTACTTGAAGGGTTAGTAAGAGAAGAAAATACCTTTATAAAACTTTTCATATGCTTAATAGCTCTAGAATAAAAACTCCAAGGATTATCATAGATTTCATTTGATGTTGCATGATCAAAAGCTAATTCTTAAATACTAACACATGCATAAGCTTCTTCCTTAGAAGACTTAGGTTTTGAATCATCCTCAACATTATTACGTGAGATCTCTTCTTCTCATTATAAATCCTCTTTCTGCAATTTTCTATAAAACGACATGGTTTCTTATAATAATGGCAAATTCTTTTCTTTGAAGTAGATATAGTAGCGGAGTTTTCTTTGGTAGAGGAAGTAATGGGGGAAGGACTAGATTCCTCTAGTCCAGGCATCTTACGAAACTTCTTTAGCTTTTTTGCTCCAAGTGCTTTAATGAAAATATCAGCAACATGCTCATTTGTTCTCACATAAACAAGATCAATATCACTTGCTAATACCTTCTCTCTAATGAAGTGATCATGTACCTCAATATGCTTTGTTTTGGCATGAAAAATAGGGTTTTGTGCTAACTCTATGTTGCTAAGATTATCACAATAGATGGTGATAGGCTTTTGCACTTCCACACCTAAATATGCAAGTAGCATCTCCAACCATGATGCCTCACATGCTGCCATTGCAGCACCTCTATACTCAACCTCTATACTCGACAAAGAAATAGTGGGTTGCTTCTTGCTGCTCCATGTAATAGCTGCACTCCGAAGTGAGAATAGAAAGCCACTAGTAGATCTTCTATCTAGAATGCTACCAACCCAATGTGCATCGGAGTATCCATGAACCTACAAATATACACCAGCTTCATTAAACAATGCGTAATCCAAAGTAGCACTCAAATAATGTAGATTGCATCTCAAAGCATCTAAATGTGGCATCCTAACCTGCACAAATTGAATTTCAAGTCCAATAGTGTAGCTAAGTTCAAGCCTCGTAATTGTGAGATCAAACTTCCCACAATTTTCCTGTATATAGTAGCATTTTCCAATGCTTCACCTGATGTAGTATCTAGCTTCAAATTTTGATCTAATGGCATAGAAATTGGCTTACAATCAGCCATACCATACTTTTGTAGCATATTCAATGCATATTGCCTTTTCGACACCTCGTTCTGTATGTATAAACTCAATGCCCAAGAAATAGCACAACACACCAAGGTCTTTCATGTCAAATTCCAGCATAAGAAGTTACTTTACCTCTTTAATGCCTTCTTCATTATCACCAGCTAGAATCAAGTCATCATTATAAATACCCACGATTGTGATGCCATCATCACCCTTCCTTGCATAAAGTTAATGATCTGCATCACACATAGAAAACCCAATGGTGGTTAAGTAATCAGCAATCCTTGCATGCCATGCATGAGGAGCTTACTTAAGCCCATACAAAGCCTTTTGCAACCTGCAAACATATTTTGGATGCTTTGAATGTTCATATCCTTGTGGCTGGTCCATCTATACTTCTTCCTATAACTCACCATGTAGGAAAGCATTCTTCACATCCATCTGATGCAAATTGCTCCATCCTTTTGTTGTAGGTAATGCAACAAGTGTTCTAATAATAGAAATTTTAGCTAAAGGGCTGAATGTTTCCTCATAATCAATTCCATATGTTTGTGCATATCCTTTTGCTTATGCTACCATCAACATTGTGCCTTATTTTCTAAACCCACTTGCAGCATGTGGGTTTCTTTCCTTGGGGCAATGGAACAATTGCATCTTCAAAACAAGAGGATTCAGCATCTTGTATTACCTTTGTCATGTAGGCACAATGACGAGCCATGCAACTATCGTATGTCAATCGGGGGCATTGAATTCTACATCCTCCCAGTTCTTCTTGGTCCTAGGTCACTTCTCCTTGTATCATCTGCATGTGCCTTTCTTACTCTTGGAGTCTTCACAGAGGGCAATCCAAGTTCCTCATCAAGACTCTTTTCTGAACCACTTGAATCTCCATCAACATCTTCAAAACTTGCGCATGTCTTACTACCAGCAGAAAGCTTTTATTTACCTTTCTTGGATGTATTTGAGCAATTTGCAGGATTGAAATCTCCACGCAATCTTCCACTCCATGGATTTGAGTTGGAACTATTGCTTGGTGATGCATCCAATCCACTCAAAACTTGAGGTTCTACACTCAAATTTTCAGCATTTTCTTTGTCAATTGATTCAATATTAAGCCCATCTGTGACATCTGCATAGAAGCTTGACATTTCATCAAATACCACATCTTTGCTCACCTTCACCTCTCATGTGAGTGGGTTATAACATTGATATCCCTTTTGTTCAAGGGAGTATCCAATGAAGATACATTTTTTTTCTTTTGTATCAAGCTTCATCTTCAACTCATCTGTAAGATGTACATATGCAATACAACTAAATACTTTCATATGTGATAAGCTTGGATTCTTACCTATAAAATTCTCTTGAGGTGTAACTTGATGTACAACAAAAGTTGGAGTTTTGTTCATGATATAGACAGCAATATGCACAGCTTTTGCCCAATGACAATGAGACATATTCTTGTCAGCCAAGGCTCTTGCTATTTTTGCAACATGTCTATTTTTTTGTTCAACAATGCCCATCTATTGTGGTGTGTACTTGCATGAAAAATGATGTCGAATTCCATGACTTTTAAGAGAGTTGTTGAACTCATTTGACATGTATTCACCTCCTCCATCAAATCTTAATGTCTGAATATAGTTCCCTGTCTGCTTTTCCACCATAGCTTTAAAATTCTGGAAGTGACTGAACACCTCACTCTTCTCTTTCATGAAATATATCCATACTTTCCTTGTATGGTCATCAATGGAAGTAACATAAAATCTACGACCACCCATAGATTCTGTCTTTGTAGGACCCCGAACATCTGTATGTACTATTTCTAGCTCATTCTCACTAACATGCTTGTCAATCATGTGGAAATGATGCTCTCGAATGTTTACCAAATTGACATGTTGCAGATACCTTTTGCATTTTTGCAACCTTGAAATTTGGTAGTCCATTGATAATTTCCTTTGACTGCATCAATTTTAGCCTTTGCAGATTTGCATGTCCAATTTGTTTGTGCCCAATCTCTATATCAGCAAGAACTCCTTCACCTTTTGCAAACATTTCTACATTCATTTCAAGAATTTTCACATTTAAGATGAACATCCTACCCACTTTGTTTCCTTTGGCAATGAATCTTCCATCCTGTTTGTACTCTTCTACATATAACCCATGGCATTGAGCCTCACTTGTAATCCCTGTTCAATCATTTGTCCAATAGAAACCAGATTCTTTGTTATATTTGGAAAATGCAGCACATCAACAAGATGTTTTACCTTTCCATCCTCAATAAATAGTGCTATGTTTCCTGTATGCTCGACAGGTATGATGTGTCATCACTTGTTTCAAAATATCCAAGACTCTACAAAGTACTAAACCATTCCACATGACTGTTCATGTGATTTGACGCACTTGAATCAACATACCAATCATTATCATTCGATTTTGAAACACCAACAGGCATCGTATTCATCATGTGATGTTGAACCATGAACATCACTAGTGGATGCATAGTTGTTTTGTTGCCTTCTGTTATTTTGATTCTTCAACCTGCAATCACATTCAAAGTGTCCATGTTTACCACAATTCTAGCATCTTTTACTATCATTACTTGAATCATTTCTTTGGAAATTTCTATGACCGCTTTGGCTCCCCCTTCCTTGAAACTATCCTCTTCCTCCTGTATGATTCTATTATTGACCTTGGTCTTGGTTATTGTGTCCTCTTCCGCTTCCAAAGCCTCTACCTCTACCTCTTCCTCTTCCAGAGTAGAATACCTACTCAAAATTAGGTTTTCCTTGGGAGTTTCAATCCTCACCAAGATTCTTTTCTTCAATAATCAGCACACATACCAAATTAGCAAAACTCAGAATATTTTCCCTGGTCTGTATAGAAGTTCTCAACTGCTTATATGCAACTCCTAAACCACGAAGGCACACTTCCACTTTATCATGATCATCTACATGCACACCAGTAGATGCAAGTGACTCACATATGCTTTTGATTTTCAGAGTGTAGTCACTTACCGACATGCCCTTTTTCTGGAGTGTATGCAACTCGCTCTTGAGTTGCAATTTCTGTGCCTTCGTATTGGTCTCATACAATGTGACCAAACTATTCCAAGCCTCTTTGGGAGTCTTGGCATCCTGTATGTGCCCAATCATGCTATTATGTATGCTAACACATAGGCAATACATTACCTTTCTTGCTCCTTGATTCCATTCTTCGTATGCTCTCAACTGATCTGCAGTCTGATTCCTCTCTGGTAACTGTGGAGTGTTTTCGTTCTCTCCTTCGATGTGCTTCCAATAGCCTTTTTCCATCAGAAAATTTGTCATCCTAAATCTCCAAGCATGGAAGTTATCCTTGGATAGATTATCACTCATAAGCTGACTCATTCCATCTGTGTTTGCCATTTCTGCAGCTATTCACAACACTACAAAACACTAGAAGCAGCACTTATGCTTGAACACTATTGCACTATGACATGACAGTTTGATCTCAAGAAAAAACAATTTTCGTGTATGAACAGTACACGAAATTGCTTGAACTTCTGGATTTGGAATATATCAGTGTTGTTGAACACGATGCAAGTTATAATTTTGCAAACTGACTTGGTTTTTTTATGGGCCCCACCTCATGAGCTCAAAACACAGATCGAGATCGCTTTGAAACTTTGATATGATGAAAACAAGTGACCCTAAGGGGATAACACCCGAAAATATTTTGAGGTCTTCTACCTTCATGCCAATTTGCGTAGCAATCTGAGGTCGTTTGTGAATCGTGCTTTCTCCATGCCTTTTTGTGTACTCTTCACCGTCGGCCTTCTCCACGAGCTCTCTACAACCACACTGGCTTTGATACCATGTCAAGAGGAAGGAGATAAGGAAGAGAGCTCACACACACAATCTCACAAATAAAGAGAAGCACACACACAGATTGAGGTAAGGAAGAATAATCTTCTTCTTCTTCTTCTATTACATAAAAGGAATGTACAAGAATGACCTAAAAACAAGAATATAACAAGTGCAATATATGAAGACCAGTACATAAGGAGAAAACCTAATGCCCACGAATGAGTGAGCTGGCAAGAAACAAATGTGCCATCACTCTTGGTAGATAAATCTAATAAAGCTCAATGAAGTGTCTCTGACATATATTGACATGACCACTATACATGTCATAGAAGTGAAAAAGTGATACTTGTTATCCTAGATCATCACATGTTGAGCGAAAGATGTGTTTAACCGCCTACCAATGCTTGACACCTGGGCAATGCATAAAGCTGCTCATCTATGAGACAAAAAGCTGAATATTTGGCCGAGTAATGCATAAGTAAATCAAGCATCCAACAACCTACTGATAGAAAACAACATCAAATGCATCTTTGGCATCATCAAGACTCAATCATAAACATGTCTCCATAGGAGAGGCAATAGGTTTGCAATCTTCAAGGCCAAAATGCTGCAATAATGTGTCAATATATCTTGTTTGACACAAAGTTATTCTGCCATCAACTTGCATAAAATGAATGCCCAAATAATGATGAAAATGCCCCAAATCTGACATATCAAATGAGGCATGCAGATCAACCTTAAAATCAGCAATATGCTTCTCATGAGGAACAGTGAGCAACATGTCATCAACATACACAACAATGATCAGAAGCACATCATTAGCATGATTAACATATGAGGTGCTTTTAATTGGACTCTTCTCAAAACCATGTGCAGTTAGATAGGAATGTTTCTTTTCATACCAAGCATGTGGTGCTTGCTTTAAACCATTTAATGCCTTCTTCAACCTGCACACTTGGTTTTCACGCCCTTTCTGCACAAACCCACGGGGCTGAAAAACATACACTTCTTCATGCAAGTCACCATTCAGAAATACAGTTTTAATGTCCAATTGATGTGCATTCCAACCATGATGAGCTACAAGTGCACAAATGCTATGAATAGTAGTCATTCGGCATGTACGTGCAAAGGTCTCATCAAAACCTCTTTCTTGTGTGTAACCCTTTGCAACTAGCTTAATCTTATACCTTTCAACTATTCCATCAGGTTTATGCTTCAACTTGTATACCCACCTAGTGCCAATGGCCTTCTTGCTGGGAGGCAAGTCACATAAAGACCAGGTACCATTTTTCATGATAGCATCATATTGTGATTGCATAGAAACCATCCAATTTTTAGAATTTTGTGCTTCATCAAATGAAACAAGCTCATTCTCATCATAGAGACTAGAGGCAGCCATAGCATAGCAATCTGATGCAAAAGAGGCACTATGAGAGCTTGAACGAGTATGATATGAGAGAGATGCATCTAATTTGCTATCATGTAAAGTCTGCACCAACAACTTTGGTATAGTTTTTGCCTCCTCAATATCAGCTTTGTCATCAACAAGTGCATCATGTAAATCTACATCAAAAATGGAATGATCTAAATCATCACATGAAACCTATGAAGGCTATGAATTTTCCTCGTTAGGACCAGCACTAGACTATCCACCTCTAAAAGGAGGCAGCAAAGTATTATACATGTCTTTGGAGCTAACAAATGTCTCCTTCGTACATGAAAGTAAAGGTTGAATAGCATCTTCCTCAAAAACAACATGGCTAATGAAAATGCATTTAGTATATGGATGATATAGAAGATAGCCTTTTCTTTTAGAACTATACCCAACAAAACTACATTTCACTACTTTATCATCCAATTTCCTACATTATTTTTCAGGCACTAATGCGTATGCGAGACAACCAAAAACACGCAGGTGAGCAAGAGATGCCTTACGACCATGCCAAGCCTCGAGTGATAGACTACAATGCTTTAGTGGGAAACCTATTAAGTACATATGTTGCACACACATAAGAACCTCAAGCCAGAAACTATGTGGTAAAGCCTGACTCTTGACCATACACCTTGTCATCTCCATGAGTGATATGTTCTTCTGTTCAGCAACTCCATTTTGTTGAGGTGTATATGGCACTGTACATTGATGTTTTATCCCATGTTCAGCCAAAAAATGCATTAAAGTTAGAAGACATATATTCCCCTCCTCGATCAAAACAGAGGGTGCCCATTTTACATGCTGACAGATTTTCAGCCAAAACCAAAAATTGTTTGAAGCACATAAACACTTAAGACTTTGCTTTCAATGGATATACCCATGCATGCCTAGAAAAAGCATCAATGAAAGTCACAAAGTAAAGATAGTTTCCAAAAGAGGGTGTTTGCATAGGACCATAGACATTGCTATGAACAAGGTGCAATTTTTTAGTAGCTCAAACGGAACCATCTTTTGGAAACGAGCAATGCTACATTTTGCCCAAAATACAACTTTCACAAACATGTTTACTAGGTGCGTCAAGTTTGGGTAGAGAGGACACCATTTCATATTTCTATAGGTGTAGCAAACTAGCAAATTTCAGATGAACAAAGTGTGCATGCCAAAGCTTTTCATTTGGCATAGCCTGAGAATCATGTACTGCACATGCTGAATCATTCATAGATTTTTCATAGTCTATGAGCTTATACAACCCATGACGTAAAATGCCAGAAGCAATAATGACATTGCCATTTGATAGATCATGAACTATACATCTGTCATCAACAAATTTCACAACCAAGTCAATCTTTTCTAGAGTTGAAACTGATAACAGATTCTTCTTGATCTTGGCATAAATAAAGCATCCGACAATGTTAAAGAACTACCATCAATAGTAGTCAGAATGATCTTACCAACTCCCATAATAGGATAAGAGGAGTTGTTGGTGCATATGATAGTATTCCCTGTAGGGGCAGGCTCAAGTGAAGTGAAGAAACTTTACTATGATGTAATGTTTTTGGTTGCTCCACTATCAAAGTACCAAGCATCTGAGTCTACTATAAATGATGAAAGATGCCTCCAAGTGACCCCAAGGCCTTCCTTATATAGGTTTATGCTTCTCTTATGATGTCTTGTTAAAAAGCTATGAAAAAAGCATAAATCACATGTGAAAACTTTGCGATCAACTTTTGCTATTTCTTTTCAGGATGCTTTGGGCTTCGATCTCATAATCCACACATTAGATAGACATGAGAGTATGTTTTCCTTGACCTATAGGTTGAGAGGAATCCAAATATGTAAAAAACCCTCTTTGAATAGGAATAAGGGTTAGGGTTTTCTCCTAATCTGGACCTCTGATGATTGAATGTTATATAAAAATTGAAAGCTCTCTTCAAGTACTATCTAATGGGCTAACAAAATCTTTTGACTTTCTATGACCAAAATTTGGCTATAGCCAAAAATTAGGGTTGTTGGAAATTAGGGTTTTGTGCTATTATGAAATTGTTTCCAACAAAGAGCTCATCAAATTATGAGGGGAAATACTCTCACCCTCCATATGACCTTAATTTCTTAATGTATCTATCTACCTAATTTTTAACAAGTACTTTGAGTTTTTCAAAGTATCAAAACACTTCACCTTTATGTTTCATGAAATAGATAAAAAGCATCCTACTTCCTTCATGACCAAATGATACAAAATGTTGGAGATAGACGTCTGCGGAAGCACGCGAACAACACAAGGAAGAAGAAGAAGCTTGGAGCACAAACACACAATACTGAATGTATTACTAGAGAATGTACAAAGATAAGTAGCCTATTAGGGCAATAGGCGTATATACAAGCCGGGGGAAAAAAAACCTCCTAAAGAGGGAAAAAAGTGCCCCGACGGTCCTAGAGTGTTCACACACATCACTACCTAAATATATCAACAAATCCCCCCTGGGAGTGATGCGGTGAACAAGGAGCTGGCACTCATGTATAAGGAAGTGCCAAGCTATGTGGAAATCACTCCACAAAAGAAAGTAAGCCCAAAGCTTTGCGGAAAGCTTCAAACTTCTCCCTAGGCAGACCCTTCGCGAAAAGGTCTGCAATGTTCTCCTGTGTGGGCATATATGCCAAGCTGATCTCCCCAGCAGAGAACCTCTCCCTGACATAGTGATAATGCACCTCAATGTGCTTAGTGCGAGCATGGAACATAGGGTTCCTCGCAACTACCAATGCGCTCTGACTGTCAGTGAAGATGGTGGTGGCAGAAGACTGGCCAACACCTAAATCAGCCATAAGGCGTCTGAGCCACACACACTCAACAATCGTTGTGAAAGCTGCCCTATACTCAGCCTCACAACTGGAAGTGGCCACAGTAGGCTGCTTCTTGCTCAACCAAGATATACATGAGCTACCAAGCATGAAGCAAAAGCCACTGGTGGACACACGAGTGTCATAGCAACCAGCCCAATCTGAGTCAGAAAAAGCATGCAAATCTGGCGGTAGTGATCCCCCCTTGGGATAAAACAACCCAAGTAGCCGAGTACCACTCAAGTAGCGAAAGATGCGCTTAACCGCCTTCCAATGCGTGACTCTTGGGCAATGCATAAACCTGCTCATCTGTGAGACAACAAACTGAATATCTGGCCGAGTAATGCATAAGTAAATCAAGCATCCAACAGCCTGCTGATAGAGAACAACATCAAATGCATCTCCAGCATCATGAAGACTCAATCGTAAACTTGTCTCCATAGGAGTGGCAATAGGCTTACAGTCTTCAAGGCCAAAACGCTGCAATAATGTGTCAATATATTTCGTTTGACACAAAGCCATTCCACCATCAACTTGCATAAACTGAATGCCCAAATAGTGATGCAAATGCCCCAAACCAAACATCTCAAATGAGGCATGCAAATCAGCCTTGAAATCAGCAATATGCTTCTCAATAGGACCAGTGAGCAGCATGTCGTCTACATAGACAACAATGATCAGAAGCACATCATTAGCACGCTTAACATATAAGCTGCTTTCAGTTGGACTGTTCTCAAAACCATGTGCAATCAGATAGGCATGTATCTTCTCATACCAAGCACGTGGTGCTTGCTTTAAACCATATAACGCCTTCTTTAACCTGCACACCTGGTTTTCATGCCCTTTCTGCACAAAGCCACGGGGCTGAAAAACATACACTTCTTCATGCAAGTCACCATTCAGAAATGCTATTTTAATGTCCAACTGATGTACATTCCAACCATGATGGGCTGCAAATGCACAAATGCTCCGAACAGTAGTCATACGGCATGTAGGTGCAAAGGTCTCATCAAAATCAGTGCCTCTTTCCTGCGCATAATCCTTTGCAACAAGCCTAGCCTTATACCTGTCAACTGTACCATCAGGTTTACGCTTCAGCTTGTATACCCACTTAGTGCCAATGGCCTTCTTACCAGGAGGCAAGTCACATAAAGACCATGTACCATTCTTCATTATAGCATCATATTCAGATTGCATAGCAGCCATCCAATTTTCTGAATTCTGTGCTTCATCAAAAGAAACAGGCTCATTCTCATCACAGAGACTAGATGCAGCCATAGCATAGCAATCTGATGCAAAGGAGGCACTATGAGAGCCTGAACGAGTATGATATGACAAAGGTGCATCAAATTTGCTGTCACGCAAAGTCTGCACCAGCCATTTTGGCATAGTTTTTGCCAGCTCAATATCAGCTCTCTCATCAGCAAGTGCATCATGTAAATCTGCATCAGAAATGGAATGATCTGCATCATCATATGAAACCTGCAAAGGCTGAGAAGTTGCCTCATTAGGACCAGCACTAGCCTGTCCACCTGTAAAAAGAGGCATCAAAGTATCATACATGTCTTTGGAGCTAACAGATGTCTCCTTAGTACATGAAAACAATGGCTGAATAGCATCTTCCACAAAGACAACATCACGGCTAACTAGAATGCGTTTAGTCTATGGATGATACAGACGATATCCTTTACTTTCAGAACTGTACCCAACAAAAATACATTTTACTGCCTTATCATCCAATTTTCTGCGATGTTGTTCAGGCACTAATGCATATGTCAAACAACCAAAAACACGCAGATGAGCAACAGATGGCTTGCAGTCATGCCAAGCCTCATATGGAGTGATAGACTGCAACGCTTTAGTGGGAAACCTGTTCAATACATATGTTGCACACATGACAGCCTCAAGCCAGAAACTATGTGGTAAAGCCTGACTTTTGACCATGCACCTCGCCATCTCCATGAGTGACCTGTTCTTTCGTTCAGCAACTCCATTTTGTTGAGGTGTATACGGCATTGTACACTGGTGTTTTATCCCACGTTCAGCCAGAAATGCATTAAAATCTGAAGACATATATTCCCCCCCTTGATCAGAACGGAGGGTGCCCATTTTACATGCTGACAGATTTTCAGCCAAAACCAAAAACTGTTTGAAGCACATGAACACTTCGGACTTTGCTTTGAGTGGATATACCCATGCATGCCTGGAAAAATCATCAATGAAAGTAACGAAGTAAAGGTAATTTCCAAAAGAGGGTGTCTGCATAGGACCACAGACATCACTATGTACAAGCTGTAACTTCTACGTAGCCCGAACTGAACCATCTTTTGGAAAGGAAGAACGCTGCATTTTGCCCAAAATACAGCCTTCACAAACATGTTTTCCAGGTGCTCAAGTTTGGGCAAAGAGGACACCATTTCAGATTTCTGCAGGCGTAACAAACTAGCAAAATTCAGATGACCAAAGCATGCATGCCAAAGCTTTGCATCTGACATAGCCTGAGAATCATGAACTGCACATGTCGAATCATTCACAGATCTTTCATAGTCTATGAGCTTATACAGCCCACGACATAAAATGCCAGAAGCAATAATCACATCGCCATTTGAGAGATCATGGACTGTACACCTGTCATCAACGAATTTCACAACCAAGCCAATCTTGGCTAATGCATAAACTGATAACAGATTCTTTTTTATCCCTGGCACAAATAAAGCATCTGACAAAGTGAAAGAACTACCATCAGCAGTAGTCAGAATGATCTTACCAACTCCCATAACAGGATAAGAGGAGTTATTGGCGCATGTGACAATATTCCCTGTAGGGGCAGGCTCGAGTGAAGAGAAGAAACTGCGCTGCGAGGTAATATGTTTGGTCGCCCCACTGTCAAAGTACCAAATATCTGAGTCTACTGCAGACATGCACTGATCATGAGAAGATGGGTCAAAACTGCAGACAGTAGTAAACGCCCATTCTTCTTCCTGCACAAGATTTGCAGACTCTATTTTTGGTGTAGAGGCCTCTGCAACAACCATTCCAGCCTCTTTCTTCTTTGCCTCTTTAGCAGCCAGTTTTGGACAGTTCTTTATAATATGATCATTTCCTTTACAGTACTTGCAGAACAATTTCTGCTTTTCTGATTTCTTCTCATCTTTATCCTGGTTCTTCGATTGTGCAGGATTTGCAGATTTCTACTTACTAGTAGAAGAGCTCCATTTTCCTTTGCCCTTCTGACTAGCCAGGAAAGCTTGATCTGCAACATGCATAATGGACCTGTTCTGCCTGGACTGACCTTCTTGCAACAGAACAGAGACTAATTCCTCAAATGACAAGGCATTCGGATTGCCTTTCATCATCAACCGAAGAGTAGAGGCAAAACTCTGAGATGAATCAGGAAGACCATTCAGAACGGTCTGCACAAGTGAGCTATCTGGTATAACCTCATCAGCAGAAATCAATTGTTCCTTCAGGTCTTTGATCTTTGTAAGAAAACTGTCCATAGAATCACCTTCATTCATGTGCTCACTCTCCAACTGTTTTCGGAGGTAAGCAACACGAGCCTCATTTCTAGCCTGGTACAAAGTGGTAAGTGTATCCCAAGCATCCTTTGTTGTTCTGCAAGAGCGAATGTGAGGAATAATGGCACGTTTGACAGACAAAGCTATCAATGCATGTGCCTGGGCCTCTCTGCCATCCCAACGAATCTACTCTACAGTAGGTGCAACAGAAACAGCAGCACGAACAGGAATCTGCGGAATATCATCTTCGACACCATCTTCATCAGCTCCAACACTTGTATTTGCAGTACCTGTCGTTACAGGTGTAACAGGACGTCTTTCAACACCCTGCACAATGTTCTACAATCCTTTTGCAACCAGTACATGTCGCATCATATAAGCCCATAATGGGTAGTTGGTACCATCCAACTTATCCTCAACAGCCAACATACGGAATACATCACTACTTTCAGCCATGGCCGGTGACTAAAATACCTTGATGCAGAAAATTGACTGTATCTAAAAAAGTTGAACGGAACTGCCCAGACGAGTTCTGCTAGACCTGTAGCAGACTTTGAGACGCTTAAACTGGCGAACAGAAACTGGTATATACCTTTGGCACAAAAGGACGAAATAGCCTGCACAAGCGCTGCAATAGTGGGTTCGGAGGCCGAAACGAGCTCAGATCACGATTTCGGCAGCACATAGCGAAGCTGTTTTGATCTCGGAAACACCGTGAGTATGCTCACCAAATTTCGTGCGAATCTGAGACTGGAAACGGAGGAGTGTCGACGGCGCCCTAGAAGAAGCGACGACCTGCTCTGATACCAATTGTTGGAGATAGACGTCTGCAGAAGCACGCGAACAACACAAGGAAGAAGAAGAAGCTTGGAGCACAAACACACAATATTGAATGTATTACTAGAGAATGTACAAAGATAAGTAGCCCATTAGGGCAATAGGCATATATACAAGCCGGGGGAAAAAAAACCTCCTAAAGAGGGAAAAAAGTGCCCCGGCGGTCCTAGAAAACCTAAATATATCAACACAAAATACTTGTTTCCTCCAATAGCTTCCTCTTTGATTGCCCACCCAAACATTTGTGTATGGGCTCGAGTCTTCCATTGCTCAAGTATCCACTTTAATTGAATGGTGTCCTACCTTGCTTCACAAGTTGGAAAGTCTCACAAATGTTCCACATCTTCTACTTTTTGAAATTTTTCCCATCACCTGATTCCAACATTTTCTATTACATCATTGTGTGTCCAATGATTGTGTCATTTTTAATGACCTATAGTTTGATTGCTTTCGTTTAAAGTTGATTATTAAATTTGATGGAGCTACACTTGAGAACTAAATCCGCTTACAACCTCTAAATGCAAGTAGAAATGGCCTAATCTTCTTGGATTGGAACTTTGAAGGTGTACATAGGTACTATTCTACTACAATGATATACTTTTTGGCATTGTGCCTAGGAAGAGATGCTCAATTCTAGGTAGCTTGCATGAATCGTGAACTTTTAGGTATGTCACATTGTGGACTTTCATGATTCTTTGTAAATTTGTCTTTGTCTGAGGTTCACTTCTTCTCAAGGAAAGAAGTAACCATTTCATTTGCTTGCTTTTTCCTTTGGGGGATATGGTCGCATGTGGAGTGAGTAGGGTTTTTTCTTAACATATTGTTGTTTTTCTTCATTTTTTTCTCCTCAAAGTAGATTCTTTCTTATAATTAGTTGTGTTGAAAATTTTCTTCTAGCAAAGTTACATATAGGTGTCTACCAAAGGTGGCTATTGATCAATCATGGATGAATATTAGACCGTCCCCTCATATTTTGAGGTACATCTGAGGTGATTTGTGCCAAAATTTTTGTTGAACATCATTCTTTGCATGCTTCACATGTGCCATCCTTCATGATTGGAATCTGGTATTGAAGGGAATCAATGGGTGATACTATAAGAAAATGATGTGTATAATCTAGGACAATTCATGAGTGCAACCTTGGTGATTTGAGGAAAATGAGTTGATCAAATAACCAACATTGGTGGGGAATCGGTGAATAATCATTGATGTATGTACTCAAGCTATACTAGAGTAGATAATGAAGAGCCTAAAAATTAAGGAAATTTAGGCCATGAGATATGTTTGGAGAGTCACATCAAGTGCAATTGGAGTAGATCACTATAGTTGATTAAAGTAGATAATCATGGTTGTTTAGAGTATATCTTCATGGATGTTTATTTAGATAATTATGGGTGATTAGAGTAGAACATGATCAATTATAGTAGATAAGTATAGGTGATTAGAATAGATCATCATGGTTAATTAGAGAAGACAATGTGTGGGAAATTATTGTTGCTTTTTGGGTTGTTACAAAGGGAAAAAACTTCCACTTTTTTTGGGGATATCTCTATATAGCCCCTCAGTTCAAGCTATTGCACCAATTTGGTTTTAATATGTTGTGATTCCATGATTACTAGTGTTCCCTCAATCACCATTGCCCCTAAATTTTGACCATTCTTTATTTCCATTGGGTGTCTAAAATCTTCGTGATTGTTTCCATTACCCAATTCATTTGATCGTTCATCATTTGACATTGACCTATCGCATGTGTAGTTTTTTGCTTCCATCAGTTCCATCATGATTTTGTGATTGCATGAACTTGGTCAACTACTCCTGCGCACTTGCCGATTGTCATCACATGCACTACTAGCTGCAACCATCAAGGTTTATTATGCTATGCACTAATTGTTGCATTTGACCCATCAATTGACATCAACCATCAACCATCAACCATCAAGTCGATCATCATTGAGCAACTATTTCAATGAAACTAGAATATTTGTAATCATACCATTTAATATTATCGTCATGCAAGTTTGTGGACATTTTCCCTACAACCTATTGCTATTTCTCCATAAAACGTAGTGCTATTGAGAACCATTTCTATTGCTCACCATTTTTATATACCACCTTTATGATCATGCACTTTTTGTCTTTTCTTTTGGGGTCATGCACTTTACCCATATCCTTTCCTAGAACAAGGTGAAACCTAATATTAGATTGTTTTGGGAGCTGGTATCTCATATATTGTTGCAAATATCCATCAAGTGCTAGCCTAGAGGTGAATGATTCGAAGCCCTTAATACCTATTATGTGAAAATGTTATGGCATAATTTCTTATTTATTGAACTCTTTGATGGAATGTATGATTGAACACATTAGGACTGTGAAGGATTTACTTGATTGACAAGTGATTGTTTGAGTGACTCAAACCTATGTGAGAAGTCCTACATTAAAACTAAATGTGACCATTCATTTCTCTTCAAAATTAAATATAGCTATTTAATTTAATTGCATTAAATCTATATTATTGAATGATTATTATTCCTTTAGATTTTAGTGTGATTATGAGCCAAAAACCGTTTTAAGGTAATCAATTAAGTGGTGAAGAATTGGAAAAGTGCAAAAAAAAAGTGGGAAGTGTTTTGAGTTCAAGTTTGATTCTCAAATTCAATCCTAGATTTGCATTCAAGGTGTCAAAATTGAATGGAACTAACCTTCGAATTGATGATGGTTGGATTTTTGGTAGAACTTATAAGGTCAATAACACAAACCTAGAACATAGGGCAAATTTGTAGAGAACTAAGTTACACAAACAAATTGAAAATTGAGATACTAGAGAGCAATTGAACAAACATAAGAGAAGCATATACACTTCGGATTAGGATATACAAGATGAAATGAAAAATCTTTCCAAAGTTAGATCTCATCTACAACTAGTGCTATCCACCATAAATCCACTCATACATGTTCCTCTACTAGATTGGAGAATGATTTGGAAGAAATCACATTTCTAGAAGAGGTGCTCTTATCCAATTTTAGATCCCATTTCAAGGTATGTGAGAGACAATAAGGTTGTTTTTATAGAGAGTACATGCACGAAAGAAAAATGAAAAGAAGAGTGTATGCACAAAAGAAAGAATGTGAGAGACTCAAAGTGAGTAGACCAAGAAGTGGGTGGCTCGCATGGATTAGAAATGAGCTTTCCAAGAGCATGGAGTAGGCTCCTCAAGCTTCTTACCAAGTACAAATGGGGGGAGAGGCCCTCCTTATATAGATTTGGGAGGGGCTCTCCAAAGTACATCTCATGTGAGATAATTCCTCTTAAAGGAGAATGAATACAATGGTAGAAGAAAATGGCAAGGTACCCAAATACAAAAGAGATACAATATAAAATGGAAATAAACTAGAAATGGAGTGCCTCCTAGATACAAAATGGAGGTGCACTCATGTGGATACAAATGTAGATGATGTAGGAGCAATTATGTTATCAATGTCCCCTTTGTAGCTCCATTTTGGAGCGGTTGAATGTTGTAGAGGTCATCCAAGTGTTCGAGTGGAACTGAAGGTCGAGCCTTTGTAAACATGGTCATTAGGTTCTCCTGAAAGGTACACTGCTCCAGAGTAATCTCATGAGATAAGAGTGTCTCATAGATGTGCTTCATCCAAGCATGGAAAACTAGATTTTCAACAATCGCCAAGGCTAACTGGCTGTCCGTGCAGATGCATGTCGGAGTAACTTGCAAAATACCAATGTCAGATAATAATCGTCAAAGCAAGATGGACTCATATGCTACAAAGATAGATGCTTGGTACTCGGCCTTGGCAGATGACACAGCAACTGTAGGCTGCTTCTTACTTGCACAAGAGATGGGTGTTGAGCTAAGAAAGAATATGTACCTAGAAGAAGATCGTCGAGAATCAAGATCACCATCCCAATCTGAATTTGAATATCCTATGAGTTTGATGCTCACTTGTTAGGCATTGATCCATAGGGATCAGTGCATTTGATCCACAGGGATCATTGATCCACAAGGATCAGTCCATTGATCCACGGGGATCAATCCATGTGTGTGAGGGACAAGGGCCAGCTAGCCAAGGTCCGAAGCTCGGGGAATACCCTAAGGTACTTTGGTAGTAATGGGAACTGCTTTGGTAGTAATGGGAATAAGTGTTGCATGATGACCACATGTTCACAGTAGAATATTCCAGATCATTGCTATTTTCAGGAGATGGTTGAACCACACCCTAAGAGGGAGAATTAGGAAGTAATCCTCAACCATGGCTTTTGGGGCAAGTGGTTAGTCCATCGTACTCCTAGCCGATAGGTCTTGAGTTCACAACAAGTATAGCCTTCAGATTTGTGGAATAAAAATGGAAAATCAAGTTTGATTAGAGTGCCATAGTTAGACATAATAAAAGGAAAGTCATGTAAGAACTTCCTAGATTTGGAGGTTGCGACATAGAATTTAGAGTTCCTAGCTTTATTGAAGGAATCATATATTTATTCTATAACATATTAACATGGGTAGATGGGGTAGTTTTCTCTATCTATCTACCTAAGAATGAAGAATATTGATACTAGCTAGACTCATCTTTATTAAGCAAGCAAGGCAAGTCTGTAGGCCAAGAACTCTAGAATGACCAAGATACACAGAAAGGCAAGGTTTGTAGCGAACAAGCAAGGCAAGTCTACGGGTCAGATATTCAAGAGTGGCCAAGGTATACAGAAAGGCAAGGTTTGGAAAGAGTAAACAAGGACAGGCTATAGTCTAAGTCCTTAGCAGGAAGTTAGACGAGGTTATATAGCAAGGCATGGTTTATATTTATTAGACAAGGCAAGGTTGTCTCGAATAGGGAGTGATTATACAACAATGCAAAGTCTACAAGTAAGTTAGTTCCAAATGGAAGGCATTGAGAAGCAAGTTTGATGTTTCTATTTATAGTGCATCATAAATAGTGACTTAGTAAAGTGATCAAGTTTGAGCATGAGGGGAGATGGCTACTGATCTATGGAGAACCAAATCTCAAAGAGACATGATTAGTAAAAGCTACCAAGTTGCTTAAAATTGAGTGTGAGTTTATTTATTTTCTTTACTTTGTGCATTCATCATACAGTATGATGAATTTATGTAGGCATGGAGACTCTAGTTGGAATGCCTCAGCACTTTCAGCAAAAGTAAGAGTAGAGTTCCAAGAGTTGTCCTTGAAAGAATTACAGAAAAGGATTGATTAGACTCAACTATTCACCCTTTGCAGCATCAGTTCTTCTAGTGAAGAAGAAAGACGGATCTTATAGGATGTGCGTCGCCTACCGAGCACTCGATAAGATTACTATCAGACACAAATATCATATGCCTAGGATTGATGATCTTTTAGATGCTCTAGGTGGATCCATTGTATTTAGTAAAAGAGATTTTACAAGAAGCTACCATCAAATTAGAGTAAGAGACCATGATAAGACTCAAATAATCTAGAAAAGACTCAGTTCTTTCTTCCGAGGAGAGTATCAGTCGATGGGGTTCAGATGGATCCCAAGAAGGTTTTTGTTATCTTAGTTTGGCCTATTCCTAAGGGTGAGGGGTAGCTAAGGTCATTTCTAGTACTTTCCAATTTCTATTGAAAATCCATTTCTTCTTATTTGTTGATATTAGTGCCTATGACGAACTTGCTTCAAGGCAAAGTTCCATTTGCATGGAAGCAAGATCAGCAAGCTAGTTTTGATACTCTGAAACAAGCTGTTTCAGAGGCTCCTAGACTTAAAGTGGTGGATTCACAGAAACCATTTGAGTTAGAGATAGATGCTAGTGGCATGAGCCAGTGCATGAACATGTGTTGTATGCACTGGTGTATGCATTTAAAGTCTAGAGACGCTATCTTTATGGTGTAGACTTTAAGGTATACACATCACCATACAATTAAGTATTTTCGTAGTCAGCCAGATCTTCGAGGCAGTCAAGCTCATTGGGCTGAGCTCATACAGGAGTTTCACATGGAAATCCTATATAGAAGAGCAAAGAGAATATAGTAGTTGATGCATTATCACAGATAATGTATCAGATGAGCTTTACAGTTCTAGAAAGCTCATTGCTTCAAGAGATAAAGAAAGCGCAGGTGGAAGATCCACATTCAAGCCATCAATGATGACTCTATTATAGGAGACAAGAAAGTTTCAGCTATTTCTTCCCCTAGCAGAGCGAACAAGTCCATTTCGTATTCCACTTCCTCACAGGAGAATGGAATAGTCAAACGGAAAGGAAAGGTTTGCATACCAGATTCTGGGCATTTGAGAAGAAAATTCATGCATGATAACCATGATGTGCCTTGTGCAGAACATCTAAGTGTTGACAAGACAATACAGCTTGTTACAAGAACATTTTGGTGGCCTAGATAGTCAGAGATGTCCACATTTCTAGTCAACAAAGTAGAAAGGGTAAAGACACTAGGTCTTCTGTATCCTTTACAAATTCCAGATCACAAGTAGGACAATGTATCCATGGACTTCATACTCGAGTTACCGCGGACCCAAAGGAAGTGGGTAGCTAAGAAACATTGGTCCATGTTATATATGGAAATAAGATCAGAGAAGTACTTCTTTTGTGATAGGAATATACCTTCTTTGGTTTGCCAAACTTCCATATCAAAGAAATAGGGAAGTAGACCAAGATCTATCATAGATTACTCAAGGTGACACTGTGTGATGATGAATTGGATGTGTTGTTCATGTGAACCCGTCAGGATCAAGTCATCTACATAGAGGATGATGATGGCTACTAAGGAATCTTTTTGATCAATGTATAAGTTAGCATCAACATTGCTTCTTTGGAATCCTTTATCTTCAAAGAACTTGTGAATCTTTTCATTCCAGGCCTATGAGCATGCTTGAGTCTCTAAAGTGCTTTGTGAAGCTTGTAGACTTGAACTTCCTTTCCATTGATCTTGAAACCTTCAAGTTAGTTAACATATACCTCTTCTTGAAGATCTCCATGATTGAGGAAAGTAATTTTGATATCGAGTTGGTAGATGGGCCACTTGAAGGTTGCACTTAATGCTAGAACAATTCTTATAGTTGTAAACCTTGCAATAGGGTCAAAAGTTTCTTCATAATCAATGCCATGTTGTTGTGTGTATTTGTTGGGAGTGTGTAGAAGTGCGAGAGACACACGAGAAGCACACACATGGCACAAACGCAACAAGACACACAGAGAAGACGATGGTTGGAATAACTCTCTCTATTGACGATGAACTGAACTGAAGTAAGAGCTGAATAAATATCCCTAAGTACAAAGTACCACCACATATGAGAGTATCAAGTATGTGGTAACATGGGGGGAAAACCTCTAGCCAGCACTAGAGTAAAAAGTGCCCATGTATAGGGAAAAGGTTCACATCAAAGCTACTCGAGGAACACATAAGTGTAACAAACCCCCCTGGAGCGAATGATGTGAACACATAAAGGGAGTGACAGATCATGCCCCACAAGGTAATAAGCCTAAAGCTTTGCGAAAAGCTTCAAACTTTTCTCGTGGAAGAGCTTTGGTGAATATTTCTACCACATTATCTTCTGTAGGCACATATACCAAATCAATATCTCCTGCATGAAGGCACTCTCTCACATAGTGATAATGCACCTCAATATGTTTGTTCCGTGCATGAAACACTGGGTTTCGTGCAACAGCCAAAGCACTCTGACTATTAGTGAGAATATGTGTAGTAGCATCAATCTCCATGCAAAGATCCATCAATAGGCATCTCAGCCATATACTGATGGGCTCCTAAGCCTAAGGAAAAGATGATTGTGAAAGCCTTTATTTTGCTCAAACCCCTTGCAATCGATCCACTTGGATTACCTAGAGCCCACAATTATCTCACAATGGATTCTTCTTATGGCTATGCACTAGCTCATATGTTTCCCGGCAAACGCACCAAAATGATGGTTTTCTAAGCCCAAGGAAAAAGTGATTATACAAGACTTTATTTTGTTCAAACCCCTCGGAATCGGTCCAATTGGATTACCTGGAGCCCATAATTACCCCTCGAGGAATTCTTCCTTTGTATATGTACTAGTTCAAATGCTTCCCGGCAAACGCACCAAAATGTATGGCTCTTGAGCCCAAGTGAAAGTGCCGATATATGTTTACACTTGATCTAAATCACTCGAAATCAGTCCACTGTTGTTGCTTTAAGTCACTCAGTCATACTTGAATATATCCCAAACTTCTCCTTGCACCTGCACCCCCATTCTAATTAATTTCCGTTTTCTATTCTCTTTCATACTCTTAATTCTTTCTCTTCACTCACCCATGTACCCTTCTGTCCACATACACTCACACCCGTACGCTTGCTTTCACTCTCTTCCCTTATGTCATAGACCTACTCCAATGATGCACCACACAACTACCATAAATAGAGAGCGGTCATTCGAAATTATAAAAAAAAAAAAAAAGAAGTTACTCCCAGGTCATAGAGTCATCCTTATCAATAGTAATTGCTCATTCACAAGAATACATCAACAAGAACTCTGCCTTAGTCGTAAGTAACCTCCTCCCTTACCAATGTGAGGTACCTCTTTTCAAAGATCCTCTAAGTGATCGATTACCCCTATCAATAATATTGCAGTTTTCAGAAAATCTCAGAACTAGAAATCAAGCATTAGCACCGACAGTTTTTTGACATTCAACAAAAGGTTTGTCAGATGTAAACGAGTGATGAAGCTCACTACTCGCTCCATCAATTGGCAAAGCTAAAGAGCTCAGAGATCCTCAGTTGTGCACTTTCGGAATTCCACAAGGAAGAGAGGCTCCTATTAGAAACAATAAACTCTGATGGATTGAAACCAAGTGGCAACTTCACCCCATCAAAGAACTCCCGAATTCAGACATCTGTAGAGTTCCATTGCCAACAGCAACAAACGTCCATAGGAATTACATATAGCACACCGAAATGACATTTTCTTTTAGCCACCAAAAATCAGCTTGATTAAAGCGCATGACTGTATGTGTAGATATGGAATACACAATAATGAAGACCATTTAGGTAGACTGTGGATCACTAAGCCAACAAATTTTTGACTCTCTCTCTCTCTCTCTTCCTCTACTGTTTCGAACAAAATTCAGCGAAGATGATAGCCATCTTCGGAGTAGCTATAGTAGTACAATATTTTGACAATGAAGTGACCCTCAATAAGAGTTCAAACCTGAGACACAGTAGAGTTGGCCACTTGTTCTCTTCATTCAATGAAGATACCTGTGCTGCTCTCCTCCTTCTAGGCATCCATCAGAGCAATTGCTTTTATAGCAGCACTTCGAAGTTCTTGAAAGCGCATAAAGTACCCCCAGCCTATGGACCCAAGGCGGCACTCTTCTTCTCCTCCCTTTGACTCAGAAACAACTGGCTTGGATTTTCTACTACCATCAAACCATCCTCAACCATTTCGAATACACCAACCTCATTAGTAGACCCAAAACGATTTTTGACCACCCTCAGTAAACGATGTGAAAGGCTATTTTCTCCCTCTAAGTACAAGACAACATCAACGATATGCTCCAAAACCCGATGTCCTGCAATATCACCACTCCTTGTGACATGTCCCACCAGAAAGATAGGCAGTCGATTCCGTTTGGCCAAGCGTAGAAGCGCACTCGCACACTCCCTCACCTGCAAAACGCTATGATCATTTGCAGTCGTTGGGGGTCCAATCCGTTCACAGTACATTTGCTTCCGTGATAAAGTGCTCCAAAGCAGAGTGCCTGAATTTCTATCAGGATTGCCCGTGAACCTTCCATCGTCACAGCTATGGCACCTGAAACTGGACCTTCCCTTGAAAGTCACAATACATTCAACAGAGGTTTTCAACTCACGCTCTATACTCTCCCAGGTTTTCTTCTTTTGTAGTTGATTTGGAGTGGCTGCCCCTTTCTGAGTCTCCTTATCATCTTCTGTACCAAACCAAGCTCTCTCCCCTGATTATACCCAGCACCTGAGCTCCTGAACTTGAGTCATTCCCATCATCCATGCATCAGCCCCCAAAGCTCTGTTGCCAGCATGTCAATAATACTTCTCTGTCGTGGCATCATTCCTTATGGCATTACAAACTCACTACCCTGCACAACCAAGAAGGAAACCCATTTCTGCAAAAGCCCCTTAAATTTCAGAAGTCGTAAATTGCTCAAAATAACAACTATGCCGCCCAACTTGTGGAAGATTCCCCCTTTTGGTGCACCCTAAAAACATCTGAACAAAAGACCTTTTCCTCTGCCTCCTTCTCTGTAGGCTTTAACGCCTTCCTTCCTCCCCTCACAGCTCGAAGGTTAGCCCCCTTTGTCCTTCAATGTACAGATGCTTATCTTTTTTTTGAAAATTTGCCTGCTGCTGTTGTCCTCTCCAAAGAGTGCCTTTTCTCCTATTTGCGTACTGAAGCTCCTTCGAAGATGTTCCATGCATCCTTAGATTATCCTCCCTCTATGCAAATGCATTCCGCTATTTAGGACAGGTGCAACACGGAGGTCCATAACCATGGAGCGGTTACATTAAGCTTTCAGCAATAGTTGGCCGTCGACAACAAGCCGCAAATTTCCCACAGATCCCCCAAAAATGAGAAGCCAGCATCCACCGAAAAAGAAAACCCTTCCTCAGCAGCCACGTATTTTCTTTTCTTCTCCTCCCAAAACCTTCCTTCACCGTTGGAGCGTATCCTTCCACTCTTGCACAGTGTTTTCTCTCTCCTGTTTTGCAGCTACCATCCCTCTTCCATTCCGAAGCCCCTCCGCACATAAAAATGGTCGTCTTCCTCCAGTGACCCCTTTTCCTCTACTCCCCTTTCCTTTGTCACCTGTCGCATGTGTTTTCACCCCTCCTCAGAGCGTCCTGCACAAGAAGCGGAAAGCCCTGCCCTTCGATGCCTGCTCAAGAGAACCACACCAAAAACAGAGATAACCTCCCCCTCTCGATGTGTGCCAAAGCCAGACACAGCCGCCCTTTTTTCTCCCTATCTCTCTCTTTTTCTGGAATCGATAGCAGGCCCCCCCCCCTTATCCGTTCGTGGAAAAACGAGAGGGAGCGAGCACCTTTTGCATTGCAGAGACTTCCAAAAAAATGAAAAAGGACCCCCGATGTCTCCTCGTGCCTGATAATGGAGCACACCCCCCCTTTTCTGTGGCCACCCCCTTATCTCCCATCGGCGCTTTTCAAGCCACAAACAAGAGTGCTAAAATCTGGATTGACACCTTCTATCTGCATTTCTGCAAGGCAGTTAAGTGCTTTAATGCCATACTCATATTTGACATAACCAGACATGAGAGCATTCCAGGAAATAACATCCCTCTTGGGAAGAATGTCAAACACTTATAATGCTCTTTTAAGAAAACCACAATTCGCATACATGTCCACTAAAGCATTGCCAAGAGCAAGGGTCTCTAATAAGCCCTTGCTAACAATCTCTTCATGTATTTCCTTCCCCTTTTCCACGTCTCCAATTCTTCCACATGCTATCAAGCAGCAAACATAAGTGACGGCATTCAGGGCCACACCTTTGAGTTGCATTTCATCAAGACAATTGAGAGCAAACATGGCATCCCCATGTTTGGCATATCCTGCAATTAAGGCAGTCCATGACACAACATCTTGATTCGGAAGCCTATTGAAGACTTCGTGTGCTTTTCTGATCAAGCCACACTTGACATACATGTCTATCAATGCATTTCCAACAGCAGTACCAAGTTCCCGATCCATTCTGATCATGATGGCGTCATGTAGTTGCAAATACTTCCCTTCAAACATTTGATCACTCTTCAAGTACTTGTAATCAAACATCTTCTTCTGCCAAATACAAACATATTAGTGCACCAAAACCGACCATTTATTGAGCTAACATACTCCCCTCTTCTTAATTGCGAAGTCGTCCTCGAAGAGCGATATGCTACCTGCACTCCAGTTCCAACATGTGATCATCACTCAATCAAATACAAATCTTTACCTTGTATGCCTATTCTCTTCTTCCTCGATGTAGCACCTGCAATCACCCTCATACAATCGTTGGTCAGTACCAAAATCCAATCATTTCACTTACCATCTTTGTCCATCTTCTCGCATCTTCATTGACATGTCCACCTGTCTACAAACTTCATCAAACATTAGAATCTTTTTTCATCAAATCCCAATAACATCTACAACCAAAAGGGAAAGACAATCATCCACATCACACATATATACTCCGCACACACATCATGATCCCGCATCACACATGTATTCTCGTCACAAACAACACACTTGCAAGCAAAAAGCCCATCCACATTCCCTCTCGTCACTCTTCTAGACTGTTCGTTCAACACGTCATGAATCTCTACTCCACATATCAACACTCTTTCTACACACACTATCAAAAACCATTTCCGAGTTCCGTTTTCGATACTTTTCCCGGTCACACGATCGTTTTGCTGATCCCTTTGTCTCATTTCTAACCGAGTTCTCTTGCCAATTTCCCATTTCCTTCCCACCTAGGGTTTTCTATTCCCACTTACCTTTTCATCTACTCTGTGCTCTTTTGTTCATCAATCAGATCCTATGCTTGGTCGCCACCACCTCTCCTAAATTGATGGACACACGGCAAAGACCACTCAAGCCTAACACGGGCTCACTCTAACAAGATCACTCATCGTCGACGCGATTCCGAACTTCACAAGTCATTGCACCACCTAAGAGCCAAACTGAACACTTCCGGAAGGTTTGCAGACAGACAATGCAACTAGCACGATTGGATCCCTCAAGTCCAAGCTTTCCATAGACACATCGCAACCAAAACCCTAGCCGAGCTTAAGCTTCAATTTGACATGTTTCATCGGGAGCCCACACATAACCCAAATCCCCACAACACAAACACATATATTCCCATCCGAGCATCATGCTCTCTCACCTCTCTTATGTCGCCCCTCGAGCGAGGAATTCTTCTCATTCAATTTTTTCCACATTTTTTTCTCTCTTTTTTCATCATTTTTTTTCATATTTACTCACACTTGCCGGCCTACGCCGAAGCTGGATGCGACTCGTGGACTCGACCACCCGATCGAGTTTGCTCCACCCATCTACCAACCCAACGCAGCGCGCGACACACAGACAGCTAGCCCTGTGCAAAACCGACGTCGGTTCGTGGCTTTGACCACCCGATCAAAGTGAGTCCACCCACCTATCGGCCCACATAGGCGCGTAGCCACACGCACACATACACAAACATATAATTTTTTCATTCACTTTTTTTTTATTCCTGCATCTCGAGAATTAGGAGACAAAAGAAAGGACTTTTTCCCAACCCAACCAATCACGACACACACACATAAGCTCCCCGTGGACATCCCAATGAGAGATATCTCCTCTCTGCTACCACTCAAGCCAAAATCCAGCCACTAATGCCATGGTCAACCCGTCCTCGCAAAACCCGCACATACTAACCACCTTGTCGGCCTGAAACCTCAGAAAGTGTCACTTTAGTTCCTAAGTGTACAACAGACTTGGTCCATCCGTCCTCACATCTCAGACTTGTAATCCACAAAGCAAACCCTAATCAAACTCAAGCCGTCCTAACCGGCATCCATATCATCTTTTTTTTTTTCATCTCCATCCTCTGCCTCGCAGAGATTCCACATGATTCGACAGCTTGCTGATATTGTCCTCTAGCCAGGCGATACGGTCTGGAAGGCCACCATTGATTACTACACCTCTTAATGCCTCGAGCTTCAAAGCTAAATCCCTTATCCCTTCTTCTTTTCGCTCATCACTGCCTTGGAGTCGAAAAATCTCATCATCCACTTGATGGAACCGAACCCACATTTTCTTCTTCTCCTCTTCTAAATGGCTCATCTTTCTTTCTATTTCCAAAGGAACCTCCTCGCTCCTCCCGACTTGGCCAGACAACTTTTCAACCTCTTCTCGAATCGACCTCTCCTCCCAGATTCTACTCATATTTTCTACTTCCAGATCATCCACTTTTTTCGACAACTCCTTCGCCTTTTCTAACTCCACGCCTATCGCCTCTAACTTGTCCAACATCACTTTTAGCTCTTCCTCTATTCTACCTACTTTCGGATCTTCTACTCGTTCTCGGGTCTCATCGTCTTTCTGATTCATCCACCTACCGAGCTTGCTACTCAGCCTTGCATTCTCTTTCTCTACCCGTCTCACTTTCTCATGGCTCTCCGCTTGGGCACTTTTCATTCTTTCTAACTCGAGGTGGAACTCCTCACATGCCTTACCCGCTTGATCACTGTATCGACAGATTATGCTTTGTACCTTCTCGATTTCATGCTCCATTCCTTCGACTCTCCTCATCAGGTCATCCTCGTCTCTTGAGAGCTCTTCTTCGATCGCAACTCCAAAGTAGTCGGCTACCATCAAATCGGATCTCAAGTCCCAGACCATGTTTTCACTCTCGGGCTTCACCAGATCTTGCCTCCAGCTTTTGTTTACTTTTTTCCACTCCTTGTTTTCATTTTTCAACATTCGTACTTGCTTTTCCCAAGTTTCTAGGACCTCGGCCATTTTCTCTTGATTTTCCTCTAATTTCGCTATTTTGATCCTCTCGTTATCTCGCTCCACATGCAACCAATTGACTTGACATTCCAAGCTCTTCACAAGTTCTACCAAGTCTCGATCATGAGATCCAGTGTCCTTGCTTTCACTTGCTCTCGCAGTCTCCGTCGACGAAGTAACTCCACCCTTGTCAACTTCCACATACAAAGAGGATAAGCACCTATCTGGTTCATTCGTTGCGACCTTTAGGTCAATCACCTCTTTTGAGCCACACACGTGCTCGCATAGTCTCTTTTTCCCACAGTCCTCACATGTGGGGACAAAATCCAACGGGGTGCATACACGAGGGCAATATTTGGCTATATGCCCAATCTGCTCGCAACACCAGCATCTCACATAATTTGATATCGGGCCAAATCGCCACCCTCGGTTCACATGATGTCTCATGGTCGGACGAGAATCTATCCATCTCCTATTTTGTCCAAAATTCGGTTGCCTCATATTGGCATTCTCCAAACCACATGCTGGCTTTTGTTGGGCCATTTCTTTAATGAAGGTCAAAGCAGATTTGGGATCGACTTGGCTGTGCCACACGATTGGGGCACCAAGCGAACTCGTAGCACTCTCTATGAGATGTGCTAAGCCAATTCCCAGCAAACGCACCAAAATGATGGGCTCCTAAGCCTAAGGAAAAGATGATTGTGAAAGCCTTTATTTTGCTCAAACCCCTCGCAATCGATCCACTTGGATTACCTAGAGCCCACAATTATCTCACAATGGATTCTTCTTATGGCTATGCACTAGCTCATATGTTTCCCGGCAAACGCACCAAAATGATGGTTTTCTAAGCCCAAGGAAAAAGTGATTATACAAGACTTTATTTTGTTCAAACCCCTCGGAATCGGTCCAATTGGATTACCTGGAGCCCATAATTACCCCTCGAGGAATTCTTCCTTTGTATATGTACTAGTTCAAATGCTTCGCGGCAAACGCACCAAAATGTATGGCTCTTGAGCCCAAGTGAAAGTGCCGATATATGCTTACACTTGATCTAAATCACTCGAAATCAGTCCACTGTTGTTGCTTTAAGTCACTCAGTCATACTTGAATATATCCCAAACTTCTCCTTGCACCTGCACCCCCATTCTAATTAATTTCCGTTTTCTATTCTCTTTCATACTCTTAATTCTTTCTCTTCACTCACCCATGTACCCTTCTGTCCACATACACTCACACCCGTACGCTTGCTTTCACTCTCTTCCCTTATGTCATAGACCTACTCCAATGATGCACCACACAACTACCATAAATAGAGAGGGGTCATTCGAAATTATAAAATAAAAAAAAAAAAAGAAATTACTCCCAGGTCATAGAGTCATCCTTATCAATAGTAATTGCTGATTCACAAGAATACATCAACAAGAACTCTGCCTTAGTCGTAAGTAACCTCCTCCCTTACCAATGTGAGGTACCTCTTTTCAAAGATCCTCTAAGTGATCGATTACCCCTATCAATAATATTGCAGTTTTCAGAAAATCTCAGAACTAGAAATCAAGCATTAGCATCGACAGTTTTTTGACATTCAACAAAAGGTTTGTCAGATGTAAACGAGTGATGAAGCTCACTACTCGCTCCATCAATTGGCAAAGCTAAAGAGCTCAGAGATCCTCAGTTGTGCACTTTCGGAATTCCACAAGGAAGAGAGGCTCCTATTAGAAACAATAAACTCTGATGGATTGAAACCAAGTGGCAACTTCACCCCATCAAAGAACTCCTGAATTCAGACATCTGTAGAGTTCCATTGCCAACAGCAACAAACGTCCATAGGAATTACATATAGCACACCGAAATGACATTTTCTTTTAGCCACCAAAAATCAGCTTGATTAAAGCGCATGACTGTGTGTGTAGATATGGAATACACAATAATGAAGACCATTTAGGTAGACTGTGGATCACTAAGCCAACAAATTTTTTACTCTCTCTCTCTCTCTCTCTCTTCCTCTACTGTTTCGAACAAAATTCAGCGAAGATGATAGCCATCTTCGGAGTAGCTATAGTGGTACAATATTTTGACAATGAAGTAACCCTCAATAAGAGTTCAAACCTGAGACAAAGTAGAGTTGGCCACTTGTTCTCTTCATTCAATGAAGATACCTGTGCTGCTCTCCTCCTTCTAGGCATCCATCAGAGCAATTGCTTTTATAGCAGCACTTCGAAGTTCTTGAAAGCGCATAAAGTACCCCCAGCCTATGGACCCAGGGCGGCGCTCTTCTTCTCCTCCCTTTGACTCAGAAACAACTGGCTTGGATTTTGTACTACCATCAAACCATCCTCAACCATTTCGAATACACCAACCTCATTAGTAGACCCAAAACGATTTTTGACCACCCTCAGTAAACGATGTGAAAGGCTATTTTCTCCCTCTAAGTACAAGACAACATCAACGATATGCTCCAAAACCCGATGTCCTGCAATATCACCACTCCTTGTGACATGTCCCACCAGAAAGATAGGCAGTCGATTCCGTTTGGCCAAGCGTAGAAGCGCACTCGCACACTCCCTCACCTGCAAAACGCTATGATCATTTGCAGTCGTTGGGGGTCCAATCCGTTCACAGTACATTTGCTTCCGTGATAAAGTGCTCCAAAGCAGAGTGCCTGAATTTCTATCAGGATTGCCCGTGAACCTTCCATCGTCACAGCTATGGCACCTGAAACTGGACCTTCCCTTGAAAGTCACAATACATTCAACAGAGGTTTTCAACTCACGCTCTATACTCTCCCAGGTTTTCTTCTTTTGTAGTTGATTTGGAGTGGCTGCCCCTTTCTGAGTCTCCTTATCATCTTCTGTACCAAACCAAGCTCTCTCCCCTGATTATGCCCAGCACCTGAGCTCCTGAACTTGAGTCATTCCCATCATCCATGCATCAGCCCCCAAAGCTCTGTTGCGAGCATGTCAATAATACTTCTCTGTCGTGGCATCATTCCTTATGGCATTACAAACTCACTACCCTGCACAACCAAGAAGGAAACCCATTTCTGCAAAAGCCCCTTAAATTTCAGAAGTCGTAAATTGCTCAAAATAACAACTATGCCGCCCAACTTGTGGAAGATTCCCCCTTTTGGTGCACCCTAAAAAGATCTGAACAAAAGACCTTTTCCTCTGCCTCCTTCTCTGTAGGCTTTAACGCCTTCCTTCCTCCCCTCACAGCTCGAAGGTTAGCCCCCTTTGTCCTTCAATGTACAGATGCTTATCTTTTTTTTGAAAATTTGCCTGCTGCTGTTGTCCTCTCCAAAGAGCGCCTTTTCTCCTATTTGCTTACTGAAGCTCCTTCGAAGATGTTCCATGCATCCTTAGATTATCCTCCCTCTATGCAAATGCATTCCGCTATTTAGGACAGGTGCAACATGGAGGTCCATAACCATGGAGCGGTTACATTAAGCTTTCAGCAATAGTTGGCCGTCGACAACAAGCCGCAAATTTCCCACAGATCCCCCAAAAAATGAGAAGCCAGCATCCACCAAAAAAGAAAACCCTTCCTCAGCAGCCACGTATTTTCTTTTCTTCTCCTCCCAAAACCTTCCTTCACCGTTGGAGCGTATCCTTCCACTCTTGCACAGTGTTGTCTCTCTCCTGTTTTGCAGCTACCATCCCTCTTCCATTCCGAAGCCCCTCCGCACATAAAAATGGTCGTCTTCCTCCAGTGACCCCTTTTCCTCTACTCCCCTTTCCTTTGTCACCTGTCGCATGTGTTTTCACCCCTCCTCAGAGCGTCCTGCACAAGAAGCGGAAAGCCCTGCCCTTCGATGCCTGCTCAAGAGAACCACACCAAAAACAGAGATAACCTCCCCCTCTCGATGTGTGCCAAAGCCGGACACAGCCGCCCTTTTTTCTCCCTATCTCTCTCTTTTTCTGGAATCGATAGCAGCCCCCCCCCCCTTATCCATTCGTGGAAAAATGAGAGGGAGCGAGCACCTTTTGCATTGCAGAACAAGCTCTCCCCTTTTTAGCAGAGACTTCCAAAAAAATGAAAAAGGACCCCCGATGTCTCCTCGTGCCTGATAATGGAGCACACCCCCCCTTTTCTGTGGCCACCCCCTTATCTCCCATCAGCGCTTTTCAAGCCACAAACAAGAGTGCTAAAATCTGGATTGACACCTTCTATCTGCATTTGTGCAAGGCAGTTAAGTGCTTTAATGCCATACTCATATTTGACATAACCAGACATGAGAGCATTCCAGGAAATAAGATCCCTCTTGGGAAGAATGTCAAACACTTCTAATGCTCTTTTAAGAAAACCACAATTCGCATACATGTCCACTAAAGCATTGCCAAGAGCAAGGGTCTCTAATAAGCGCTTGCTAACAATCTCTTCATGTATTTCCTTCCCCTTTTCCACGTCTCCAATTCTTCCACATGCTATCAAGCAGCAAACATAAGTGACGGCATTCGGGGCCACACCTTTGAGTTGCATTTCATCAAGACAATTGAGAGCAAACATGGCATCCCCATGTTTGGCATATCCTGCAATTAAGGCAGTCCATGACACAACATCTTGATTCGGAAGCCTATTGAAGACTTCGTGTGCTTTTCTGATCAAGCCACACTTGACATACATGTCTATCAATGCATTTCCAACAGCAGTACCAAGTTCCCGATCCATTCTGATCATGATGGCGTCATGTAGTTGCAAATACTTCCCTTCAAACATTTGATCACTCTTCAAGTACCTGTAATCAAACATCTTCTTCTGCCAAATACAAACATATTAGTGCACCAAAACCGACCATTTATTGAGCTAACATATACACTCCACTGTAGCTATGAAAACTGCTCTGTACTCAGCTTCACAACTCGATGTCGCCACTGTAGGTTGCTTCTTACTCAACCAAGATATGCATGAGTCTCCAAGAAAAAAGAAATTACTACTAGTGGACACGCGAGTATCATAACAACCAGCCCAATCACTATCTGTAAAAGCATGCAAGCATGGATGAACATCTATGCCATAAAAGAGACCTAAGCTCAAAGTGCCTCAAAGATATCTAAACACACATTTCACCGCTTACCAATGCTTAGTGACAGGGCTATGCATGAATCGACTCGATTGGGAAACTGCATATTGTATATCCAGCCTTGTGTTGCATGTGTATATAAGACATCCCACAGCTTGTTGATAAAGAGAAGCATCAAATGCATCACTGGAATCCTCAATTGAGAACCTGAATCCTGTCTCAACTGGTGTGGAAACTGACTTGCAATCCTCAAAGTCAAAACGTTGAAGTAGTTTTTCAACATACTTTGCTTGATGCATAACATTTCCCCCCTCAACAGATACAAACTGGATGCCAAGATAGTATCTCAAAAGACCAAGATAAGTGACATCAAAAGAATGCTGCAAATCAGCCATAAGAATGTCAAGTTTTGCATCACATGACCCAGTCAAGAGTATGTCATTGACATAAAGAACAAGCACTAGAAGATCAGCCCCATTTTTGCGTACATAGAGTGTGCTTTCAATTGGACTACATGTGAAGCCAAGAGCAATCAAGTGCTTATCTATTTTGTCATATCATGCACGTGGAGCTTGCTTGAGACCATACAAGGCTTTATGCAAGCGACAAACCATATGCTCTTTCCCTTTCATAGCAAATCCAGGAGGTTGCTTCACATAAACCTCTTCTTGCAAATCATCATTCAAGAAGGCTGTTTTTATGTCCAACTAATGCACTTTCCAACCTTGATGGGCAGCCAATGCAACCATGGTACGAATGGTAGTCATGCGTGAAGTAGGTGCAAACGTTTCCTCATAGTCAATGCCATATTGTTGCGCATATCCTTTGGCAACCAATCTAGCTTTGTAGCGATCAATGTGACCATCAGATTTTCTCTTAATCTTATAAACCCACTTTGTACCAATGGCATTCTTTCCTTTTGGAAATTCACATAACTCCCAAGTACCATTCCCATGTGTGGAATCCATTTCTGATTGCATAGCACTCATCCATTGTGGACCATCATATGCATCTTCAAAAGAAAGTTGCTCTTCATTACATGCTGTACCAATAAGAGAATAATCCACAAAATTACTTAATGCATGGTGAGAGCTTGATCTTGCTCTACCAAGTAAAGGTGCACTCAATTTGCTATCTTGCAAAGTTTGTTTCAGCCACTTTGGCATAGATTGTGCACTCTTGATCGACATGTGTTCATTATGCAATACATAATCAATATGTACATCATGTGTGGGCTGAATTTCATGCTCATTTTCAGCCATATGTGGCTGAAAATTTCCAGCAGTTTTGACAATTTTTGGCTGAAATTTTTCAGCCATATTTGCCTGGAAATTCTCTGCATTTTCAGCCCTACTTGGCTGTAATTGTTCATCCCTTTGACCCTCAGTTGGTTGGTCTACACGGACATAGTCAAGCGCACCATTTTGGAACAAAGGCATGAGTGTATTGAACACATCTTGTGAGATAACTGTTGGCTGTTTTTTGCATTCAAGTAGAGGGAAAACAGAATTTTCAGCAAATACCACATCTCGACTCACAATAATTGTTTTTGTCAATACATGGTACAATTGATATCCCTTACTTTCGGCACTATAACCAACAAATATACATTTCTTTGCCTTGTCATCAAGTTTGTGACGTTGTTGTGATGGCACAAGAGCATATGCCAAACAACCAAACACACGCATATGACTAACCATAGGCTTATGACCATTCCAAGCCTCATAAGGAGTGATGAATCTCAATGCTTTTTGTAGGATAGGGATTCAACACATAGTTTGCACACATGACCGCTTCCATCCAAAACTTATCAGGAAGATGTTTTCCTTTAACCATACATCGTGCCATTTCAAGTAGAGTTCTATTTTTGCGCTCCGCAACACCATTTTGTTGAGGTGTATATGGCACCATACATTGGTGTGAAATACCTCTTTCACAAAGAAAAGCATTAAACTCATGTGACATGTATTCACCACCACGATCTGTGCGTAGAGTCAAAAGCTTTTGTGAAGAAAAGTTTTCAGCCATAGCTAAAAAGCTTTGAAGCAAGAAAATACCTCATTATTTGCTTTCATAGGATACACCCATGTATGGAGAGTAGCATCATCAATGAAGGTAACAAAATATACATGTTTCCCAAAAGATGGACTCTTGATGGGACCACATACATCACTATGAACAAGCTGCAATTTTCTTGTAGTGTGTGTATGACTATCTTTTGAAAAAGAAGCACGATGCATTTTTCCAAGAATGTGATGGAGAGTGTTAATCTCCAAAAGAACAAGTTATCCTTGATGTTAGAGCACCTCTATATCAAGAACGAATCAAAACCTTTACCAATTTGGAGGATCAATGCTCAATTACCAAAATCTTGAACAAACTGTGAAGTGAGTTGATACTCAAAAAGTCTGTTGCACATATCTTAGTCATTGACTAATCACATGTGTAAATTTTTTTATAAAACTTTGCACAAGGTGTCGCCTATAGATTGAGCACCTCCTCCAAGTTAAATCATTCCAAAAGATTAATTATATCTTGAGAAATGAATCAAACACTTCACCTATGTTTAATTCTTCTAATCTCTTGCTCTCTCATACTTGCCCCGACATTTTTCTTGTATATTTAGGCAAGTATGTACAAGCTCATAACCATACAAAAGGTATAAGTGAGCTAATTCTAAATTAATGTACATATGTATACAAGACATCATCTTCTGAACATGCGCTATCTTCAAGCTTCATAAACCAATCTTTTCTTCATTCTTTGTCTTCAATTCTTTATCCAAAACATCAATTGGTGGTTGACTTGCACCAACAGCTCCCCCTCAATCATCAATTGAGGTTTTCTCTATCTTCTTTATACCTACCATACCTTTGAATCCCTATAGCTTTGGTCCATCCAAGCTTTTGGTTAGCATATCTGCAATCTGATCTTTGTTGAAGTATGTATGACTTCAATCTCCTTATCAATCACTTTCTCTCTTAGAAAGTGATACTAAATCTCAATGTGTTTAGTCTTGGCATGAAAAATAGGGTTAGCAGCTAGATACAATGAACTCATGTTATCTCCATGAATAGTGGGTGTACTCTAAATGATGTCAAAACTCTTCATAAGAGTCTTTAGCCATATGACTTCCTTTGCAGCTTCAACCATCCTTTATACTCTACCTCTGTGGATGATAAAGAAACTGTGTGTTGCTTCTTAGAACACCAAGAAATTAACTTATCTCCCACATATACAAGTATCCATATGTTGATCTCTTATCATCAGGGTTACCTGCCCAATCTGTATCACTATATATCTTGATGTTTGTATCTGATATAAAACCATAATACAAACCTTCTTTGAGTGTACCCTTGATGTACCTCAACACCCTTTGTCCTGCAACCCAATGATCTTTCCTAGGACAATGCATGAATTGAGACAACACTCCAACTGCATATGACAAATCAGGCCTAGTTAATGTAGCATAGATAAGACTACTAACCAGACTTTGATACAACTTCATATCCTTGAATTCTTCTCCTCCATATCTGCCTAATTTGTGATTCACCTCCATTAGAGTAGGTGCTACCCTGCAATCTTCCATTTTTAACTTGATCAACAAATTCTTCAAGTACCTTTCTTGAGTTACATACACTCCATGTTGAGTGTATGAGATCTCCATGCCCAAGAAATATGACAAATCTCCCAAGTCACTAATCTTGAATTCTTTCTCCATTTGCTTCTTTAGGCTTTGTATGCCCTTCACATCTGTACCTGTAAGAATTATATCATCAACATATATGCACATGTAAATGAACCCATCATCACTTGCTTTGACAAGCAAGCTACTATCTGCTTTAGATACTTGAAAACCAAGTTCCTTCAAAAACTTCACAAGTCTATAATTCCATTCCCTTGGGGCCTGCTTCAAACCATACAAAGCTCTCTTGAGCTTACATACATGATCTGGATACCTTTCATCTCTGAATCCTTGTGGTTGCTCCATGAAAACATCATCTGAAATATAACCATTTAAAAAAGCATTCTTCATATCCAATTGACATAATTTCCAACCTTTACATGCAGCAATGGCTATGAGTGTCCTGATGGTTGTCATCTTTGCCATAGGACTATAGGTCTCATCATAGTCTATACCATATGTCTGAGCAAACCCTTTCACAATAAGTCTAGCTTTATACCTAGACACACTTTCATATGCATGCTTGTTTGTCTTGTAGACCCATTTGCATCCAATGATCTTCTGAGTATTTGGTTTAGGAGCCAAATCCCATGTCTCATTCTCCATCAATGCATCATACTCTTCCTGCATAGCTTTCCCCCAATTTTCCTTACCTTTTGCCTCTTCATATGTAGAAGGGTCTTCATCTGCTTTCACCATACAATCCTTAGTAGTCAAAAAAGAAGTGTCATAGCTATACCTTGTAGGTTGCCACTTGTGTCTTGATGACCTTCTAAGTTCTCCACTTCTTGAGGTTTCTGGTTCATCACATTCTGGATCAAACCTTGGCACTTCTTCAACTTCAACCTATACTTCATTGTTCTCTTCTTCATCAAATATTTGAACCTTTGATTTACCTTTCTTCTGATTCACAACTTCTTCCTCACCTGCATGAATATTGATTATACCTGCATACCAAGTACCTTGCTCATCAAATGTAACATCCTTTGATACAAGGAATTGTTTTGTGGATGGACTCCACAACCTATAATCAATCTGCTTATCATCATATCCAATAAACACATACTTGAATCTTCAATGTGAAGAGTCTCCCTTCTTTCTTCCCTGAAACAATTTGTTTATACCCATTGCTAGGGTCTTCCACAAAAACTCCATCATTAGTGAACCTTACTTCATAAACTTTTTCAACAATTTGCCCTACACTTATTAGATTCTTTGGAATTGTAGGAACATACAAGACTTTAATCAAAAGAGTACTTCCATCATTGGCCTTCACTGATACAATTGACTTCACATTATGCTTTGTATTATCACCTGTTTGAACTACATGATTAGTTACCTTATTCTCCAAATCAGTCATCAAGGCTATGTTGCCACTCAGGTGATTGCTACACCCTGAGTCAATATAGAAGACTCTTTGCTCTTCACTTTGCCTTTCACAAGTTGCATTCATAATCAAGGTTGAATCGTCCTTCTGATCTGAAGAATAGTTGTAGTAGGTATTGTTGTAGGATTGACTTTGGAATCCTGTACCTACATTTCTTCCAAAGTAACCTCTACTACCTCTACCTCTGAAATTACCTCTTTGATTTTTGCCACCTCTTCCTCTTGAATTAAAATTCTGATTATATCCACCATTATTCTTATTATTATGCCAACAATCATGAGCTAAGTGATTTGTCTTACCACAAATCTAGCAAGCTTTGGCTCCATCTTTATTGCTTCTACCTCTTCCTCTACCTTTGCCACCTCCTCTTCCTCTTAGGAAGTTAGCTTGGCTAGTTGTGCCTTCATCTTCATTTGCTTGTTGCTTCCCTTTGCTATTCTTCTTCTTATCCTTTGAATACATTTCTTGACATGCACTCTTATCACCATCACCTTTGACATCCTGCTCAAAGGTTAGCATGTGTCCTAGCAACTGATTTAAATCAGAAGTGAAATGATCTAGTGACAATTCAGTAGAAAAAATGAATGGCTTCCATTTCTCATCACCTCTCAAACCTGTGAGGATTTGCCTTACCAATTTATCCTCCTCAATATCTTCATCAACTGCTCCTAATGCATCTGCAATGTCCTTCATCCTTGTCACATAATCAGAAATGGATTGAGAGGCCTTCTTCTTGAATGTGGTAAACTCTGCCCATAAAAGATGCCTTCCTTGACTTTGTAGTGTTTTGGAAATGCTCCTCCATTGCATTCCATATATCACTTGCACTTTCAAGACCTCTAATATGAGTTAGCAAGTAGTCATTGACTCCCATGTAGATAATGCTCCTTGCTTGAGCATCCTTCTTTGTCCAAGTTTTCAAATCTGATAACTCATCCCTAGTTGGAACACTAGGATCTCTGAATTGTGGCTTTTCTTCTTCACCTGTAATGTCATCTATCAAATCTTTGCTCATGAGATGAGCTTCCATCCTCATTGACCAAGATGGATAGTTTTCTCTATCCAATTTCTCTATCTGAAGAGAATCTCCCATCCTTTCTTCACATGTGTATTAAATTCTTCAACCTTTATGAAGAATAAGGTTACCTTTACTTCAAATGAAGTTCCTTTTGATCTTCTTGATAACGTATGGTCTCCTTCTCAAGCTTTTCCTTCAAGGATTTCACCTTTTGAACCTTCAAGTGTTGAATTCTTTACAACTGCAGCAGTCGGGGTCCTCCTTTCTTCAATTTTGATGATTCCTGCTCTGATACCACTGATGGAGAGTGTTAATCTCCAAAAGAAAAAGTTATACTTGATGTTAGAGCACCTCTATATCAAGAAAAACTCAAAACCTTTACCAATTTGGAGGATCAATGCTCAATTACCAAAATCTTGAACAAACTGTGAAGTGAGTTGATACTTAGAAAGCTTGCTGCACATATCTTAGTCATTTGACTAATCAAATGTGTAAAGTTTTTTATAAAAACTTTGCATAAGTTGTCAACTACAGATTGAGCGCCTTCTCCACGTTAAATAATTCCAAAAGATTAAGTATATCTTGAGAAATGAATCAAATAGTTCACCTATGCCTGAAACTGTTCTCCTAAATAGTCGATTCAAGCACCTCCAACTTCTAACACATAATTCTCCCAAACTAAAACCCATTTAAGCAAATGCTTTTAGCCATAGGTGGCTTACCTTTCAACTTAGATTTTGACTCCTCATTTGTGTAAAACTTTACACTATGCACTGAGAACTGATCACTTCTTTGACCATCGAGATTGCACCTCTTTCAGAAGACATTCAACAGTTCTTCACATACAAATGTTCCTACACATAATTCTCTTAGCTTGTTTACAATTAGGCTCTAAAACTTTAATCATAGACTCATTAACTATGAAATTAGACAGCTACAAAAGTATTCTTGAAATGATCAAGCACAAAAGGAGAACACTCAGAAGTATCAGGCGCAACATTTCTTCATTTCTTGAAAGTTTTACATCTGAGTGATGAGAGAAATCTACAACACTTCTAAGTGTCTAATGACTTCTAATTCTTCTAATCTCTTGCTCTCTCATACTTTGCCGACATTTTTCTTGTATATATAGGCAAGTATGTACAAGGTCATAACCATACAAAAGGTATAATTGAGCTGATTCTAAATTAATGTACATATGTATACAAGACATCATCTTCTGAACATGCACTATCTTCAAGCTTCATAAACCAATCTTTTCTTCATTCTTTGTCTTCAATTCTTTATCCAAAACATCAATTGGTGGTTGACTTTCACCAACAGAATGTAACCTTCACATGCATGCTTTTCAATGGACTCAAGTGTAGGCAAGGCAATAACCATGTCCTTCTTTTGCAAGTAAAGCAAACTATTGAAGTTTAAGTGACCAAAACGAGCATGCCAAAGCTCCATTTCAGCCATGGAAGAAGTATGAGCAACCAAGGCATTCAAGGCAGCCCTCTTGTATGTATCCATGCGATACAAACCATTACATAATGTACTGGACATCACGATAACATCACCATTGCTGAAATCATGAACCATACACTTATCATCAACAAAGTGTACATGTAGTTCAGCTTTGGCAATCAACGGAACTGAAATTAAGGTCTTCTTTATACCAGGCACATATAATGCATTTTTCAAGAGAATCACACCTCCATTTGGAGCCGTAAGCTCAATTTCTCCTACTCCAATGATAGGATAAGAGGCATTGTTTACACACACCACATGTCCTCCTTTGGGTGCATCTTTCAAAGAGGCAAAAAATCTTTTGCATGATGTTATGTGATTTGAAGCACCATTATCAAAGAACCAATCCAAATGAGCCTCACTCACAACCATACATTTAGAATGCAAAGAATCATCATAATGTTATGCAACAACACATGCCCAAAAATCTTGAGCCATGTTAGCTTCATCATTCTTTACATTTGCTGAATTTTTAGCAATAGACATGCCGAATTCCTTCTTCTTTTCATTGCATTTAGCAAGCTTTCTACACTCATCAATAGTATGACCAACCTTCCGACAATATTTGCATCTCTTCTTCTTTTGCAAATCACTATCATTAGAGGAATGAGTGGAAGAGGAAGCTTGAGGCTTTGGTTTTGATGAACCCAAAGTTGAACATACTTTCTTTTTCCCTTTTGTGAGATAGCAAGTGCTTGTGTCCCCTTGATTAAACCACTCCTATTCACTCTAGATTGATCTTCTTGCAAAAGAAGAGACACAACCTCATCAAATGCATACACATTAGGATTTCCTTTTGCAACCAAATGGAGTGTAGTAGGAAAGCTTTGAAAAGATTCCGGTAATCCTTTCAACAATGTAGAAATGAGTGATGCATCTGGAATGATCTCATCTATGTTTTCCAATTGCTCTTTCAAGTCCTTGATGCGTGTCACATCCACACCCACTGACTCATTTTCAGCCATACATACATCCTCAAGTTGCTTCCTCAAGTATGCAACACGTGCTTCATTACGCACGGCATACAAAGAAGCAAGAGTGTCCCATGCCTGTCTCAATGTAGAACATGACCGAATGTGTGGAACTATATGACACTTCCCTGAAAGTGCAATCAAAGCATGAGCTTGAGCATCTTTTCCATCCCATCTAAGTTGCTCCTGTGTAGGTGGAGAAGGAGGAACCACTGTACTCGAAGGAGAAGTCCATCTGTGATAGTACACTGTGAAGTAGAAGAACCTGCGGGTCTTCGATCTACATCTGCCACTATGTTCCAAAGCTGTTTAGCAACAAGAACATGCTTCATCATGTAAGACCACATCGGATAGTTGGTCCCATCAAGCTTATCTTCAGCTTGAAGCATGTCAAACAAGTCATTGTTGCCCGCCATATCACAATGGAACAAGAATGTGACAAAATCTTCACTTCGAAGAGAGCTGAAATGAATGCTGAAATTTCAGCTCACAACCATCACTCTGATGGCAATTCTGATTGCATGAATGGCTTTGAAATGGGGGTAAAACCCTAGCGCACCTGTTGGAAATGTTTCTTGGCTGTTGAAATTCACAGTTCTATGCTCCGAAGTTGATTTGCATTGTTAAAGTGCACGCGCATCGTGATGTGAAAAACCAAAACTTGAGAAGAAGCTGAACCTGCTCTGATACCACTGTTGGGAGTGTGTAGGAGTGCGAGAGACACACAGGAAGCACACACAAGGAGCACAAACGCAGCAAGACACACGGAGAAGACGATGGCCGGAATAGCTCTCTCTATTGACGATGAACTAAACTGAAGTAAGAGCTTAATAAATATCCCTAAGTACAAAGTACCACCACATATGAGAGTATCAAGTATGTGGTAACATGGGGAAAAACCTATAGCCACCACTAGAGTAAATAGTGCCCATGTATAGGGAAAAGGTTCACATCAAAGCTACTCGAGGAACACATAAGTGTAACAGTATCTCTTAGCTACAAGTCTTGCTTTGTACTTGTCCAATGTACCATCGCATTTGTATTTGACTTTGTATAACCACTTAACTCCTATGATTTGATCATTTTTGGGCTTAGGTACAAGTGTCCAAGTGTTGTTCTTCTCGATTGCATCCATTTTGACTTGCATAGCTTCTTCCCACTAAGGTTTTCCTTGAGATTATTTGTTGTTGGAAGGCTCTAGAATATGTTGAATCTGATGCATCAATGCATAATTTACATAATGACTTTGTTCTCGCTGCTACTTTTCAATGAGCCTTTGTGATCTTCTTGATTGGTTTGAAGTACTTGCCTCTGAGTTCTTTTGGAAAAGATTGTGTCCCCCTTTGAAGTGTAGATGGATGGACTAAGACGTACTTAGAAATTTAGTTGAATATGTTGAAGCTTCATTAAAGATTACATATCTTGAAATTTCATTGGAGTGGTTCTCAAGATCATACAATCTATATTCTTTTGATTGTTCACTACAGCCAATGAATATATGCTTCTTAGACTTGGATTGTAGCTTACTTTGCTCTTCTTTTGGCACATGGATAAATGCTTCACTTCTAAAGATTCTAAAGTAATTGACATAACGCTTTCTTCCATAGTAGGCTTCAAAGGGCATGTTGTTGTTCAATGCACTAGTGAAAACTTGGTTGAGTATGCGCACGACAGTGTGCACTGCTTCTGCCCAAAACTTAAAGGATAATTCTTGGTTGTGAAGCATGGTTCGTGCCATTTCCATCACACTTCGGATCTTTCTCTCAACTACTCCATTATGAGATGGAGTGTGAGGTTGATTAGCTTGTCTTTTTATCCCTTTTTGCTTTAAGAAATTGTCAAAGTCGTGATTGATAAATTCACCACTGCCACATGATCGAATAGTTTTGTTTGTCTTGGATGCTTCATTCTCAAATTGGGTGATCCATTCTCAAAACTTAGAGAAGGTGTCTGCCTTTGACTTCAAAAAATATACCTAAATGTACCTTGAGTGATCATCTACTAGAAGAAAGAAGTAGATTGATCCACTAAGGGAAGGGGTATTCATAGATCCATAGAGATCCATGTGGACTAGGGCTAAAGGGTTCTTGGTTCATGTGGAAGGCTCCTTGGGAATGGAAGCCCTGTCTGCTTGCATTGGTTGCAAGCTTGGTGGACATCGTAGACTTGTCCGATCTTGGGAAATCCATGTGGAAATCCTTGATAAACGTGAGGTGTGGCCATACCTTTGATGCCAAAGGCTTGAACGTGACTCCTTAGATAGGAAGCAAGAGAGTTCGTATAGCCTTTTTTCTTCTATGCCTTGGCCTTGTCAATGAAGTTTGAATTCAGAACAAACTTAAATGTAAAATGTGATGCTCATATAAGTTGACAAGATTGATAGGCAAAAGATGGAGTCATTCATGATGCCATATGACATTTATTCATGAAGCACTCCGGAGTACTAAGAAGATGTATTGGGGTGGCTCGTATTAGACAAAACGACTCTATCTGGTTCCCCATCCATGGCATCCGGATCGTGGAATCTTGGAACATTCGAAATGTCAAGAAGCTATGGAACAAAGGCTTCAAAAAATGGAAACATCTCTAGAAGCAAGACACCAACAAGTGGATCAACGTTGAGGATATTGACCCTAGCATCAAATTTCCTATGAAGAATGGAACACTTTGCAAAGTAGATGCCTCGCCTACGACCGCTCTAAAGTTCACCTTCTCATGGGGCATGGCATGCCGAGCTCGCTTGGTCTTAGATGGCACAATGGTACTTGCATATTAAAAATCCCGACCATCAAAGAAACCATTGATTATTAGGTTAACCTCAACAAGAAGCAGTGCATGTTGTGGACGTGGCTTCGGTGGGACATGAAGTTCATGGCTATCTAGCACCCCATCATAGAAATAAAAAAATATGTCCTCTTATGGCAAATTCTTCATCGTGGAATTGGGACCAACCTTCAGGCTAGCAAAATTTGTGGGATACCTCCCTGGTGCAAACGCTGCTACTGGTCCATCGAAGATGTTTCTCACATCTTCTTTACTTGTCCCAACTCCAACAGGCTCTTGCAGATTGTCAGAAAGAAAATTAGACTTCAGAAACATATCAGCTGGAAGCAAGCTCTGTTGGGAGAAGCAATCGGCTACTCTGTGACTCTCTGGAACGCCATCAGAGGGGAGGTCCTATGGAAGATCTGGTGGGAAAGATGTGCTTCTAACTTTGGTGACTCCCCCAAAGAGTGGTCGATTGAGAAATCGTTGTTCCTCCTTGGCAAAAGGATCGCTAACTCTAAGAAATCCCCCCCCTTTAGGCATCATCAAGTGCTCCTTTTAATCAACAAGAAGCTTAAAGCCATGTGGGCCCCGCATGAGGGTGATGAGAGGGTGATTAACCTTCTTTGTAATGCCATCTTAATGTTGTAAAAGATACCCCTCCTCTATGGGATTCGAGGGATCCCGTGGGCATACTCCCCTTCTCTTGTACTTTTCTTTTAATTGATTCAAGTCCGGGAGAGTAGGCTAAGGCCAAACTTCTTTTCTTTAAAAAAAAAAAATCTTCCAAAAATAGCAATTCCTTATTCTTACTCTCATCTTGAGATAAATACGAATCAGAAAAGAAATCTATGTTGCCATAGTTTGGGCCCCACGCTTCACAGTCAGCCAGTGGAATGCGATGGAGAGGCCACAAGTACGTATGGTCGCAGCCAGAGAGCCCAATTTCTGGACCTGATCTGCACAAAAGTAGAAAACACCTGAACTCACATGGCAAAGCAGGTCCAATCTTATAACAATGAGATGAATGGATTCGTTCTTTCTTTATCTCGCACTCTCACTCTCTCTCGTGGTTGTCCCCCATTCTGATGACGACGTGTTGCTAGCTCAAGTACAGAATCGATGCGTAGTGGTGTAAATGTGCAGAGCAGTTATGGAGTTCGGATACGCAACCGAAGATGTTATATGTTTTTCTTCGAAGAAGCAATTATGGAGTCTGATTTTCTCTCCATCTTTCTTTCTCTCTTGTTTGAGCAAAAAAACTCCTCTATAGCGCTGTTGCAAACAGCTCAAGCTTGCTCTCCCGCTCTCTCTGACGCTGGAGAAGAATTCTCGTTCTCTCTCTCTCTCTCTCTCTCTCTCTCTCTCTCTCTCTCTCTCTCTCTCTCTCTCCAGAGAGGAAAGCACAACAGAACTATAGTTTGTAGAGTAATTGCTGCAGATGATGGCATGGACAACTTGACACGATGAGGAGACGATCGTGTGGATATATGTGCTGTGGGGTAATCAGGCGCTGCACTTTCTGAAGAGGGCCCGAGAACGTGGGTCTACACTCAGGACAACTACCAACAGAGGGAGCGCCAGCTTGAAAGTTGAGAGGCACTATTCCATGGCCAAGAAGAGCAAATACGGAATCTGCTTCCGTAGCTCAGCTTCTCTTGCCTCTCTCTTGCGCTTAGCTCTGTCGACAGGCTGCTGTTCAAGAGTCACTCTTTTCTATGTTGCGTAGAGAAAGGACGAGCCCCATACTTCGTCTAAGTAGCTTCTTCTACGGTTGCTTCAGAGAATGATGTGAGACTGCTTGTCCGACTGATTCCTCTGCCTCTCATGGAGAGAGTATCGACTATAGTATGGGAGTGGAGAAGGATGCATGTAGCACAGGAGATGCAAGAAAAATGGTGTTGAACAAAGAGGTCGAAAATCCTATAACTTTTGGAGAGAAGATTCAAATCCGTTCCACACATATCTCAAAACAGTTTCCTATCTATTCTAATACAGGTATGCACATTTTTATCATGTGGCTACCACCTAGGGATTGTTGGTAACTTTCGCTCACTGTATAGAGGTTTGTATTTTTGTCGGAAGAGGAATGACCTTCAAATTGATATTGAGAAACACCTATATTAACCACCTCGATGAGAAATGGAATACAGTAGTGTTTATAAACACTTCAAGATGATAGAGTCATCACAACATGACTTAAAATCCACCTAAATGAATGAATCACCAAATGCAAGGGTGAGAGGGACAAAAAATGGAGTAGAATGATAAAATCAAAATAAACAAGAGGGTGGGTGGGGAAATGGGCAATGTATAACCCAAAGAGAGCTCAAAATGATCGCAAAAAGACCTCTCCCAATGAGTGAAGAGCCACACCACCAAGCTCTACTAGCAACATCACTAAAATGACCACCAAATGCACCACCAAGACCTCCACATAGTGCTCTAATACCATGTAGAGAGTACGCACATGGAAGCAAAATGAAAAGAAGAGTGTTCACAAAAGAAAGAGTGTGAGAGACTCAAAGTGAGTAGACCAAGAAATAGGCAGACTCACATGGATTAGAAATGAGCTTGCCAAAGCCATGGAGTAGAATCCCCAAGCTTCTAACCAAGTACAAATGGGGGGAGAGACCCTCCTTATATAGATTTGGGAGGGGCTCTCCAAAGTACATCTCATGTGGGATAACTATCCTTAAAGGAGAATGAATACAATGGTAAAAGCAAATGGCAATGTACCCAAATACAAAAGAGCTACAATATAAAATGGAAATAAACTGGAAATGGAATGTCTCCTAAATACAAAATGGAGGTGCACTCATGCAGATACAAATGTAGATGATGTAGGAGCAATTATGTTGCCAACAATTTTTCTACTCTTAATAGAGAACTTGAATAGATATCTATTCAACTTATAAAATCTCTTGGTGAAAGAAATCAATCCTATCCCAATAGTAAAATTTGAATTGTCTATGTGCATTGATAAAGAAGATACTAAGTTTATAATAACAGATCAATGTGAGTATGCAATTGATCTAGGCACTATGAGTCTCGAGACGATGAGAAATAAAAATGCATAGATTGGCAAAGTTCCTCACACAATGCCTCATTGAAAGAGATCTCTCCTAGGATAGATCCATAGGGAAGATTTTCTAGCAATAATGGATGTTAGAAGATGCTCCCATGCCCCAACATGAGAAGCTTTGAGACCAAGCATGGAAGACATAGATTCCCTAAGATGAGGAAATCATATAATCCAAATAGAGGGCTAACCTCATATACATCAAGAGAACGTTAGAGGCATGCCTTCTAGAGTCTAAATAGCGAAAAGTTATGCTAGAAGAAGACGAGACAAGCATAAGTCCTCCATTTCAAGTGTGAAAATTTCCACCCATGAGAATTTTAAGACCTTCTAAAGTAGTTGAATGTGTTAAGAATTGTTATGGTGTTTTTAGTGATCCATACTATCGTGTCACAAAGTTTAAATAGGGGCCGAGAGTTGACTGTCTGTGATTATTTCATACAATTTGAGGCTTTTGGTTTAACTTGCTTGTTACAACCACCTCGTGGTTTTAATCATTATGATAACAAATTTTTTATGAGAAAAATTGATCCTTTTTAAAACAGCTTATAGGAAAAAAAAATTATTGAGGAATTCAATAGGTTACATCCTCTTCAATCCATTAGTTTAAGCAAAAAGCTTGTGAATTTCTGCTAAGTATAACCAATGTATACAAGAAATGTGTAGACTTTTATCCTATAAAAGAATCACCATATGATTACAAATTGATCTCTTTGTTCCCTAGTGGGTTGGTTAGTACATATTATAGGTCATTGGAGTATAGCAAAAGCTTGGTAGACTTCAATGAATCCTTAAAGAAGTGAACCAATGTATACAAGCAATGTGTAGATTTTTATCCTATAAAAGAATCACCATATGATTATAAATTGATCTCTTTGTTCCTTAGTAGGATGGTTAGTAAATATTTGAGGGCATTGGACTATAGCAAAAACTTGGTAGAGTTCAATGAATCCTTAAAAAAGTGAACAAACTTGAGGGGATATCTTGCACAAGATTCAAGGTTGACCATGCTAGTCCCTAAACTCAATTCATAGGAGATATTTTCATTCAAGTTGCACAAAGAATAAGTATAGAGCACCTAAGAAAGAAACAAGTACCAACCACTGGACTTCAACCTTTGATAAGGTGCACTCAATGTGTGGACCACCACCCAACACGTGTGATATATTTGGTTTCTTAATAATATGATAGATCACCCATGCAAATTTTCTCCATAGATCAAATGGACCATCTCCAAGTTCTAGTCCAAGTTACTAAAATAATCCAAGTTATAGACAACATCCACCATATAAGAGAGGTCCATAGATGCCAAGGGAGAATTATTATGGTCAACAACAAAGGACAATACCGAAAACCCATAATTAAGTATGACTATAAAATGGAGGATACACCAAGATCGTTGTTGAATCAACAAAGTTTTAACTTCTCAAAGTGTGATTCCATTAAAGTAAGTTGACGAAAGCTTGCAAAGGGAAATATTTCTAGTAGAGTCATCATAAATTCACATTGGTATAAGCTATCAAGATCCCTATCCAAATGAGAATATGGACTACACTAAGGATAGGTATAGTGAAGGGAGATGGTACCATGAAGAATCTTATCACCTGAGATACAATAGAGGAAACCAATGTTGGATTAATAGAACGAATGCTAGAGTGCGTTAGATTGATAAAGGTGCTATGTCTCAACAATAGTGCACTAAGGCTGTACTAGCTCCAAGAGGTGTGGCATGCGGAAAATATGGAGGGGATCATTTCTTGAGAAATTATCCTAACCCCTATAAGATTTTCACCTAGAATGAATTTTATGAAGAATGTGGGAAAGAGAATATCTAATTAAAGAATGTCCACACAACGAAATATGCTCACGTTCCTCTTAAAATTGCGAAAATTATAGGAGCTAACGTAGAAAATGGCTCCACATTCTAGGTGAAGGGAGTTGCTGCCATTAATGCAAAAAGAAAGGTTTTTTGACTATTTTATGCACATTAAAAATTATTTTTTTTATCAAACTCTACCATAATATATCATTTTCTTATAGAACAATTCAAGAAAAAAATGATGAAAAAATCGTATTCATAAGGTGTACTATATTTAAAGGAGGATGATACGATAGTATATATGGGTTGAGTTCCCTCACTAATCTAAATGACAAAGTCATTAGTATGATTTGGAAAAGTTGGAGGAACCCCATCAAGCTTATATGATGGAAAGTAGCAACAAAAGGCAAGCCCAAGATTCTCTATTTTTGTTATTTTTCCAAAATGGAAGTTTGGCAATAGCCTACTCTCCTAGACTTTAATTAATCAAGAAAACAATTGTACAAGTGAACAAGCTTAGTACCCATGGGACCCCCCAAATCCCACAAAGCAGGGGGAAGATCAAACAAATTTAGAGAGCTCTACAAAGAAGGTGGTTCACCCTCTTGTCCCCTTTGTGTGGGGCCCACTTGCTTTTAATCTCATTGTTCTCTAGGAAAAACACTCCATGATGTATGAAAGGCAGGGGTTTCTTACAATTGGAAATTATTTTGCCTAATAATAAAAGAGACTTTTCTAACGACCATTCTTTAGAAGGGCCTCCAAAATTGGCAATACACCTCTCCTTCTAGATCTTTGAGAGGCTCTCACCTTGAATCGCATTCCACAAAGATGAGGAACACCGGATCACATCACCCAAGAATGCTTGCTTCCAGAGGATTTGTCCATTAGGGGAAAAAATGAACCCTGCATGGGCCTTGTAAGGATTCCTAATTTTAAGGGATTAAGCCTAATCTTGTTCTTGCTTGAGGGAACAAAGTGCATTTAATAGAGCACTTTTTAGTAGGCAAGACTAGGCTTTTTTTTAGGCCCAAGTAGGGTCATCTCTCTCTTCTGTAAAAGAAAAAGAGAGAGATTCTACTTTACACATCATCAAATCCGTCCATCTTTGTGAATAAAAAATGACTTTTTTTTGAAAAGTCACACAGTTAGTTATTGCTTACTAAAAAGGACCCATTTCTTAATATACATATCAGAAGTTACTTTTTTTTATGGATTTCTTAATAAAATCACTCAAAATAGTTCTTTTTTCAAACTGCTCCAAAAGTAAAGTGCCACATCATCAAACTCGTAACTTTCCCTACCTCAAAAAATGAGTTTTTCAAATTTTTAACATTTTCACTCACATAGAATGGAAAACCTCACCGTGACCCATACACATATCAAAAAAGTAATTTTCTCTATCTAAAGATACTTCTTAGTCCATTATACATGTTATTTTGATTCTCTTCTATCTTTCTCTCTCTTACCTCTTGAATTCTAGCAGCCATGGGGTACTCGAACAATTTTCTCCAAGGAGAAGATGTAACAATAATAGAATCACTAAAGAAATTTTTCTCCCATGAGATGACAATATTCATGTCCAAGTAGGTGGTTCATTCTTTCTTTGTGATCAAAGATGTACTATTCATTTTACTTTCCAGTATTCATCTACTATTTTTCAGGAGGAAAAGCACACAATACCATCATTGGAAGCTCTTTCATGTGGAGTGGGAGGACACAGACACCATATTCTTCTAATGAGGTATATATTTTTCTTGATTCTCATATTTGCAAAAGAATTAAACCAATATTTCCTTTGCATAGGTAATTCATCTAAGAAATAAGTGCTTCATCAACACCAAAGAAGCACTTTAAATTGTTAATAGTTTCTCTTACTTCTCCTTCTTTTCAAAAGAATGACACCAATATTACACAGTATGGATAGGAAAATGTGTGTGGAAGCATTTCTCCATGATTATAGAAGTTATTCATAAGGAACATGAATTATAAAGAGGACATGATTAATATTGCCACATAGTACTTACACATAAAAGAAAATATGCCTAGGTATGTTTAGCATGCAACCATGACTAAGTAGTCAATGAAGAAATCATATCCTTAGTTTATGAAGAACTCATATACATATGCTTCTGTTTGTACAAAACAATAAATAAATAAATTTTTAATCTATAGAGGCTTCAAAAATCAATGTTCTTCTTCTAGAATAAAATCTACCTCTACTAATTTTCTTTTCATATCCCTTTTGAATTTGATTTTATATATGTTTATCTTTTTTCTACATGTTGTGGTGATAGGCTCAAATTCATATTAAAGATACTAATCATCAGTGACTTGGAATAGTGAAAGGTAAGGTACATTCTACATTCAGATGTTGTTTGTTTCTTTAAATTGTGCTCATTTTAGAAATGTTGACTAGTTGGAATAATACTCACTTGCTTTTCTTCAAACAACTTTTACGAGAGTTTGACTATTAGAAATGTTTTCATGAAATTACAACACAACATGAAATGTTTTCTTCTATGCATGTTGACTAGTTGGAATAATACTCACTTGCTTTTCTTCAAACAACTTTTGCAAGAGTTTGACTATTAGAAATGTTTTCATGAAATTACAACACAACATTGCAAGTGAAAATTGGAGGTTATCAGCAAGTCCTTTGCATCATGATCAATGTCATGCACAAAAAGTGTTTTAGGGTTCAACTTGGAACTCAAGTTACATAAGAGGCATCATTGATTATTTTATATTAACAAGTTTTTGTGGTATATCCTATCCATGCTCAAGTACATAATGACCACCTTGGATGAAGCTCCATCATAGAGGATGAAGTGGTTCACATGCAACAGAGGTCACCATACAGTCATAGAGTGGCTCAATATGACAGAGTGAAGTCGATTAAGAATATCAAAAAATTTCATACCCTCATCCATAGAATCATTCTTGTGAGCATGATGAAGATCAACTACCACAAATGTGACCATTCATAAAAAGATTCTAAGGACATGCACAAAGGGGAATAATAGATCCACTAATCATTGGTGATGAACCATTTGAACTCAATCTACCTCCAAATGGAACATGGCTGATGAAACATGCATGAAGTAACCATTCCAAGTCATGCAAAAAGGAGAGCTTCAAGGAATCATCATGAAACATATGCATATTCCAACATCATATCAAGTAGAGGCTATAAAGGCACTACTATAAGGTCAAAGAACACTACCCACATATGAGAAAAGAAACATATGCCATAAATTGTGTCACAATGTCAATCAAGGCATAGATGTAAAATGAATAAGAACTACCAACCACATCATAGATCATATGTAGCACAACCTAAAGTTTCTCCTAATGTAAAAGCAACAATAAAGTGAGCAAATGTTATCGATCCTTAGTGATTCAAAGTTAATGCACTAGACTTTGGATATAATCAATATCACTTCAAGCCATCCAAGAGGAAGGAGATGCATTCCTTACTTCTATTTTGAAAGATATTGACTTGTGTGTAGCTCATGTGAAGATGATGACCAGTGACAACCAAAGAAACTAGATGGGACCATACATGATTATGTAATCATTCTTGTTGAAGAGATACATTTTGTAAAATCACATTTCCATTATGATAATCTACTTTTCATCATCTTTCTTACACATGCTCAAGTCCACATTGATCTATATCATATGTTCATAATTATATCCACTTGTGTACAGATGGTATGTGTGCAAAACAAATCCCTTAGAATCAAAACTAGTATTTGTATTGTTCAACTAGGTTGTGCATATAATAAGGTCCATGAACCTAAAATTTGAAAGAAAGGAGTTGTATTGTCACTAACCACATCATATTCAAATGTCCTAGGAAGAAGATAGAAGCTGGGTTTAAGACTCCCACGATCACCATTCCACATCAAAAGATCATCATCTGATTCAGAAAAGGAGTACTATCCATCATGAGAATCATGCCCTTGATTCTTTAGCTAGATATACTACAAACCCTTTCTAGTACCATCATGGATATCCATCATCATCGTGTTCTAGTACAACATATAAAGAACTCTAAAAAGACCAATAACTATGAAGATTCAATTTCCAAAAAATCTCACAGTTACATAGCTACTTCCCGTGGAACTTATCGCTTTGAGAGGGAGGTGATGTCATAGACACAAAGGAAACCATTGTAAAACCATAAATTATATGAAAATGTTTATATCTCATGAATGGTTTAGATTTTGGAGAAATGGATGCTACCACCACGTTCGGAACATGCAAAAACCCTAAGATTGACTGTTTATTTGTCTAATTCTGACATCTAGAGCCTTGGTAACCTCAAAAAGCACCAAAAAAGGGCCAGCCACAGAAACGCGGGATAGGCCTCTACAAAACTTTTGCAGAGGCCTATCCCGCGTTTCTGTGGCTGGCCCTTTTCTGGTGCTTTTTGAGGTTACCAAGGCTCTAGATGTCAGAATTAGACAAATAAACAGTCAATCTTAGGGTTTTTACATGTTCCGGACGTGATGGTAGCATCCATTTCTCCAAAATCCAAACCATTCATGAGATATAAACCCTTTTTTAGTGCTTTGAGGTCATGCAAGGTCATCAAATGGTGGAAATAAGTATTACTTCTTGCAAATTGTAGGGAAATTATGCAACCCAAGAACTAGATAGGAGCATATATGACTATGTGATCATTGTTCTTGAAGAGATGTTTTATAATGTGAAATTATCTCATTAGTAATACACTTTTTCATTACCTTTCTTACACATGTTCAACTCCACATTGATCTATATCATATGTTCACAATCATATGCACTCAAGTCAACATGCTATGTGTGCAGAGCAAATCATTTATGGTTATAAAATCATTTTTCCATTGGTAAATTGAGTTGAGCACATAATGAGTTTCATGGAACTTCAAATTTGTAATAATAAAGTTTCATATCCACTAGAAATAAACTTGCATGGCCTCAAAAGCACAAAAAAAGTTCATCCATAGAAACACACAATAGGCCTATACAAAACTTTTGTGAAGACATATCCCATGTTTCTATGGCTCCTCTTTTTTGATACTTTTGAGGCCATGCAAGGTTATTTTTAGTGGATATGAAACTTTATTATTTAGATTTTTAGAGTTGTGGAACTTATTTCTAACAAGTCACTTACTCTTCAGTGATCCATGCATATACAACTTCTACAATGGGAGCCAGTATAAACAAACATAGTCATATGAGATAAAATAGTTTGCAAAACATAATTTAGGATAATATCCTCATGTCTAGCATTCTTGTTGTGCCTCTATACCCCACATAAGGCAGAAATCCCCCTTTGAACTCCTTCCATTAAGGTTCTATGGGGAAATTCCATGGCACGAGAGGGCCTTTATTTTCAGTTTGAATGGCATTCAAATTGGAAAAACTTTTATGCCCCACTTACCTCATGGCATCAATCACAAAGACCATTTATTACCATAAATTTTCACATATAAAACTCATCTAGCTTAGAAGTTAAGGTTCCATGGATGTTTGTACTCTCAAAGTGGTTTCTCCTCATAATGGGGGCCTTATAACTTAGAGCACCATGGATCATTTGTGGTACTTGAGCAGTAAGTATTGAGTATATCTAACATGAATGGCCTTTTTTAGTTATATCCTTTGTAATTTCAAACTTCATAAATGATCATCTATTGAGAAAATTAACCAATAAAATGTCAATTATTGTGAACTTGGATATACTCTATATAAAAGTCAAAATTGAATAATCACCAAGAGAAATTATAAATACACAGTTGTAGACTACAAAAATGTGAGAGTAGACATGTTTTCATTACAAATATCAAATCTTACAAAATTTACAAATTATTGGTGTCAATGATTGTACAACTTGAAGTGCTTGCAAATGCAAGAACGCGTCACAAAATTTGCGATGCTCATCCATGATGTAAAGTATTTCTAGACTAATTCTAGATCAAGAGGATTTTTAGATATCTTAGTAGGAGAGACGGGATCAGAGAAGAAGGTATATACAATATCTAACATGAATCGATTGTCCTACTTTTTACAAGGTTCTTGAAAGTGCAAAAACCATGAGATACAATGACTATGGCCCAAGAAGTGACATTATCAGGTTGCAAAAGAAGTATGACAATGAGAGTTCTTTTCCATCTTTGCTCCAATCTACAGGGACTTTCATTTTGTATTCCATTCTTCTGCCCACCTGTAATCAATTTGCAAGAAATTGAAGTCATTAAAGTAAAATAAACAATAATGAAAAGATTACTTTAACAAAAGCACGAAACATTTCTCACCTTATGTCCTTGAATTTTGAATTTGGATTGAGGTAGTCCTTGAAACCCCATAATCATCAAGTGTTCTCCCAGATTAGCCAAGGTCCAATGATTATTCACTAAAATAGTTTCTGTTTCATTATTGGGAAATCTAAGCTTTATTTCAAATGAATGTAAAGATTCCTCTGAACTTTGAAATGGTATCCATTTGCCAAGTTTGTACATCCAACAATCATAGTAGAATCTGATGTATAATGAAGTACGTTGTTTCAAATATCGAAATCCTATACCTGTTCCACCTATTTTACAAAGATATTTATCACCTTTTGCAATTCATTCTATCAAACCCCAATCTTCACCAAGAAGACTTTTGACTTGCTCATATGTGATATCTTTACACATGAACATGGTGGAAGTCTCTTGGAATGAGAATCCTTGGAATAAATATACAAAACAATGAATGGGAAAAGACCAGTGCAAACCTACAGACCTAGACACTTTTGTGAATTTCAAAGAGTTATGTATATCCATTACCATCTTCTGCTTCAAAGATGATACGGAGCATATATCAGGTTTTGGCCACTCTAAGCTAAGAAGAGAAGCTTAGATGGTTCAAGGCTATTGCCATTGAACCATCTAAGACCCTCAAGGTGGGGAGGGTCCTAGCCAATGAGGAGGCGAGTCTTCGAGCATTCCCAAGCGATGAATCTGCTCTGCAACAGGGTCCATTCTTCATAGTTCACTCTTACATCCGGTTCAATGTCCTCACATCCAAGTCTCTACAGTTGTTACATGCCAATAATTTGGGTAAAATTATAATATTACTTTTCTAGGAACTTTGTACTTCTTATTACGATTAAGGTATAATTTTTTGGGTGCACTTTGTTTGGTAAAATATCTATGCTTTTGATATGTTGACACTAATGCATCTTGGATGAATGAGCACACTAATTCGTGGGCTTTCCAAGTTGGTAAGAATGATGAATTTAGAATAAAAGAAAGAGATAATGGGGAATGTTGTTGGAGTTTGAGGTCTGCAAAAGCACACAAATAGCACAAAGAAGAAGAAGAAGCTTATAGCACAACACACAATATTGAATGTATTACCAAGTGAATGTACAAAGATAAGTGACCCATTAGGGTTATAGGAGTATCTACAAGCTAGGGGAAAAAACCCTCCTAAAGAGAGAAAAAAGTGCCTTGATGGTCCTAATGTGTTCACGCACATCACTATTGAGATATATAACCAAATCCCCCCTCCAGCCTCCTCTATACTTGCTTGTGTCTCTCTCTTTCCCCTTCTTTGCATCTGATTAGCATGACGAAGAAGCCATAGCCGGTCTCCGTTGTTGCATGGTTCACCCAAGGCAAAATAATTCCTTTCAATTGTAATCTCCTCCAGTTAGAAGTAGCGCAATTCATAAATCATTATCGTTGTCCTCCAGAGCTCTTTCTGCACGTCATTTCCTTCGGATGATTAAGATTCCCTTATGGTCAGACATGAGGGCCAGAAGCTCTATTCCCTGCATGCCGTCCTAGAGATGAAAACTTCATCAAAACAACTCTTTGGAAGACGTGTTGTTGAGCGATTGGAAAAAATGAAAAGCGGTTGCCCCTCGAATTTGCCTTGGCAGACCATATAGTTTCCCCCGCAATTGATAGTCATGATAGTTCCAAGACTTCGAGGAAAGCTGGAAGACTAGATCCTCCATTTCTGTAGAATAGGGTAGCTAAGAAGAAATTGCTCCATATTGTTGCCTTATTTGCTCCAGTCGTGTAGCTTTATTGATGAACTCCTCTATGGAGGCTGTTAGCAATACTAATTCCTTGATTTTACATTGTGTGGTCACTAGAAGTGGCTTAGCTAACCATTTCTTAATAAAAGAATCATGTGGAGGATCTGGAAACTTAGCCATTAGTGCCTTGGCCCTAGTTACAAACTCTGGAAACTTTTCACCTGGACCCAATCTCAAGTTTTCTAATTCCTCTATGATGATCTTTGTAGTATTTCCATGCTGGAATTGATTTTTGAATGCATCTTTTGTTAAGTCCCAAGTGGTGAAATGGTTCTCAGCAAACTGGTTGAACCATTTATCTGCTAACCCTTCTAATGTGGCAAGGAAGAGTATCAAAAATGCATCCTCTCTTCCCATCAAGCCTCTTGTTTTGCATAGTGCTAAAAACCTCCTAATATGCTCGTCTGGATCTTCCTGAGATAAGCCTTTGAAAGAAGGAAATTTTATATTTAATCTTGATAATAGGGTTTCCAAATCTACCTGACATGCCAAGCTCTTTACTGATGAGGTTGACGATAGTGGACTGGAGGATCTTCTAACAGCCTTCCTTCTTATTGCTGTTGGAAGTGAGGTAGGCCCTTAGGCTCATGTCACAAGTCCATGGTTCCATAGTTCCAGTCATGTACAACATTAATTCCAGCAATCTTCCATATTGACAAAACATGAACATACCACAACTTATTCATACAGATGATGAGATAAAGATAGAGAAAGAATAGACGACATGTGTAAGTTGTTACGTAAGCCATCGCTTACTCATAGTATCATATATACCAATGTTCAATGTACAATGTGGGAGCAAAACTCTCAACCACTCTATGTGATGAGAAATAGATGAATGAGTGAATGTACAATGTAACAAACATATTCAGATGTGTGGGCAGTAATCTGAATATATATATATGAGATGTGTGACCTTATAGGTTATAGAAGAGTGAATATGAGTGACTGAAAGAGGAAGGATCAGTGTGAACAGAAATCCTCAAACTCATGTGAACACACCTTCTTAAACACCTCATAAACTATGCATAAAGCATATACGTAATGATTCTCTTGTAGCTATGCCGAATAGGACTCCTTCTGATATGAATGCCACGGCCTCCATAAACTTCAAGTAGTACCTGTAGCATAAAGAGAATATGTACCTGAATACTTAACATAAGATGTGAATCTTATGTTAACCACCATCCAATGTCTTTGAAGTAGCCCGATATCTTCGTGTAGAAGACAATCTTCAACCTAATATCTTCCTGTAGAAGATAATCTTCAAAATCATGTAGATGGTCCCATCCAATGTCTTTGAAGTAGCCAGACATCTTCTTGTAGAAGATAATCTTCAACCTAACATCTTCTTGTAGAAGATGATCTTCAAATACATCATGTAGATGGGCGATCCTCACCATCAAGCTGCTAATAATCAAGTCTTCTTGCCATGAACAAGAGATGACCTCCTCTCCATGAGCTAGAGTGTGAGCACACCCTTCATCTTCTCCAAGAAGAATCACCAAGAAGAACTCCATAGCTGCTCCTCAACATGCTTCAAGTTAGCACCATGGCTGCCCCATGTGCTAGAAGAAACACCACCTCTACTGAGGTCCAAGCTCTAGAAAGCTTGTGTTGATCCTAGGTGAAGGATGCATAGAGGAGACCCAAGGTGCTTCTTATATAGTAGAGTATCCATCTTGAAAAGCACAAAATAAAGCTACGATCTTACGATCTCCAATAAAGCATGATCGCTACGCAAATAGTCTTCCGCGTTCACTGTTCGTTTTGCTTTTATTGAGTTGAAAAGCATGATATCAAAAGGATTGTATATCTCCGTGTTGCTGGCGACGGGATTTGATCCCGGGTGGCTGGGTTAAGAGAATAATGGCGTAGCCATGCACACTAGCGCCTTTTTGATGCAGGGAGTATTAAAAAATATCTATAATTTCTGATAGCGCCCGTCGATGTTTGAATTAAAGACTATACAAGATGTCTACACATGTTCTTCTTATTAAGAAAGATTGATCAACTTGGACCAATGGGACATTGTTTCCAACAATTGCTTTGCAGGTGACCCTCAATGTTTGGGACCGAGTTGCGATCATGAGCTGTTCATAATCCTCTTAGTATGAGATAATTGATAAGAATTACCTCTTATCCCAAGTAGTACTGTCGGCACTTGAATAATGCTTCTCCACATTGCAATATTTCTTCTCCTATGCTCAAATCTCCTTGGTGTCCCACTGCGCGTGCCAAATTTTGTTGGAGGATTCTTGTATCCAAAAATGGATTTGAGAGTTTGTAGGAGAAAAGAGAAAGGTAGGAAGAAAGATACACACTGGAAGCCTCTGTCGATTGATTATAAGAAGACAAATACAATGGTGATGCACAATACAATCCAATGCTTCTGTGCAAAATCCCACAAAGTGCACAATCACAAAATACAAAATACTCAAGACCCTTGTTGTTGTCGGCCTTCTATGCACCAGACCTCCACCTTCTCCACCTGCACTTGTGCGCACCTTGCACCAAGCTTCCAATAAGGGGGAGGGATGGACACCTTCTATCGGCACGGGCACAACTTCAATGGGACCTTGGGATCTTTGGTTGTAAGCTTAGCATATCTCTGCACACTTCTTATTCACTCTTCATGCACACCTTGCACTTTCCTTCTTTGTGTCGCACACTATGTGTCTCTTGTCCTTCTCTCTCTTCCTAGTCTACACTATGCTCACCTTGCTTAGTCCCCAAAAATAATCCTTGCCTTGATTTGAGTGTCGATTCACATATGCTCCTAGCTGCTAGAGTATCTTGGTGCTCACTTTGATGTCCCAAGATTGTCTCCAAAAGTGGGTAGCCAACGAATCCCTATTTTGTCATGTAGTGACTTTAGACTAAAACAAAAATTTTAATTGGGGGGCCATACTTTCCCTTCTGTGTACGCTGCTGCTTCACATACCTCCACCTTTTGCCCTTTAATTTCTCAAATGTGCACCTAAGAGAGGATTCACCTGAACCTTCCAAAACACTTTTAAAACACTTTTGAATGTTAGGGAATTACAAAAACACCTCTCCAACCTGCAACCAACTTTCTGCAATTATACCCTTTATGAATAATTAATTGTGCACTACCTATGCCTTGACACCCAAACTTTGAACACTTTGACTTCACCCATGTTGACTTTGACCTTGAACATGTTGGCTTTGACTGCTTTGGCTTTGACTATGGCTGACTTTGATTGTGGCTGACTTTGACCAATACGACTTTTATGGGCACAACACCAAGCATTAGAGTCACCAATGATTGGCATGCATGTATAAAATACATCCCCGCATGTTACAAACAGACCTTCGAAGACATGTTTAGAGCAAGATTCTAGGAATATCACTCGCAGGTGTTCGCACCAAGTCCAACACACGTGCTTCACTTATTCGCATGTGAGCAGGAAATTTATTCTAAATTTTATATGACCCCCAAGCCCGATATCTCGAGTGCCATCAATTGGGATGCCTTGCATGTAGATTTGGAAAGAGGGTTAAGGCTCAGCAAACACAAGCTAGCCACTAATGTCATTCAGTACTATACCGACCACCCTACATAATTGAGGTCTATCAGGGGTGACAGATGCTAGAGAGAGTGTTGGCATAGAAGTAATGAGGAGATAGAGCAGTCAAGTACAATCTAGCATATAAGAGGCCCAATCACTTTTTCATAATTTATTTTCTATCAAAGTGATTTTCATCACTACACAAGCATTGTAAATATCATTTTTGATGGATTAGACTCCATTTTTTTCAAGCCAAGGAGTGCTTGAGCTTGAGGAGTGTTAGAAGTACTTCCATATCAAATTTCGTAAATTTTTTATTCCATTTGAGCCCCCAAATATGCCATAGAACCTAATTTTTAACTAGGCCCGACACTAGGTCTGGAGAGGGCCAAAGCTAGTCAAAAAACTATAAAAAGAGCTAGAGAGCTCATTTTTTAGGGTAGTTTGTTAGCGTTTTGAGCTATTGTAAGAGACATTTTGATAATACAAAGAACTTCATTGTTCCTCTCTTTGTTCTTGCCTTGTGTGCATGTGTGTGTGTGTATGTGTGTGCATGCTTGTGTGCTTCCTACTCATGCACTTGTGCCGTCACTTGCTCATAGACTTCATACTAGTCCTCACGTCTCCACGGATTGACAATTATGAGGTGGATCTCCTCATGTTGGTACTTGCCATTGTGCTAGAGTGACGCACACTTTGAAAGAGAGTAAAGAAAAAAGAAAACAAATATATATATATATATATATATATATATATATATATATATATAGAGAGAGAGAGAGAGAAGATTTTACCTAGTTCCTTTGAATTCATTTTTTATCATACCACACACCCCTTCAAGTAAGAAAAAAATCCTTTTTTCATTTTATTTGTCCTATTTTTCTACTTGAATAAGTAATAACAAGGGTCACACATTTAATCTTTCCTTCCAAGCTATGATACAAGGTATAAGGTACTGTTAGAAGGCCGCCGGATTGGGACAGGTATAACGAAATCTTTTTAAACACGTGCGAAAAAACTATTACGCGCATTCTTGTAAAAGCTTATATAAAGCAATGGAAAAGAGACGCTGGAGAGCAGGATTTGTTTGGAAATTCACCAGACTGTTCGTCTGTGTGTGGTCTGACTTTAGTTAATCTTGTGATTTCTGAGTTGTCTAAGTGACCTGTGTATCTGTTGATCTGATCTTTGTCTGCATTTGTTCTTGTTGATAGTCGTGCGGTTGCAAACGTGTCCCGTTTCAGCAACTCCTCTGTCGTAGGTCCGACGTTTTGTCTGTGAATCTTTACTGGAAGTGTGGTTTTATGTATTGGGCTAACTGATCATCTAAGGATGATCCGCCAGATGGTTAACAAGTTCTGTGCGTAGAAGATAGTAGTTCTGGTACTACGGGGAGTATGTTGTTTAAGGTGTACTCTGTCGTGGTATGGTAAGTTAATGTCGCAGTAAGAAGCTTAAGTGGTACAGATGGTCTTCAGAAATTCGGTCCTACAGGACTGTATTCGTTGTGATGCCGATTATAGAATGGTTGTGATCTCTACCTGTAACAGTGAATCTTGAGTCCTGTTCTGAGATCGGCTGTAAGTTAAGTATTAACCTTGTCAAGTACGATTGTTCTTGTTGGTTAAGGGAGACGTGAACAGAAATTATCTAAGTATAGCAGAACCTTGTGAGGTTCAGTAATCTTGTTAAGTTCAGTAGGCATCTGTATCAGTTGTGATCGAACTGGGAATTAAGTACAGGGCCTCTGTCTAACAGACCCCTACCACGCCCAAGAACCCAAGGACCAGGTAAACGCCCTTCCGATAGTTGGAAAAGGTGCGTTACCAAACAACTGATTAACAGGTACCTTGTGAACCATGACATCAACAACCACTTGCGGTCACTCTCAAGTACCTTCCTCTATCACGATCCATTTATGCTTGCACCTATAGTGTGCATTTCTTTAGGTTCACATTACATCTTCATACATAGGCACAATTCTTTCAACTCCATGCACAATATGTAACAAATTCTTTTACAAAATTTCTCCAGATCTTGTCATAAATGTGGACTTGTTGCAATTAAATCATTTGAATCTCATTGTATGTGGACTTGTTGCAATCTCATTTGAATCATTTTGTGGATAAACGTTAAATCATTTGAATCTCATTGTAAATTGACTGATGCTCATCAAAATATGGTAAAAAAATCCACATCTAGATTGAAATTCGGAGTAACACATCGTTCAACATTTTAAGGTGGAATGGAATTTGACATCATTGAGTAATTTGAGAATGCATATAAGTACCATATAGAATCTCTTGAGATCTCGTGTCTTTTTAATGGAAAAACTCAACAACACGATACACAATTTTAAGAAGGATTCTCATGGAGGAACTCTCTTTCAAGAATAACAAACGATCGCATCCATGGAAGATTCCGCAAGCGTCTATCATGGAAGACATACATTAGGAGGGGGAGTGTTGCAAAAGAATCTTTAGGATATAGATGTTTTAGAAAGCTATCTAGAAACTAACTTTCTAGCATGTTGGAGTTTGGAAAATATGGGATCTCAAAAGGTGGTTGTACACCACAAAGGTAAATAAATTATGCCCAAGTTACACTTATCCAAAGGAAAAGTTTGAAAGAGTAAGTTGTTCCAAGTACGTAGCTTGCAACCATGATGAGGGGAATTAAGTTGTAGAAGGTAAAACATAAAGTTTACCTATCCTTAAAGGGATTTATTAAAGGTGAAATGCAAAAGCGTGAGAGGATTCTTATGTTGGATTTCGAGGTCTATGAAAGCATGTGAACATCACAAGGAAGAAGAAGAAGCTTGGAGCACAACACACAATAGTGAATGTATTACAACTAGAATGTACAAAGATAAGTAACCCATTAGGGCAATAGGCGTATATACAAGCCGAGGGAAAAAACTCCTAAAAAGACAAAAAGGTGCCCCAGCAGTCCTAGAGTGTTCACACACATCACTACCTAAATATATCAACAAATTCCCTTGGGAGTGATGCGATGAACAAGGAGCTTGCACTCATGTATAAGGAAGTGCCAAGCTATGCAGAGTCAATCCAAAAAAGGAATTAAGCCCAAAGCTTTGCAAAAAGCTTCAAACTTCTCCCTAGGTAGAGCTTTTGTGAAAAGGTCTACAATGTTCTCTTGCATGGGCACAGAAGCCAAGCTGATCTCTCTAGCAAACAACCCCTCCGTGACATAATGGTAATGCACATCAATGTGCTTAGTGTGAGCATGGAACAAAGGGTTCCTCGCAACTACCAATGTGCTCTGATTGTTAGTGAAGATGGTGGTGGTGGAAGATTGACCAACACCCAAATCAGCCATAAGGCATCTGAGCCACACACACTTGATACTCGCTGTGAAAGTTTCCCTATACTCAACCTCACAACTGGAAGTTGCCACAGTACGCTGGTTCTTGCTCAAGCAAGATATACATGAGCTATCAAGCATGAAGCAAAAGCCACTAGTGGACACAGGAGTGTCATAGAAACCAACCCAATCAGAGTCAGAAAAAGCATGTAAATTTGGTTGTGTTGATCCCTCCTTGGGATAAAACAATCCAAGTAGTCGGATTCAACTCAAGTAGCAAAAGATGCGCTTAAGCGCCTGCCAATGCTTGACACCTGGGCAATGCATAAACCTACTCATGTGTGAGACAACAAACTGAACATATGGCCGAGTAATGCATAAGTAAATCAAGCATCCAAAAGCCTATTGATAGAGAACAACATCAAATGCATCTCAAGAATCATGAAGAATCAATTGTGAACATGTCTCCATAGGAGTGGCAATAGGCTTTCAATCTTCAAGGCCAAAATGCTGCAATAATGTGTCAATATATTTCATTTGACACAAACCTATTTTGTGATCAAGTGGCATAAACTAAATGCCCAAATAATGATGCAAATGCCCCAAATCAGACATCTCAAATGAGGCATGCAAATCAGCCTTGAAATCTGCAATATGCTTCTCATGAGGACTAGTGAGCAGCATGTCATCAACATACACAACAATGATCAAAGCACATCATTTGCACACTTAGTATATAAGGTGCTCTCAGTTGGACTATTCTCAAAACCATGTGCAATTAGATAGACATGTATCTTTTCATACCAAGCACATGGTGCTTGCTTTAAACCATATAATGCCTTCTTTAACCTGCACACCTAGTTTTCAAACCCTTTCTACATAAAGCCATGGGGCTGAAAAACATACACTTCTTCATGCAAGTCACCATTTAGAAATGTATTTTTAATGTCCAACTGATGTACATTCCAACCATGATGAGTTGCAAGTGCACAGATGCTACGAACAGTAGTCATTCGATATGTACATGCAAAAGTCTCATCAAAATCAATACCTTTTTTTGCACATAACCCTTTGCAACAAGCCCATCCTTACACCTGTCAATTGTTCCATCAGGCTTACGCTTTAGCTTGTATACCCACTTAGTGCCAATGACCTCCTTGCCAAGAGGCAAGACACATAAAGACCATGGACCATTTTTCATGTAGCATCATATTTTGATTGCATAGCAGCCATCCAATTTTCAAACTTTTGTGCTTTATCAAATGAAACATGCTCATTCTCATCATAGATACTAGAGGCAGCCATAGCAGAGCAATCTGATGCAAAAGAGGCACTATGAGAGCTTGAACTAGTACGATATGATAGAGGTGCATCTAATTTGTTGTCACTCAAAGTCCACACCAACGATTTTGGCATAGTTTTTGCCTCCTGGATATCAGCTCTCTCATCAACAAGTGCATTATGTAAATCTGCATCAGAAATAGAATGATCTACATCATCACATGAAACCTTTTAAGGCTAAGAAAATGCCTCATTAGGACCCGCATTAGAGTGTCCACTTGTAAAAACAGGCAACAAAGTATCATACATGTCTTTGGAGCTAATTGATGTCTCCTTAGTACATGAAAGTAGTGGTTGAATAGCATCTTCCACAAAAACAACATCATGGCTAACCAAAATGTGTTTTGTCTGTGGATGCTATAGATGATAGCCTTTGATTTCTACCCAACAAAAATATGTTTCACTACTTTATCATCCAATTTCATGCGTTGTTGTTCAAGCACTAATGCATATGCAAGAGAGCCAAAAAACGCATGTGAGCAACAAATGGCTTATGACCATGCCAAGCCTCATATGGAGTGATAGACTGCAATGCTTTAGTGAGACACCTGTTAAGTACATATGTTGCACACATGACCACTTCAAGCAAGAAATTATGTGGTAAAGCCTGACTCTTGCAAAATATACCTCACCATCTCCATGAATGACTTGTTCTTCAGTTCAGCAACTCCATTTTGTTGAGGTATATACGGCACTACACACTAATTTTTTATCCCACGCTCACCCAGAAATGCATTAACTTCAGAAGACATATACCCCCCCCCTCCCTGATCAGAACGAGGGGTGCCCATTTTACATGTTCATAGATTTTTAGCCAAAACCAAAAACTATTTGAAGCACATAAACACTTCGGACTTTTCTTTCAGTGGATATACCCATGAATGCTTGGAAAAATCATCAATGAAAGTCAGAAGGTAAAGATAGTTTCCAAAAGAGGGTGTCTGCATAGGACCATAGGCATCACTGTGAACAAGCTACAACTTTTGAGTAGCTCAAACTGAATCATCTTTTGGAAAGGGGGAATGCTGCATTTTGCCCAAAATAAAGCCTTCCCAAACATGTTTACCAGGTGCCTCAAGTTTGGGCAAAGAGGACACCATTTCAAATTTCTAGAGGCATAGCAAACTAGCCAAAAGCAAATGACCAAAGCATGCATGCCAAAGCTTTGCATCTGACATAGCTTGAGAATCATGTAGTGCACATACTCAGTCATTCACAAAAGCAATAGTCACGTTGCCATTCAACAAATAATGAATTGTGCATCTATCATCAACAAATTTTACGTCATCATCCCAGGACATAAAATATCAAAAGCAATAATCATGTTGCCATTTGACAAATCATGAACTGTACATCTGTCATCAACAAATTTCACAACCAAGCCAATCTTGGCTAAAGCTAAAATTGATAACAGATTCTTCTTGATCCCTGGCACAAATAAAGCATCTGAAAATGTAAAAGAACTACCATTAGCAGTAGTCAAAATGATCTTACCAACTCCCATGATAGGATAAGAGGAGTTGTTGGCACATGTGACAGTGTTCCCTATAGGGGCAAGCTTGAGTGAAGTGAAGAAACTGCGTTGCGAGGTAATATGTTTGGTTGCCCCACTATCAAAGTATCAAACATCTGAGTCTACTACAGACATACACTATTCAGGAGAAGATGGGTCAAAACTGCAAACAGTAGTAAACACCCATTCTTAATTCTGCACTAGATTAATAGACTCTGTTTTCAGTGTAGAGGCCTCTACAACAACCATTCCAACCTCTTTTTTCTTTTCCTCTTTTGCAGCTAGTTTTGGATAATTCTTTATGACATGATCATTTCCTTTATAGTACTTGCAAAACAATTTCTACTTTTCTATTTTCTTGCCGTCTCTGTCATCCTTCTTTGATTGTGCAGAATTAGCAGATTTTTGCTTACTAATAGAAGAGCTCCATTTACCTTTGCCCTTCTGACTAGCTAGGAAATCTTGATCTGCAATACGCATAATGGACATGTTTGCCTAGACTGATCTTCCTACAACTGAACAGAGACTAACCCTCAAATGTTAAGGCATTTGGATTGCCTTTCATCATCAAATGAAGAGTAGAAGAAAAAGTTTGGTATGAATCAAGAAGACCATTCATGAAAATTGTTCGTAGAATCACCTTCATTCATATGCTCACTCTCCAACTGTTTTTGGAGGTAAGCAACATGAGCCTCATTCCTAGCATGGTACAATGTGGTAAGTGAATCCCAAGCACCCTTAGCTATTCTACAAGAGCAAATGTGAGGAATAATGGCACGTTTGACAGAAAAGGCTATCAATGCATGTGCCTGAGCATCTCTACCATCCCAATGAATTTGCTCTACTATAGGTGCAGCAAATATCATAGCACGAATAGGAATCTATAGAATATCACCATCTTCAATGCCATCTACATCAGCTTCAGTACATATATTTTCAAGTGCAATAGGATGTTTTTCAGCACCCTGCACAATATTCCACAGTCCTTTTGTGACCAATACATGATGCATCATATAATACCACAATGAGTAATCTGTACCATCCAACTTATCCTCAATAGCCAACATATGAAATACATCACTGCTCTCAGCCATGGCCACTGACTAAAATACCCTGATGCAAAAAAATGGTTGTATTTGAAGAAGTTTAAGAGAACTACCCTAACGAGTTTTGCTAAACCTGTAGCAAACTTCGGGATGCTTATATCTAGGGAATCGAAACCTGTATATACCTTTGACACAAAAAGACAAAATGGCCTGCACAAGCACTGCGATAGTGCATTCAAAGGCCGACAAGAGCTCAGATTACCCTGAGTATGCTCACCAAATTTTGTGTGATTCCGAGAATATGATCGGAGTGGTGATGACAACACCCTAGATGAAGGAGCGACTTGCTCTGATACCAATTGTTGAAGTTCGAGGTCTATGAAATCAAGTGAACAACACAAGGAAGAATAAGAAGCTTAGAGCACAACACACAATACTGAATGTATTACCACTAGAATGTACAAAGATAAGTAACCCATTAGGGCAATAGGTGTATATACAAGCTAGGGGGAAGAAACCTCCTAAAGAAGGAAAAAAAGTGCCCCGACGGTCCGAGAATGTTCAGACACCTCATTACCTAAATATATCAACATCTTAGACTTAAATCCTAAGAGAGAATTCTATATAAATCCTCGGAGTAGCTACTTAAAGCTTTAGTAAGAAAGGAATCTGAAGACAAGAAGTGAAAAGGTCTTGTTGCTACAAATTGGTTGAGTATAACCACTAAGACTTGAATATGCGAAATTCAAGTACTTTGAACTTTAATTGGTTTTGTTTTGAAAACCCTAGAAAAGAAGGATGGATGTTCCATCCCAAGGTTCTCAAGTTTCCAACACAAAGTGTAATGCAAAGCACAATATCATGAAATAATAATGTGAAGGAATCAAAACCTAGGAAATCAAGTTAGACGTAATTCCTTAAACTTTAAATTTGCTGAAAGAATTTAAGTAAGAAAGTACTCTACAAAGATATGTTTTGACTTTAGGATACGTATCACTTACATGTTGATGTAAATATAAAATAGGGTGGTATGGGACACTAGATTTTATACTCATATTGATGTAGGAAAGATGGCATGGGACATCAAATTGTGGGATGATAAGTACAACTCATTCCTACAAATCTTTATCACATAGCTTCTAGCTTGAGGCTATTATATGTGCACCATATGTACTTAATAGGTTTCCTACCAAAGCATTGTAGTCTATCATTATGAGGGTTGGCATGATCATTACTTGGGAATTTAATTTACGGAATTTGATGGGGGAAATAGCTTTGTATCAAAGGAAATATATTGATACATTATTGCAACATTTTGGCCTTGAAGACTACAAACATATTACCACTCCCATACAAACAGGGTTACGATTGATCCTTCATGATGTTGGAGATGCATTCGATGTTGTTCTCTATCAGTAAGCTATTGGATGCTTGATTTACTTATGCATAACTTGGCCTGATATTCAATTTTTTGTCTTTTAGGTAGCATGTTTATGCATTTCCCAAGTGTCAATCATTTCCAAGTAGTTAAGCGCATATTTTGCTACTCGTAGTGCATGGCTACTTGGATTGTTTTATATTAAGTGGGAATCATTACTTCCAAATTTTCATGCTTTTTCTAACTCAATTTGGGCTGGTTTCTATGACAATCGTGTGTCCACCAATGGTTTTTGCTTCATGCTTGGTAGTTCATCCATATCTTGGTTGAGCAATAAGCAATCTATTGTGGATACTTCTAATTGTGAGGTTGAGTATAGGGTAACTTTCATAAGGATTGTTGAGTGTGTTTGGGTCATATGCCTTCTGGATGATTTGGGGGTTGGTGATTCTTTGATCACCACCATATTTATTGATAGTCTGAGCACATTGGTAGTTTCAAGGAACCCTATGTTCCATGATCATTCAAAGCACATTGAGGTGCACTATCATTATGTCAAGGAGTGATTCTCTATCAAAGAGATCAGTTGGGCTTATGTTCCCACAGAGGATAATGTTGTAGACCTTTTCACAAAGGCTCTGCCTAGGGAGAAATTTGAAGCTTTTCGAAAAGCTTTGGGCTTACTTCCCTCTGCGGAATGATTTCTTTCCACATAGCTTGATATTTCCTCCAATTGCTTGTTCGTTGCATCACTGTGAGGGGGAATTTGTATATATATATATTGGTAGTGAAACAGATTTAAGACCGCTTGGACAATTTTTTCCCTCTTTAGGAGGGTTTTCCTGGTCTTACACATTATATGTCGTTTATTTGAACACACAAGTACGTTCCATGCGGCATGAGACAACCTCGACCATGATGTCATTTTTTCATGAGTAATAATGAAGTAAATTCACATTGTGTACACATCAAAAAGAAAAATGTGTCTTTGTTGTGACTTATTCATGGAGGAAGACATGTGAGCTATACAAACACACCATCATGGGGAATTGCAAGGTCTGCAACTTTGATTGCGCACCACGGGAATTTATGAAGGTCTAGATTGAGTACACGTATATCCCATCTATCTCACACAAATCCAAAAGACACAAGCTCTTAAGGGTTGTTGATGTCATCACCCTCATGATACAAAGTGGTGACCATGATATGTTGTTGGATGACAAAAAGGGCTTCATATCCTAGGGTTCACCTCCCATGCTTCATCTCTCATCATTTTGTAGACATCAAAATATTGATGGGCTGGTTGCCACTAGTATGCATATTCACGTTCACTTAACTAGTCCTACATTTACATCAAGGTCCCCTTTCTTTAGTAAATGTGTGGTTAGGGAGTTGGTGCTCAACTTTGTGCACATTGATGCCCATGCGACATTCCTAAGAAGAACCCTGATTGTAAAAGTTATTTTCTGTTTAACCATTGGAAGGGTGCTCTTGGTTTTTGGATTGCCTCAAACACCTCTTGACTCATGTTTCTTGTTGACGCATCCCCTTTCCCCTTATTGTTGTAATATCTTCATCATATCCATGAAGAATAGAACCTCATTGTCCATTTGCTCGATCCATTTTGAGGTAACAAATGGCATGACCAATTGGGATCTAATGGATACAATAATACCATTCAATTTGTCACATGAACAAAACCTACCCTTGTCATGGCTCCCTCAATCCAATACACACATATTTAAAACACTATAGAAGGCATATTTGCTGCTCTCAATCTCAAGATTACATAATGGCCCGACCTCATGAGGACCTTCCCATACTTGTCCCATATCAACATTCACTTCTTGAGGTTTCAAAGAGATTCTTCCCATAAGTCAAATGACCATATCCAATGGTTTATAGCTCTCTACAACAATCCAAGATTCAAAGGAAGGGAGAAGCCGTAGTGCTACTCTTCCCTGCAACTTTGGAAAGATTGGTTGACAAATGGTTCATTTGATGGCAACCGTTTCATAAAGTGAGATGGCCCCAAACATGCCAACTTCACAAAGTGCGCTTTAGATTAACTTAAGAATCCCAAGCTCCAAGCTAGTGATACCTTGCTTGATATCCTCGCAAGAGCCAAAGCCTTGCTTACAAATCCCCTAAACATGCATAGGGAGTTCTTCATCAAGAAGAGGTTGGAGAAGGTCCTTCCTCTCATGAATCAACACAAGTTGAGGTAGCCCTTGCAACTTAGCACCTTAGAGAATTTCTCCTTGGTAGCTACAAGGATTGAGCAAGAAAGGATGTGATTTTACCAAGGTGTGACAATTCAAGAGGAGGATCCACTTACACAACTATAACAACATTGAAGATGTATCAATTCTCAACGAGGAAAAGGATCCTATGGTTCAACTAAAGCAAAAGCTCAAGGAGCTCAAAGATCACAATGTAAGGCCAACCATGTGGCTTACTACTTTCCAACAACTGCTTTAAGGTCGTGTGCCTATTCTATGGCAAGCATGAGCAGAAAACCAAGGACTATTTCTATTTAAAAGAGTATCAGCCCCAACTTACGACCTTTTGGGGAGTCCCAATGCAAGATCAAGGCTCCATCCTTCGGTGACCCCTAGCTACAACATCCACTTGCTACACTAATGTGAATGGAAACCATGGTTGTAATAGTGTCAACAACTAAAAGTGTCCAAGAGGCCTTTCACGCCTTCCCATGTGCTTCAAATGCAAAGAGTACAAGTACTTCTAGAAAAATTGTCTTCTCTAGAGGATGCTCCACCCTTTAGGGATTATCTAGGGGTGCAAGATTGCTACACTCAGGATTTCCCTTCGGTCCATGTGATGTGTGGTGTCGTTCCAAGAAACCCTAATGGAGGTAGATATTGCTTGCAAATGATCACTATGGAACCTCATAGATAGGTGAATGTGCGAAAAGATCCTTCTCCAACCACTATAGTAGTTTAGATCAATAAGATGCAAGAGTTTCAAAGGGTACTAGCATGCACATGGTATAACCTTAAATAGTAGGTACCAACATGCACATGGTATAACCTTAAATGATAGGCATAGAAGCAAAGAAAGAAAGATAAAGAAAAATGATGAAAGAAAGGAAAAGTGCCCCATTAGTAAATCTTTTAGGGAGGTAGAGGAAAATTTGAAGGCTTACCAAACAATCAAGTTCATGGAGTCTTATCTAAACATATTCACATGGAGTTATAGGGACTAATAAGGCAATCATGGAAACTCTTGGTGTGCACATCATCCCCTTGGTACATGAAACTAATCCAATAAGGGTTGAGATTTATTGATTGAGCTTAAAATATGTAAAAACAATCAAATGGGAGATTGACAAAATGGACGAAGTTAGAATCATTATCCCAATAAAATATTCAGAGTGGCTATCATCAATGGTCATAACTCCAAAGATATTACCCAACATTCATGTGTGTGGAAATTGGGCACTCAACAAAGTACCTTCATCTAATAGTTACCCAACTCCCTTCTCTAAGAATTTCTTAATCAATTGATGAAAAAGCTCGCCATCCACCCCAAGGATCAACCCAAGAAAACTTCCATGATTCTGTAGAGTACCATTACAACAGGATGGACTTTAACTCCTCAATGCACCTACAATATTCAACCACGTTGTATGCCTTACATTTGGTGTGCGCTTTTGAAACTTCTATGGACCTTTATGAATGAACTTTTTTTCCTTTTTTGTTCTAAGATGTTCCACCAATGTGCAAAATTTTGATAAGCATCTTTCATTCTCTCAAATATTCACTAGTTTTCAAGAAACAAAATTGAGGCTAAATCTCAACAAATATCAATTTCTAAGACACAAGGAACCCTATTGGAGCATGTGTTCTCTACAAAGGGAATGGCCCCAAATCGACACAAGATATTACACATATTACAAATGTCAAGGCCCAAGTTTCCAAGGAGATGCAAGGATTTTTGGGGGGCACACGATATCATAAAACGTTCATTCGGATGTATGGAGACATTGTCATACCACTCATTCAGATGTATGACAATATCATCAATGTTCATACATCCAAAAACATAATCCAACAAGATTTTGGGCACTCAACAAAGTACTTTTGTGAATTTTGGGCACTCAAGAAAGTACCACGCACTCAGAAAGTACCTACATTTGATGGTTACCCAATTCCCCTCTTTGAGCAAGCCTTGATGAGGCGAAGAAAAAAACTCAACATGCATCCCAAGGATCAGCCCAAGAAAACTTCCATCATTCCATGGTGTACTATTACACCAAGATGAACTTCAATCTCTACAATGCACCTACAATATTCAATCGAATTGTATGCCAAGGATCTTCATGGATGACTTTTTTTCCTTTTTTGGTTTGGGTAGCTTCACCCCTCTCCAAGTTTTGATAAGCATCTTGACCAATTTTCTCAATTATTAACATGGTTTCAAGAAACAAATTGAACTTAATTCCAACAAATATCACTTTTTGACACAACAAACCTTATTGGGGCATGTGTACTCTATAAAGCGAATGGCCCAAAACCAAGACAAAATATTACCAATATTAGAAATGCCAAGCCCCATGTCCTCAAGGAGATGCAAGGATTTTTGGGGGCCACATGATATCATAAAAAGTTCATCCAAACATATAGCAAAATCTCCATGCCACTCTTCCATCTCACAAACAAAAGTGTACCTTTCCAATGCATTAAAGATGAAGATATGGTTTTCAATATTGAATGCCGAATTGGTAGTGCTTCCATTCCGCTTGCTTCATATTGGAATAAAACTTTACATGTCCACTTAGATGCTAGTTTCCATGTCATAATGATATGAAGATGGATCCTCTTATTTCAAGAATTCGAATCTCAGCTTAGGCTTCAATTGAAAAATTCACATGATGGCAAATCAGTCTATTTTGTCTACTTTAGGGAGATGGGGACAAGGATATGAAGGTGATTGATGACTTTCTAGTATAGCTATATCTATCACTTCCTCAAAGATGTGTGGCTCCCTCCTCAATCCTCTACAGAAGAAAAAAGGATTTGTTGCTCAAGAGTACATATTTCTTAATCTTAATGACCATCTATACAAAATTGGACTAGAAGAAATAGTTTGGAAATACCTCATAGCAAAAAACTCTACAAAGTCTTGAAGTAAGCACAAGAAGCGCTTGGAGGAGAGCATTTCTCTCTACACATAATGCCCCATAGAATTTTTATAGTGTATTGTCATGGCCTTTTCTAGCTATTCCTCATGTTGACAGTTGTGACACTTGTGAACTATGTGCTCCTAAGGCCACCAAACAAAGGAGCTTCCCCTTGATGGTGTCCAATATATGGCAACCCTTCAAGTTGTGGAAGGGATTTAAAGGGCCTACCTATCTTGTGCCTCGCATGGTGGCAAAAAGGTATTTGGTAGTGAAATTAGACTATGTCACTAAGTGTGCTAGGGGACTAATACAAAAAATTGTAAAATGCAAATAATGGTCGATTTCCCTATGCCCTTTTTTTTTGAAAATTTAGATACCCCTTGGAGATCACCACTTGCTGTACACACATTGAACCAATAAAATGCTAAATAAAGTTCTTATAAAATTTGGTATTTTATGTAAAAAATCTTGCACATACTACCCAAGAGTCGACGGGCATGCAAAAAGTACCAACAAGACTCTAGTCTTCCTATGGGAGAAATGCATGTTAAGTTGGTCGTGGGGGGAGGCTTACAAGGGCACACTTTGACATACACAGACACCTTCGGTGCCACCATTGGCCAAAGCCCTTTTAAGTTGGCATAAAAACCCCTAACCATAGCACTATTTGAGTTCATCAAAGGATCGAGGCATGGATAACTACTAAGCCCACTAGCTCTACACTTTTTATGATTCCCTTGACTCCTACCTAGTTTTTTTACTTTTGATGTTTTCATCGAGTTCAACTAGCCATGTTTTCTAAGAACTCAAGGGTTTGTACTTGACTCTCCAACTCTTCATTCCCCAAAGGTTTTATATGAATCATACTGTCTAAATATTTGTCCTCAAAAGAAGGATCTAGCATGCCATGGGCAAGAGGCCATCGAACCTAATCCTCATTCTCAAAGCATGTAGTTCCTTCATCCTCTCTTGTGGGGTCTCTTCATATCTCACCAAGTCTCACTCACATTATCACATTATTTATCCACATGGTTATACGTGGGAATCACTTCTCCCTTGCTATGCATTGAGCTCAACTCCGAAATCATGGGAGGCTCAAACTTATATGAACACATTTGCACACTCCCTACCCCTTTCCATGCATTCACCTACATCTTCCCTCCTCTTACACTCACTCACACAATCAACAAAGAAAAAAAATGACAAACCCTTGCATGCCTTGTATGGGATCCTCTCTACATCAGTCTATAGAGACCACTATATGTGTGTGTGACAAGAGGTAAGGTTAGCAAAGATCCCTAGCTCAAGGGATATCCTAGGGTACCTAGAGAGTCATGGGAATGAGTATGAATGATGGCCATATGTCCACACTAGAGAATTTAAAAGCATTACTATCTTGGGTACACGAGGATATGAAGGATAGGAGGTGATTTGCACCCACGACCTTCTTGAGCCCTCATTTTTTAGTGATCTTGGGAGAGTTCTTAGCAATCAAATGAGTAAAGTCTCTCATTTTTGGTATTCAGATCCTCTTGATTTTAGGAGACATTGTACCTTTCTTTTGTGACTAGAGAGGGCGGCACCAATGTCGATAGGAGCAGGTTGCAAACACCTTCCTCAAAAAAAGGGGAGATCATTTGAGCCCCTGAGAAGAGCACTAAGCTCTCCCCAAGGACCCTTCGGACAAATGCCACCCAACTAGAGCCTCAAGCAATGTGGATACCACTACAGGCCCTCCCCGACAATGCCCACATGCAGCCATGTGTGTGGAAGAGAGTGGGAAGCTCGCATCTCTAGTCCTCTTCTTGTTATGGCAAGACAAGGTGAGAGATTTTCCTTTTATACCCAAAAATCTAGCTATAGAATTCATATATGGATAGAAGAGCAGGATGCATGCTCACATTTGTCCATATATCTCTTTGGAAGATCAAAATTTCCTCTCTTGGAGTGTAACTCTTCACATAAACTTATCTAGAGAGCTCATTTCTAGCACCTATCTTCACCATTTTGGGCATATCTTCTTCATCCAACCTCCAAATTGAGTGATTTAAAGTTCTATGGAATCGTTACTTTGAGAGCTATCCATGGAACACCTGAGAAATATTTTGGCTTCACTAAGTCTATTTCAGAAAGCTTTGAACTTGATTTCTCTTATTTCAGGTGCATTATACTAGGTCATTTGCAGTATGAGGGTGATTGATTCCAACTTGGAAACATTCGAAGAGTGGTTTCTGATTACCTCCAGTTTCTCTACCACCTTTGAAAATGGATCTCCCCATTTTCTAGATAATTTTTATCGTCAAAAATTGCATTTTAAGTCTCTTCTATGCATTGATCATCATTTAGAATGAGCATTTAGCTTCCATACATGCATGTATATGCTAATGAACCTCTTCAATCTTTCTTCAATTGTGAAATAAGATGACAGCATGATCTTACTGCATGTACGATAGGAGAAAGCAAGAGAGTGTAGTGCTCTTATGTAAAATTTGATATCCATGCCATAAGCATGCGGATTTTGTATGGGGCATGTGATTCCATATGGTCTTTTGTTGCTTATTGTGTGTCGCCAATCACACTTATGGTTAAAGTGCATGTAGAGCACTTCCACTTTTTTGTTTAGATTATCGTTTTGTTGCCCAAATTTTCAAAATTCATGTGCATGACTCATTGATGCAATGATTGTTTGATGCATAAGTAGAAAGCATACTAATGCATGTTTTCTTGTTTCGTTGGTCTTTCTTGTAAAGGCTAGTGACTTGTTAGTTTCTTACTATCGTGGTTCATATTAGGTATACATACACATATAAACTAAAAAAACATAAAACCATTCTAAAAGAAAACATTAAAAAAAATAAAGAACATATACTTCCAGACATATGGATTCAAGACCTTCGTCTCCACATACGAAGGATAGACGCATGGTCGAGCATCCTGTAGAAACCATAGAGTCCATCAGCAATAGAATATCACATTGAGAAAGCACGCTTCAAACTATCTTAGAGCATGTTCATGGCTTTAAGAGAGAGGAAACTATGCCTCATGTTGGGGCCCTAGGGATGGATTTGGGAGCTTTGGGTGAGCATCACTCCAAAAGTCTCTAGTGAGGGAATCCCAACTAAAGAGGCTAGATGGAAGCTTAAGGATCTTAAGCTGCTACACTACCATGGATCTACTATTGCATGTACTTCTGACGTTGTTGAGCAATGACTCAGCAAACGAGAACAATGCTTCCGCTTATGCCATATCATGGATGATAGGCATAAGATTCAACAGGCCACATATAATCTTATGGACATCAGCCATAGGTTGTGGCATAAGATAGAACAAGATAAGAAATAACCCACAACTTGGGAACAATTCAAAATCTTGTTCTATAATAACTTTGTGTGATCAAACAAGAGATATAGGGCACTTGCTACCTACTTTTTCATTCGTCAACGAAACTAGATAGTTCAATAATACAGTGATAAACATAGAGAGGTACTTCTCAAAGTACCACATTCCATTCTAGAGTTTCTCTAGGTCCACAAGTTCCTCTTAGGACTAAGAAAAATGATTAGACCCTTAGCTAGAAAGAAGAGGTATCACTCTTTGGCATCGACGGTAGAAACGGCTCTAGTTTATGAGAATGGTCATAGGGGCATAGGCTCCTAAGACCAAAGGTCCTCATGGATTAAGATGAGTCGGCCCTCTTCCTTGAGTGCTCCTATTTTGACCAGTGCAACAGGCTAAGTAGGTGCACATGATCAAGTAAATTTCTGGAGCTTAAAGGAAAGTGTCTATTCCAGCTAAAAGGTCTTGTAAAAAGTTTACTCTTATCCCTCAACAAAAAGAGAAGGTAATGAAAGAAGGTTTGTGCTATAGATGCTTAGGACGACATTGATTTAAAGACTATCCTAAAAAGAAGAAGATAGTTACAGCCATGATCATAAACCCTAAATAGGTAGGGAGTGATGCAGATGAGGACTTTAGATGTTATACTTTCAAAAATGGCACAAAAAGATTGTCATATCCTAGGCACATAGCTTATTGTTACGAGAGGAGTTATGGCAGGACAACCTATTAAGGTCCTCTTTAACATTGGCTCCACACATAATTTCTTTACTTCTCGTCTTGTCAAATGGCTACATCTAGACATTGTGCAATCAAAATATGCCTACACAATGGAGTTAGCCGATAGAAAGGGCACTGAGATATGCAACTGATGAGTCATTGATCTATCTATTAAGATGGAGTTCTACAAGAATAGATTAGATTTTGAAATTGCACGACTGGCACATTTTGATGTAGTCCTAAGTAACAAAAGGCATGCTAGGAAATGACCATTCATAGACTTTGCTTCTGATGTGTATCAGTTTGAGCATGAGAGGAGGCGACTACTAATCCATGGAGAGCCGAATCTTCAAGAGGCATAATTTGTGATCGCGAACAAGCTTCTCAAATTTGATTTTAAATATATTTTAAATATATTTATTTTTTGTATTTTGCACATTGGTCATGTAGTGATGGATTCTCACATTCGATGAAGCTCCAATTGGAATGCTCAAGTACTTTTCGAGAAGGTAAGAGAAGAATTCCAAGAGTTGTTTCTAAATGAATTACCTTTGCAATTATCCGCTTGCTGAAATATTGAGCATAAGATCGAGTACTTGGAGAAAGGACTAATTAGACCTTGCTATTCACCCTTTAGAGTGCTAGTTCCTCTAGTAAAGAAGAAAGATGGGTCTTATCAGATGTGTGTGGACTATTGAGCACTCAATAAGATTAACATCAAACATAAATATCCCATGCATATAATAGACGATCTTGTTGATCTTCTAGGTGGAGCAATTGTATATAGTAAATAGATTTAAAGAGTGACTATCATCAAATTATAGCTAAAGAGAAAGACGCACAATGTTATGTCCCATTTTGGGCATTATGATTTAGTTATGCCATTTGGTTTGATGAATGCACCTACTATGTTTATGATGTTAATGAATGATATTTTGCATCCTTTCATTCGCAAATTTGTTATGGATTTTATAGATGATTTGTTAGTGCATAGTCGGATTGTACATGAGCATGAAAGTCATTTAAGGTTAGTATTAAATAAGTTAAAGGAAAACCAATTGTTTGTAAATCTAAACAAATCTTTTAGAAATAGAGTATCTAGGACATGTAGTCTACACACGAGATCAAGATGGATCCCAAGAATATGTCAATTATATTAGAATGGACATCTCCTCAAGATAAGAGGAAACTGACGTCATTTTTAGGACTGTTTTATTTTATCAAGAATTCATTTCGTACACATATGTCAAATTTGCTTCAAGCCATAGTACCTTTTGCATGGATGCAAGAGTAACAAGATGGTTTTGATACTTTAAAGCAACTTGTTTCAAAGGCTCGAGTACTCAAACTGGTGCATCCACAAAAGCCATTTGTGTTGGAGACAAATGTTAGTATCATAGCCATAGGGGCAGTTTTGAGCCAAGATGGATGGTTGATAGCTTTTGAAAGTAAGAAGTTAAGTAGTACACAACTAAATTGGTCAATGCATGAACAAGAGTTATATCCAGTGATGCATGCTCTTAAAGTTTGGAGACACTATCTATATGGTGCAAATTTTAAGGTATACACAAATCACCATACACTCAAGTATTTTTGTAGTTAGCCAGATCTGCAAGACATACAGGCTTGTTGGGTTAATCCCATGCAAGAGTTCCATATAGAAAACTCGTATAGAAGAGGTAAAGAAAATATAGTAGTTGATGCATTGTCCCGGATAATATAGCAAATAAGCTTTACCATTCTAGAAGCTCATTGCTTCAAGAGATAAAACAAACACAAGTGGAAGATCCATACTTAATAGAGAATATTAGAGCCATCAATGATGACTATCATAAGAGATGGAGCAATTATATTTGCTTCTTCCCCTCGTAAAGCAAACAAGATAATTCCATATTCCGATTTCTCAATGGAGAATGGAATAGCTAACAGAAAGGAAAGGTTTGCATGTCTTATTCTTAGGATTTGAGAAGAAAAGTCATGCATGATAACCATGATATTTCTTATGGAGGGCATCTAGGTATTGACAATGTTTAATCAATCATTGCTCATTGGTCTGTGATTGTCAAGACCCGTAAAAGTCGGAATGAATGCTTGATTTGCTAGAAATATTTCTCTACATATAGTTTATCATTTTAGATGATTTCACTTATGATTGGTAGCTTGTTAATCTAATTAATTCCCCAAAAGGAATTTTATCAATTGCTGTGGTACTCAGAGAATGGTGCAAAACTCTAAGTAGGTATCTCAACCAAAATAGCGAGTTCTAGACCTTGGATCATATGCCTACCTATCTTTTTTTATCCTATCATTAGTGCATCATCTTCCAAGCAACATATGTGATCATGTATGCTTGTTAGCTAGATAAAGTCGCCCACAACATTCTCCAACCATCACTTATAGCAGGTGTGAAGCAAGTTTTAGCTACACCAACTCATCTCTTGTGAGTATCCACCATCTCCTCCAACAGTGATATCTTCAATCAAGATGGGAGATGGATTTCCATCCTTTATTGACAAATTGGACAGGAAAAACTACTCAGCATGGTCACTAAGGATGCAAGCATATCTTCAAGGGAGAAGCTTATTTGGATACATCTCAAGAGATGAAGACATGCCAATCTTCAGGAGCAAGAATCAACCAACAAGGGAAGAGCAAGAAAGGTTGACCACATGGTGTGCAAAGGATGCTCTTGCCATGTCATATCTATTAAACTCAATATTTGATTTCTTGTTATCACATGTTAGAAATTGTAAGACCTCCCAAGAGACTTGGGAAGTGCTTTCATCATACTTCTCCTCCAACACAAGAGCTAGGAAGAATCAGTTTTGGATGGAATTCACAACCCTCATGAAACAACGAAAGCAAGGAGTGGCTGATTATGTAACCAAAATGAAAGATGTTGCAGACCAGCTTGCAATCATTGGAGAAGAGATAGAGGAAGAGCACATTGTGAGGCAGATCATCAATGGAATAAAAGCTGATGACAAGTGGGAGTCCCCCACCTCAGTAGTGGATCTCTACATGGATATGCAAGTACCTGATCTCAACACCTTGATGGGAGAACTCTTCACCCATGAGACAAAGCTCAACAAAAATGGTGACAACTCAAGAGGTAACCAATCTTCTGCCCTTTATATAGATAAAATAAAGCTAAGGATAAAGATAAAGGTAAGAAACAGGATGAAGAGGCTAGTACCTCTCAAGCTAATTATGCAGGAAGAGGAAGAGGTGCTAGAGGTAGGGGCAGAGGAGGTAAGCAAGGTAGGGGGAGACCCTACAACAATTCACCATGCAACATATATGGTCTCAATAACCACACTACAAAAGAATGCTACAAAAATACAAGGAACCAAAGGGGAAGAGGCTTCCATAGAGGAAGCTATGGACAAACTAGTGGTAGGCACAACAATTGTGCAGGCAACTACAACCATAATTACAATCAAGGCTACAACAACAACTATCAAGGAGGCTTTAGAGGAAGATGGGACTTCCACAACTATACTGAAGATCAAGAAGAGTCTTTGCTCATCATGAACATGACATCCAAGCAAGGTAAAGATGATGAGCATCTTTTCTACATTGACTCAGGTTGTTCCAATCATGTGGCAAGAAATGTAGCACTATTATCTGATCGTGAAGAACCCAAGGGCAAGCATGAAGTACAAACAGGTGATGAAACTAAGCATTCGGTTAAGCAAATTGGAAATGTCAAAACATCTGATGGTAGTATGAACCTTTTGAGCAAAGTTATGTATGTGCCTACTATAACCAAAAACCTAATTAGTATTAGGCAGATTGTAGAGAAAGGTCTACAGGTCAGGTTCACTAAGCATGGAGCATATGTGGAAGACCCCCAACAAGGATTCAAAAGGATTTCCAAAGGTGAGAAGTTAGGTAGATTGTTTACTTTTGAAATTGAAGACACAAGGAACATAACACTATTCAGTTATAGAGATCAAACCTTGTCTGAGTTGGAAATATGGCACAAAAGGCTAGGGAACATAGGAGAAAGAACTCTGAAGCAAATTTGCAGGAATCAAAGTGTGCTTGGCATTCCAAATGTGACCAAGCAGCACATGATTTACAAATGTGGAGCTTGCCAATTTGGAAAAGCTCATAGGCAACCATTCAACAGGAAAGGATACATCCATGAAGATTATTTGGAGCTTGTGCACACTAATGTGTGGGGTCCTAGCAAAGATCCATCCATCTCAGGTTCAAGGTATTATGTATCTTTTATTGATGATTACAGTAGGTGGATAATTCTCTATTTCATGAATCATAAGGATAAGGTATTTACATGTTTCAAGAAGTATTTGGCACTAGTTGAAAACCAAACAGGAAGCAGCTTGAAGAGAATCAGGTATGATGAAGGTGGTGAGTACTTTTCACATGAGTTTGATCTATTCCTACAGGAAAGGGGCATAAAGAGGGAAGTAACAACCAGGTGTACTCCTGAATTGAATGGAGCGACAGAGAGAAGGAACATGTTAATTGTTGAGGCAGCTAGGTCTATGTTAAATGAGAAAAAATTACCTAATTATTTATGAGCAGAGGTTGTATCCACAGCCACCTATTTAGTCAACAGGCTTCCATCCAAATCATTGGATGGTATGACCCCATATGAAGCATGGAATGGCAAGAGACCTTCATTGGATCATTGCAAAATATTTGGGTGCATTGCCTATGCACACATCCCATCACAAATCAGAGGGAAGCTTGACCCAAAGGCTGAGAAATATATATTTATTGGGTATGATGAGAATCAAATGGGATATAGACTTTATAATCCCACTAACAAGGCATTCATAGTTAGTAGGGATGTAGTATTTGATGAGAATAATTCATGGCTTGAAGATGATTGCAAGAAAGTCAAATTACCATATGATTTGGAAAATGATTTTCCAACCCTAACTCAAGAAGATCAACACCAAGCAGAGGACATCAACTCAGAAGATGAGGAGCAGATTGATTTCAAAGCTTGGAAGTCAAGAGGCAAGTCCAAATACAAGCAATTAGAGGATCTACCTGAGTCTTCCAATCAAGCTTTAAGGAGATCACAAAGAGAAAGTAAGAAGCCCATAAGGTATGGATATGATACATCCCTAGTCACAAAGCACTCTGTGTATATCACTAAAGATTCCATGGTAGAAGACCTTTCTTCATTTGAAGAGGCTAAGAAGAAGAAAGGATGGAGAGAAGCCATGCAGGAAGAAGTGAAAGCATTACAGGAAAACCACACTTGGGATCTAGTTCCCAAGAAACCAGATATGAAGGTAATTGGTTCAAGGTGGATATACAAAATTAAAAAGAACTTTGATGGTTCTATAATAGGTACAAGGCAAGGCTAGTGGCAAAATGATTTGCCCAAACACATGGAGTAGACTATGAAGAAACATATTCACCTGTGGCAAAGATGCCAACAATCAAGGTATTGGTAAGTCTTGCTGCATCCAAAAATTGGAATTTATATCAGTTTGATGTCAAGAATGCATTTTTAAATGGTTGGATATCAGAAGAAGTATATATGGCACAACCAACACAATTTGAAGATGAAGAAAAAATAGGGTATGTATGCAAGCTTAGAAAAACGCTCTATGGTCTCAAACAAGCTCCAGGAGCTTGGAACCATAGGCTTGTTACCTATTTGCAAGATCAAGGCTTTGTGGCAAGCAAGGCAGACTCTTCTTTATTTGTTAAGAAGAATAAATCAGAGGTCATCTACTTATGTGTCTATGTAGATGATATCATTATTACAGGTAATGATTCTAATGGTATCAAGCAGGTCAAGGCTCAATTGATGAAGGAATTCAAAATCAATGATCTAGGGTTATTAACCTACTTCCTTGGCTTAGAACCTGTGTATACATATTCAGGTATATTCATCACACAAAGGAAGTTCATACATGATATTTTGGTAAAGTTTAAGATGGAGAACACTAAGGTTACAAGTATTCCTATGGAGATCAACTATAAGCTAAGTTCACATGAAGGTGAACTACTTGAAGATATTACAAGCTATCAACAACTTGTGGGTAGTCTTAGTTATGCTACTTTGACAAGAGTAGATATTCCCTATGGAGTAAGTACATTGAGTCAGTTCATGCATGTACCAAGGAAGCCACATATGGAAGCTGCAAAGAGAGTACTTAAGTATTTAAAGGGTACAATGAATGAAGGGTTGTTCTATCCCTTCACTTATGACATATATATAAAGTTATATTTTGATGCAGATTGGGCTGGCTCCAAGGACGATAGGAGGAGCACTCCAAGGTACCTATCTTTTGCAGGTTCAAAACTCATATCTTGGTCATCCAAGAAGAAGCCAGTTGTGGCCTTATCTTCCACAGAAGCAGAATATAGAGGTTTGGCAAATGCAACTCAAGAAGCTATGTGGCTTAAGCAATTATATGCAGATTTGAAGATACATTCCTACACTCCAATTATCTTTGGAGATAACACTAGCTCGCTTCATTTGGCTCCTAATCCTATGTACCATGCCAGGACTAAGCACATTGAAGTGCATTATCATTATGTTAGGGAGAAATTGATTAGCAAGGATATTCAATTATCCTACATATCAACTCATTTGCAATGTGCAAATTTACTCACCAAAGCATTAGATGGAACAAAGATGAACAAGTTCAAACTGATGATTGAGCTGCAAGAGATCAAGGAGCAATGAAGATCAAGCATGTTTGGCTTGCGAGGGAGGTGTTGGTGCAATTAAGTCCAAGCCTACACACTTGATCACCTCACATAAGCTTGATGTATTGGCATTACACTTGGAAGGATTCACATGTACAACCTCTTATAACCTTTCATCATAATTACCCATTGTAAAAGGTCATTAAACCCACGAGGAGTTAGGAAGCATATAATCTCATAACTTTTGGTATTTGAGTCAAGAGAGAATCAATCCTATACTTTAGGATTCACTTTTAGGTGTAGATTTGAATTTGAATTCAAATCCTTGGCTCCAACAAAAGCTATAAAAGAGGATATGAAATGCCTGCATGCATCTCGAGGTTCAGAGATCATATTCATGTACTTTCATTGAGAAGAGGATCTCACCTCATAGCTCACTCTTGCCTCACTCATTGAGCAATGATTTATTGCCAATGACATTGTACCTTTTACATGATTTAATACATACATGTTCATTACTTCTTACTCTCATATCACTGTCATACTTCATCAGAACAGTGAATTTGTCTGAGCTGTTCTCACTGCATAGTGGATCTTTTCTCTTGATTTAAAGCATGATAGCTCAAGCATACTATCTACTTTAATCCTACAAAGTTTCATTACTAATGATTCACTCGATTGTCAGATATTAATCAACCATTGCTCACTAGTCTGTGACTTTCAAGACCCGTAAAAGTCGGGATGCATGCTTGATTTGCTAAACATATTTCTTTGCATATAGTATCATTTTAGAGGATTTCACTCATGATTGGTAGCTTGTTAAGATAATTGAAGTTCCCCAAAAGAAATTTTGTCAATTGCTATTGTACTCAGAGAATGGTGTAAAACTCTGAGTAGGTATCTCAACCAAAATAGCAAGTTCTAGACCTTGGATCATATGCCTACTATCTGTTTTGATCCTATCATCAGTGCATCATCTTCCAAGCCACATATATGATCATGTATGCTTGTTCGCTAGCTAAATAGGCCCACAACACTCTCCAACCATCACTTATAGCAGGTGTGAAGCAGGTTTTAGCTACACCAACTAATCTCTTGTGAGTATCCACCATCTCCTCCAACAAACAAGACCATTGAGTTAGTTAGTAGAACATTTTGGTGGCCTAGATTAGCCAAAGATATCCACACATTTGTTTAACAATGCTTTATGCATCACGTCAACAAGGCAAAAAGGGTTAAGGCACAAGCTCTTTTACATCCTTTACAGATTCCATAACATAATTGAGATAGTGTATGCATGGATTTCATAGTGGGATTACTATGGATCCAAAGGAAGTGAGACATTATCCTAGTAGTGGTAGAAAGATTGAGCAAGATGGCTCATTTTATACCCATGTAGAAGACGATAGAAGCTCCACAAGTAGTGAAGCTATGTATCCAATATGTCTTTATATTGCATGGATTATCAACATCCATAGTTTCACATAGGGATGTTAGATTCACAAGACACTTCTTGACGTTCATCTTTGACAAGCATAAAGTTTCATTGAAAATGAGTAGTGGTTGACCACCATAAACAGATGGTTAGATTGAGTGTCAATCAAATTATAAAGGAAATGCTTAGGGCATATGTTTTTGAGAGGCAAATATATTGAAATAGTTATTTTCCATTAGTAGAGTTTACTTATAATAATAGACCTCATAAAGCATCTCAAATGTCTCCCTTTGAGATGAAAAATAGCATGAATCCTACTACTCCTAGTACCATAGGAATGCCAAAGAAATTTGCTAGCTCTTTGAAGTTCCTAGCAAATTTCCAAGCCGATTTAGAAATAGCTAAAGCCAAGGTCCAGCAAGCCGCTGATAGGACCAAAGAATGAGGTGATATGAAGAGATTTCCTAAATTCTTTGAAGAAGGATATAGATTTTTTCTTCAAGTACCAACAAGATTGACTTCACTAATCACAAGTGCACTAAGCTTTCATCAAGGTTTTGTGGACCTTGGAAGATAGTTAAGACGCTTAGTGACGTTGCATCTCGATTAGAGCTTCCTCCAAATTGTAGGTTCAATCCAGTGTTTCATGTTAGTAAACTTAGAAAGTTTATTTTTAGGGAGGATAATCTAATAGAGGGGATTGTTTCTTTGCAAGAAAGTGACAACACAGATCACTCTCCCGATAGGATACTAGATAGGAGACAAAAACGGTTGAGGAACCATGTCAACTTAGAGTATCTAGTAGCTTGGAGAGGATTGCCGCTCACAAATTCTACTTGAGAATCAAAGGCTCTGGTTCGCAAGTACTTTCCCTCATTGATCATTGAAGACAGTGATCTTTAGAAGGGGGGAGAGTGTTAGACATCGGTCTATAGAGAGCATTATATATGTGTGTGGGAAAAGGGCTAAGGTAAGCCAAGATCTCTAGCTCGGAGGACACCCTAAGGTACTTAAGGGATCATGGGAATGAGTGTGTATGATGGCCACATGTCCACACTAGAGCATTCCAAATCATTACTACCTTGGGTGCAAGAGGATATAAAGGATGGGAGGTGAGTTGCACACATAACTTTCTTGAGCCCTCATTTTTTAGATATCATGGGAAAGTTTTTAGCAATCAAATGACTAAAGTCTCTCATACACATCAAGTGCCCATATATAGAACCCTCCTCTCTGCACACCCACTCCGCACCCCTCTCCCTTCCATCCACATCCAATCCACAATCCCATCTTCATCCACTCCCCTTATTCTTCTCATGGCACTCCCAAGATCTCTCTCTCTCTCTCTCTCTCTCTCTCTCTCTCTCTCTCTCTCTCTCTCTCTCTCTCTCTCTCTCTCTCTCTCTCTCTCTCTCTCTCTCTCTCTCTCTCTCTCTCTCTCTCTCTCTCTCTCTCTCTCTCTCTCTCTCTCTCTCTCTCTCTCTCTCTCTCTCTCTCTCTCTCTCGGCATATGACATGGATCATCCACATCTCATGAGGGGTAGAGACCCGGATGAGACGAGCACAAGCAGAGTTTCAGCAGATATGGGTCAGGACACCACCGGCTATGGCAAACATCTGCTTGAGCTAGGCAGCCTACACCATCTCGTTATATATAACGGGATGAACCATTGGCCAGGTTCAGACGGACTCACTTGCTTCCCTCACGGAGGGGGTGAGAGCACGATCGACTAAATTTTGGGTACCATCTCTGGAGCTTCACTTATCCACTCACTAAGTATTGGACGACGCCCACTTGGTGCTAACCATACATTTATCACATTCACACTTTCATCTCCTATCCCATTAGATCCTCCTTCACCCATTGAGCCACGTACCACGATACACTTCATGCACAAGCTCTCACATGTGTATGCACACCACTTACACACTAGCCTACTCTCCCTCGATCCATTCTCACCTTTGGACACACTCACGTGTCAGATCACCACCATCCTTCATGACTCAGCTATCCGTAGCTTTCCACATCGCACATATACACATCCTCCATGCCCGAGAACCGTTGGTATGATGTAGATTGTCGAGAACTCAAGAAACATTTGCGGATTTTAGAGCATAGAGGGGATATTACACACAGACAGGCACAGCGTCACATGCAGAGCCTTACTCGCCGCAAGTGGCAAGAATGGAAGGAGAGACAGTACTGGGATATTTACCATTTGCTCATGAGTCGGGATAGTGCAGTGGCATGGCGACATCTCAGGGAGAGGAGATAGCAGTCGCCCATTCGAGACCCGAGCATTTGGCATAGCTATGCATAGAGCCTATATGAGATCCCAGACCAGCCCCCCATTCCCAAGCCTCAGAGCTCACGCCCCACTACCTCTTACTTCTTCACATCCACCATGGTGAGCCGCGCTATTTCACATATGCAGCATGGCAGAGCTCATGACCAGTTCAGTTTACAAGCAGAGCACCTCATATACGGACGCAGGACTCTAGCACCATTCATTGCCCACCTCTTTAACTGTGCACTGGTTGAAGGGTTCCCTGACTCATGGACTGAGCATATCATAGTGCCCATTCATAAGTCAAGTGATGTTATGGAAGCTACATATCGGATGATCAAGATTGGCCCCACATTGGCCAAATTATATGGGACAATGCTAGAGACAGAGTTGAGCACTCTCGCAGAGAGGAAGGGTATCAAGGCTCTAGGACAGGCCAGTTTTAGACGAGATTACTCTACCATTGACCACATCTTCACTTTGAGATGCCTGATCGACGTGAGGAAGAGGAGATTATACTCTTGCTTTGTGGACTTCCGCAAAGCCTTCGACACAGTTCCCAAGGAACGGCTCTTCAAACGCCTACTCGATATCGGAGTTCTAGATGAGATGATATGGAGGATCTACGCCTTATATGAGAGAGTATCTAGTAGAGTCAGATGTCCAGGTGTGGCTTATCTGACTCACTTGCTAGCACTATCTGGGTGACGCAAGGGTGCCCTCTTTCACCCACCCTCTTTGGTCTATACATTGATGAGATAGTGGACTTCATATGACAGCAGGGAGGGGAGCGCATTGAGGTATGAGGGACTACTGTTCATATTCTTTTATATGCTGATGATATTGTGCTAGTTTCAGAATCTACAGAAGCTCTACAGCGCCACCTACACGGCCTAGACGACTTTTGCATACATAGAGGGCGCTCTGTGAACCTTGGTAAAACCAAGGTTATGATTTTTCATACATCAGCACAGGTGAGGAGACATAGTTCTTTCACCATGACAGGCGGACCGATTGAGGTAGTCGGATCATATGTCTATCTAGGAGTGACATTCATGGCATCCTCTGGGGTTTTCTCTATGTCTCAGGCAGCCCGGGATCGCATCACACGTGGATATGCAGCACTAGCCTTGATGAAGAGGCAGTGCCACCAGGCACATTTTTAGGAGCCCCGCACAAAGGGATGGCTTTTCGACACTTTGGTTACACCCACGCTCATGTATGAAGCAGCCATATGGGGGGCGGGGTTAGCTACATCAGCATGGACAGCATTGGAGAGGCCACAGATTTTCATGATTGCCAGACTCATCCGAAGCAAGCCTTCAGTACCACATGATATCATCAGAGCAGAGCTTGCTGCACCACCGATGCTAGTAGAGGCACTGTTCCATACAGTATGCCTATTACACAGGATACAGAGCATGGACACAGCGCGCATCACTTATCGAGCTTTCCAGGCATCACGCAACATGGCACTGGCAGGTGACACCTCATGGTACGCACAGACACGAGATTGGCTGCCCTGCATGGATTTGACATAGACAGACTACCACCTCTGCGGTACGACTTACAGGCCCCCACCTATTCGCTCTCCCACCACGAGCGGAACAGGGTCATTCACCAGGACAGAGGACATGGATTAGCCCCACGGATACACTGCCACCGAAAATGCTCTACTACCATGAGCATTTTCTACAGATCTCAGATCAGGGCTTTACTGAGACTCCGCGATGCATGCAGACATACTTACCACATCACCTCAGAGTCGTCATTGGGCAGCTTCGAGTTTCATCACATTGGCTCGAGATCGAGAGGGGTCGGACCAAAGGAGTACCTAGAGAGGAGAGGTGGTGCCCATTATGCCATACAGAGATAGAGAGTGAGGAGCACTTTGTTACCCAATGCCGAGCATATTCAGATCTACAAGCACAGTTCCATATAGAGTGAGTCACTACAGTTGTGCATGACCATTGGAGACCAACGGAGGTTGGGACGATTCCTCACAGCAGTGTATGAGCGTCGAGAGCAGTTGCTACAGCCCATGCATCGGACACGGATGAGTACACAGCGGACCATTACTCAGTGCTTTCAGCGAGATGGGCTACATCATACGAGCCCACCTTCTAGAGGCATGGGGCTAATGCTCCAGCAGGCAGTGGCACAGAGAGCGCGACGTCGACCACACAGCTGGGTACAGACGACCACGACTATACCATGAGGATATTTCACGCATCAGGATAGCCCATGACCACATGATGGAGCATAGGCGCACCACCACCACCTGGGTAGCCTTCCTTCAGGAGGCACTCAGACCGCCCCCAATGTACCACATACTCCACCCACCTCCACCTGTTACCTGTAGCTAGGATATACATATACACTCCCATCATCAGGCCCCCATGTACTAGATGGCCATTATCTGCAGAGTCGGAGCCACATCTCCCCACACACCACTACATTATGCCCACTACCTCTCCGTCACCCGGTACACTATCCTGTGGTTGTTTCCATGTTCAGCCTACACAGTTTTGTGTAGCGAGTACTTTTCCATTTTTATTTCTGCACAGGGGTTACTACAGTTGTACATGGTTTTGTCTCATAGGCCAAATTTGGCCTTCAGAAGACCTCTCTCTCTCTCTCTCTCTCTCTCTCTCTCTCTCTCTCTCTCTCTCCCGAGTACTTTTCCATTTTATTTCTGCACAGGGGTTACTACAGTTGTACATGGTTTTGTCTCATAGGCCAAATTTGGCCTTCAGAAGACCTCTCTCTCTCTCTCTCTCTCTCTCTCTCTCTCTCTCTCTCTCTCTCTCTCTCTCTCTCTCTCTCTCTCTCTCTCTCTCTCTCTCTCTCTCTCTCTCTCTCTCTCTCTCTCTCTCTCTCTCTCTCTCTCTCTCTCTCTCTCTCTCTCTCTCTCTCTCTCTCTCTCTCTCTCTCTCTCTCTCTCTCTCTCTCTCTCTCTCTCTCTCTCTCTCTCTCTCTCTCTCTCTCTCACACACACACACACACACCCCCCCCCCCCCCAACCCACCCACCCCATTGAACCTTCCCCTTTTTTTCTCTTTCTCTCTCCCTCTCCCTTCTCTATGTTTCTTTTCTCCCATGTGTGCCCCTTTTTTTTCCCTGTTTCTCACTCGCCCTCTCTCTTCTCCAGATTTGTTTTTCTCCCTTGTGCCCCCTCTTTCATTTCAAACACACACACACACACAATGTCTTTTGATTTTTTTTTTTCCCAATTGCGCCTCCATTGTCAGATGTCTCTCCCATTCTTCATCTGCCCCTCATCTTTTGATTTCAATTTCCCATTCACATCATGAAGTATCCGTGGTTGAAGTACATAATATCTGCTAATCTTCAATTGAGATGCTTTGATTATAGTACCCGGAGCTCTGAAAACACTTTTGCAGTAATATAATTTTCACTTCTTGATATTCGCATGTTTTGCATAAATCTTCAAGATTTGACTTTCAAAACAGCCTTGGATATAGAAATCCTTGGAGTGAATCAACGCATACCTATGGATATCGTTTTTTCTTTAACAACAAAAACTTTAATTATATTAAAAGAAGAAAATGCATAGGGAAATCAGAGAGAATTACAAAGCATATCTACACATGTCGTTGGAAACCAGCTTGACACCAATAACTGGCTAAAGTACTGCAGCTTTGTGCAATTTCTTCATCACATGCAAGAACATTCTATGCATAGGAAAAGCATTCTAAAAAACAAAATACTAAATTTGATGTAGATTTATTAGACAGTTCGTCAGGTCACCCCATTCAGTAAGGTCTACGTATTCAATTGGAGCACAGTTTAATGTTGAAGTGTCTATGCCTGAAATATCGTAACGCAAGCCTGAAGGCATCAAAAGGTTTGAATACTTGAATTTGCTTCAATATTTAAGAGATTGAAAAAAAAAACTTCCTTAAGTTTTCAGTATTTAGGGATGACTTTTTGTAACAGGGACACAGGAACATCTATTTGCATAATCGCCTGCGACTATCAACAAATCCAAACCATTTCTCAGTATATTGAATTCAGAAAGAGAATGGAAGAATTAAAAGGAAAGAATGATCTTCATTGTGCATGAGAATAACATACTAGGAAATCATGTATAACTTCCATGATGATTCATCATACCTACAACATACTAATGAGTATACAAAAGCTAAGCAAAAGGGAAATTTTGCACAGACAAAAAGTAAAAAGGATAGCTGATAAAATTTCTGGCGATTTAACAAGCTTCTAACAAAAGAAAGAAAGAAAGAGTATGTATGGAAAGGGGGAGCTTTATAACGCTTAATGCAACAGAGCAGCCTGGAGGTGGACCTGAACTGCCGGGACTTCGGCAGCCTTGAAAGAACACAATAAACAAAGTAGCCTAGATGAATGGGAGGGATAACAATGAGCATGCCTGTAGTTCAAGTAATGAAGCATTCATTCACTTGATGGGAAGGGATGTTGAACCAATAAAAACAATCCAAGATGAAATTCTACACAAAAATAACCATAATTTCCATCAGGTCCATATCATGAAGGTAAAATTAAGCTGATTTTTAGGAAAGGAGGAGAATGTCAGACCTTAAACCTTAGGATGCTGATTTTTAGGAAAGGAGGAGAATGTCAGACCTTAAACCTTAGGATGAGGGAACCTTAGGATGCTGATTCATTTTGAGGAAGCTGATTTTTAGGAAAGAAGTAGAATGTCAGACCTTAAACCTTAGGATGAGGGAACCTAAGCAAACAGTCCCCATATCTGTGTTTTGAAACAAGGGTAAGTTTATAATATTCCCATTTCTGTCATCTATGCCCAACGTACATACAAGCAGGTACATTGCATGGATACATCAAAAATTATGACTAGTGTTTGTGATCCAAAGTAATAAAAGAAATGACATAAGTGAAAGTTGACTAGGTAAACATTATAGAGGAAGAGCACCTTAAAAAATAAAATAATGCAAAGCCTGCTTGTACAGCCCAACAAGATGCCTCTAGAATGGAGATTGAGGTACAAACTATCCTTAAATATTGTACAACTCCACTACATTGAGGCCTATATATATAAAAGCGATATCTTATGGTCCATAAGAATCTCTCTTCAGTGAGCTCAGCAACATAGACCTGGTCCCACCTCTGATTATACACAATGCTTCATCACATAATTCAAGAAGCAGATAAAAACAACAGAGCCCAAATTCCAAAACATATCACCTGTCATTCAGAAAAAAAATAATTACATACAAGGGCCTTGTGTGTATTTATTATTGATGCCAATAAATGTTTGTACCACTAAAAGAGCTCCAGTATTTGCAGGAACCCATCCATAACCTTCGGCCATGAAGCATATGCAAGGGTGTTGAAGGTTATCATCCCATCAAGATCCACTGACATGAATTCCACACTCTGTTTTGCTCGAGCCATCTTTATTTTTCAAACCCTGAAAATCACAGGACACAACTAAGTTCCATACCCCAATACAAGAGTGACCTAAGACCCGATATATGCCTGCCAACCTGGAATCGTCCAGATCTTTCACCTCCATACTCAAACCATTGATCCTTAGGAACTGGCAAAGTACTCTGGACATCTCCTATGCTAGGATACCCTTCATCATGAAGAGGATGGTAAGGGATTCCATTCTTTTGCAAATATTCCCACACATCCCTGAATCAATTGAACCTCATAAGAAAAATTGAATTTGTAGCTAGGACCAAAACATTCATATCAAAGTATTCAGAAAACTAGGAAAAAGGAAATTTATATAGTGTAGTTCATATACGCACCTGAATTCCCAATATGCCAATGGCTGTACTTTCAACCGTGCATCTCCCTCGACAACCTAATTTAGAAAACCTCAGAGAAGAAATATGTGAGGAAAACCACATGTATGCGAAACGAGTGCAAAATCTATTCAGATTTTCTTTTTCCATTTCACATTTTCTTGAGTGGGAAGCTTAAAATTAAATCATACTAGAACAAGGATCTGAAAGGTCCTATGACTTATTATCACCAGGGTAGAGAATTCAAACTAACTTCATTCTCTCTTTTAAAGTAACAAACACTTCTAAATGTGTAAACAGTTGCTGACATCTGCAATGTTTAATTCTCCATTCAGAGCATGCTCTTTAGGGACGGGGAAGTCACTCCATACCCAAATGTTAGCTCAGTTTATCTGGAGCCACTGCACAGCGCCTCACTTCTGGAGAAGAATCTCACTACTGCCCCTGGTATGATTTGGAGTCATGATATCCTAGTTTTGTTACAGAAGATGGAGCTTTTCATTTCTTTTCAGACTGTTATTTACAGGGCATTAGTAGGGATGTGTAACCTTTTCCATGCTGCATTTATATCATGGGCATTAAAGACTCCCCATTCACAGCTTTCAACTTTGGAATTTGTCCATAGACTTTACAGAAGATAAGCTATACAAGCTTAAATTATTTCTTGCAATCAGTGGATGCCAGAGGCCTTTGTACTGTAAAACGATTAAAGCTCTACTTGGGTAGCTGGTACTTAGTTCTTCCGATGCATACTACCTCCTTTCCATGTATCTTCATTTGAGCAACGATTGGGTGGTCTTATGCATACTACCTCCTTTCCATGTATCTTCATTTGAGCAACGATTGGGTGGTCTTAGGCAATCAAGCAATCAAACTTTTTTCCATCTTTGCTATGGTATCTTGTTACTTAAAAGGATTAAACTATAACAACGTAGTCTTAGGATCAGATCTATGTTTTCTGACGATATCCATAGCAGAAATGCCTATTTTTTGCAATTAGCACTTTTCACTTCTCATATGGTGTGGCATCATACTAGTAAAATTGGGATTATGTATACTATAATGTAGATACATGTACACACACATACAGCACAGTAAATGCTACCTAATACATACAACATTATAGTAAACGCATGACAATAATATGAATATTACAAAATCCGTTACGTACATCTATACACGTGGCATTTTTTAAGTAAAGAATCAAATTTCCTATGATTTAATCATTCATCATTTTAGAATAAAGATTTGATCATTCATTATCAGACTCATTACAGATCCATCATTCTCTTCACATTGGCAAGAGAAAAAGGCATGATCATTTATCACAGCAAGAGCAAGGCAAGGCTCAAGAGAAGAATGAAGTAACACCAACCAAGGTTTAGCAGGGGCAAAGGAGCTTGCTAAACGTCGGACAAGTAAGCTAAAAGAATAATGAAACTAAAATTGATCATTCTGCAATTTTGAATTAGATGAATACGAGGTCACTGGATAGATTGGAACGGATACGACTGGACAGGATGGGACAGCTAGTTAATGCCTTGACTCATTCAATGGAGAAATGCAACTATGAGGATATCCAAGAGTCTTTCCCCTATTCAAGAGTCTGGTACAAATTTTGAACCCTCCTAATTTACAGAGCTTTTTGGCTCTATCAGGTCATCTTGTGGAAAAAAAAGTGGAAAAAAATCAATTACTACAGTAGAATCAAACAGAATCCCTAAACCTTTTCCCCAGCCCAACTCCAATCATTTTTAAAAGGCAGCTTGTTTTATGAGCTACAGAAAGTGTCAACTAATTGAGAGCTTCGTGCAATAAACTTCTACAGAGGTAATTATGGTGTGGATCTCATATCCCTTGTACCTCAAGGACCCCTGAAAGGCACATCCTTGTAAATCCCTCATGAGTTATAACTTAAAATGAGCTGTGCACAAGGTAACTCAGGCTCCAACCAGCTTTCCACCATCCAACAATTCACCTGCGATTCTGATCATGTCTCTTGGTGCGATCGCTCTCAAAAAGATACAGAATACTTTCCATTTCACCTTGAGTATAGCTCCCGAGGCCCCTATCCATAACTCCTGCCAACAAAAATCCCCACAGCGCACTGCCAGCTTATGCAGAGACTGGCAGCCTCCAGCAAGACAGAGTATTTGACATGGATAACAAGCATGTATTAATTTCCATTTCTTTGCTTGCTATTTTAAGTTAGGACCCTCATCTTTGTTTTCTTTTTCTGCGCAGAAAAAGAGGGCTGATATTACTGCTGCACCTGGAGTTCGAGAACAGGAGGGTATCAGCAAATGTTGGGAAATTAACTGCTGGTTTGCATCAGGATACCTACACCTGTTGGTGGGCTAATGTCATCATCGCTCGCTGCCACAAACTGAGCTAATCAATGCTCCTGCGCCATTTGGTCTGATTTTCTAGTCCACAATTTGTTTGCTGGAATCAACTTGATTCTGATAACATCAATCAACGATCAGCTGCTGCACAGTGCATAATGTCTGCTCAACCAATGTATATGAACAATGAGCAAGTATGAATGAGCTAAAAAAGCTCAAAATCAATCCAAGAATAGCCTTGTACAATGCTCAATGCACTCCTATAAAGTAAAATGAAGAGTGTCGATGAACTGTCGACAATTGAGTGATGGCTGCTCCCATCCCAACTTATACCTGTTCAAGAAACCTGTAAAGAAACTAATATGGCTGAAGACAGCCCAAAAGTTAAACACTCTTTGTAGACAAAGCACAAAAAACACCCTCGTTGAAGTTCTTGAACTTGTGAAAAGAGAACTATGTGCCAAAAACTTTGAAACAGCTCCTATAAAAGAAAATGATGTGTGTCAATGAACTGTCGACAATTGAGTGATGGCTGCTCCCATCACAACTTATACCTGTTCAAGAAACCTGTAAAGAAACTAATATGGCTGAAAACAGCTTAAACGCAAAACAGAGTCAATGGGTACTTGTTTTCACAAAAGCCCCAATTTTTGGAGCAATTCGATCTGTAAAATCAAAGAAATGACCTGCTGTAATATGTTTCCAGTAAATATGTACTTCCAGAATCCTTATATATGTACTCTCACTCGAAATGAGGAAGAATCTTTGCAACAAAGGACTTGTAAATGAAAAACCAGCAGTGTGAGTTCTGAAATGACATGTGGAAATAAAAGAAGCACAATAGAAGAGGTTTTCCACAATGAAACTCTCTAAAAAACTCAAATTTGCTTAGCTAGGCCGAAGTAATCCTCCAAAAACAATATCACGAAAAATGAAAAATTTTCACGATGAAATTCTCCCAAATGCAAAAAAATGTCTTCAGTTTAGCATAGGCTGAAACCGAAAAGCATTTGGAGAAACTTTGTCGCGATGGAAGAGCTCAAAGCTCTCGTACCAATTGAAAGCAATAGCAGAAAGCTACGTGGTGGCATGCTCGATCACTCCAAACGCCAAGGGAGTGGGCTGTTGCATGAGGAGAGAAAAATTAGAGAGAAACCTATGCACAAATTTGGAGAAGAAGATGGAGAAGCTGAAGATGAAGAAGTCCCCTTTAAATTATGAAAGTTTTGGGACCAAGTTTTATTGATAAGTGACTTTTAGGTCATTTTGGCATGTTCATGCGTGGGCAATGACCAAAAGTCATAAAAATAATGTAAATGCCTATAACTCCCAAATTTGGGGTCCATAGAATATAACAAAAATATGTTTAGAAAGCTCTCAAAGAAAGCAATCACCTAGAAGGTGTCAAAATATACAAAAGAAGAGCTCTTGGGGCTTTATCCCCAACATTATGTACCTGCAAGTGAGAATGTGGCATATATATTTACTAAATCATTATCCAAAGACGAATGTGGCATATATATTTACCAAATCATTATCCAAAGTCAGACATCAGAAATTATGCATATTATTGAACCTTATTATGACACTAAGGGGGGTATTCTCCGAAAACAATGTCAGAATGCCCTAAAATTGCCAAAAATTCAAACAACCCTAACTTTGAGACTTAGTCAAATTTTGATCAAAGATGGTCGAAAATCATTATTGGCTCCTTAGATACTACTCTTTGAGAGATTTCTAATCGTATATAGCATTGCTCCATCAGGCATAAGAAAAGTCAACCAAAAGTCAAACCCTAAATGCTGCTTTTCAAAGTGCTTTTCGCCGTATTTTAATATGTGGCTCAGATTTAACCAAAATTAAAGCATCAATCCAATGGCCAGGATTTAACTATAGAAAAGCAACTTCGACTAAATTAAAGCACAAATCCGGTGGTTCCATACAATCCACTGTAATTCGCAAAACTGAGCATAGCACTCCTTAAGTAAAGTTGGGCCTATATATCTAAAAAACATGGAAAAAAGAGAGGATGATGATCTTGTTGTCCATGAGGCTGAGCCAAGATGCCCTTTCCTTGATATCGACCTTCCAAATCAAATGTTCATCCTAAATGAGACATGTTCATCCTAAATGAGACATGTTCATCCTAAATGAGACATGTTCATCCTAAATGAGACATGTTCTATGATTCTACTGAATTCACATTCTATCTTCTATATAAGACCACTCTGTTTTTGTTTTAGGGTCATCTTGAATCGCATTGGCATTCCTAACTAGCAAAAGAAAGTGATATCCTCAAACCCTATATAATCTTGCTATTTCAGCCATTCCTTAGCAAGTTAACGAACTAAACCAATCCGTATTATTTTACAATCCATTTTAAATATGAGTGAATTCAAACCTTAGCAATCATTTTTCTTATTCTTTGATGCTATGGTCATCATTTTTTACAAACCTCAAGCTCTCAACAAGAGCAACTATATATTTTGTCTCCATTTGATGCTCGTAATTTGGGGCCTCTTAAGACTTGATGATTCAAACCACAAAATAATCTATAATCAGGTATCTAGGTACAAAATTCCCAGATTTTTGGGCAAAGAATACTTCACATTTCCTATTTTACTATTTTAGAGTAAAAATTCAATGATGCCACAACTCCGGCTAATGCAATAGAAAGCTCAACCTTAAAAGACCTACAATTGTAATGGCACGTGAGATTCTACCATATAAATGTATGAGTTTTGGTCCGTGGAATGTGACAAGCACTCTTACATGAGAATTGCAACAATAAAACCAAATGCAAAATCAAATATTTACCTCAAAATGCATAAACATCATTCCCTCTCGTTGAAATCAATAATGCTTATACAAAACTTCGTGATGACTCCTAACAATCATAACATTATCAACTAGATGGGTAGGGAGCTAAAACAAAGAAAGAAGGATGTTCCATACAAAAAGGATTTGAGGCAAGAATGCTTGTATGATATGCCAAGTGTGCTTCCCTCTTATATTTTTGAGGTTTCGACACTAGTTTTATAGACATGGATACCTTGTGCACTTAGATCAATATTATGATGTGAACATGCCAAATGTTCAAGTGACTCAAACAAGGTGGAACGATTTGTTCTATTCAGTGCATAGATACGTATTCCATGTAAGAACCGAATGAAACTTTGAGGTTTGGTGTGTTGTTCAATATAAAATTAAATAAGTAAATGTAATCTATACACATTTTTTAATATATATATGTGTGTATGAATGCAATTTTGAATGTTCATCAATGTATGAGGTATGTATTTATCATTCAAGTAGTATATATTCATTTAGTTTTTTGTATTATGCATTGTTCACAAATGTCACAATGAATATGTGTCGTATGTTCGATGGGTTTGGTGCGTTGGTACGTTTGGTTTGAGTATCATATGTGATCGATACGAGAACCGATCCAACCATGGACTCAAATGGACATGAATATGGGAAAAAATTAATAGAGGATCCAAACAAGAGCCAAAAAATACGAAAACATGAGCGTATGAATGCTTTTTTGGATGCTTGCACATACAAGGCCTGGTGTATATCTCACATGTTCTTAGGGCCTTTATCCCCCTCCCATTATAACTCATTATGAGACACCAATCATGAATGTGATGGGCCTCTATAACAATCAACATTAGTGCATCCTATTGTGAATTCACAATTGACTCCCTCAAATATACATAACCCTTGTTACTTTCCATGCTACTTTAGATTAGATTAACTCTTATGCTTGATGAGAACACAATTCTCACCCTCGTATGACCATGTGCGTAACACTTGAGTATAGGTTTCCTTCATCAGTTCTACCTTCTCTTGGCAATCTCTCCTCATCCTCTTGGCAAACATCTCTCTTTGAAAATCAACCAGAGCATGTGTCTTACTCTCAACCACTCCAAGCTAGGATGCTCCCAAGTGGCATGGTACCACACCTCTCACCTCCTTCCCTCGTTCCTCTTCCCTCGTCCCCCTCACCCCTTTTTTCTTCCCATTCTCACATGTTACATGTACAAAATAGACAACAATCCACACATGCATTCACAAGGAAAGATCAATATCTTCTTTACTCCCTACCTATGTCAACCTTTCTTTGTCTCCATTTCCGCCCACTTTTTTGCTTCCAATACTCTCAAGAAAAACTCTAGAACTATTTCTATCATCAAGTTATCTAAAAATCTGGACATTTTGAGTTCAGGATCACTATTAATTGTCATCATCAAGTTACTTTGTAACTCTAAATATTTTAAGATCAGGATCTCCATTGATAAGACCTCCTCATATTGAACTTCCCCTTGCCTTGTAAAATACAATAATGACAGTTATGACATGGATGATGTCAATGATAAAAAGGACAATGATGATAATGGAGATGGTGATAATAGCAAAGACAATGAGTTGGAGGATGAAACAATGGTTCCTTTTTCCTGTTGACGACATGATTGTTCCTACATCACCTACATTTGTATCCACATGAGTGCATCTCCATTTTGTATCTAGAAGGCACTCCATTTCCAGTTTATTTCCATTTTATATTGTATCTCTTTTGTATTTGGGTACCTTGCCATTTGCTTCTACCATTGTATTCATTCTCCTTCGAGGGGAATTATCCCACATGATATGTACTTTGGAGAGCCCTTCCCAAATCTATATAAGAAGGGCCTCTCCCCCCATTTGTACTTGGTTAGAAGCTTGAGGAGCCTACTTCATGATCTTGGCAAGCTCATTTCTAACCCATGTGAGTTTACCCATTTCTTGATCTACTCACTTTGAGTCTCTCACACTCTTTCTTATCTACCAATTGGACATCAAAAGTGCTTTCCTCAATGGAGATCTTCAAGAAGAAGTATATGTTAATCAACCTGAAGGTTCAAGATCAAAGGAAAGGAAAATCAAGTCTACAAGCTTCACAAAGCACTTTACGGACTAAAGCAAGCTCCTTGGGCCTGGTATGACAAGATTCAAGTTCTTCGAAGATAAAGGATTTCAAAGAAGCAGTGCCGATGCAAACTTATACATCTATAAGAACGAGTCCTTAGTGGCCATCATCATCATCTTCTATGTAGATGACTTGATCTTGACAGGCTCAGATGAACAACGCATCCAATTCATCATTACACACCTTCACCTTGAGTACTGTATGACAGATCTTCGACTACTTCACTACTTCTTGGGTATGGAATTTTGGCAAACAAAAGAAGGCATATTCCTATCATAAAAGAAGTATTGCTCTGATTTTCTTTCCAGATATAACATGGACCAGTGTCGCTCAGTATCTACACCACTTGATCCAAATATCAAGCTCACACTCGAAGATTCATCATCACTTGTGGATGTGCATACTTATCGACAACTTGTTGGCTCCTTACTCTACCTTGCAAACACTAGGCCAAATATTGCCTATGCAATTGGTATTCTCAGTCAGTTTGCACGTCAGCCTCATCAAACTCATTGGGATGCTTCTCAGAGACTACTCCGATACCTTGCCCTCACCCAACATCATGGTCTTTGGTACAGAGGGGGCATCCAACTCGTCGGATATTCCGATTCAGATTGACCTGGCAATCCTGATTCTCGACAATCCACTTCTGGGACATATTCTTGCTTGGCTCTGGACCCATCTCTTGGGAAAGTAGGAAGCTACCTACAGTTGCTATGCCATCCACCGAGGCCGAGTACCGAGCATCTAGCTTTGCAGCACAGACAGCTAGTCAACCTTGGCCAGACTAGCTATCTGTGCCGAATGCCAAGCATCTAGCTTCGTCGATTATTATCCGCACAGACAACTTGTCAGCCTTGGCCATCGCCAAGAATCCAGTGTTCCACGCCCGGACGAAGCACATCGAGATCTAGTACCATTTCATCTGTGAGAAGCTCGTATCTCAGGAGATTACTCTAGAGCAGTGTACCTCTCAGGAGATCCTGGCGGACATGTTCACGAAGGCTCTACCTCCAGTTCCGCTTCAATGTTTGATGGATCTCTGCAACATTTAGATGCTCCAAAATGGAGCTCAAGAGGAGGTTTTGACGACATCATTGCTCCTACATCATCTACATTTGTATCCGCATGAGTGCATCTCCATTTTGTATCTAGAAGGAACTCCATTTCGAGTTTATTTCCATTTTATATTGTCTCTCTTTTGTATTTGGGTACCTTGCCATTTGCTTCTACCATTGTATTCATTCTCCTTTGAGGGGAATTATCCCACATAAGATTACTTTGGAGAGCCCCTCCAAAATCTATATAAGGAGGCCTCTCCTCCCATTTGTACTTAGTTAAAAGCTTGAGGAGCCTACTCCATGCTCTTGGCAAACTCATTTCTAATCCATGTGAGTTTACCCATTTCTTGCTCTACTCACTTTGAGTCTCTCACACTCTTTCTTTTGTGAGTTCACTCTTCTTTTCATTTTGCTTCCACGCGTGTACTCTCTACATTTTCTCCTTCTACCTTCCATAATAATTTTTAGAAAGATGTTCTCTGCTTAGATCAAGCCTTTGCAGAGAACCCTAAGGCCGACAGCTCTATCTGACACATTATTCATTGCAAGACAGCAATGGAAGATATTGATGACAATATATGTCAAGAATTTTTTCATGCTTTAAAATTTAGCAACAAGAACAAACCCCAACATTCTTTTTAGCAGTCAAGAAGACTCAATAGAAATTAAAGATAATTTTCTTTTTCTCATTAAGGTATGGAGGTCTTTGAAGAAAGTACACAATTCCATTCCAATAGACAAAATAATGACAAACAAAGTGACAAAAATGTCAGTTCTGCATTGTTAATTGACCACTTCCAAAATTTACTACCTCTAGATGTGCTCTCTCTGCACCATGATCTCGCCTCCTACCATTTATCATTGCATCAACCTGCAGCAAAACATGGTCGCCTGTTCATATGGAATCTGATTCTACGAAATTTAATATACGTAGAATACATAGAGACTGTAACTAGTTCAACCTTAAGAGTATCCAGGGACCGACTGAATGGTTCAACTTTGCAAATTCTATCATATTCATCAATATCCTGTTGATGATGAAACATCAGAAATACATAAATCTGCATAATTTTGAAACAAGATAAATCCTCCCTATTAAAAACATTTTTTTGGCTCTTCAGAATAAATGGAAGAAAATGGTGAACCTCACAGAAGATTTGACCAGAAAGCAAAAATGAGACACTTGCACAAATTTGAACCGGTGAAACAATGCAAACATGTGGGTGGATGATGTTCCCATCATTTTCTTCATATCTATATGATCTTTCTTAGGCAATGTAAAAACCAATGCACAGCACAAAACGGAAGTGTATGTAACACAAGTGATGGTCTTACATCAAGAAGATAAGGAAATGAAATAGAAACTGAAAAGTGTTTGTTTAGTGATAGATTATCGAAACTGAAAAACCTTGGACAACTGGACTCACGACACAGATACCAAATAGAGAATCACTAGAAAAGTAGATGACTTGATCCTTATGGTTTTGAGGAGTTTGTCCATGTATTCATCATACTCTTAAGGTGTCTAGTAAGATTTCCTTTATAAAATGCTCAATCTTCGACAATTTACTCTGATTTGGTGGACTTGATATTAATCAGAATCAGTCATCCATCTGTGCAAGCGCTTTTGTCACAAATTCTTCTTTCATTTCATTTGTTCCTAGGTGGTTTTGCACACTGTCAATGGTTCAGAGGGAATGTAATTTTGTAGTTGCAGAACTTGAAATGAGAAAGTCTCTTCGATCCATATTTCTCTCTTGTATGGCTCAACATGTGTAGTATTGCACATATCTCTCTATGCATTCTATTGGTTTGTGTGCTTTGATCATTGACTCCAACTTAAATGAGCTAGCTAGGGATAGACTGTCCAAGGTTTTCTAGATCACCCCAAATAAAACGTGTATTACATGTGTGTCTTTCTCTCTTTGTGTGTCCTTGTCTAAAGTATATCAATGTGCAATTGCAATGTTGTTGTTGACATTTAGATTAATTTATTCACTTTTGATACTTGATTCTTTTAATTTCTTGCAAATAAGATTTTGAGCCCAGACATTCATGAAAGACTAGTACTGGGTCACCCCCATGAAGCAAATTTAAAGAACAGAAAATGTGCAATAAGCCATGCGTGAGGTTCATTGACATTGAAATGGCATCTCCACATCCTGTGATGGTCACAACAAGAGACAAGGGAGAAAAAGAAATGAAAGAGGGAGAATGGATCAATGAAGGATAATGATGGACAAGAAGCAAACAAGCTAAAAACTTACTGTAATAAATAAGTCGCTTCCATACTTCTCTTTGAATTCATTTTTGTCCTTCACACCTGCTGCATGAAAAACATGCGCCTTGAAACCATACCGTTTCTGTTTTCCACAAGATCATGCACAGAATCACTACAGATAACAATATAACAGCAACAGCAATGAATCTGAAAAGCCGCATGATATGTCACCTCCACAAGGTTGAGAAAGGAATAAGTTTCTGGGAACAAATGGAATGTGTCAATAAAAATAACTTTGACCCTTTCATTCTTGAGGAAATCAAGCTTGCTAAGCAGGTCCAAGATCACCTGCAAAAATTGTAAAAATCATTACAGATGATCAGATGCTTTTGGTTCCAGGAAACCTCGCAGGTATCTGGGGTTCACAATGGTGTATTTCTTCCCTTCCATTGGTTTAAGAGTTTGGTATAATCCTGTGCAGGGTCCAGTTCCAAACTTACCACATCACCTGCAATGAGAGCACATGGGAATGCTGGGCTTTGGTAGCTGTTGACAATTTCTTTGAGCACAAAAAGAGCCTGCTCTTCAAGGTGTTGTAAGCGCTGTTCTCGAGCTTTCCTTGACAAATCCTCCACTTGTGCTATTACTTGATTACTTGCTGTCACATTCACCGTAATCCTATGCTTGGGCTGCAGATCTCTGCATGAAAACCATTCTTTTGGTGAAATTGCATTCCATGGATGATTGTTATCTGTTTTCAAAGGTACCAGTACTGTGCTGTTTGCCCCGAATTCTCGGCAGAAACCACTGTAACAACAAAACCCACAAGTTAATACTGCAAGAGCAAATAAGGTTGTGCAATAGAACCTTGTTCAATATTAGAAAAGTGGTAAAAAGAATTTCTGTTCAAAATTTCAGCAGAAGTTCACAAGGCATAGTATAGGGGAAAGATCTGGACTCGTGATAGAGGAGGTCAAGATTTCACGTACTGTATGATCTTCCAATCATAGGCTTTTGGGCCACCAATCCAGTAGAGCTCCAGCTATTGAGCCTTCAAGATGTGGTATGCCCATACTTTGTGGGATACATAAGGGAGGGAAGGGAAGAACAAGGTAAGAAGGGGGTGTCAATGGTCATCCTGGGCATTGTGCCCATTTATCAGTGTAATGTTCAATTCAAGGATTCAAGTCAAGAAAAGAATAAGCCAAAGGCCAAAGTTTCATAGTTGATCCTTTTTTTCCTGTCTTAAGTTTTAACAGACAGGCATGCACATGTGTTTGTCTGTGTGTGTGTGTGTGTGTGTGCGCGCGCGCGCGTGTGTGTGTGGGTGGGTGTGTGTGTCTACCTCGGAGTCACATTCACGAGCTTGCTTGGCCAACTTCAGCATGAGACAAGAAGCCACCGATAGACTCACACGAGGATATGCAGCTTTAGCCATGTTAGAGTGGAGATGTCACCAGGCACACTTCCAGGAGCCTGGTGACATCATAGGCTTTTGGGCCACCAATCCAGTAGACCTCCAGCTATTGAGCCTTCAAGATGTGGTATGCCCATACTTTGTGGGATACATAAGGGACGGAAGGGAAGAACAAGGTAAGAAGGGGGTGTCATCCTGGGCATTGTGCCCATTCATCAGTGTAATGTTCAATTCAAGGATTCAAGTCAAGAAAAGAATAAGCCAAAGGCCAAAGTTTCATAGTTGATCCTTTTTTTCCTGTCTTAAGTTTTAACAGACAGGCATGCATGTGTTTGTCTGTGTGTGTGTGTGTGGGGGTGGGTGGGTGGGTGTGTGTGTCTACCTCGGAGTCACATTCACGAGCTTGCTTGGCCAACTTCATCATGAGACAAGAAGCCACCGATAGACTCACACGAGGATATGCAGCTTTAGCCATGTTAGAGCGGAGATGTCACCAGGCACACTTCCAGGAGCCTGGTGACATCATAGGCTTTTGGGCCACCAATCCAGTAGACCTCCAGCTATTGAGCCTTCAAGATGTGGTATGCCCATACTTTGTGGGATACATGAGGGAGGGAAGGGAAGAACAAGGTAAGAATAAGCCAAAGGCCAAAGTTTCATAATTGATCCTTTTTTTCCTGTCTTAAGTTTTAACAGACAGGCATGCACATGTGTTTGTCTGTGTGTCTGTGTGTGTGTGGGTGGGTGGGTGTGTGTGTCTACCTCGGAGTCACATTTACGAGCTTGCTTGGCCAACTTCAGCATGAGACAAGAAGCCACCGATAGACTCACACGAGGATATGCAGCTTTAGCCATGTTAGAGCGGAGATGTCACCAGGCACACTTCCAGGAGCCCCGCACGAAGGGGTGGCTATTTGACACACTAGTCAGACTAGCTATGATGTATGCTCCGACAGTTTGGGCCTCACGCCTCACAGTCACCCAGTGGAGTGTGATCGAGAGGCCACATGTACGTATGATCTCGCAACTATTTCGCGGGATAGAGTTAGTGCCACATGACATCCTCAGGGCAGAGCGAGCTTCACCACCCATGGTAGTAGATGCACTATTCCAGAGTATCTGCTTTATTCAGAGCAAGAGGGAGTTCCCTACAGAGAGACTCACACACAGAGCTTTTGAGGCATCTATACAGATATCAGAGTCAGGATATGAGAGAGCTTGGTACACTCAGGTTAGAGTCTGGTTTGATAGTCATGGACTTGATATGGACAGATTGCAGCCTTTTCAGTATGACCCAGACTCACCTCCCATCCACCTCTCCCATCGTAAGAGAATGTTGTGCTCAGACAGGATCTCTAGCAACTCTACATTAGTCAAACATGGCACACACCACACATGGGATCGAGACTATCACTCTACCGAGACCAGTTTTTAGACATACTAGTGGACGGTTTCATCCAGCGACCACGCTACATGGATACTTACATGCCTCATAGCTCGAGGGTAGCAATTGGCCAGTTGAGGGTCTCATCACACCGACTAGAGATTGAGATGGGCAGAGCCGCAGACATTCCCAGAGAGGAGCAGATATGCAGCAGGGTATGCAAAGTAGAGATGGAAGATGAGAAGCCCTTTGTATGCAGATGTAGCGCATATGGTGACATCAGAGCCAGATACGAGACTCTGTTTACAGGGCAGCCCACCCTCCGAGAGATCATGGGCTCTAGAGTCCATTGACAGCTCGGGCGATTCTTACTAGAGATACAGAGGCACAAAGATTCCCTACTCCAGCCTACTGTAGCAGCCCAGACAGGAGGGAGACACAGTCAGCTCACTGACTTCTTTGTTCCACGACGTGCAACATCCCTCCCTCCCTCCCCCCCCCCCCCCCCCCCCCCCCCCCCCCCCAAAGCTCTCACACCGAGAGGGGTGACTCTTCAGCAGACTTGGACCTCTCAAGCTAGGAGACAACCCTATGCTATAGGATATCGGGCCCCGAGACTTCACCGACACCAGATTGTGGAGATCCAGGCTCGTGACCATCGCACCATAGAGGAGAGACGATCCCAGCTGATGGCTGATCCCGCTGCAGCCATGAGGGTGGCCTTGACTCCACCTCCACCTATGTATCTCATCTTACACCCACCCACTAGCACGGGATGGAGCTAGTTAGTCGTTTCAGATGCATTCTCATGCTTGTTGTACTATCCTTTTGCATATAGACTATCATAGATATCACACTCCATACACCCCCCACTTTCATGGGTATCTCCACATGCATACTACGGAGATCTATATCAGCTTTACCAGTTTTTTCAGCACTTTTATCTTTTCAAATTAACAAAAGATACACCCATGTACATCGATTTGTCTCATAGACGGAGTCCGCCCTCCTAATAGAGGGAAAAAAACTAATTAATTCTCTCTCTCTCTCTCTCTCTCTCTCTCTCTCTCTCTCTCTCTCTCTCTCTCTCTCTCTCTCTCTCTCTCTCTCTCTCTCTCTCTCTCTCTCTCTCTCTCTCTCTCTCTCTCTCTCTCTCCCCCCTCCCTTCCAGGTCTGCTGTTCGCGCCCCTCCCAGGAGCTCCCCTCGATCTGCAGCAACACGGGCGTGTTGAAAACCCTAAACGCAAGCAACCGAAACCCTAATACATGCCAAAAACCCTAATCGCTGGCGCAAGTGGCCAATTGCAAGCAGTCGAAAATCACTGGCAGCCGAAATGCAGGCACACGAAACCCTAATCGCTGGCGGAGGCGGGGCAGGCAGCTTAAATCTCCAACGGCATCTCCATCTCGGACGAACTCAGAGCGCTGCAGCTTGTACCTGTACCAACAGAGGTTTGAGTTTGGGTTCATCTTTCCCTTGGGCCTTTTCAAAACCCTAAAGACCATACCCTAACCCTAAGCCCTTAGTTCGCCATTCGTTTCATGAGCTCAACCTTTTCCCCTTTAGGATTTTCTTGAAACCCTAACCCTAATGTCCACCTTCAAACTTAGTTTGAAACCTTAACACCAGCCTACCTTAACTCTCTCTCTCTCTCTCTCTCTCTCTCTCTCTCTCTCTCTCTCTCTCTCTCTCTCTCTCTCTCTCCTCTCCCTCTCCCTCTCCCTCTCCTCTCCCTCTCCCTCTCCCTCTCCCTCTCCCTCTCCCTCTCCCTCTCCCTCTCCCTCTCCCTCTCCCTCTCCCTCTCCCTCTCCCTCTCCCTCTCCCTCTCCCTCTCCCTCTCCCTCTCCCTCTCCCTCTCCCTCTCCCTCTCCCTCTCCCTCTCCCTCTCCCTCTCCCTCTCCCTCTCCCTCTCCTCTCCTCTCTCTCTCTCTCTCTCTCTCTCTCTCTCTCTCTCTCTCTCTCTCTCTCTCTCTCTCTCTCTCTCTCTCTCTCTCTCTCTCTCTCTCTCTCATGGCTTCCCCTTCGTCGAAAGTTACATTCACGAGAACTAATAAGCGGCCGAAGCATATTGAGAGAGAGATGAACTTATGAAGGAATGAAGAGCGGAAGCGGTGAAAGAAAAAGAAGCCCTGCTCAAGTCATGGAATGAAGAACGAGAAAAGATGCGAGGTGAAATTGATAGACTCAAAGGGAAAGTCTCAACCCTCGAACAACAGTTGATGGAAGTGGCGGCATCTCGTGTTCTCGAAGAAGGTGAAATTCAGCCTTCGGTGATCGAGGAGATGAAAGATATAAAAGAACAAGTACGGAGCATCAAGGAAGATGAGGAGAAGAAGTCATGGGCTTCAGTCATATCCAAAACACAAAAGAAAGTACAAGAGGTCGAAAAATGGATTGAAGTGGCTAAGAAAGGGAAAAGTAAGGAAGCTCCTTGTACACCTACTCTTATCAACATGACCCTCGAAGAGGAACAAAGAAGGCGGACAAGGGCAAAACTCTCACATCCATGATGGGGATGGAGAAGCCTTTGCATACAAAGGCATGGAGAGTAGGCAAGAAAAGCGAGGGCCTGGGAAAATCTTCAAAGGAGAGAGCTCTTATATTGCGCTTTCCTTCATTGGAAGAGAAGAAGGAATTCTTGAGGAAGAGACCAATTCTCAAGAAGACAGGTGTTTTCCTTGGCGATGACCTCACTCTCTCACAACTTGCGCATATGAGAGAGGTAATGCCAGAGATTAGAGCGGCGCGAGAGAAGGGAAAGCTAGCCTTCTACAGAGATGGTCGGGTGGTGATTCTCGAGCGACGCACTACATGACGGTGCGAGACCTATGGGACCACATTGAAGATGGCTACTTGGAACTGTAATGGATCAATGAGGTTGGACATTGGTTCATTTGAGGACAGTTTCAGAGATAGAGACATTGTTTTCTTCTCAGAGACCCACCAGGCCCATGGACAGTTGATGCCGCATGTGGTGGGATATAGATGGGAGACAGCCCATAGGCTAAACGTGAGATCGGGACATGGGACTAGAGGGTCAAGAGGAGTAGCAGTGCTATTCAGAGAGGAGTTGCAGCCACTACTACATATCGTACGGAGAGATGAGGATGCTCGATATATGTGGGTGAGGATGAGAGCTGATACAGATCGATTTTTATACATTGCCATACGTTACTTCCCTCCCCGTACGTCTCTATATGGTGATATCATTCTCCTGGGGGACTTCAATGCTCGAACGGGCAACTCACAGATAGTCTTCTACGACACTTCAGATGAGATGCTTAGAGAGATGGATGTGGGTGAGTTGGGGCTCGACAGATGCTCGCATGATAGAGAGCAGACAGAGTATGGGAGATATCTCATTGAGATGACGACTACGCATGGGTTAGCCATACTTAATGGCCTACACCGATTTCCTAGGGTAGTTGGTTTCATTTGCTTTCCACATAGACATGGAGCCAGTATAGTGGACTATATCATGACACAGCCGAGCTTCATCCTCTGCATTCACAATTTCACAATGGGAGCTAGACCAGTGGGTGTAGCAGTGGATCATGCTCTTTTGACACTATCAGTCTCTTTTCAGTACAGTACCGCCCAGACATCAGTAGGCAGGTCACATACCCGTTACACATTTACACCAGAGACCGATTCCGTTTATACAAAGGAGATCTGGGACCGTCTACACACAGTTGGTCCAGGTCTCTCACTGGAGGAGTGACCACTCTACTGACGGAGACATTGCATAGTGCCACATCAGTGCCATATCCACACACCCGGCCGGTTCGGAGGCGACAGTCTGGGAGCATGCCCCAGAATAGTTGGTATGACCAGAAATGAAGAGAGATGAGAGCCCAGCTTCAGAGAGATCTTCTGCTAGGAGTTATCACTTACAAACAGTCTCAGATTGCTTTCCGTCGCCTTGTGAGACGGAAGAAGCGGGCTTACCTGCCTCAGTTGGAGCGAGATTTATATCAGATGTTCTTGAGCAGGGACTCAAGATGTTCTTGAGATTTGTATCAGATGTTCTTGAGCAGGGACTCAAGAGAGGCATGGCGACTTTTTCATGAGCACTCCACTCCCCCAGTGATTACTTCACCTGATGTACGGGGTCAGTATGCGACATCGCTATATATGGTTCCTGAACAGGAACCCCTTCCGGGCCCTGCAGAGCCGTGCCCAGCCACAAGCACTTTCTTTACCGCTCGAATGGTACAGAGGGCCATTGACAGCATGAAGACAAGAAGGGCATATGACCATGACAGTCTAGTGGCAGAGCATTTTATTCATGCTAGGGATATGTTGATGGAGGTTCTTGCAGTGTTGTTCAATCGTGCCATGTGTGAAGGGTTACCTGAGACTTGGAGATTGTCTACTATTGTGCCTATCTTCAAGGCAGGGGATCCTATAGAGCGGGGAAACTACCACACTATTATGGTTGGACACACATTGGCACGGTTGTATGCATCCATTCTTGAGCAGCACTTGAGTGATTGGGCAGAGGGTGAGGGTATGCGGGCAAAGGGTCAGGCAGGTTTCAGGAGGGGTTTCTCCACTCTTGATCATATTCTGACACTTAGAGCCATCATTGAAGAGGGAAGGTCACACGGGAAGCGGATTTATTGTAGCTTTGTGGACTTCCGCAAAGCATTTGACATAGTGCCGAGAGCTCGATTGATGCGCAGACTACAGGAGATGGGGGTACCCATAGAGTTGATGTGGGGGATTATGGCTTTGTACAGATCAGTGGTGGGACGAGTTTGCACCCCAGAAGGGGTATCTGATTTAGTTCAATCTACTATTGGAGTGAAACAGGGCTGCCCACTGTCTCCTACTCTATTTGGTATGTATGTTGATGAGGTGTCTGATTACATTGACAGAGAGGGTGATAGAGGGGCCGAGTTGGCAGGGACGTGGATCCCATTGTTGTTATATGCTCATGATATTGTTTTGATATCGGACTCACCGGAGGGTATGCAACGACACTTGGATGCTCTACACAACTTTGCAGAGGATAGTGGTCTGACTGTAAACCTTGGTAAAACCAAGGTTATGGTGTTTAACACCACACCGCAGTGGATCAGGAGATCAACACCTATTTTCACATATGGGCAGGAGGTTGTGGAGTATACAGATGCATACACATATCTGGGGGTAGTATTCACTGGACCGAGATTTTCCTTGAGGAGAGCAGCAGAGACTAGACTGACTACAGCATCTGCAGCTTTGGGAGGATTGGAGAGGATGTGCTCGCAAGTTCAGTTTCAGGAACCCGGGACAAAGTTATGGCTCTTTGATACTTTGGTTGCCTCTACTATGCTATATGGGGTACAGGTTTGGGGACCTTCTATAGGTCAGGCTGGGTGGAAAGTCATGGAGAGGCCCTTGGTATCTATGATCTCTAGGCTGATTAGAGCCAAGGCCTCCGTACCACATGATATCATTCGAGCGGAGCTAGCTTCTCCCCCTATTGAGATTGAGGCACTCACTAGAGAAGTCTCCTTTGTACACAGCTTGTGGGACACTACCAGAGATAGATATACGAGGCTAGCCCTCGAGTCATCCAAACAGCTAGCCCTACAGGGGGATACATCATGCTAGTTTGCACAGATGACATCATGGTTTCAGACACATGGTTTTACCATGGACAGGCTGCCTCCTTTCCAGTACTCTTTACAGACACCCCTGATGTACCTGACACGGGTGGAGATTACTAGACTCATTCGTCAGGATCTGATCCAGTTGGACACCAGGAGGACATGGATTGAGCCTACACAGGAGTTGGGTACGAAGATGGCTTTCTGTAGAGAGCATCTTCTACACCTCACAACGGATGGGTTTGTGACTCGACCTAGCTATATGGATACACACCTTTCCCATCCCTTGCGTTGTGCCATTGGCCAGTTGCGCACATCCTCACATCAGCTTGAGATTGAGACTGGCAGATTCAGAGGGGTACCAGCACATAGCAGGATATGCCATCTATGTCACCTAGAGCCAGAGACAGAGCTACATTACATATGTCATTGCACGGTATACTATGAGATACGGGGCCGTTTTCATTGTCTATTCAGAGAGGGTTTTGGGCCTCTATCTAGAGTCATGAGTTTTGAGGATCAAAGATGTCTTGGACTATCTACTAGAGGTACACAGACACAGAGACACTCTACTGAGGAGAGCTGGAGGGAGACAGTCCCAGAGACAGATAACGGATTTCTTTACACCAGGGCAGCTAGAGGGGCACTCAATAGAGCATCTAGTACAGAGCTCTGTCCACACTCATACAGCCACTACTGGCACTCTCATAGACCGAGCAGTGGAGCTAGGGAGATCTAGACGACCGAGAGTGAGGGGTGCTACACAGTATCGACGGAGACTATAGTGGAGGATTCGAGCTGTACTTTTCAGACGCCCACAGTGCAGATGAGGATAGATCTCCAGCCTTGTATATCAGCACATCCCTCCTATGTATCAGCCCTTTGTTGTATTAGTCTTCGTGTTAGCCTTTTCCCAGCTATTTTACATCTTTCATTTTCAATACCACTTCCTTTGGTACTCAGAGTTTGTATCAGATTCACCAGTTTTGTAACTTTTGGTCTCATAGGTCATTTTGGCCTTATGAAGACGTAAATATATCATTTCATTTCATTTCTCTCTCTCCCTCCCTCCCTCCCTCCCTCCCTCCCTCCCTCCCTCTCTCTCTCTCTCTCTCTCTCTCTCTCTCTCTCTCTCTCTCTCTCTCTCTCTCTCTCTCTCTCTCTCTCTCTCTCTCTCTCTCTCTCTCTCTCTCTCTCTCTCTCTCTCTCTCTCTCTCTCTCTCTCTCTCTCTCTCTCCCCCCCCCCCACATACATACATACATATATGCATGCCTGCATACATACATACATACATACATACATACATACATACATACATACATACATATATACATACATACATACATACATACATACATACATACATACATGCATGCATGCATGCATGCATGCATGCATGCATCCATACATAACTACATGCATTAGACACATGCACACACACACACACACTTATATATATATATATATATATATATATATATATATATATATATATATATATATAAACCCTACACACATAAATATATGTATGTATGACAGTATGTATCTATGTATGTATAGATAGATAGAAAGACAGAAAGGGGGAAGGGGGGGAAGGGGGGAGGAGAGGAGGAGAGGAGGAGAGATGAAAATGCTAACTTTATTTCCAGATAGGTGGAGATTGTATAGAATTTTCAAGGTGCCAAGTTTATATCAGCAACTTCAGTCACATCTCCCTGTATTTGACGACTTTTATGCACAAAGGGGCTCATAGCGTACCTTGACAAGACCCAGACTCTTATCTTCTACACTTACGCACAAGTTGAATTCAATATTTGCTTATGCTGGCAAGGGGGCAAGTCTAGGTGATTGGATCATATGTTTACTTAGAGTTACACAATAAGCCATCCCATGCCTTAGGTATGTAGCAAAAGCATGGAACTTGGGTCTTTCATCACATATATGGTCACATTCACAGAGAGAATTGGTCATGCTATTGTCTTGGATGATTCAAGGAAACCAATCGATACTACATGACATTATCATACTAGAATTTACCACGCAATCCTATGCTAATCGAGTCAATCTTTCAGATCATAGGCTTCATCCTCATGGTACATGATCTATCTCGAGAGATATTGTCTCATAGAGCTTTTAAGGCATCCAAAGCCTTATTCGAGTCATAGGATTAAAGTTCTTAGCACAGCCAGATGGTGACAAAGCTATTCGCACATGGTTTAGTATTTGATCAACTACCACGGCTCCAATACACTATGGACAAATCCATTAATCTACTTTCACGTAATGGGTTGAATGGAGCAATCAAACAGGAGATATAGCAAATATGCGTTCCCTCACAGACGCAAAACAGCAGTGATCACTTGCTGCAGATCTCAGAGATGGGGTTCACAGAGATGCCTTAATATCTAGATGCATATTACTCACACTCACTCAGAGCAGTCATTGGGCAACTCAAATTCTCATTACATCAGCTCGATATCGACATCGGCAAGACCTCAGGGACTCCTAGAGCGAGGGATATATAGGCTATGCTCATCAGAGGTAAGTAGCGCCCTACATGAATAGAGATAAGAGACACGTGCAGAGCTATACTCTGTACAACCCCCTACTCCTGATGACATCTTTACTTCAGAAAAATGGGTAGACATCTGCTTACGCTTCAGAAACACAGTTAATATGTTATGCACAGCTCTTTTTCAAGGGATTGAAGTGAGACATAGCTTGCACTTAGACACTTTTCCCAAGGTCAGCACTTTTAAGCAGGCAGAGATGCAAAGAACACACAAACAGGCTCAAGTCCATGGTTGAAAATCTCCTTCCCTCTCGTGATTTTGCAAGTGTCCTTGTCGCAACCAATGATAAACATCCCTACAGAGTGTCCCGCCCATTTAGCATGAATTCGATCAGTTATCCCTGCCCTCCCATCGACATCCTCATTGACTATGACATCTACTTCTCATGGATTTGATCAGGCATTTACGTCACAAGCATCCACAAAGGCGTCCCCCATCAAGTGCCAATGCCTTTTCTCATGTACTCTATCAGAATTACCTGGATGTCGGAAAAGAGTAGCTGAGTTGCTTGTTCAAGCAAGACGTAAGTGCCATAGGCGTGTGGCCTGTGGAAGAAGAAAACATCTCGCGTTTGTGAATCAGTCACGGATATGGTGAGACTGTGATGATAATACTCCACTGCTAAATGAATGCTCCAGTTCTTTTAAACAACATGAAGGCAAATACCACTCTGAATTCTGTGGATGACCCTCTAAGCAAACAGTATCTCCACAGTGCGGAGTGCTATAGATGTGGCTTCAGGCTTGGAATATACTAGAGTGTGAGCATCTTCAACTTAGAATCTCGTTGCCGAAATGTTGAAAAAACTGTGTTCTTGTCTCCATATATTTTGAGATCGAATAGTTACCAATGCCAGAAGAGCAAGAAAGCATTTTGTTGGAGCAAAGAGTTGCACTATATCACGGATTGCTTTGGCTATTGAATGTGATTCTAATTGCATGTGATGTGGATATATGTGGCCTCATACTAAAAATCTTACTAGTTAATTTTGGTAAAATATGTTTTTTCTTTCTATTTTGAATCTCATATTTTTGTTCAGAACATATCTTTACTAGTTAATTTTGTTAAAATATGTTTTTTCTTTCTATTTTGAATCTCATATTTTTCTTCAGAACATATCTTCGCATCATGGAATGCAGAAGATTGGTGCCAAAAGAGAGAGTGGTCATTGTTCCGTAAGAAGTCTTTAAAACCATTTGAGGGATTGTGCAAATGCTAATCTCTCTCTTGTAGAACATTTGTTCTATGAATGCAATCTTCATGTCATGTTTAAAGGAATGTATTTCAATGGGTTCGCTGCAGGAAATATATATAAATCAATGGATCTTGACAAGAACTTGAAATATATATAAATCAATGGATCTTGACAAGACCTTGCTTCCATGGAGTGGTTCCTAGCAAGTTATTCTCCACTTTTTCCATCTTTCTTGCCTAGCAAAGAAATGGCTCCTATGAGATTTTCTTACAGAGGATTTTTTTTTATATTTTGGTATGAGATGTATTAGCTTGGCCTACTATCACCACAATCATCTTTGACATGAAGATTTTGTCTCTTCTTTGCACCTATTGTGTTAATATGTCGAACATTAAAGTGGGGGCTTTCCATTTCTCTTGCTTTGAGTGAAATAATGGTCCTTAGACTAAAGGTGTGGTCATTTATTTTCCAACACCAACATGGTGATGAGATGGAGTGGTTTCCAATGCCCATCTTTTTCCCTCCTATACATGTGCGCATATGGTATTTCACTTCCACGCCTTGTTAAGTTGCTTCATACCATTGGTAAGTGGTGTGTTTAGACCATAAAAACTCTTCTTTGATTCACATAGAAGGTCTTCGTTGTTAGGGATTTGAAATGCTTAGGATTTATCGGAGAAGTTTTCCTCATCCTTTTGGGTTTCATCATATCTATGAGGATGGAGAAAGTTCCTTGAAATTCATCCGAAAAAAAACTCCAAATATGCTAGAGCAATGATATTAATTATCAAGAGAACAAAGGAATGTTTCTAGAGATAGATATTTTCAAAATCGATTGACTGATTTTTCATGACACTGTTATCAAACGAGAAAGCAATATATCAATGCTCTATTGATTTTGATCTATGCTTTAAAGCGTAAACCCTAAAGCCCGTTTGTAGGGTAAGCTTAGATTTTCAACCAATTAACAAGTGAAAAAGATTTTGTAACTATGATTGATTTCTGTTTTATAATATAATTTATATTGAGCACTTAAAATTTGAACTCTTCATATCAAGTGGGTTGGCCAATATAAATAAGATGGAATGAGACTAGTACATGTGGATGCCAATTCTTTGTATGAGAATTTGGTATTTGAGGTAGAGCATGTGTTTTGGGACAAGACTTAAGTGAAGACTATACATTCAAATGTAGTTGTATAGTGCCTAGAAAAGATAAATCCTCCAATCTAGATCTTTAAGTACTAGATCGATCCAAACAAATGGAAGAATTGTTGGAGAAAGAGGATAAAAGTCTCCTCAAGTGATACATTCTTTTTTTTGCACCTTGGATGTGTTCAAGAATACATAAGTGGCGTGAAAAATAGTGCAAAATTATAGATACTAGGGATGATAACCAAATTGATTTCATATACCATGGTGAAAAAATATGAACTATTGAGAATGAGAACCTAATAACCTCTATTATTTCTATGAAATATGTGCATATGATTTACAACAACATTTGCATAGATCATTATAATTGTGCTTTGTGAATGAATCAATTTCCAAAAAATATACCATCATCAAGAAGCTTTTCTCGAAAGATTTTTATGATGCAATGGACTATCAAAAGACCTTCCACCTAATAACTAGATGAAAGCTCAACAATTATAAGCATTGATAAAAAATGTTCTTGTAATGTTATTTTTATGTGATTGATGTTGAAAGGCCTAGTTTGAATCTCAAATATAAAAGGCTTCGTTTGTCTCAATGAGGATAAGTCTTCTGGCTTGAAATAGTCCAACCGAAATCCCCCTCAAATCAGTGTGAAAACTAGTTTTGATTGCAGCCCGCCTTTAGGAGATAATTGATTGGGTTGTTAGCTTTAAATTGTAGGGAACCTTTTTTTTACTTTTATCAAAAGTAGGATCCAAACTCATGGCTTCACTTAACATGAGTTTTTGAGTCATACTAGTGAGTTTGGAAGTTTTTGCAAAATGAGCTGCCAAGCCCCATACTTAATCAAGCCTCATCCTTGCTTAATTTAGCTCCAAACATATCTCTATCTACACATAGACAAAAGGTGGTATTGCTATCCTGTATCTTTTCACGTCATTTTCATTGCATCAAGCGATTAGGAGCTCAAAAAGAAGGAGCAAAATGACCATGCCTGAGTTTGGTGCTCAGATTGAGAACTTGGACAAGACCAACTACCAACCATGGAGATTTAGGCTCTCCAATTTTCTCATGGGGAAGGTTCTTTTTAGGGACTTGTTAATGGCATAGATGGAAAGTGCCATTTGGATCCCATCATACCCACTGAGAATGAAAATTTGAGCGTCTTCAAGGATTGAGATGAAAGAGATATGAGACTTGTTTTCATCCTATCTCAACATTCAAGCAATGCCATGTTAGGACATATACAAGACATGGATACCTCACAGAAGTATGGTAATGTATTGAGAGGTTGTACTCAATTACAACCAAATATAGAAACATTTAAATCAGAATGAATTAAATAAGTTAGGGAAGAACCCTTATAATATAGATAATTATGATTTTAAAATCAAGGATACTATATAAATCTTAGGCTCAATTGGGAGCCACGTGAAAGATGATGACCTAGTAGCTCATGTGCTCAATTGGCTCAAAGATGATGATAGATGGAGGCCCCTCATAAGTTTATTATATGAGAGGGACAATCTACCAAATTTTGAGTAATTGCTAAGCTTAATGGTGACGGAAGAAATGAATTTAGGTTGTGGCCAAAACAAGGTCAACTAGGTTCAAGTTTTCTACGCAAGAAACTCAAGAGATAAGAGGAAGAAGAAGTGGAAAACGGGATAGATAGAGGAGGAAATAGGTAAATCCACATGCAAGAATCAAACCAAGGAAGGTCTAATAGATCCTCAAGCTCAATAAGAAGAGTCAATTTTGGAGGAAGAAGAGGTAAAAGCTATAAAAAAAAGACTCAAGTCAAGATGGTTACTAGATATGTGGCAAAGAAGGCCACTATGCAAGAGATTGTTGACAAGGCAACAACCGAGCAAGTAATCAAATGCAAAAGTGCAACAGTCAAAGGTAAAGTAACAAAGGTAAATTTTCAAACCCAAGTTCAACATTAGGGGATAACATTTATCCAACTATGAGGCACAAATATGAAGGAAAGGATGAAGATACGTTATAGTATAGAGATAATAGTTATTTATTGTACCTATCTTATCTCCCGCAAGGGATTTCTTATCATTTTGATATCTTTGTTTCATACTTACAATCTTGATTTATGGGATCTCTTGTATCTAATATATTCTAGTTATCCATATCTATCAATCATGGGTTATTGGACTTCTTAAAACAATTGTATATTATTTTATTATATTCCTCTACATGAGTGATCTTGTATTAGTTGTGCTCCCTCTTGAAGTGTCATGGCACAATCATAAGGTGCAAGTTTTGGTAGAATATATGTATTTTTATTTTCAAAGATGTCTTGGAAATATTGAATACACTTAAGTGGTTTTATTATATCTTATTTCTTGGACTCTTGAGCTGGTATGGCATAAATCATGTATACTAGTTATCTTCTTATTGCAGGCATAATGGGTTTGAATTCTATATGTGGAAAATTCTTTTGAATATCTCATTTGAGAGATCTTGTTATTTTCTCAATCGTTTGTTGCATTGGAGTACCTAAGTGAGGGCATTTTAATGGTAATAGGATTTTCCAAACTTGATATTACATTGAAGCATGTGGGAATCATTGATCATCAAGGTTTACTCCTAATAGTATGCTTTAGTTGGTAATGTACCTAGGTGCTAGAGGCCTTCCATCTACTAATTCAATTATCATTTGTTTGTTCTTCTAGAGTATTGAAATCCTATGTTTCTTTACCAATACTTCAATGATGGAAAATGAGGAGGCTCAAAAATCAACTAAGGCTTTGAAGGAAAGGGTCTTCTTAGGCATATCTATTTAATAGGGGCAAGGCAATCCTCTATGGGTGTTGTTGGAATTATGAGATCCTTCCTTATGTCATGATCTTGTTGCATTAGTCTCCTTCACAACTAGACTTAGGCATTTCCCTCTTCCACAAGGGTGACTAAAACTCTAGAGTTAGCTCTCTTATTTGGGAAATGTCCATAAACTAATTTAATGCAATTTACTCAAATATTTGTCCAAAAGAAAGATTCTTTGAGCTTGTGAACTGACTCCTTCGCACTCTAGCTTCTCATTGGATTTTTTTAGCACTTGATTTGGACACCAAATGAGCATTTAGCACCTATTTTTTATCAAGGTGGACATAAGAGTGTAACAATGTAGCTTTTGAAGAGACTTTTGTTATTAGAAAAGCAAATTGCGAAGAAGGCGGCTAATATAATTTTTCATAGATGTTTTTTTCATTGTAGATTTATATGGTGAAGTTTTTCAGTTGTGCTTTTATGATGTGCTTTTCACATAGCTACAAGGCTATATAAGAATAGCCATGCTCATTATTCAAATCGTCACTCAAGGATCATCTCAAGGAGATTAAGTGCTCAACACAAGGAGAAGGTTTTCTTGAAGAGAGAATGTTCACACACTCTTGAGGAGGTGATCAATTAAGAGGTGCTCTATCTTGGAGGAGGAGTTCTCATACTCTTGGAGGAGTTGTGGTCAACATCTTGGTGATTATTTGGAGGATATTCTGCTAGCTTACCATCAACATCCATTGTTGATTTACTATGAGTAGCAAGTCTATGAATCACTTGAATTCTCTTCCTAGACATCCTTTTGCTCTTCAATCAGCTCAACATCTTACACTTTTTCATCATCTCTATTAATTTGATGCATGCACACCAAAACCACATCATCAAACTTGCTTTCTAATATATCATCATCTTCGATAGTCGCATCTTGATATATCTCTTCATCATTAGAAATGGAAATAGTTTCTTCACACAATCCTCTCTCATCTTCGACTCTTCTATACTCTGGATCAACTCTAGATTGATGGGATTGGTTAAGGGACAAAATTTTAACTCCATGGTCATTTTTACCCTTCACAATCTCATTCATATGAACTAGAGGTCTTGCAGTAGGCATTGGGAAAGTTTGAGTATCCTCAGCTCTATCTTGCACTACATATGACCTCCCTCTCTTTAATCTCAAGAGCGTTGATATAGCCTTGTGCACTCTACTTCATTATCTGCTCAATCCTAATGGCTCATTCATATCCTCCAATAAGTCACCTAACTCAAAGGCCAAATCAGGGTTTACACTCTTAATGAAGAGATCTACTTTTTCATGTTCCAAAGCAAGTTGATCATTATTGCTCAATTGGTCAAATTGCTCCTCAAATTCTCAAAATAGCACAATCACTTCAAGGTGTTTATTTGGAGTAACCACTCATTCTCTAAATGCATGTCATGTTGGCATGACTAAATCCTCTAAGTAATACTCTTCTCTAAGTAGATTCTTAAATTCACTCCATGTGTGGGATCACTCTTGAAGAGTATTAATGCTAGGTTTGACACCAGGCATTACAATCCTTGCAAATTCACTAAGCTTCATAGAAGCACTCACACCACAGAAGTCCATTTTAGTTCATAAACGTGCAAGAACTTAGTTATGTCTTGGCCAGTGAAGAATCCACATTCTTTCGAAATTGCCTCTAGGGCTCTCATCACTCCATCACTATTTGTGGCAATCCTTTGGGATTCAGCAAACACTTGAAATAAGGTACTCAAGGTTTTTGGATCTAAGCCTAAGGCCTCCATCATGGTCAAATATTGATCAAAACTCAAAGTCTCAATCAAAGTCAATACTCAAACTCTCAACCTCAAGTCTCTCACTTTAATGGTCAACTCAATTCATCTGAAGATCAATCTCAAAGTAAGCTCAAAGTACACTCAAAGTACAAATCAATCCCTCTATGCGTTTCACCTTGGGTTCAAGCCTTTCATTCGGATATTGCGTGCTTAGGGGTGCACACGGGGTGCCAAGAAAATGTGTCCATGACTTGAGATGGATTGAGAAAGGTAGGTCATAAATGCATGCATCCTTTCACAAATATTAACATTCAAAATATCATTCATGCACACGTTAAATGGTGTTAGACGGCCGCCGAATAAGGACAATTGTACTTAGACAGAGGTTTTTAATGTAGAAAGAACTCTTCTGGAAGTACGCGGTAAAAAAAAGATTCGCGCAAGCCTTGTAAATTCTATTTAAAGCAATGAAAAGGGATGAGAAAGAGAGAGTCCCCGTTTTGGGAAGCTGCGAGTGCATTGTGAGAGCCCTGAGTTGGGATTAACTCTCCTACTGTGTGTAAACGAGTAGAGTAGCTTGGTTCTGTCCTGTTCTGCGCGCTTTATCTGTGTAATCATTTGACTGCGTATGCGTGATACACCGTGGTGTTACGAGTCGATAATGCGATTGTGAGATTCTGTTCGGTAACGAATTAAAGAGTTCCCTGTGTTTTGGGAATTGCATGTATAAGTGTTGTATGTGTAGAACAAGAGTAACTCTGTTTTGTTCCGTCGGCTCCATTCCCTCTCCTGTGTATGCGCTTGTGTGCGTCTGTGCGTTATACGCAGTGTTACGAATTGATACTGTGTTGTAGAGATTTCACCCGGTAATGGTTGAAGTATTTCCTAAGCGCTAGTCGACAGGAATGCGTTTGTCTGTTCGTCCTTCTTTGAAGCACGGAAGTATAGAGAATTAACATGGTGCAATTGTGAGTTATGAGTCTCTGTGAATGACTGGGTCGGTAGTCTATCTGTGTTCAAATTAGTACCAGTAGTGTTCTGAATGCGAGTAGAATGATGATAAAGTACGCGACAAGTTATGGTCAGTAGGTCTTGCGATTTGAATGTGGTACTCGGTAAAGTTGTAAATTGTGCAGAAGAATTTCGCGGTGTGGTCATGTTAAGTTACCAGCAGTACGCTTTGTGTATTGATTCTCAGTCCGGACTACTGCTCAACTGTATAGCAGGTAGATCTTGGAGTACGGGATTTTAAGACGTTGATAGCCTTGGTTGATCAGAAACAACTACTGAGTTAAGACGCGCTGACCGAGTGACGAGTAAGTGAGAAGTTGGGAAAATAGTATAGGGCCTCTGTCTAACAGACCCCTACCACTCCCAAGGACCCACATGGCTAGAGTCAGTCTATCCTTGCGGTAAGATTGAGTACAGAGAAAGAGAGACTCAGAATATCTGGTACGCAGGTGTGGAACCAGATTCTGGAGTCTCTGAAGGATTGTTGTTTCAAACTAGTAATTAAAAGCTGCGGTAAGTAATTAACAGTTAAATTAGTAAACGACGACAATACCTTTAACATTTGGCGCCGTCTGTGGGAAAGTGGCATTCGTTTGCCAGTTCTCTGACCCGTTGTATGTGGGAAAGTGGCAACTGATCACCAGTCTCTGCGGTAAAGTAGCATTTGATTACGAGTCACTTGTGAGACAGTGGCATTAAAGTGCTAACGGTTTGTAAGAAGCAAACACCCAGCAACATTTTGCTTCACTGACAGTAGCAATAGATCCAGATTATTGCGAACTGCTCAGATAGTATCACTGGGCAATGATACATGCCGGTCACTCGATCGGGCGAAACATATCCTAAGAATCGTCAGATTGAAGCACGAAAATCACAAAAGATAGCCTCGGGAGAAGTAGGCATAACTAGATCTGACCAAGTGGTCAAGAAAAGTGGAAACGTTATAACTGATTCCGGTCATATTCCGGTAGAACGGACAACGCCTTCGATACATTCGGATGCTACTTCGACCCGGCCTATCGAAGATATAGCAAGTCCAGACTCTATCAAAACGCCGTTGGAACCTAGTTTAACAATATCAGATAAAGATTTAGAGTTATCCACGGTCAGAAATACGTTAGAAAAATTCGGTAAAAGTAGTAAAACAGGGCATTCTGGCCCAATTTCGGTTCATTCCGGTGAGATTCCGGTGATAGAATCACCGATCGCTGGCAAAGGTTTAGCCTTTTTCGCGGAATCATCAGCTCGACCTTCGTGTTTGGAAGAAAGATTTCGAATATTAGACATCCAGAAGGAAGGAAAGCTGTTCAAAACAGAGATCCGAAGCATCCTAAGTCGAAACAGCACACCGGAAAACGCACCATCCGGTGATACAAGTCCCGATAGTTCACCCAATCAATCCCGAGATACGGAAGGAAACCCTGAACCCTTCACAATGAGCAGGCAACACCAACAACAACACCAACAACAACAACAGCTAGGACCGCCAAGGCCACCTCCAATAGGAGTAACCTACACGAAATTCGGTGGATTCCCAGGAGACGACCCAGACGCCCACGCACAAACTTTCAAGAAGAAGACGATTCAACAGCACAGAGGGTACTTTGATTCCATAGACGAAGCGCTTAAAGCACATGATCAAGAAGGTGGGTCCAGCTGAAGAATACGAGTATGTCAAGTATGAGTTTTTGAGGCAACAGCATATAAGAAAGCGGGACTTCATAAAGAGGCAACTCGACCAGCTATACGAGTTTGAGGAAGTTCTGGAGAAAGCGACGACCTATCACGTACAGTGACACATCCGGGATTGAAAGATATTTGCTGAATCACCAGCAGGATATGGACATTATGAACGATTAGCCAGAGTCTTTCTGATGCATAGCCCCAGGCAAACGGATATCACCTACAGTATTGCACTTGCGGGTTCGAGTCCACCGTGCGTGCCAGTGTTAGACGGCCGCCGAATAAGGACAATTGTACTTAGACAGAGGTTTTTAATGTAGAAAGAACTCTTCTGGAAGTACGCGGTAAAAAAAAGATTCGCGTAAGCCTTGTAAATTCTATTTAAAGCAATGAAAAGGGACGAGAAAGAGAGAGTCCCCGTTTTGGGAAGCTGCGAGTGCATTGTGAGAGCCCTGAGTTGGGATTAACTCTCCTACTGTGTGTAAACGAGTAGAGTAGCTTGGTTCTGTCCTGTTCTGCGCGCTTTATCTGTGTAATCATTTGACTGTGTATGCGTGATACACCGTGGTGTTACGAGTCGATAATGCGATTGTGAGATTCTGTTCGGTAACGAATTAAAGAGTTCCCTGTGTTTTGGGAATTGCATGTATAAGTGTTGTATGTGTAGAACAAGAGTAACTCTGTTTTGTTCCGTCGGCTCCATTCCCTCTCCTGTGTATGCGCTTGTGTGCGTCTGTGCGTTATACGCAGTGTTACGAATTGATACTGTGTTGTAGAGATTTCACCCGGTAATGGTTGAAGTATTTCCTAAGCGCTAGTCGACAGGAATGCGTTTGTCTGTTCGTCCTTCTGTGAAGCACGGAAGTATAGAGAATTAACATGGTGCAATTGTGAGTTATGAGTCTCTGTGAATGACTGGGTCGGTAGTCTATCTGTGTTCAAATTAGTACCAGTAGTGTTCTGAATGCGAGTAGAATGATGATAAAGTACGCGACAAGTTATGGTCAGTAGGTCTTGCGATTTGAATGTGGTACTCGGTAAAGTTGTAAATTGTGCAGAAGAATTTCGCGGTGTGGTCATGTTAAGTTACCAGCAATACGCTTTGTGTATTGATTCTCAGTCCGGACTACTGCTCAACTGTATAGCAGGTAGATCTTGGAGTACGGGATTTTAAGACGTTGATAGCCTTGGTTGATCAGAAACAACTACTGAGTTAAGACGCGCTGACCGAGTGACGAGTAAGTGAGAAGTTGGGAAAATAGTATAGGGCCTCTGTCTAACAGACCCCTACCACTCCCAAGGACCCACGTGGCTAGAGTCAGTCTATCCTTGCGGTAAGATTGAGTACAAAGAAAGAGAGACTCGGAATATCTGGTACGCAGGTGTGGAACCAGATTCTGGAGTCTCTGAAGGATTGTTGTTTCAAACTAGTAATTAAAAGCTGCGGTAAGTAATTAACAGTTAAATTAGTAAACGACGACAATACCTTTAACAATGGAAACAATTGCAAGCACTCCACTCATTTGATTCTCTATCTTTTTTTGTGGAGGAAAGAGCCAAACAAAGGACAAGGTGTGTTTTCTAGTTACACAAATTTTTGAGGCTTGAATACAATCTAGTTTCCTATGCTAGAGGACCTTCAAATATTCTTGAACAATGTGCAAAATTTCCTCCTTTACCTTTGTTTACTCCCTATAACAAATATTATCCACCAAAGTAAACTAGCCATAGAGTGTCCCACTTAAATTTCACTTTTGACAACCTTACGGACCTTTGATTTCTTCACATGTGACCATCCTTGAATATAAATGAGTACAAAACTCATTTGATAATGCTACATCATATGCAAGGGAAATCTCTGGAAGATGTCATTCATTAATATTCTGGAAGCATATTGTCCCTATCCTATCCACACTTGCAAGATGTCATTCATTAATATTCAGGAAGCGTATTGTCCCTATCCTATCACAAAAAACATGATCTTCTATTGCTCATAGCTCATCAAGTTCAAGTGCATCAACATTACACATAGCACACTTTCGATAGCTCCATGACAACACACTTCTAGTAGCTCCATGAAATATCTCAATAGATCAAATTTATTTAACTCACATTAAACAATGCACTAATATAGCTGTGGAAATATCATCCTACATCCACAATTCATCATCCAAGATATGAAAGAATAGATATATATAGAAATTTAATTTTTAAGAAGTGAGTCATGGGAAATTCCCTTCATAACTCTTTTGGATATTTGCAAGTAACACCTTCAAACATGACTTATTCTTTGCTTTCAATTATCTTTTGTTTTCTTGAGAGGAATGCCATCAGAAGGTTTCCATGGAAGCATCACCGAAGCACAAAGTGAACCCCCCCCCCACAGTCATGTAGTTGAAGGTCATACAACCATCCGAAGCAAATCTCTGTGGATTCTTTGGAGGTCTTGAGCGCTCGTAGAGTAATCATACTCATCATCCTAGGAACATACACGTAAGAAATATCCTTCTCATCGTGTTTTTGCTATGTGACTTGTTGCACTGATAATAAATTTCCATTTCTCTCGCGTATATAATTGTATGATGACATAGAGAGAAGTTGAAGATCCCATGGAGACCTGCAAAAGTAGGAAGGCCAACAGCGTGATACAATAGCAAAAGTGCCAAAACAACTTGCAGAGGGAGCATCCATAAATTATTTAGTTGAATGATGGACTTGTTTATCTGCTACATCGACGGACATGTAATTGACAATCTAACCGGCCTCATGAGATTGTCATGAAGAATTTGATAGCTTTAGACCCTTTCTTGATAAGCTTTGCTAACAACAGGCTACAAATGAGGAGAAATCCTTCACTATAATAGAGTTCATCATTCTCTAGGAAGCTTGAAAAACTTTGTAGCATAGCCAGTCCAACATACATGGAAATTTTCCTAGCCAGTTCAAGGAGAAAAGTCCCCAAAAGCCTCTCAACCCTGAAATTTGTAGCAAATGCCCGTAGAAATTTGCTCCCTATGCTCTCGAATTTCCAAACAAAGACTCATCCATTCTTCAATGAACAACATTTAGGAAATAGTTTAAGCAATACTTAGCAAAGTTGCTTTGAGGATCGCTCATTATCACATCCAACACATCAGCAGATATCAATTCATGGAATTCTTTAAAACACTAATGGGGAGCCGTTTCAAGATCGATGGTAGTTTTTTCAATCGTATTCACATGAAAATTCTCGTTCTCAAAGCCACACAACATCCAAGGGTTATCTATTTGGCATAAGACATTTGAAGTCACTCTCCTAATTGCTCTTGGCACACAAAGCAACAAATGATCTTTGTGAAGTTGAAAATCTTCATGACAGTGCTCCTCATCCAATGTGTGGAGTTTGTCCAAATGAGTAAAAAGGAGATCCTCCAAAAGGAATTTTTGTTCAATGGCAACACTTAAATTGGGAACAACGATTTCCACTGGGTTGATAGCTTCCAAACGATAGGCTAGTTTAAAGGGTGTACAACTGATAGTTACTTTATAAGTGGTGGGATATTACCATAAGACAATAGGGAGTAGTTAACTCCAATGCTCTGGACAATCATCAATAACTTCTCTAACATAGTAAGGAGGGTTTTTTAGTGCTGTCAACTACCCCATTAGCATGGGGAAAATATGGAGTACTAAACTTATGTATAATCCAAAAAGAATCGATAAGGGTGATGATTAATTCATTACCATACCATGGTCCGAAACAATTTCTAAGGGGAGGCCAAATCAGGAAAATATGTCACAAGTTAAGCAGCACACGACGATCAAAGCAATAGCTGATTTCACCATCCAAGATTCCAAGGATTAGTACACATTGAAATATAGCAAGGATTAGTAATTACAATATGAAGAGTAATGGGTTCAATAAAATCCAATTCCCACTTTTGGAAAGGCTCTAGTGTCAAGATGGTTGGAGTGGGAAATGGGAACGTGGGAGAGGTTGGTCAGTGCATAGGAAAGGATCATAGGCACAAATATAATGGCGTGTATCATGTTGCATAGTAGGCCACCACAAGCCACTCTACAACAACTTCTTATAAGTTAAATCCGCCAAAAAATGACCACTGATAGGATTTGATGAGCAAAAGCTAACATTGATGGAACTCTATGAGTTGGCACACACTAAAGTCAGACTTTAAATGGGTCAGGGTAATAAAGTTGACCATTAATGGTGAAAGTGATGACTATAGAAGGCCAGTTTTTATCGAGCCACGATAGGAAGAGTATCTAGAGGATAGCCTATTGTTAAAAGGTAATTAGGAAGGTATCATAATAGGAGGTGGAAAAATCCCATGTTACAAGCAAGGTACTAGATTTTGAAGCATAAATAGTAGGAGAGTAGTGTTCCACTCTTGTAGGGGCTTCACCAAAATCCAATCAAGAGAGGAAGTCAACCACTATGTGGGAGGACCCAGACGATGAATGATATCATATTCAAATTCATGGAGTAATAAAAACAGCAAGCCAATTGAACTCCCAAATTTTGCTAGCGTACTAAGTAAGTAAGAGCTAAATTATCAATGTGGAAAGTAAATTTTTGGCCTAATAAATAATGTCAAAATTTCTTAATGCAATAAATCAGACCTAAGCATTCGCATTTAGTATGAATAATTTCACTTGATAGGGGCCAAATGGTGATTCATAGTAAATGTGTCGATACCATTTATCCATCATCTACATAAGAACACTTCCGATAGAAATATTGTGAAGAGAGATGGTGGATGCAATCCAAAGATGAGTAGGTGCTGCTACAACCAGCTTCACACCAGCCAACTGAGACTTCAGAGTTGATTAGTAGACCCTTTGAGCTTCCTAAATCCACCAAAATATCAGCCAAGTACTTTGGAACATGTATCCCAAAAGTTTAAGTCAAGACAGACTAGTTGCAAAATGACTAGCTCCCAAAACTTGCTATTTTTGGACATACACCTGTTGGAAAAAATGAACAGTGCTCTCAACCTGGAAGGAATTAGAAAAATTCCTTTTGGACATAGCAAATAGACTTAGCAAGCTTTCCAATCCAAGTTAAAACACTTCAAATGATGGACTAAGCACTGAGAACAAGTTTCAACAATTTATGGAACCTCTCCACAATTCTCGGGGCTCTGCAGAGATAGACCAATGAGCAGTAAAATGCAGATATCTCCAAAAGTATTAATCCAATGACCTTGAACATTTATATGAACAAAGTAGACAGTACAGCTATCCAACGCAAGTAAAATCATTGAAAAAGGTTTAGTAAAACTCGAGATATGACCTTCTGAAGGTATTGCTCTGAGTGAGTATAGCAGAGAACAAAACAGAGAAGTAGATGATAATAAATGTATAGATTCACATATGATTACAACCACATTGGCAATGAATCTTTGCACAATGGGAGTAGAATGATAGAGCTATGGAGTAAGCTCTTCAATCTCTACAAAATGACATGAAGTGTTCACGTACAAGGCTTGCTAATCGCCTCTTCCTTCTTGCTCCTTTTATAGCTATTCTTGGAGGGAGTTTTGAATTCGAATTCGAATGGCTCCACCTAAAAGTGATCCCCAAAGTTAGGAGAGATTCCCTCAGCTCAAAAATTCGTGATTTTGGTAGTTATAGCCACGAATTTGCTTTTACATCATGCATGAGGTAAGCCATCCTTTTCCTTTTTTCTTTTTTCAATTACAAGAGATAAAAATGAACTCTTTTACAAGAGATGTTCACATGACTACTCATGTGACTTACAAATGAGGATAATATCAAGCATATCAAGCATGTAGGCTTGGGCAAAATGCACCAACAGCTTCCCCTCAAGCCTAACATGCTTGGCCTCCAAATAAGTCTTCAATTGTCCTTGATTTCCTGCAAGCTAATCATCAACTTGAATCTACTTAACTTTGTACCATCAAGAGCTTTAGTTAACATGTCGGCACATTGCATATCTGTAGAGACATAGGATAGTTGAATATCCTTGCTCATTAGCTTCTCCCTTACGTAATGATAGTGGACTTCAATATGCTTGGTTCTAGCATGGTATACCGGATTAGCTGCTAGATGTAGTGAGCTTGTGTTGTCACCAAAAATATGAGGTGTTGAAGAATGAAGTCCAAGATCTGTGTACAAAGACTTTAACCACATGATTTCTTGAGTTGCATTAGCCAAACCTCTATATTCTGCTTCAGTAGAAGATAATGCCACGGTTGGTTGCTTCTTCGATGACCAAGAAATGATTTTTGAACCTGCAAATGATATATACCCTGATGTGCTTCTTCTATCATCTTTAGATCCGGCCCAATCTGCATCTGAATAGACCTTTAGCTCAATATCTGAAGTATATGAATAGAACAAACCTTCGTTCATGGTCCCCTTTAGGTACTTGAGGACTCTCTTGGCCGCTTCCATATGTGGTCTTCTCGGCTTATGCATAAACTGACTCAATATGCTAACACTATAGCATATATCCACCCTTGTGAGTGTTGCGTAGTTCAAACTTCCAACCAAGCTTTGATAGCTTGTGATGTCTTCAATTGGCTCTCCTTCATAAGCACTAAGCTTATGATTTTGCTCCATAGGTGTACCTGCACACTTGGTATTTTCCATCTTGAACTTGACGAGCATGTCATGCACATACTTCCTTTGTGTGATGTATATACCTGAATCTGTGTACATCAACTCCAATCCAAGAAAATAAGTGAGTGGTCCGAGGTCACTTATTTTGAACTCCTCCTTCATTTGAGCCTTTACTTGTTTGATTCCTTCAAGATCATTGCCTGTGATAATAATATCATCAACATACACACATAAATAGATCACTTCAGATCCATTCCTCTTTATGAACAAAGAGGTATCCGCCTTGCTAGCTTTGAATCCTTGGTCCTGCAAATAAGTCATCAATCTAAAATTCCAAGCTCTTGGAGCTTGCTTCAATCCATACAAAGCTTTCTTTAGTTTGCATACATAGTTAGGATGATGTGCATCCTCATATCCAGGAGGTTGTGCCATATACACTTCCTCAGAAATCCATCCATTCAAGAAAGCATTCTTTACATCAAGTTGATAAAGATTCCAATTTCTAGATGCAGCAAGACTAATGAGAACCCTAATTGTAGGCATTTTTGCAATAGGAGAGAAAGTCTCCTCATAATCAATACCATGGGTTTGAGCAAACCCTTTAGCAACTAACCTTGCTTTGTGTCTATTTACACTTCCATCTGGATTCCTCTTGATTTTGTATATCCATCGAGATCCGATTATCTTCATAGATGGCTTGTTAGGTACAAGATCCCAAGTGTCATTCTCCTTCAAGGCTTCCATTTCTTCATCCATTGCATCTCTCCAAGCTTTCTTGCTTTGTGCTTCTTCAAATGTGGTAGGTTCTTCATTGGTTGAATCCTTTGCAATGTAGATTGAGTGCTTGGTGACCAAAGAAGTATCGTAACCAAACCTCTCTGGTTTCTTCTTCTCCCTTGAAGACCTTCTAAGTGGTTGATGTGAGCTCTCGGGTCCATACGTAGAATCCTGCATCTTTGCTTTACCTTTGTTCTTCCATAGCTTTAGTCTTTCCAAGTCTTCTAGGTCAATCTCCGAATCACTTTCTTCAATCTGCTTTGGCTCCTTTGGTTGAAGTGATGGAAAATCTTCATCCAAGTCATATGGCAGCTTCACTTTCCTATCATCATCAAAGCATGATTTGTTTTCATAAAAAATTACATCTCTACTCACAGAAAATCCTTTATTGGTTGGATTGTACAATCTATATCCTTTTTGGTTTTGATCATAACCAATAAATACACACTTCTCTACCTTGGGATCCAATTTCCCTCTTACTTGAGAAGGAATGTGAGCATAGGTTAAGCATCCAAAGATTTTACAATGCTCTAGACTAGGTCTTCTTCCATTCCACACTTCATATGGAGTGGTTCCATCTAGTGACTTAGATGGAAGTCTATTTATGAGATATGTGGCTGTAGACACAGCCTCTGCCCATAGGTAGTTTGGCAATCCCTTTTCGTTGAGCATGGACCTTGCTGCTTCGACAATAGCTCTGTTCCTCCTCTCTGCTACACCATTGAGTTCGGGTGTATACCTTGTAGTGACTTCCCTTTTAATGCCTCTTTCATGCAAGAAGGCATCAAATTCAGAAGAGAAGTATTATCCTCCACCATCTGATCTGAGTCTTTTCAAAGTCCTACCTGTTTGATTTTCAACAAGAGCAATATACTTCTTAAAGCAATTAAACACTTCATCCTTGTGCTTCATGAAAAACAAAATGGTCCACCTGCTACAATCATCTATGAAAGACACATAATATCTTGAGCCTGATATAGATGGCTCCTTACTTGGACCCCACACATCTGTGTGCACTAGATCCAAAGGATTTTGATACATATATCCTTTCTTATTGAAAGGTTGTCTATGAGCCTTGCCGAGTTGACAAGCTTCACACTTATAAATCATGTGTTGCCTTGTGATATTAGGCAAACCAAGTACACTTTGGTCCCTGCAAATCTGTTTGAGTGTCCTCTCACCAATGTGAGCAAGCCTTTTGTGCCATATCTCCAACTCTGTTAGAGTTTGAGATCCATAGCTAAACAAAGCTATGTTCTTTGTATCTTCCACTTCAAAAGTGAAAAGCCTTCCTGTCTTTTCTCCTTTGGCAATCCTTCGAAAGCCTTGCCTTGGGTCTTCAACATATGCTCCAAATCGATTGAATCTAACCTGCAATCCTTTTTCAACAATCTGTCCAACACTTATTAAATTTTTGGTAATTGTAGGGACATACAAGACTTTGCTTAAGAGGTTCATATTCCCATATGATGTCTTCACATTACCTATCTTCTCCACTGAGTGCTTTGTGTCATCTCCTGTCTGCACTTCATGCTTGTTATGAGGATCTTCCAAATCAGAAAGTAAAGCCACATTTCCTGCTACATGGTTCGAGCATCCCGAATCAATGTAAAATATGTGATCATCATCCTTACCCTTCTTCGCTGATAGATTCATAATCAATAATGAATCTTCTTGACTTTGGTCCTCTGCATAGTTATTGTAATCTCTTCTTCCTCTATGGCCACTTTGATAGTTGTTGTTGTTGTTGTAATTGTTGTTGTAGTAGTTGTTGTTGTTGTAGCCTCCATTGTATCTACCTCTATTTGATCCATAGCCACCTCTATTGAATCCTCTTCCTCTTGAGTTCCTCGGGTTCGTGAAACATTCTTCAGTAGTATGGTAAGATAAGCCACATATGTTGCAAGGTTGAGATGATTGGAATCGCCCCCTGCCTTGCTTTCCACTTCTGCCTCTTCCTCTAGCTCTTCCTCTACCTGCAAAGTTTGCTTGGAAAGAGCTTCCTTCATCTTCATTCTTCCTATTCTTTGACTTGTCCTTGACCTTAGCTTTATCAGAATATAAGGCAGAAGTTTGATTACCTCTTGAGGACTCACCACCTTTGCTAATCTTTGCTTCATGAGTGAAGAGTTGTCCCATAAGTGTGTTGAGGTCGGGTACATGCATATCCATGTATAAATCCATGGCTGTTGTGAATGACTCCCACTTGTCGTCTGCTTTGATTCCATTCATGATTTGTCTAATGATTTGCTCCTCTTCAATTACCTCTCCAATGCTTCCAAGCTGGTCGGAAATCTCCTTCATCTTTGTGACATAATCAGTCACATTTTGCTTCGGGCTTTTCTTCATTGTTGTGAACTCCATCCACAATTGGTTCTTCCTTGCTCGAGTGTTGGAAGAGAAGAAAGAAGCAAGTGCATTCCAGGTTTCTCTTGATGTCTTGCATCCCTTGACATGAGGTAAAAGAAAATCAGAGATTGAGTTTAGAATATAGGACCTTGCAAGTGCATCCTTCGAACACCAATTCGAAAGTCCTTCCACTTCTTCATGTGATGGTTGCCCTTTGTTCCTCATGGTTGGCATTGCTTCATCTCCGGATATGAATCCATATAGATTCCTCCCTTGAAGGTAAGCCTCCATCCTTAGAGACCATGCCGGGTAGTTGTTTCGATCCAATTTGTCAATTGTTGATGGAAATCCATCTCCCATGTTGCTTGACTATGCTCTGATACCACTGTGAAGAGAGATGGTGGATGCAATCCAAAGATGAGTAGGTGCTGCTACAACCAGCTTCACACCAGCCAACTGAGACTTCAGAGTTGATTAGTAGACCCTTTGAGCTTCCTAAATCCACCAAAATATCAGCCAAGTACTTTGGAACATGTATCTTAAAAGTTTAAGTCAAGACAGACTAGTTGCAAAATGACTAGCTCCCAAAACTTGCTATTTTTGGACATACACCTGCTGAAAAAAATGAACAGTGCTCTCAACCTGGAAGGAATTATCTTAACGGTTACATGAGATGATGCCAATCCTTAGAAGCAAGGGCCAACCAACACAAGAAGAACAAGAGAGGTTAAACACATGGTGCTCAAAGGATGCTCTAGCAAGTCATATATTCTAAACTTAATCTTTGATTTTTTTTACTTCCACACATCAAGAGTTGCAAGACTTCACAAGAAACTTGGAATACTCTTAAAGCATTCTTCTCATCAAGTACCAAGGCAAGGAAGAATCAACTATGGATGGAATTCACCACACTCAAGAAGATGCCCAAGCAGAGTGTGACTGATTTTGTCACCAAAATAAAGGACATAGTAGACCAATTTGGAAGCATTGGAGAAATCATAGATGAAGATCAAATAGTAAGGCAAGTAATCAATGGAATAAAGGTAGATGAAAAATGGGAAGCTTTCCCCATAGCCATGAACCTCTACACATGTGAGTTCCTGATTTCAAGACCCTCATGGGACAACTGCTTACACATGAGGCAAAGCTTATGAAGAATGGAGATAGATCAAAAGGTAATCAATCCTCTGCTCTCTTTATAGATAAGAACAAGAACAAGGATAACAAAGGCAAAGTTAAGAAGTTTGATGATGAAGGTAGCACACATCAAGAAAACTTTACAAGAAGAGTTAGAGACTCTGGAGGAAGAGGCAGAGGAGGAAGACAAGGTAGGGGGAGAGCTCAAAGCTCATCTCCATGTGCCATATGTGGCCTAACTAATCATATAATCGAGAATTGGTTTAGGAATCCCATAAACCAAAGAAGAAAAGGTTACAATAGAGGAGGTTGTGGAAGCTCATGAGGTAGATTCAACAACAAGAATGGATAAAATAACAACTGGTAAAACAACAATAATTACCGAGGAGGATACAAAGGACGGAGAGACTACAACAACTATGTAGATGATCAAACCCAAGAGGATTCACTATTTCTAATGAACATGACCATGAAGCAAGGTAAAGCAGATGAACATGTATTCTATATAGATTCAGGTTGTTCAAATCATGTAGTAGGGAATGTAGCTCTACTTTCAGACTTGGAGGATCAAAGGAATAGACATGAAGTCCCAATAGGAGATGACACAAGGCATCCAATTGAGAAGATAGGCAATGTGAAAACCTCAGATGGTAACATGAACCTATTGAACGAAGTATTATATGTGCCAACTATCACCAAAAACCTCATAAATATAGGTCAAATTGTTGAGAAAGGCTTGCAAGTAAGATTCACAAATAATGAAGCATTTGTTGAGGATCCACATCAATGATTCAAGAGGATAGCAAGAGGAGAAAAATCAGGTAGATTATTTATATTTGAGCTCCAAGATATTAAAAATATTGCATTGTTAAATAATGGTAGTCAAACTCTATCAAAGTTGGAAATTTGGCACAAGAGATTAGCTCACATAGATGAAAGGGCTCTCAAGCAAATCAATAGGGAACAAAGTGTACTTGGTCTACAAAATATCTCCAAACAACACATGATCTATAAATGTAGTGCTTCTCAATTTGGTAAGTCATATATGCAACCATTCACAAAGAATGGATACATTCATGGAGATCTATTGGAGCTAGTCCATATAGATGTATGGGGACCATGCAAGGAGCCTTCTATCTCTAGATCCAGGTACTATATGTCATTTATTGATGATTGTAGGAGATGGAAATATTATACTTTATGAAGCATAAAGATGAAGTGTTTTCATGCTTCCAGAAATACCTAGCACCTACAAAAAATCAAACAGGTAAAACCTTGAAGAGACTAAGGTCAGATGGAAGGGGAGAATATTTCTCCCATGATTTTGATTCTTATCTCCAAAATAGAGGAATCAAAAGAGGAGTCACAACCAGGTATACACCAAAACATAATGGAGTGGTAGAAAGGAGAAATAGAACCATAGTGGAGGTTGCAAGGTCAATGCTAAATGAGAAGAAAATACCTGACTACTTGTGGGTAGAGGCTATATCCACAAACACATATCTGATCAATAGACTCCCATCAAAGAATTGGATGGGATGAAACCATATGAAGCATGGAATGGAAGAAGACTTAGCCTTGATCATTGAAAAATTTTTGGGTGCATAGCATATGCACACATACCTTCACAAATAAGAGGCAAACTGGATCCAAAGATAGAGAAATGCATCTTCATTGGCTATGACCTTAATCAGAAGGATTATAGGCTATACAATCCAAGCAACAAAGGATTCATTGTAAGTAGAGATGTTGTGTTTGATCAAAAGAAATCTTTGTTAAATGAAGATGATTGCATGAAAATGAAACTTCCCTATGATCTAGAGGAAGACTTTCCAACATTATCAAAAAGGAATGAGCTTACAATTGAAGCATCAAGTGATTTTGATGATGACCAAAAGACTCCAAGGAGGGAAATTAATTCTTGGAATTCTAAAGGCAAAGCCAAAGTGCAAGAGTTGAGAGATGTGGCAGAATCATCTCAACAAACTATAAGAAGTATTAGAGAGAAAAGGAAGCCAAAAAGGTATGGTTATGACACTTCATTGGTCACTAAACATTGAATATACATAGCACATGAATCAAATTCTGAAGAAACTTCTACCTTTGAAGAAGCCAAGAAGAAGCCAAAATGGAGAAGTGCCATGTAAGAAGAAATAGAAGCCTTAGAAGAAAATCAGACTTGGGATTTGGTACCCAAGAAACCATCTATGAAAGTCATTGGCTCAAGGTGGATATGTTGGAAGAGATGGATGGATACCACAAGAGAATGAGTTGGTACTGCTAATCCCTGCTTTGTACCTGCCCTCTTTCACCTCAGATTTGGATAGTAGGCTCCTTTTGCTTGCTAATGACACTAGATAAGTGCCTATGTAATTTGGAGATGATGCTTCAAACAATTAGATCAAAACAGATAACTTTGCATATAGCTAGTGATAAAAAACTTGCTATTTTGGTCTTGATACCTACTAGATATTTTGCTCAGTGCTCACAGTACAGTAGCAATAACTTAAAATGATAGACTATACACTGAGCAATGAATTTAGCAAGTAGAAGCTTACCCTCGACTTTTCAGGGAATATGCTCATCTAAATGAGTTTGATGCTATATTCTCCCAGTTACATGCTCCGAAAATGGATATGGATAATGAAATGAAAGCAGTCTTGTTGTTATGCACCTTGCCATCATCATGGGATATGTTTTGCATAGCTATTTGCAATAGTGCACTTGGTGGTAAACTGTTCCATGATGACATATGTGGAGCACTCTTGAGTGAGGAGATTCGTAGAAAATCTATGGTTGGCACTCAGAGTGGAGATGCATATAATGTTCATGATTCTTACCAAGGAAAGAATTAGCAATGTGTTAGGAGCAAGAACAAAGACTGGTCAATGGAATAAGAGTAGAAGTAAATCAAGGAAGAGCGATATTGAATGCCATTATTGTCACAAGAAAAGGGCACGTGAAGAAAGATTGTAATGCATTAAAGAATACTAAAGGTAAAGGACAAAATGTTGATGGGCATGTTAAATAGCTACCTGCACCATCTACTTCGATAGTGAAGATTGAAAAAATTAATGCTATTTTTGATGATGTCAATGTGTTGAAACTTGATAGTACTGTGTGAACTGAGGCTCTTATAGTTGATTCTCTTTCCCAAACTTGTTTGCTATATTTTGATGCTTCTTTCCATGTGACATCACATAGAGAATGGTTATCTAATCATGGGAGAAAGTCTCTTGGTACCGTGAGATTTGATGACTCTTACCACAGTGATGTTATGGGGATTAGAGATGTGGTTGTGCAATTCATTGATGGTTCAAAATTTACTATGCATAATGTATGCCATGGACCTCGGTTATCACGTAGTTTGATGTCAGCTGGTCAACTTGATGACCTTGGTTACAAGGTGGTCTTCTATGCTCAGTCCTTTTGCATATCAAAGGGCAATATGGTTATTGCGAAAGGAAGCAAAGTTGGCTCACTTTATCCTTTATTTGTATCATAGAAAGAACACTTGCTAGCTGTTACTGAACAACCCATGTCTTGTATTTGGCATGGCTGTTTGGGCCATATATCACATAGTGGAATGGAAAATCTTACTCGTTTTGGCTACTTACTTGTGTTACTTTTCTTTAATTAGGGGGTTCTCTTAGGTCCACAAGGTCATTAGGGGGTTCTCTTTATTTTGTCACTTTCATAGATGATGCTACTAGAAACGTCTGGGTATATCCTATCAAAGAGAAGGATGAGGTATTCCCTACTTTTAGAAAACGGCTTGCTTCAATTGAGACTGAAAATGGAACTAAGCTTAAGGCTTTATGTTCAGATAATGGGGGTGACTATACCTCACATGAATTCAACCTTTTCTGTCAGTCTAGAGGAATTCATAGAGAGTTTACAACTCCTTATACCTCAGTAGAGAATGGTGTAGCTGAAAAGAATAGAACTACTCAGGATAGAGTAGTTTCTATGTTGCATCATGCAAACCTTTCACAAGGCTTTTGGGAAGAAGTACTATTGACTGTAGTTCATGTGATTAACCTTTCACCTAGTATTGCCAAAGGTCTGAAAGTGGCACAAGAGTTATGGGTAGGAAAGCCACCATATTATGATCATCTTCGAGTTTTTGGGTGTGAAGAATATGTCCATATACCCAAGAATCTTAGACAAAAGTTGGATCATAAGTCAAAGAAATGCATTTTTCTTGTATATGGCCGAGAAGGAAAATTTGGATATCTCTTATGGGATCCTGAAACACGATAAGTAATCAAAAGTAGTGATGTCATTTTCAATGAGTCTCGAATGCATAAACAACCCATTAAGGAGGTTGACATGAGAACAGTGGTGTTTGGGGATACTAGTCCTCCAGTTAGCATGCATAAAAATGTTGCACATAGGGATGTTCAAGAGAATGTTGGATCATATCAATCTGCAAATTTTCCTATTCACCAATCATTGAGACGCTCTACACATGTCTCACATCCACCTGATAGATATGTTCCAGGTTTGGATTTTGTTATGCTAACAGATGTTGGTGAGCATTCTTGCTACAAAGAGGCTATGCCAACAACACATCATGTCAAGTGGGAGCATGCCATTAAGAGTGAGTTGGATTCTATTCATAAGAATGGTACTTGGAATTTAGTACCTTTACCAAAGGGCAAGAAAGCTTTACCATGTAAATGGGTATTTAAGTTGAAATTCACATTGTTATCGTTAGTGTCCAAGTGAAAGGCCAAATGGCCACCGGACACTTCTTTGTATATGTTCTTTAATAAAACATATAGTGTCTTGGTCAGTCACAGATTGTAAGTTTGACCGCATTTGTAACACCTAAGAATTCTATGTTCGTGCTCCCTATGTACTATGTTTTTCTATGTATTCTATAGCTTTTGTGCTGAGTATCATGTGGCCCTAGGAGCTCAGTTTTCTACTCCAAGGACATCATCGTGGAGCTCTTGAGAAGGCGAGCGCACTGTGATGCATAACCATCAAAATACACATGTTTTGGTCCCTCAAAGCTTCATTATTTGCTTTCAAAGCCTGTTTTTGAAGCATTTTTGGGGTGTCTTTTGGAGCGATTTTGGAGTCCGTTCGCACATAGTTCTCTTCACACAGGTCCAAGAACATCAAGAAGAGTGTTCTTTGTACTTCTCTGACAATAAATATCAACCTTTGGGGCTTTTTTTTTTCAGCTACACTTGTAAACATACAGGTTTCTCGAAAGGTTTTTGGTTTTGGTGGGAGCAACCACTGCAAATTTGTGTAGGTTTTTTAGCCTAAAACATCAGAGTTGACAGACACTTGCAAGTATTTTAGGCTAGTTTTTGGGCTGTGCATTCAGCCTTTTAGTGTCATTTTGCTGATATATTGAGCGCATACAAACCATGTATGCTTCTATGGATACCGCATATGTACGTCCATGTGGTCATTGATATAGTGGTTATGTTTTCTGCATAAAGGCTTTCACGTTTGATAAAGAGGGCATAGTGAGGTTTCCTTAACTCGAAAAAACCCAGCTGTCGGGGTCCTTTCGCTGATGGAGGTGGAAGACTTACCCAACCTCACCATAAGAGATGTATGATAGTTGTTTATAGGTGCTCGATAAGCCCAGTTGGCTTCTATTGGGTAACTGATTATATGCAGTGGAGTCCATGATTCACTATGCAAGTAAACATGTGAGTACTTGCAGTTTTATGATATTTTGACACTAGTCATATGCTCATTTTGCAGAGGATACTCTCGCAAAATTTTTCTAGATTTTTGGTTTTGTCAACTATACAGTGGTCGATTTACTCCTTGATACACTTATTCATTGGTTCCAATGAGGAGCTATAACTTGCAAGGCAAAGAACATTTTGAGATCTGAAAATTTGATGGCACAAACTTTGCTCTATGGAAGAATGAGATTAAAGATGTGTTGATTCAAAGGAGGCAATGAAAGCCAGTAAATGGAATTTCAAAGAAGTCTGATGACATGGATGAAGATGATTGGGATGAGTTAGATGAAATGACTAGGTCTACCAGTCGCTTGCACCTGGCAGATAATGTTTACTTCATAGTATTAGACTACGAAAGTGCTCAGGAGCTTTGGAAGAAGTTATGGAATACATATGAAAAAGAGACGACATCAAATAAAGTCTATCTCATGAGAAAGTTATATGACCATTGCATGAAGGACACAAATAGTGTTTTTGCTCATCTAAATGAGTTGGATGCTATATTCTCCCAGTTACAGGCTCAAAAAATGGATATGGATAATGAAATGAAAGTAGTATAACTATTATGCACCTTGCCATCATCATGGGATATGTTTTGCACAACTATTAGCAATAGTGCACCTGCCAATAAACTCGTCCATGATGACATATGTGGAGCACTCTTGAGTGAGGAGATTCATAGAAAATCTATGGTTGGCACTCAGAGTGGAGATGCACATAATGTTCCTGATTCTTACCAAGGAAAGAATCAGCAACGTGGCAAGAGCAAGAACAAGGAAAAGAATGGTCAATGGAATATGAGTAGAAGTAAATCAAGGAAGAGGGGTATCAAATGCCATTATTGTCATAAGAAAGGACACATGAAAAAAGAATGTTATGCATGAAAGAATGCTAAAGGTAAAGGACAAAATGTTAATGGGCATGTTCTGCACCATCTACTTCGATTGTGAAGACTGAAGAAATTAATGCTATTTCTGATGATGTTGATGTGTTGACAGTTGATAGTATTGTGCCAACTGAGGCTCTTATGGCTAATTCTCTTTCCCACACGTGGTTACTAGATTCTAGAGCTTCTTTCCATGTGACACCACACAAAGAATGATTCTAATTATGTAATGGAGTCTCTTGGTACCGTGAGACTTAGTGACTCTTACAAGTGTGATGTTGTGGGGATTGGAGATGTGGTTGTGCAGTTCATTGATGGTTCAAAATTTACTATGCATAATGTAGGCCATGTACCTCAATTATTAAGCACTTTGATGTCAGTTAATCAACTTGATGACCTTGGTTACAAGGTGGTCTTTTAAGCTCAGTCCTTTCATATATCAAAGGGCAATATGGTTATTGCAAAAGGAAGCAAAGTTGGCTCACTTTATCCTTTATTTATATCACAGAAAGAACACTTGTTAGCTGTTATTGAACAACCTATGGGTTGTATTTTGCATTTTTGTTTGGGCCATATATCGCATAGTGGAATGGAAAATCTTTCTCATTTTGGCTATTTACCTCTATTATCTTTCTCTATTTTTTCATTTTGTGAGCATTGTCAATATGGAAAGCAAGCCAGAAATGTGCATAGAATGCACATTGGCTCTTCAATTCAGCCTTTAGATCTCATTCATATAAATGTGTGTGGTCCTATGCCCACTAGGTCCTTAGGTGGTTCTCTTTACTTTGTCACTTTCATAGATGATGCTACTAGAAAAGCTTGGGTATATCCTATCAAACCGAAGGATGAGGTATTCCCTAAATTCAGAAAATGGCTTGCTTCAGTTGAGATTGAGAAAGGAACTAAGCTTAAGGCTTTATGTTCAGATAATGGGGATGAGTAAACCTCACATGAATTCAACCTTTTCTGTCAGTCTAAAGGAATTCTTAGAGAGTTTACAGCTCCTTATACCCAGTACACAATGGTGTAACTGAAAGGATGAATAAAACTATTCAAGATAGAGTAGTTTCTATGTTGCATCATGCAAACCTCTCACAAGGCTTTTAGGCAGAAGCAGTATTGATTGCAGTTCATGTGATTAACCTTTCACTTAGTACTACCAAAGGTTTGAAAGTGGCACAAGAGTTATGGAAAGGGAAGCCACCATATTATGATCATCTTTGAGTTTTTGGGTGTGAAACATATGTTCATATACCCAAGAATCATAGAAAAAAGTTGGGCCATAAGGTCAAAGGAATGCATTTTTCTTGGATATGGTTGAGAAGGACAATTTGGATATCTCTTATGGGATCCTAAAACACGGTCAGTGATTAGAAGTAGTGATGTCATTTTCAATGAGTCTAAGATGCATAAACAACCCATTAAGGAGGTTGAAGTGAGAAGAGTGGTGTTTGAGGATACTAGTCCTCCAATTAGCATGCATTAAAATGTTGCACATAGGGACGTTCAAGAGAATGTCCGATGAGATCAGTATGCACATATTCTTGTTCAGAATATCTATCAGGTGGATGTGAGACATTTTCTCTGCACATATCTCACATACACCTGATATATATGTTCCAGTTTTAGATTTTGTTATGCTAACTGATGCCGGTGAGCCTTCTTGCTACAAAGAGGCTATGTACACATAGTATCATGTCAAGTGGGAGCATGCCATGAAGAGTGAGTTGGATTCTATTCACAAGAGTGGTACTTGGGATTTAGTAACTTTGCCAAAGAATAGGAAAGATTTACCATGTAAATGGGTATACAAGCTAAAATTCACGTTAGAAAGTGCTTCTCCAAAGTATAAAGCATGAATTGTTACAAAGGGTTTTAATCAACAACATGGTGTTGACTTCGAGGAAATCTTCTCTCTATGGTCAAGATGACTACTCTACACATGTTGCTTGGATTCGTTGCAATGGAGGACTTAGAGCTAGTCCAAATGGATGTGAAAACTACTTTCTTGTATGGAGATCTTACAAATGAGATCTCTATGGAACAACCAGAGGGTTATGTAGTTCCTGGCAAGGAAGTTCTAGTTTGTAAGCTCAAGAAGAGCTTGTATGGACTTAAACAGTCCCTAAGACAATGGTACCAAAATATTAATGCTTTTATGAAGTCTCAAGTCTATTCTCAAAGCAATGAGGATCATTGTCTCTACACAAAGAGATGCTCAGATGGTAGCTTGATATGCTTGATATTTTATGTCGATGATATGTTGATTGCTGGAAAGTCCTCTTATGACTTGTCAGCTCTCAAAAAGAAGTTGAGTCAGACATTTGATATGAAGGATTTGGGGGATCGCAAACATATTCTTGGCATGCACATTACTTGTCACAGGAGTAAAAGATGTAGATACTTGTCTCAAAGTGGTGTACATATCCAAAGTACTTCACAGGTTCAATATGCAAGGTGGAAAGGCATTGAGTACACCTTTACCCACATATGTGAAATTGAGAAAGGATGATTGCCCCAAATCACATGCGGAAAACGAATTCATGACCAAAATTCCCTATCAGTCTACTGTTGGTAGTCTCATGTATGCTATGGTAGCTATGATAACAGACATGGCATTTGCAGTGGGAGTTGTGAGCAGATATATGTCTAATCCTTGCAAGAAACATTGGGAAGCAGTTAAGATGATTTTGAGATATCTGAGTGGCACTAAGGACAAGTGTCTATGCTTAGGTAGAGGGAAAGCATCCATTATCGGTTACACATATTCTGACTATGCTGGTTGTGTAGACAATCATAAGTCTACCTCAGGGTACATTTTTCATTTTGTTGGAGGTGCTATCTCTTGGAGATCTCATCTTCAAGAATGTACAAATGTTTCCACCATAGAAGCAGAGTATGTTGCAGCAAGTGAGGCATGTAAGGAAGCATTGTGGCTTTCTTGTCTTGCTTATGATATGGGTTTACCTTAGCATGTACCTCGTTTGCTCAGTGATAGTTAGAGTGCCATTGCTTTGTCTAAGAATCTGGTCTATCATGCAAAGACCAAGCATATTGAGGTGAGGTATCACTTCATTAGAGATTGCTTAGCCACTGAGTGCATTATTCTTGAGAAGGTTCACACTCGAGATAATGTTGCAGATGCTTTGACTAAAGCTCTACCATAGGATAGCTTTCAACACTATTGTCACTTGATGGGGGTTACTTGATTCACTTGTATACTGTATAGCATGCCCATGAGGTGGGAGGTATCGTTTGTATACTTACACTCAGGTATTCGTTATCATTCTTTATTTTTCTCACATAGTTACTTTAGCCATATTGGCCTTTAGTGGGAGATTGTTACCATTAGTGTCCATGTGAAAGGCCAAATGGCAACCAGACACTTCTTTGTATATGTTCTTTAATAAAACATATCGTGGCCTAGTCAGTCATAGACTGTAAGTTCGATCGCATTTGTAACACCTAAGAATTCTATGTTCGTGCTCCTTGTGTACTATGTTTCTTTGCGTATTCTACAGCCTCTGTGCTGAATACCGTGTGCAACCCTAGGAGCTTGGTTTTCTACTCTGAGGATATCATTGTGGAGCTCTTGAGAAGGAGAGCGCACTGTGGTGCATGGCCATCAAAATACTTCACACATCAAATAGTGCTTCTCCAAAGTATAAAGCATGACTTGTTGCAAAGGGTTTAAAGCAACAATATAGTGTTGATTTTGAGGAAATCTTCTCTCCAATGGTCAAGATGACTACACTGTGCATGTTGCTTGGATTCATTGCAATGGAGGAGTTAGAGCTAGTCCAAATGGATGTGAAAACTACTTTCTTGCATGGAGATCTTACAAATGAAATCTATATGGAACAACCAGAGGGTTATGTAGTTCTTGGCAAAGAAAGTCTAGTTTGTAAGCTCAAGAAAAGCTTAATATGGACTTAAATAGTCCCCTAGACAATGGTACCCAAAGTTTGATACTTTTATGAAGTCTTAAGGCTATTCTCAAAGCAATGAGGATCATTGTCTCTACACAAAGAGATGCTCAGATGGCTGTTGGATATGCTTGATACTTTATGTCGATGATATGTTGATTGTTGGGAAGTCCTCTTAGGACTTGTCAATTCTCAAAAAGAAGTTGAGTCATACATTTGATATGAAGGATTTCAGGGATGCCAAACATATTCTTGGCATGCACATTACTCATGATAGGAGTAAAAGATGCATATATTTGTCTCAAAGTGAGTACATATCCAAAGTACTTCACAGGTTCAATATGTAGGGTTGAAAGGCATTGAGTACACCTTTACCCACATATGTGAAATTGAGCTTCAAGATGATTGCCTCAAGTAAGATGAGAAAAAGGAATTCATGACCGAAATTCATTATCAGTGTGCTCTTGGTAGTCTCATGTATGCTATGGTCTCCTCTATTATTGATCGGATAACTCTTCCAAATTGAGTTTGAATCATGGGATTCTTTATTTCATCTGATGTTATGATCATCATGTTCATCACCGGGCTTTGCCTTTCTTTCTTTAATTTATCACATTCCTTCACATCCTTGCATTGCCTTTGTATATGACCTAGTTTTCCATAGAAATGACAATGCATTGACATAATCGGATTGTTTGAATTTAAGATTCAGTGATTCCATCAAAGCATATTGTAGTTTCCCTAATTTTGAGATCGAAAAGGAGAGTATGACAAATATGGCTGATTGCATAGATGGGGTGGAACATAATTAGTTGAGGGTTCCCTAGGTAAAAAGGCCATTGGCACTAAATAGGTATACAAGTTGAAGCATAAGCATGATGGAACAGTTGACACGTATATAGCTAGACTTTAATGCTAGATTTTATGCTCAAGAGAGAGGCATTGATTTTCATGAGACCTTTGCTCCAACATGCCGAATGACCACCGTTCATAGAATTTATGCACTTGTAGCTCATCATGGTTGGAATGTGCATCAAATGGACATCAAAACTGCATTTTTCAATGGTGAGTTACATGAGGAAGTATATGTATTTCAAGCCCATGATTTTGTGCAAAAAGGGCATGAAAACAAAGTGTGCAAGTTGCATTATATGATTTGAAGCAAGCACCACATGCTTGGTATGAAAAGATACATGCCCACTTGATTGCACATGGTTTTAAGAACAATCCAACTGAGAGCACCTTATATGTTAATCGTGCAAATGATGTATTTCTGATCATTGTTATCTATGGTGATGACATGCTACTCACTGGTCCTAATGAGAAGCATATTGTTGATTTTAAGGCTGATTTGCATGCCTCTTTTGAGATGTCAAAGTTTTGGCATTTGCATCATTATTTCGGCATTCAGTTTATGCAAGTTGATGGAGGAATAGCTTTGTATCAAAGAAAATATATTGACACATTATTGCAGCATTTTGGCCTTGACGATTGCAAACCTATTGCCACTCCTATGGAAAAAGGTTTATGGTTGAGTCTTGATGATGTTGGAGATGCATTTGATGTTGTTTTCTATCAACAGGTTGTTGGATGCTGGATTTACTTATGCATAACTCAATAAAGTTGTCTCTTAGATGAGAAAGTTTATGCATTGCCCAAGTGTTAAGCATCGGTAGGCAGGTAAGCGTATCTTTTGCTACATGTGGTACTGAGCTACTTGGATTGCTTTATCCCAAGGGGCGATCACTATCACCAAATTTACATGCTTTTTTTAACTTTGAACGGGATCATTGCTATGACACTCATGTGTCCACTAATGGTTTTTGCTTCATGCTTGGTAGCTCATGCATATCTTGGTTCAGCAAGAAGCAGTCTGCTCTGGCCATTTCTAGTTATGAGGTTGAGTACATGGCAACTTTGACAATGATTGTTGAGTGTGTGTGGCTCAGATGCCTTTTGATTGATTTGGGCGTTGGTGAGTCTTTTTCCACCACCATCTTCACTAGTATTCAGAGTGCATTTGGCAACTACGAGGAACCCTATGTTCCATGCTCGCACAAAGCACATTAAGGTGCATTACCATTATGTTAGGGAGAGGTTCTTTGTTGGAGAGATCATATTGGCATATGTGCCCACACATGATAGCATTGCAAATCTTTTCACAAAGGCTCTGCCTTGGGAGAAGTCTGAAGCTTTTCGCAAAAGTACTTCCTTTTGTGGATTGATCTGTTTTCACATAGCTTAGCACTTACTTATACATGAGTGATAGCTCCTTGTTCACCACATCACTCATAGGGGGGATTTGTTGATATATTTCAATAGTGATGTGCATGAACACACTTAGGACTGTGGGGGCATTTTTTTCCCTTATTAGGAGGTTTTTTTCCTCGACTTGTATATATGTCTATAACCCTAACGGGTTACTTATCTTTGTATATTCACTTGGCAATACATTCATTATTGTGTGTTGAACTCCAAACTCCTTCTTCTTCTTCCTTGTGTTGTTTGCATGCTTCTGCAGACCTCAAACTCCAACAATTAGATTAAGTTATATACACCGATTCATCACCAAATGAATTACATGGATTAAAGATATGGTTGGAGGACCTCCAAAGGGCTTCTTTGGGGCCTCTTACAATGATTGAAGGCTCAAAAAAATGTTACAAATAGTATATAAGTGTATTTCTTTGGGATATTTTGATCAACAAAAAATCAACATAGAAGGTAGGTGTGCAAGCTGAGTATGAAAACATAATAATGAATGGAACTTGGGAGCGCATGGATCAACTACCAAAGAAAATAGTAATGGGCACCCAATTGGTCTGAAAGGTTAATCCTAGTGTTTATGGAATATTGAAAAAATACAAATTTAGGTTAGTAGCACAAGGTTTTTCAAAAGTTGAAGGTTTTGATTTTAAGCCTCGTTTTCTCTAATTACAAGAATGAACACTATTCGCACAATTCAAGGAATTTTCACTCATAAGAAGAGGCTAATTTACCGATTGGCATTGATCAAACATAGGGAATTGAGACCCATCATTTAGAAAACAAATAATGTGAATTGAAAAAGTCATTTTAAGGGGTGAAAAACTCCCTATATCATGGTGTTAGTGGACGAAAAAGTTTCTACTAGGTCTAAAATTTAAAATATGTTCCTTAGATCCTAAGTTATATTTGTATAGAGGAGGAAAGTCTAAAATAATTTTTGTATATGTGGATGATATTCTTATTAGATGATGTCGTAAAGGCATGATCAACAAAGCTCAACATTATTTGAGCTTACATTTACAGATGAAAAAATGAGGCCTAGTTGAATCTTTTTTGAGGTTTGAAGTTTGGAAGAGCCACAACAAGTCCTCACTTCTCAAAAGAAGTTTGTATACAAGGTTCTGAAATCATTCAACATGAACCAATGCAAAGGATTAGCTACATCTATGGAAATCAATGCAAATTCATCCATTTAGGATACATCACTTATAGTAATAATAGAATTGGGCCACAAAGATATTTCACTATCGATGGAGATTGAGGGGGTCTTAGATATGTTCAATGTCCCAACCTCTTAAGTTCCCACTAATGATATATGGTGCTCCAAGTTATAAGGTGACCATTGTGAGGTGAAGCCATGTTGTCAACTTGAACGTTGACAAGGTTCTAACTTGTATGTAAGATGAGGTCTATGTAATTGGATGGCCAAGAAGGTGATATGTTCATGGGGATGCAAATGGTTGAGCAAGGGAATTGTGAGGTGAGACATTGGATTTGAGGTTGATCCTATGAGGGGATTGATCAAAATCAAGGTCTATAAACAAAAGCATCCTTCTTCATTAGAGATAATGATCATATTACAATGTTTGTTCTTGGATCTAGGTTGATCCAAGGTGTGGATCAAGCAAGATCAATGGATATAAACTAAATCTCATAGATGATACTTTTCTACTATTGGATCATGATTTGATCTTATTTTAGGTACAATCAAGAATAATGGATATGAAACAAAGATCATGGAACCTACTTTTCTACCATTGGATTTTGAGTTTAAGTCAAAGATGGAGATTATTGTGGCATGTATCAAACCCTCCAGTTGTCTCGCATGTAAATGGGGGCTTGGTAATTCATTCATTCATGTATTGGATCATAGGACCATGTATCTTTTACCCTACTAGAACTATTCTAGTTTATCTAAGCTCTTTGCCTAATATTGTATTTATCACCATAAGAGGTCCATAGTGGGAGTGCATGGATTCACTACCATCTATTATTTAAATTATTTTAATTTCGTTCAATAAGAAATTTTCAATTTTATTTTAATTTTATCTCCTATCGAGTGTCGAGTTTTTTAGCATCCATAAAAGTGAAGTTTATTGAGAAATTCTCTCTTTCTCTCTAACATGGATCATATTTGTTGTATAATCTTAAAGATGTTGACATTGTGTGACCATGAATGACTTCTTCTTACATGGTATAAGTAATACACTGATTTTAGCACCATGCTCCTTTAGAAAAGATATTTTTATGTTTAAAAGTGATATTTACCCATATCACCTTTGTTTCTCCACAAGAGTCATGTAAAAAGACCTTGTTGTGTATTATGTACATATGTATTGTCTTTAATAACAAAAGAGTCTGATTTAAGAAAATTTAAAGCTTCTTATGCAAATCTAGGTTATGTAAAACTATAGACTCTCAACTTCCATCATCATTTGTGTGACCATTGTACTCACGTACATCTGCCTTTTATTGTATGCAATCACTCCACTCTGTTTATGTTCACAATAATATGCTCAATACAAATCATGAGTATGATGGTTGAGATCATTGAAAAATATTTTTTTCCAAGGGAGGCTCAAGAGGAAAATGAAGAGGTCACAACAACTCCAACTACAATCAAAACAAATCGGAAGACAACAAGGATGCATCAAATGCCAAAACACAAGGAAGAGGTCGAGGTAGAAGTAGAGGAAGAGGCCGAGGCTCCTACAATTCTCATAAAGGTATAACATGCTATCATTGTGGTAAAGTAGGACACTATGCTAGTGATTGTTGGCTGAAGAATGGAAGACCAAATGGAGGCAATCAAAGGAACCAAAGCAACTATGCAAGCACCTCAAGTGAAGGAAGCAAAGACACACTACTTGCAATGGGACATGAGTATAGAAGCTCTTGCGAAGATGACAAAAAATGGTACATTGATTCAGGTTGTAGTAACCATATGTCATGCCAAGGAAGTTTTTTCACTAATCTACAGGTACCAAGTGGAAAAGGATATGTTGAAACAGGTGATGATACTCAACACATGATTGAATATATTGGAGATATAAGGCTTGGAGATACAAGTAGAGCAAAGGTACTATCTAATGTTATTCATGTTCCTACAATTTCAAAGAACTTGATTTCAGTAGGACAAATGGTAGAAAAGGGTTATCATGTCATATTCAATGAGAATGGGTGTTTCATAAAGAATCCAAAGGAAGGCTTCAAGGTCATTGCTCGAGGTAGAAGAGAAGGAAGGATGTTCCCTTTGGACGTCCAACATCCACGTGGAAAGGTCATGTACATTCAATGTGGTAACAAGAAGATTTCAGAGCTTGACTTATGGCACAAAAGAATAGGACACATCAACATTCCAAAGCTGAAGAACATGACAAAACATGAAGTGGCAAGAGGTCTTCCAAAATTTACTAGCATTGGACTACATGAGTTATGTGAAGTTTGTCAACTAGGAAAGCAAACGAGGCAGCCATTCAAGAGGAGCAATTGTGTGGCCCCAAATGTCTTGGACTTGATACATACGGATGTATGGGACCAACCCAAGAGGCATCAATGGTTGGTAATAGATTTTTTTTCACCTTCATTGATGATCACTCAAGAAAGGTATGGCTGTTTTGTATGAAGTAAAAATCAGAGGTGTTTTCTATATTCAAAAGCTTCAAATTTGAAGTTGAAAAAGAAACAGGAAGGTCTATCAAAACCTTAAGGTCCGATGGTGGAGGAGAATACTTCTCCAAAGAATTTTCAAGTTTTCTACAAGAGAATGGGATCAAAAGGCAGTTCACTTGTAGGTATACACCACAACAAAATGGAGTAGCTGAGAGGAAAAATAGGCAAATTGCTGAAATTGCAAGATGCATGCTCAACGAGATGAAGGTACCATTGTACTATTGGGCTGAAGCTACCACAACCGCCATTCAATTGATGAATAGGTGCACAACATTAGGAATACATCACTTGACTCCAGAGGAGGTATATTCCGGTAAGAAACCTGATCTTACACACCTCAAAGTGTTTGGATGTGTTTGCTTTGTTCACATTCCACAAGAAGTTAGAACAAAGATGGAACCAAGGTCAGAAAAATGCATTTTCATCGGCTACTTGACGGAGCAAAAAGGATACAAGTGTTACAACCCTAGAACAAAGGAATTAAGAGTCTCGCGAGATGTGGTCTTTGATGAACTAAGACCATGGTATGAAGATAAAGGAAAGGAAAAGATTCTTGAAGAAGATTATGATGATTATGCAGGAACAAATCAAAGAGAAGTTCAACAATCAAGCACAAAGGTTTTAGGTCGAGAGGCATCTACATCAAATGAAGAATGTTCAACATGGAGGGGGAGTCATTCTGTGTCTCCAAATTCAGCTCATAGTAGAATCGAAGAAGCAAGTGCTACTCCAAATAGTGAGATAGATGCAAGTGAAGAAGAATATGAAGAGGTAATCACTCCGATGGTAAAGCTAAACATGTTAAAGAAGCAACTTTCTAAAGGCAATGAAAGAAGATCTTCAAGGACAAGGTATCCAACTCAAAGGTTGAGTTATGATAGTTTTATGACGACACATTTTGCATACATGATGCAGGTTATCAAACCATATGAAGAAGCTTGCACACAAAAGGAATGGAAGCAAGCTATGAAAGAGGAGATCAAAGCTCTCAAAGATAATCACACATGGGAGCAAGTGCCAAAGAGAGAAGGTATGAAGATTGTTCCAAACAAATGGGTGTTTAAAGTAAAGAGGAATGCTGATGGTTCACTAGCTAGATATAAAGCTAGATTAGCTGCCAAAGGATTTAAACAAACACAAGGCATAGATTATGATGAAGTTTTCAGCCCTGTTGCAAAGATGGGAACTATCAAAACATTAATAGCAATCGGTGCTTCGAGGAGATGGCCATTATATCAACTCGACATCAAAAATGCTTTTCTTAATGGAGAACTACAAGAAGAGGTATACATGAGTCAAGCGGTTGGATTTGAAGATGAAAACCATCCACACTTTGTTTGCAGGTTGAAAAAGGCACTTTATGGCTTGAAGCAAGCACCAAGAGCATGGAATCAGAGATTGGTAGAATATCTAACTAAGTGTGGATACAACCCAAGTAGTGCAGATCCTTCTTTGTACATGAAGAAGGAAGAAAATAGAGAGGTATATATTTGCATATATGTCGATGACCTCATCATAACAGGAAATGATGTTACAGGAATTAAAGATATCAAAAGGAAGCTTGGTAAGGAGTTTAATATTTCAGATCTTGGAGAGCTGAAATATTTTTTAGGAATTGAAGTTGTTTATGGAAAGAGTGGCATCTACTTGATGAAAAAGAAGTACTTGTTGGATGTTCTTTTCAGATTTGGAATGAGTGAATGCAAACCACTCACTCAACCCATGGATACAAATACAAAGATTTGTTCAAATGATGGAGAACCATTGGAAGATGTAACAACATACAGAAGCATTGTCAGATCATTAATCTATGCAAACATTACAAGACCTGACTTATCTTATATTGTTGGTGTACTTTCTCAATTTATGCAAGCCCCGACAAGTGAACATTTAAATTCAGCCAAGAGAGTGTTGAGATACATAGAGCATACAGCTAATCATGCTTTGTTTTACAAGTTTGATGAAGAATTGCATATCAAAGGCTTTAGCAATGCTGATTGGGCAGGTTCAAAGGAAGATAGAAGATCAACCTCAGGTTATGTGTTCATGATAGGAAGCAAACCTATCACATGGGGCTCAAAGAAACAACCTACTATTGTACTTTCATCTATGGAGGCTGAATATAAAGGATTAGCGTTTGCCACATGTGAAGCAATGTGGATTAAAAAGCTTTTGGTTGATCTTGGAGTGCAAGTTGGAACCATCCCTATATACGGTGATAACATGTCAAGTATTTACTTGGCAAGCAATCCTATGTTTCATGCAAGGAGCAAGCACATAGAGGTCCACTACCATTACGTAAGGGAGAAGGTATTGAGAAAAGATGTGGAGATAAAGTTCATCAAAACCAAAGAGCAGGTTGCACATATGTTTACAAAGTTCTTGGATGCTTCTAAACTCAAAGGTCTTCAAGGATGTGATAAATTTGTAGGACATGGTTGAAGATAACTCCCAAATGAGCTTGAGGGGGAGTGTTGAAGATAAATGTACAAGCTCATTTTCATATGAGCTATGCTTGGGTAAATTTACCAAATATAAAGAGAAAGGAAAAGAAGAGAAAAAAAAGAAAAACACATAAAAGAAAAAAATTCTAGTCAAAATTCATGAAGAGTAAGAGATACAATATCTTGCCTTGTAGTTAGTAGTTGTAGTGGGAAAGTGGTGAGTTAAGGAGGCACAAACTTCTTCACATGCTCATTGGTTATAAAAGTGAACTGGGAGCACGTTCTAAACAAGGAGAGAAAGAGGCAAGAGCTCCCTGTAGTCAAATCTAGTCATTTTGTCATTTTGCCTTCCCATTGACTCCTTCTAGCCGCACGTCAGTTTGTACACAGCTCTGTTGTGGAGCTCATATCTCAGTGTATATGTAAACATTTCTTGTTTTTAAACACTCATTGGAAAGCTTATCTTGTGTACTTTCTGCATATCAAATATTGCCTTCAAAGCTTATATATTCTGTGAGATATCAGTGAAAGAGTGAAGTCCAATTTTTTAGTATACCTATGTAGACAGGTAGTCTATTTTGGTTGGTTAAGTTTCCCGACCAAAACATATCCAAATTGCTTGACTTTTGTCTTTTGGAAAGTTCTTGAAATCTGCTTTCACTGTCCCAAATATCTTGTTCAGAAGATTTATATTCTATGAGAGATCTGTCTGAGAGTGAAGTCTAGTTTTACAATGTACTTATGTGTGTAGGTGGTCTATTTTGGTAAGTTGCATTTCCTGACCAAACTCATCCAAGTTACTTGTTTTTTAGCTTGTTGGAAATCTATTTGTGTCCACTTTCTCTACACGAAATATCTTTCGCAAAGGATATATATTCAGAGAGTTATAAGTCCGAGAGTGAAGTTCAGTTCTTCAGCATACTTATGTGGACAGGTAGTTCATCTTTGTCACTTGTGTTTCATAATCAAAGTTTGTCCAAATTAAGTTATTTATAGCTTGTTAGAAAGCTCTCTTTGTCTACTTTGATTGACTGAAGGCACAAGTCCATTTGAGTTTTGTATTGAGAGCAGCAAGCTATCTAAGGTGCAGCTGTTTGTCCAAGTGCTGGACATACAAGGGTTCACTACACATCTCCATTGCACATAGGAGAACTCATTCTCCACATCTACCATATTAATGTCCAAGTAAATATGAGAAGAATACAAAAAATCTAAGCCTAAGGAATTGAGTTGCTGCTTAGATGAGACTCATTGTCAAAATGGGATGATTTCACTACGAATTACCACGTTAAGAAAATGTATCAGTAAGGAGGATTGCATAATAAGGCTTTATCTCTTTTCAATCTATGCTGAGGAGATTGATCCACGTACTATAGCCAAATCTAACAATCTATCTCATTATATTTTGACTTTGGGACCTTCCTATAGCGAAATCTAATAATCTATCTAATCTTGTACGATATTGTACAATGTTGTACAATCTTGTATAATCAAATCTATCTAATCTTGTACAATATTGTACAATCTTGTATGATCTTGTAGTCTATATAATCTTGTACAATCTTGTACAATATTGTACAATCTTGTACAATATTGTACAATCTTGTATAATCTAATAATATATCTAATAGTCGATACTTGCAATCTGATCTTATAATCAAATTAGTTTGTCCTTTGTTTCGAGCTACATCCATCTGATGCTCACACAACTACGTGTCACCAATTATGGTTTTTGGAAAATTATTTGGCTTAGTTTCAATTGACAACAAAACTGTTAAACGCGGATCTCGCCGTCAGAGACACGTTTAAACATCTATTCGGGTTCTTGGGAGTGGAAGGGGTCTGTTAAACAGAGGCCCTATACTTGATTTTCCCAAATCAACTCACTCACATAACAGTCTGTTCAATAACTTTACTAATCCAACTTACTAACTAAAAACTCGGACTTCGTCTGATGCATCTACTCATAGAATGTCGATTCATACACAGATTAAGACTTCCTAGTGACCAACGCACAATACAAAGATGACCGTAACACAAACTCACAGTAATAAACTTAGCGGAACCATGATTCAGTACTTTACATTAAGATAATCCTTACTGTAACTTAATCTTTACCGGACAGGTACAGATAATCAACAACACAGAAGACAAATGATAACTCAGAGTTTTCAAACACACCACGAAAACTACACAGACTACATCAACCAGATAAACAATCCGGCGACTCCTCTAGTCGTCACCGAAGCGTCTCTTTTCATTGATTTATAAGAAGGTTACAATATCTACGCAACGACCTTTCGGTTCGTGCGGAATATAAAAAGAGTCAGACTTTACAATTTCCAATCCGGCGGCTTACACTGGCACGCACGATGGACTTGAACCCGCAGGTATACAAAAATTACGGTTCATCTATTATACCTTCTAAATACATAGTTCTGGCTAACTTAAATGTCCGAGCAATTTTCTTTTTCAATGACTCTAACATCTGCTTCAGAATTTCTGGTTCTACGAGTTGAGCATCTGTCCGTATTGAGCTTAGGGAAATAACTTCGCTCATTAAACGCTCTGCCTATGTCTGCAAAAAAGCTTCCTGTAAGTAAAATTCATTTGACAGAGCCGCATCACGACTAACTTTCATATCTGCAATCTGCTTATCAACTTTGGATAATCTTTCTTTTTGAACATCCAGTTGATACTCCCTTCTTTCTAACTCTTGATTCTGAAACTGTATGGTTTTGTAATACGCATCGCGCGCTCTTCTAATTCCTGGTATTTCCTTCTGTAGCTGAGTGACTAAATTCATCTGTATTTTAAGATCTGTATTTTTTTCAGAGAAATATGCTTCTGTTCGTTGGAGTTCTTCATTAATCTTTTTAGCCAAATCGGCCATCTTTTGTCCTTTTTGTACTGCTTCATTCAGTTGTGCTCTAGTCTCTTCTAAAAGATTGCCCAGAGCTATGCGTGCATCCTCTTTATCTTGGACTAACTGCTTCAATTGGACTAGTTCCGCATCAGCAACACTTAATAACTCATCTTTTTCTCGGACTTCAGCTAGTGCCGCATCTCGTTGAGTGATAACTGTTTCCTATTCGACAAGTCTATTCTGTAACTCCTTAATTTGTTCGTTTAAAGCTTGATTTTCTGCTATGGCTGCCACTAGTTCTTCCTAGAGAGGGCTAATGTCTGCTTCCAAAACATCAACTTTATGCTGGAAATCATCTCTGATATTATCAGTTACCTCTTTTATTTGTTCTGGTAGTTGCCGTGATAATTGGATCAACATTTGACCCATGGATGCTAGTTCATTAAATACAGGGAGCGAAGGAAAGAGAAGGGAAGGACGTGGTTGAGATGATGAAGTGGTGAGGAGCTGATGGGAATTTGGCGGAGAATCGTTCGGTGAAGAAGATGAGGAATCAACTGCGTTAGGTACAATGGGTGGAATGGGAATATGGGGTTTAATTCGAGGCACAGGTGGAGGAGTGAGAAGAACAGTGTTAGTTTCTATTACCTTTTCGATGGTTTGTTGCGTAGTATCATCAGGGTTGGCAACTGCAGACTCCACTGCTTTAATCAGTTCTTCAAAAATTTCTTTAATAATAGGTTGCCCATCTTCTTGCTTTTCCTGTTCGGATTGTTGCTGAGAATCTTCTTTAGAGGAGCTGGTTGCAGAATCGGCGGTATCATCATGTTCTTGTTGCTGATTTGGAGAGGACTGCGCTGATGAATCATTATGCATGGAGGTGGCTGTATCATGGAAAGTGTCTTCTTCATGTTCTTCTTCTTGATTGTTGTCTGCTTCTTTTCCTGCAGCCGAACCCTGTATTTGACTATCAGATGAACTGATTCTGATGCGTTTTCGACGGAGTAGTTGGAAGATTTCTTCGTCATCTTCTTCATCATCTTCCAATATCTGTGCAGATTCTTCATGATAGAGAACTGGACCTCGTGAAGGCGGTTGTGCTGCTTGTATGGCCGGAAACAGGAAAGTTAGTATGTGGGGGAGACGAGAACGCAGCATATCTCCTTTGTTGGACTGTTTAATTGCTGAAATGCATTCTCTGTGAATGCGGCGGAATTAGTATGAGGCAAAGTTAACAGGTTCTCTGGCAGTCAAATCTATCGCTGAATAAAAAGGGCGAGATATGCCATATGTACGTTTCTGCAAATTTAGTATTGCTACTAAAAATTGCAGGGTTGTCCTCTCAGCTTCAGGGCGACAAAGGATTGCATATTCATTGGAAGAATGTATAGGGAATAACTGGATCATTGTAGCGACCGGTAAATTAGGGCCATTCTCTCGACCGTCCGGAGAGAGTCGGAATGCATCAGCAAAGGTTTGTAGAGTAATTAAGGTACGAGATGGCAAGGAAGTGATTGGCCAACTCTGCTCCGTAGCAGGTGTGGCAGCGATGGCGGCAATGATTTGAGCATAGAATGGGTGACATTCCACTGAATGCCAAGGCAATTCAACAAAATTGGCCAACCCACGAACACGCAGGAACTCACCTACATCTGTAGGGAGTCCGTCACGAAACGTAGCAAAGTTTGCTAACACTTCCATGATGCGCAGACGAATAACAAGCACAAGAACACAATTGCACAGGGTATACAGAGAGCACAAGCACACAAAACACACAAGCACAATAGCGATGAACAGTGGAATGAAAAAGGTTAAGTAGATAGTTGGCAGTGTGAGGCGACCAAAATTGTTAATCATCATGCGATGTTGAGATGATAACCTTCATAACTTCTGTGTGCATGCATGAGCAGAACGATAATGCATGGCGGTTGTTGATCATAATTAGGTATCAAAATGAGGATATTTACATACTTATTTTATTAATCACACAAAACTAAAAAGGAAAAGAAAAAGAAAAAAGAAAAAAATACGCGGGTAACCGCAGAGTACTTCAGTGCGAATCAGGCGCTTGATGATACGGCCGCAACTTGGAACCATTTACCACTTTCGGAAGAGGAATTCTGGTCAAAGTAGTCAGCCGAAAAGTTGTTGGGCCCACTTGTTCAGTAATCCGGTAAGGACCAAACCATCGTAACTTGAATTTTCCAACAGAGCGATTTGATTTTGCATTATAAAACAGCACAAGTTGTCCTACCGAAAAAACTGGAGTTTTAAGATACCGATCATGTGTACGAGCTTGCCTTAACTGCACTTCTTGAAGAGTCAGAAAACTCTCCCAACGATGCTCATCTAGTTTTCTGAGTGTGTCCAACCGAAATGGTAAAGAATCTTCAGGTAACAATTTCTGAGAGATGACCACACATAATCTTGGTACTACAAGCTCCATTGGTGCAATTGCCTCCATTCCATATGCAAGTTTGAAAGGAGTCAGTCCGGTGGCAACTTTATAAGTAGTCCGGTATGCCCATAATACTGCAGGTAGTAATTGATCCCATCTTTCTGGTGATTCCAGAATCAATTTACGAAGCATACTCAGCAAGGTCTTGTTTGTACTTTCAGCCAAGCCATTAGCACGAGGATAGTACGGTGAACTGAATTTGTGCGGAATCTGAAAAGATTGTGTGAGAAATTTCATTAAATTGTTAACAAAATGTGTGCCTTGATCTGTCACAAGTTCCAAAGGTAATCCAAATCGTGGGAATACGTCTTTCATTAAACATTTTGCTACCGAAATAGCTGTAGCGGACCGTAAAGCCCAAGCTTTTGCCCATTTGGTAGCATAATCTGTACATGTCAGAATATAATGATTATTACTGAGTATTGTTGGAGGTGTGATTGGTCCAATAAAATCAAGACCCCATTTCTGAAAAGGTTCTAAAGGTAAGACAGGCTGTAGAGGAAAGAAATGGCGTTGTAAAGGCTGTCCCGACCGTTGACAATTGTCACACTGTTTGACAAACTGAGATACATATCTGTACATGGTAGGCCACCAAAGCCCACTTTGCAGAATTTTTTGGTGCGTTAAATCTGCTGCAAAATGTCCACCGGAAGGTATGGAATGTGCCAGAGCGATAACTGAGTTTACTTCATGTGGAGGAATATAACGAAGTAAGACTCCAATGTGATCCATATAATACAGTTCTCCAGCAATCAACCAGAATCTGCGACTGTAAACGACAATTTTCCTACGCATTGCAGGAGAAGTCTGAGCAGGAAGACATCCATCAATAAGAAAGGCTAATAACTGATCATAGTAATTAGATGTCACAAGAGGTTTTGCATATTCATCATTAGCTGGGTCAGTAACATAAATTGCAGGTGTGGTGTCATCAACACCGACCGGAGCTTCACTGGAATCCAACCGAGAAAGGAAATCTGCTAATGCATGTGCAGTTCCAGGTCGATGAATTACTTCGTAATCAAACTCTTGTAATAGTAGAACCCAACGTGCTAAACGACCACCTAAATGCTGCTGTCGAACCAGATATACTAGCGCAGCATGATCTACATGAAAGACGAATTTTCGGCCTAACAAATAATGCCGAAATTTCTTTATAGAATATACTAAACCAAGGAATTCTCTTTCAGTTAAAGAATAATTCTTTTCAGCAGGAGCAAGCCTTCTACTTGCATAATAAACAGGTCGAAACCACTTATCAGTTTGTTGCATTAAGACACTCCCAATGGCGATATCTGATGTGTCTACAAAAACATGAAATGGACGTTCCCAATCAGGAGGTTGTAGAATTGGAACCTGTGTTAATAAGCCCTTTAGACGATCAAATGCTGTTTGACATTCCTGAGTCCAAACAAACTGTCGAGGAGTACTGGTTATTAATCTATTGAGGGGTATTGCCAAATGAGCAAGCCACCGTAAATGTCGACCATGCCATCTGACTTGACCCATGAATCTCATCACTTCTTTCGACGTAGTAGGCACAGGTGCTTCTAACACAGCTGCAATTTTATCTGGATCAACTTGTATGCCTTGTGCAGACACAATATGGCCAAGCAGCTTACCACATGAAACTGCAAACACAGACTTGTTTGGGTTCAGGCAGAGTCTGTATTCACGACACTTCTCAAAGCAACACCGTAAATGATAGAGGTGTGCTATCATCTTACCAAATAAAGAGAAATCATCTAGATATACTTGCAAGAAAGAAGTAAGATAGGGGGAGAAGATTTCCTGCACACATCGTTGAAAAGTACTAGGAGCATTTCTTAATCCAAACCACATAACTATACAAGCAAAAACACCCCAATTCGTAATAAACGCTGTTTTTGGTATATCTTGCTTAGACATTCGAACCTGGTTATAACCACTATAACCATCAAGAAATGAATACATTTCATGCCCAGCCACCCTATCCAGCATTCTATCAAGAAATGGAAGTGGAAATGGATAAGGTACGGTGGTTGCATTCAATTTCCTGTAATCGAAACATATTCGCAGCTGCTTGTTTTTCTTTGGTACAATTACAATCGGGGAGATCCATTCAGCATGTTCTACTGGAACGATGAATCCGACTTTTAATAACCTATCAAGCTCTGCCTTTACCTGTGCTGCATAGTTAGGATTCATCGGGTAGCTGGGTTGTTTAATTGGTTTTGCTTCCGGTTTAAGTACGACCCGATGCTGATAGAGGCGAGGGTCTAGACCTTTCATATCACGATAATCCCATGCAAAAACATCAGAGAATTCACGAATAAGTTGTATCAAATCTGCTTGAAATGCTTCAGACAATCCTTCCTTTATCTTGACAGGTCGTGGATTTACTTCATCTCCTAAATTATATGTGATCAACTGATCTTCGGGAACATAGAATTGATTAGGTTTTTCTGAATCATCAACTGACTGCAAAAGTTGCTGTATATCAACCTCATCCTTGACAACAGTATCTTTTGTCTCTACTTGTTTGGTCACAGGCACCACCGTACAAACTGTCGGATTCCAGTTATTGTCAGGGGAGCACTAGATTGTGCTCTCTGACTACACAAGACAAGATTTCGGAAACACAGTTCTGATTACAAGAATACCCACGAAGGGAAAATGCTACAAGAATATACGATCGATACAAGATGTCCCACAACCCGGGACCAATAGGTATGGAAAACTCGACTAGAGATGATACAGGAGATCCCACAACCCGGGATCGTAGGTAGGAAACAAGATATCTCGATTACAAGAAATCCCCTCAGGGATATGAACTGGATACAAGAAATAACTAGAAAGGATCTCGTACTACGAGATTACAATAGGACAAGAAAGGATGTCCACAATACAAGACTAGACAAGACTAGAGCTAGAAACAAGACTAGAACTTGAACTGGAACTTGAATGTACTTACTTGGAGGTCACGACTCCTTGAGCTCCCAAGACTGGCATTGGCAAGACTGATTATGAATGTGGCCAACCCCTCCTTATATAGGTTTTCAAGGGCGGTTCCCAAGGCGGTTGCGAACTGATGATGTCATCATGATGTCATCGATTTGTAACAAGACCTCCCAATGTCAGAATTCAGCGAATAGACAGTTGATCTTGGGGTTTTGGCACATTCCGGACGCAATGGAAGCATTGGTTTCTCCTAATTCTGAACCAATCATGAGATACAGGGTTCACATGGAATCTTAGGTTCAGGATGGTTTCCTTCGTCCATGACATCACCTCCCCCTCAAGCGACGAGTTCCACGAGGAGCGGTCATGTTATCTGGTCTCGGCTTCGTTGGATTTTTCTTATGGAATTCTCGAACCTTGATTGGTGCTCTCTGAAGGTTTTCTGCAGGTTCCCAAGTACGATCACTGATGTCATACCCTTTCCAATGAATAAGGTATTCCAATCTTCCCCGGGATATTCTGGAATCTAGGACATGCTCGACTTCAAATTCTTCATGATCATCAATCTCAATAGGTGGTGAAGGACTAGGTCTCTCCCCCCTCAATGGTGAAATCTGATATGGTTCCAACATGGATACATGGAAAACTGGATGTATTCTCATGGTACTCGGTAACTGGAGTTTGAAGGTGACTGGATTAATCTTGGCCAAGATGGTAAATGGTCCAAACTTTTGATGATCTAACTTTGCACAAGGCCTTGAAGTTTGTAAATTGTTTCGGAGTAACCATACTTTATCCCCAATTTGATACGATGGATTCTGGACACGATGTTGATCTGCATAGTACTTATATTGTTGTTGAGCTTTATGGATCTCTTCCTTCAGTTCTTTGTGAATGTCCATCAGGTACTGGGCCTTGTCTCTGGCAGCTGGGTTCTTGACATGATTTGAGAGTTGTATATCCATCCTTGGATGTTGTCCATAGTTTGCAAAGAAGGGAGTTTGCTTAGTAGATGCATGAACACTATTGTTATAGGCAAACTCTGCAAAGGGTAACAACTCAAACCAGTCATTTTGGTGATAGTTGCTAGTGCAACGGAGATATTGCTCCAGGACTTGATTCACTCGTTCTGTTTGTCCATCAGTCTGTGGATGATTTGCTGTAGATAGTTTAACTTGAACACCAAGGAGCTTGCAAAGACTGTTCCAAAAGCTGGATATGAACTGTGGACCTCGATCACTGACAATGTCATCAGGCAATCCATGAAGCCTAAATATGTACCTAAGAAAAAGTCTGGCAGTGGCTGCACCTGTGATTGCCTTGGTAGTTGGAATGAAGTGTGCCATCTTTGTAAATCTATCCACAATAACAAGAATGGCATCATACTTATCTGACTTTGGTAGATCTGTGATGAAATCCATCGACAATGAAGCCCATGGCCTTTCTGGAATAGGTAGAGGTTGCAAGAGGCCATGAGGTTTATGTCGGGGTACCTTAGATCTATTGCAAGTATCACAGGTTCGAATGTATTCTTTGACTTCCTTCCACATCTGAGGCCACCAAAAGTCCCTTGATATGAGTTCTATTGTTTTATTTACTCCAAAATGTCCTGCTGCAAGGTTGTCATGGCGTTGTTGAAGTACTTGGATCCTGGGCTTTCCTGGAGGGACATACAATAGGTTCTTATAGAGTAGTAAACCATCCTTTTCCTGAAATTCGTTTACTTCTTGGAATTTTCCTTCTTGAGCTTTCTGCTTAACGTTACAAAACAATTCATCCTGTGGTAGATTCTCACGGATCAACTGATTCAAGGCTGAATCTTCATGATGGCTTGAAGAGATAGCTGCTAACTGGAGATGCTCGGGCTTGAGTAATACACTCTCTTGTTGATCAAAGGCCTCTTCACCCTTCTTTGGTGCAAGGTAAGATCTTCTGGATAGGGCATCTGACTGACATTGATGACGTCCTGGACGGTATGTGATGACAAAGTCGAATCTGGATAAAAAGTTACTCCATCGAGATTGCCTTCTATTGAGGATCCGGGTGGTCATAAAATACTCTAGGTTCTTGTGATCTGAATATACAATGACTTTATGAGCTGCTCCTTCTAGATGGTGACGCCAGGTATCAAACGCGTCTACTATGGCAAGGAGTTCTTTATCATGAATTTCATAATTAATTTCTGGAGGGGAAAACTTCCTTGAATGATATGCAACTGGATGTAGTTGTCCATCATCTCCATATTGGGAAAGAATGGCCCCTAGAGCAAAGTCCGATGCATCTGTCTCAAGGAAGAAGGGCTTACTAGAATCAGGATGAACTAGGATTGGAGCAGTAGTGAATGCTGATTTCAAGGTCTGAAAGGCCTTCTCTGCTTCTTCGGTCCATGAGAATTTGGAGTTCCCTGTAAGCTTGGTAAGAGGTGTCACTATCTTGGAGTAATCTCTGATGAATATCCTATAGAAATTGGCAAACCCCAAAAAACATTGTACATCTCGAACACATGAAGGTGGTTGCCAATCAAGGATTGTCTCAATCTTCTTAGGGTCCATAAAAATTCCTTTATCTGATACTATGTACCCTAAAAATTCCACTTCTGTCTTATGAAAAGAACACTTCTCCAATTTCGCATACAATCCTTTTTCTCTTAGTTTCTCTAGGACTATCTTTACATGATCTTCATGATCCTCTAGATTTTTTGAAAATATCAAGATATCATCAAGGTATATTACAACAAAATCATCTAAATATTCTCGAAAAATATCATTCATCATATGTTGGAAGACAGCTGGAGCATTTGTAAGACCGAAGGGCATAACTACATATTCAAAATGCCCATACCTTGTTCGAAATGCTGTCTTCCATTCGTCTCCTTCTCTGATCCTGACAAGGTTGTAAGCTCCTCGAAGATCAATTTTCGTGAAGAATTTTGCTTTTCCAAGGCGTTCCAAGAGCTCTGATATGAGTGGTAGAGGGTATCTGTTTTTTATAGTGACTTTGTTCAATCCACGATAATCTACACACATCCGGAGAGTCCCATCCTTCTTCTTTACAAATAGAATAGGAGCTCCTGCTGGAGACTTCGAGTGTTTGATAAACCCCTTTGCTAGATTCTCATCAATGTTCTTGCGTAGTTCTGTAAGTTCCTCTGGAGATAGTCTGTAGATTGGTCCAAAGGGTGGTTGTGTTCCCTCTTGAAGATCTATGGGACAATCATAAGGTCTATGCTCTGGAAGGATATCTGCATTCTTCTTTTCAAAAACATCTTCAAAGCCGTTGTACTGATTGGGTAGCTGTACTGGATCATCTTTCTTGGATTCTTGAGCTGGTATGGCATAGATCATATATGTAGGTTCCTTCCTTACTGCATGTATGAAGGCTTTAGCTCCAACATATGTTGGGTTCTTCTGGATATCTCGACGGGTGATTTTATTCTTTTCCCAATTAATTTCTGGATTATGTTTCTTTAACCACGGCATTCCGATGATAACCATATTTGCTGGACTCGATATTACATTGAAACATATGTGTGAATCATGGTCACCAAGGTGTACTCTTAGTGGTATGGTTTCCATGGTTATATTCCCCGATGCTAGAGGCCGTCCATCTACTACTTCGGCTACTACTGGTCTGTTCTTTCGAAGTACTGGAATTCCATGTTTCTTAACGAGTCCTTCATCAATGAAACATGAGGACGCTCCTGAATCTACTAGAGCTATGAGGGAAAGGGTCTTCTTAGACAGGATTAACTTGACAGGGGCAAGACATGTTTCTACGGGTGTGGATGGAATTATGAGACCCTTTCGTATATCATGGTCCGGCTGTATGGTCTCTTTTACAACTGGACTTCCTCGTTTCCCTGCTCTACAAGGGTGGCTGCGACTTTGGAGTTTGTTCTCTTGTTGGGACAATTAACTGCAATGTGGCCAGGGTTTCCACAATATAGACATAATTTGTTATCCCTCCTTCTTTGTTTCTCTTGTGGTGTTAGAGGCTGGAACCTAGTTACATCTATCTGCATAGGTTCGGGCATAGTGTCATCTCTAGGAGTAGGCTGGAAAGGTTTCCATTGGCGAGGTCTTCCTTCTACTTGTTTTTCTTGTTTCCTTTCAAAAAGACGGTTATCACATTGAATGGCTTGGTTGATGTATTCATTCAATGTCTTCACCTCTGGCATCGTGAGTAGAAGGTCCTTCACGTCATCCCTTAAGCCCCATCTAAATTGGCTAATGAAATAATCTTCATGCCAAGTGAGGTCACATATCAATTGCCTAAATTCTGATGCATAGGTAGAGGCAGGGCGGTTACCTTGACGTAGCTTTCGAAGTTTTGTTTCTGCCACTCGACTCGTGTCTGCATCTCCAAATGTGGCGACAAGCTCTCCAAGAAATGCCTCATAATTATGAAGTACGGCCATATCCTTCTCCAAGATTGGGGCGAACCATGATAAAGCTTGACCATAGAGCAAGGTTCCAATAAAACCGACCTTGGATGCATCATCAGGGTATCTATCAGGCTGCATGCGAATGTACAATTTGACTTGTTGCAAGAATCCTCGAAACTTTGTACGATCACCATTGAACTTTTCTGGCATGCAAATCTTGGGTTCCTTCACAAATGATGTACTGGGCCGTTGGTTCACTTGAATACTCCCTTGATTCGCTTGAAGACTCCCGATTCGTTCTTGTAATTCTTGAAGGAGTGTACCTACATGCACTGGATGTCCCATCTCGACTTGTGTCTGTCGACGACTTAGGTCTTCGACTTGTTGTTGGAGACTCTGAAGTGATGCTACGATCTGTTCATAAGCGTTCTCCATGATGTCTGGTCTTGGATAGAAGATAGTCTTGCCAAAATGTCAGGGGAGCACTAGATTGTGCTCTCTGACTACACAAGACAAGATTTCGGAAACACAGTTCTGATTACAAGAATACCCACGAAGGGAAAATGCTACAAGAATATACGATCGATACAAGATGTCCCACAACCCGGGACCAATAGGTATGGAAAACTCGACTAGAGATGATACAGGAGATCCCACAACCCGGGATCGTAGGTAGGAAACAAGATATCTCGATTACAAGAAATCCCCTCAGGGATATGAACTGGATACAAGAAATAACTAGAAAGGATCTCGTACTACGAGATTACAATAGGACAAGAAAGGATGTCCACAATACAAGACTAGACAAGACTAGAGCTAGAAACAAGACTAGAACTTGAACTGGAACTTGAATGTACTTACTTGGAGGTCACGACTCCTTGAGCTCCCAAGACTGGCATTGGCAAGACTGATTATGAATGTGGCCAACCCCTCCTTATATAGGTTTTCAAGGGCGGTTCCCAAGGCGGTTGCGAACTGATGATGTCATCATGATGTCATCGATTTGTAACAAGACCTCCCAATGTCAGAATTCAGCGAATAGACAGTTGATCTTGGGGTTTTGGCACATTCCGGACGCAATGGAAGCATTGGTTTCTCCTAATTCTGAACCAATCATGAGATACAGGGTTCACATGGAATCTTAGGTTCAGGATGGTTTCCTTCGTCCATGACAGTTATCTACAACAGATTGTAGATCAACAGTCCCTAAGGAGATTAAATCTATGTTATTCTTCAAAAATTCTTCTTCTTCATCATCAGATAAACCATCTAACATGTGAACTGGTTCGGCCAAATAAGGTCTAGCATGTAGTTCACAGGGCTGAATAGCATCTAATTTTACAACATATTTTCGGTTATTGTCTTTGAAAAAGAGATCCTGTGTGGACCAATCTTATATAACCTTAGCTTGTTTCAACCAAGGACGGCAGAAAAGAAGATTATAATCAAGACTAGATTCCGGTAGTTCTAGAACTACGAAAGCCATTTTAAAAGTTGTACATTGCAAAGTGATTGGGACATTCCGTACAAGTCCTACTGGGTGGACTCAGGATTGGTCTGCCATTCTAACAAAAAACTGGACAGGCTCAATTTTGTTCCATCCTAACTTCTTACAAAGTGCTGCAGTGGCTATGTTTACACCAAAACCACCATCAATTAGTACTTGAGAAATCTTATGATTTTTGTACCATACCGTAATCAAAGGGACCGAATGATCCACCGTAGAGTCAGTTTCTGGTTGTACCGTCGCTGTTGCTGGAATGCAGGAAGATCCTAGACTGAGCTGTTGCTGAAATTATTGCCGAACTCCTGGTACTAATGCAAGTAATTATCCAAGAGGAAGAGTAATGGATGCTTTAGATAAAATTTCCCATGCCTGCTCTGCTTGACTCGTACCTTTTACTGATTCTGAAGACGATGCATCAGTTACTGGGATTGACTCTTGCTCTTACGAGGTTTCCTTTGGCAGCAGAACTTGTGTCACCTGAATTGGATCTGGGAACACTGGAGGTTCTGTGGTGGTCCACTGACTAGCTTTGTCATACATTCTTTGTTGCTCACAAATACCTGGTTCAAATACTTCAGCTGCTGGTTGTAGTGGTTTACCGGATAGGGTCTGAATTACTGCAGCTTGTGTTTCTATTGGTGTGATATGAACCATATTTGTCATTGGGTTCTGGCGCTCTTTCTTCCTCTGATCATATTCGGCTGCATCTTTACAGAATCTTCTGATGTGACCAAACTCTCCGCAAAAATGACAGCGAGGTGGTGGCAAGGCATTACCTTCTTGTGATGTTCTTGTCTGCCAGCGATTTCCATTGTAGTTGGTATTCCTCTGTCCTCTATAATTTCTGTATCCTTGCTGCTGATTATTTCTCATCTGAGGTGGTACATAGTGGGTGGCAGGCTGTCTTGGTTCTTGTATAATTGCATTTACTGTTGTTGTTCCCTGCACTTTGGCGTTATAGGCACAGTTTTCGGTGGAATGTCCATTGGTATTGCAGATAGCGCAATATAACTGATTAAGGGCACAAGTGGCACTGGTATGCCCTGAAATCTTGCATGTGGTGCAGTACATTGTCTAGCCGGATCTTCTGCAATATTTTTACTAGCTTTTAACCATTCCAGGTCTTTGGTAAAACCACCAACCTTATTCTCGAGCTGCAAAGTCATTGCAATAACCGCATCTAGCGTCATAGCTCCCACACAACGAATGATCATAATCTGTCGGAGCTACGGAGTTAAACCATTAATAAACCATTGAGTGATGACATCGTCCGGCAGATTTGCATGGGCCGGCGGTAGTTGTCTCAAATGAGTTCTGAATAGGGTGGCATATTCCTGCACTGTTTGATTCAGCTTCTGTCTACTTTCGGTTCGTGCGGAATATAAAAAGAGTCAGACTTTACAATTGCCAATCCGGCGACTTACAAAAACGTTTGATCCTCTCTCTCTCTCTCTCCCCCCAATATCTACGCAACGATCTTTTGGTTCGTGCGAAATATAAAAAGAGTCAGACTTTACAATTGCCAATCCGACGACTTACAAAAACGTTTGATCCTCTCTCTCTCTCTCTCTCCCCCCCTCTCTCTCTCCCTCCCTCCATCCCTCCCCCCCTCCCTCTCTCTCTCTCTCTCTAAAAGTGTCCTTTACCTCATATGCACATGTTTATGTTCAATTGATAAACTCTATCGCCCATATCCTCTCTATTGTCCATGTCTAATGTCCACGCCTTATGGTTGCGGTGACCCAATTATTACATTGTGTACATCTTGTGTCGAAGTTCATCCATCAGCCGAACCTCCATTTTAATTAAAAAAAAGTTCATCCATCATTGCATCCTCAGCTACACATTGTCACGCGCGTGTGTGTGTGTATGAAACTTTACTTATGACAAATTGATTCAGTTCAAAAGTGTTGAAAACAGTACACCACATTCCATTATACATACTCCATTAAAGTGGAACTCTTTTACACGCATCACGTTATGCAGGCAAGAACACCAGCTATCAGTCCAGGAGAAATTGCATCTAGACCTGATAAATATGAATATATTGCAATACGCAATATCACGTTCAATACTTGATTATTAGCATATAAAAATGATTTTCATGTTAGCTAGTCTCTATGATTTTCATGTCAGCTAGTGTCCAGCTATCACTTTATATTCGCATCCCTGTGTTGAAGAGTATTCAGTTATGTTGAAAACCCTACAATGGGCATCTAATGACATTTGCGATGAGCCTCGATAGGTCACATATTGAAAAACGGTATGGCCAATGAACACATTATAGCCTACGCCTACATCCATAATAGATTAACAATTGCACACAATGACGAACCGTGAAATCAAAGGAAGGAGAGAGAGAGAGAGAGAGAGAGAGAGAGAGAGAGAGAGAGAGAGAGAGAGAGACTTCTTCAAATGATCAAGTATTCCTTAGAAGCAAGATTCATGTTAGAAATCGTCAGTACACAGTATCGAATGTTATTTTTGATAGGGAAAACATAGAAATGTAGATTTAATTGTTTACATGTGATTCAAATAAAAATCCCACAGAAATTTTGCTTCTTAAATTTACGTAGAATTGTAGCACACACAGGATTTATTAAGTGCATGTTTACCGAATTCCCTTCATAAACACATTGTATGCAATCGTAAAAATTGAAGTAACTTGGTTAAGAGAAGAGTTTGCTGTAAATTTCATGGCGAAAGCGTCTGTCTCAAAAACCATAACATCATAAAAAACCAAAACCCTAAAATCATTGTCATCTAATGCCGCCACATATTGTAGAAAACTGAACAGGCTCCAAATATTAGGTTTCCCCATACCTCTGATTAGTTCTGCTATAGCCAACGTGTCTTTATCCTCCAAGCTCACATATCACAGTATGGTATGTAATCAGTGCAAAAACTGAAGCAAATCAGTCCTAACTTTCACAGAGAGAGAGAGAGAGAGAGAGAGAGAGAGAGAGAGAGAGAGAGAGATCTGTAAATTTCATGGCGAAAGCGTCTGTCTCAAAAACCATAACATCATAAAAAACCAAAACCCTAAAATCATTGTCATCTAATGCCGCCACATATTGTAGAAAACTGAACTGGCTCCAAATATTAGGTTTCCCCATACCTCTGATTAGTTCTGCCATAGCCAACGTGTCTTTATCCTGTAGCCAACGTGTTTTTATCCTGATTAGTTCACAGTATGGTATGTAATCAGTGCAAAAACTGAAGCAAATCAGTCCTAACTTTCAGAGAGAGAGAGAGAGAGAGAGAGAGAGAGAGAGAACCTCATAGTATATACAATAGATACAAAATTAGAGTTCATCTAAATACGTAAAGTTACCATACAAAAGAAACTGCAGAAAGACGACTCAAAATATATTCCTAATGATCGAAACCATAAGCCTGTATTATTGCGAGAGAAATGTACAACTGTTTTGAATAAACAGTATGTTCAAATATCCTATTCAGACAGAATGACCTCATTCACTACATAATGTATTCAATTACTGCAGGTTCGCGACTTGTTTGTTTCTGAGCTGTACTTTTACCCGTCCAAGATATTTGCTGTAAGAAGTTCATGGCAAGGAACAGACAAGACTAACAGCCCTTGGTACACAAAAACTGGCTCAGAGCGCCATGGAGCAGTTATACCGGTCCCAATGATAAGAAAGATACTCTGATTTCTCTCAAAGAGAAAATATTCTGATGGTGACCTTACATTCAGTTTCACCACATCTAATATTCTGTAGTTGTCATTAGCTGTCATAATGTGCTTGACTACTAATTGGCTTTGATTATGTACAGCATAAACTATTCCTCTGGCTCTTAATATGCGCATGCTCACGCCTCTAATCGGGCCCAACATGGCCTCCATATTCACATCTTCTTTCCATGTTCTATTCGTTACATGCAGTCTATAGATGGAACCAGCTTCGTCTTCAAGGAAGACGGAACCATTGTGGATAAACATGTGGATGCCTTGACATGAATCAGGCAATCCCCCTACAGTAGCCCATTCATTAGTATGTGTATCAAGGACTTCACACACAGTGCATGGATCTTCCCTCCAGTTACGTGCAAGCCTTGTCTCATGTTCATCTTTTTCGGATTCCTGTACTGTGCATACAATCACAACAACAAGGTCCCTTACACTTTGTGCCATCAGCCTGACATTTGAGGGGAACATCTTCATTAATGAGATCCATTTCCGTGTGAGAAGACTGAATTTCTGAACATAATGACCAGAAGCGAACCCGTACACGGAAGATCCAACAGTTGCGAAAACTATGCCAGGCGGGAAGAGATTTTGACCTTGACGAAGATCGCAAGTGAATAAAGCGCGTGGTTCTTGAAGACGATTTTCAATTTCAGCATCAAAGCATTGATAGAAATCAGATATGCGCCGGACGATGAAGACGGAAGGGCAAGTCCGTCTGCGTTTCCTTTCCATGTAAAACCGATCGCTCTCTATAAAGATCCTCCATAGAGAATTCACCTTCTTCAAACGAATAAGCTCAGAGGCTGGTAAGCGGAGCAGGCATTGTGTGGCGAGGTCGTTGTGAAGTCCAGGAATCAACTCCAAGGACGACGACATGTGTATACAGATTTAGTGCGTGATGACTACCTAGTTGTCCATTGACATACATCAAGCGTGCAGAAGAACTTGGAATCTTGACCAGCACGGCACGTGAAACGTTCCAGTTGCAAGGGTTCAACTCCAACCTCGAATGAATGCTTCATAGATCAGTGATGTCCGTTTCTATATGCTGAGCTGTATCTTCTTTATGGGAAAACTCGATGTCAATGTGGTTTTATATTTTTTATTTTTTTAAAGGAAGTTCGGGCAAGGGCTTACTCTCTCACATTAGCTTGAAATGAATGAAAATACAAGTGAAAACGGGCTTAGAGTTCATGGGACCTCTCGTATCCTACAAAGTAAGAGTTAGATGCCCGACACAATCAAGAATCAGAGCTCCAAGGTCCACTAGGGTGCAAATTATCATGTCATAAAGAGTTGTCCTAAACTAGTTGTAAAAGAGGCAAAGAAGAAAGAGTCTAGAATGGTTGTTGCAGACACCTCTACACCTAAAAGAGAGTCTATTAATCTTGTTCAGAATGAAGAATGGTAATTTAATACTATTTGTGGCTATGACACATCTTCTCATGAGCATTATATTTCTATAGTAGACTTGGATGTTTGGTATTTTGATAGTGGTGCAACCAAACATATTACCTCACGGCATAGTTTCTTCACTTGAACTAGCTCCTAGAGGGAATATTATCACATGTGCTAACAACTCCTTTTATCCTCTAATGGGAGTTGGAAATTTCATTTTGACTACTACTACTAATGGTAGTTCTTTTACATTGTTAGATACCTTTTATGTGCCAAGGATCAATAAAAATATGTTATGAGGTTGAGCACTAGCCAAGATTGGCTTGCTTGTGAAATTTGTTGATGATCTCTCAAGTGGTGATGTTATTATCAATTCTGGCATTTATGTTGTGGGTTGTATAAGCTCATAGGTCATGCAAAATCTATGAATGATTTAGCATGTCCACTTCATGATTCTCAAGCTATCTCAGATGCAAAGCTTTGGCATGCACACTTTGTTCATCTAAATTTTGCTAGTTTATTTCACTTGTCAAAATTTGACATGGTGTCCTCTTTGTCGAAACTTGTGGCACCCTATAAACATGTCTACAAAAGCTATAATTTGGGAAAAGTGAAGCATTCCTCCTTCCCAAAAGATGGTTCAATTAGAGCTACACATAGATTGCATCTTGTTCATAGTGATGTATATGGTCCTATAGAGACACCTTCATTTCAGAATTCCTTATTTTGTGACTTTCATCAATGAATTTCCCAGGCATGCATGGGTTTTCCATTGAACGCAAAGTTTAAAGCATTTATCTTATTTAAATACTGCTTGGTTATGGTGGAAAATCTATCAACATGTAAAATGGGCACCCTCCATTTTGATCCAAGGGGGAATATATGACTTTTGAGCTAATAAAGTTTTGCTTGAACATGGAATAAAACATCAATGTACAGTGTCCTATACACATCAACAAAATGGAGTTGTTGAAGGATAAACAAGTCTCTCATGGAAATGGTGAGGTGTATGATCAAAAGTTAGAATTTACCACATAGCTTCTGGTTTGAGGTTATTATGCATGTAAAATATGTACTTAATGAGAGTTCCACCAAAGCATTACAATTTGTCACTCCATATGAGCCTTGGCATGGTCAAATGCCATCTTTTGCTCATCTACATGTTTGGTTGTCTGGCATATGCATTAATGCTTTAACAACAACACAAAAAATTGGATGATAAAAAAGTGAAATCGTTTTTTTTTTTACAATTTTAAAAGAAAAGGGTTATCATTTGTATCATCCACAAAATAAATGCATTTTGGCTAGATGTGATATTGCTTTTGTGGAAGATGCAATCCATACCTTACTTTCGTGTAACAAGGAGACATCAATTAGCTCAAACGAGGTGTATGACATCTTGCTTCCCTTTTTTTGCACGTGAACAATCAAATGCGGGTCCAAATGAGGCAATTTCTTAGCCTTTATAGGTTTCAAATGATGATGCAGATCATTCCATTTTTTATGCAGATTTACATGATGCATTTGTTGATGAGAGGTATGATATAGAAGAGGCAAAAAATATGCCTAAATGGCTGGTGGAGACTTTGAGAGATAACAAATTAGATGCGAATTTGTCATATCCTACTCATTCAAGCTTTCATAGTGCTTACTCTACATTAGGTTACTATGAGATGGCTATCTCTAGTCTTTGTGATGAGAATGAGCCTGATTCTTTTTTATGAAGCATAAAATTCGAAAAATTGGATGGTTACTATGCAATCAGAATTGGATGGTGCTTGGTCTTTATGTGATTTTCCTTTAGGAAAAAAGAACATTGGCACTCAATGGGTACACAAGCTGAAACATAAGCTTGATGGAACAATTGATTGGCATAAGGCTAGGCTTGTTGCCAAAGGTTATGCTCAAGAGAGAGGCATTGATTTTGATGAGGCCTTTGCTCCCACATGCCGAATGACCACCTTTCAGAGCATGTGTGCATTTAAATCTCATCATGGTTGGAATGCACATTAGTTGGAAATTAAAATTGCACTTGTAAATGGTAATTTACATGAAGAAGTGTATGTATTTTAGCCCTATGATTTTGTGCAAAAAGGGCATGAAAACAAAATGTGCAGGTTGAAAAAGGTATTACATGGATTGAAGCAAGCATCATGTGCTTGGTATGAAAAGGTACATGCCTACTTGTTGAGACATGCTTTTGAGAACAATCCAATTGATAAAACCTTATATGTTAATTCTGTAGATGATGTACTTTTGATCACTATTGTATGTGTTGATGATACGCTACTCATTGGTCCTAATGAAAAGCATATTGCTGAATTTAAGCCTAATTTACATGCCTCTTTTGAGATGTCATATATGGTTCATTTGCATCATTATTAGGCATTCAATTTATGCAAGTTGATGGGTGGTAGATTTACGTCAAACAAAATATATTGACACATTATTCAAACATTTTGGCTTTGAAGATTGAAAACCTATTGCCACTCTCGTGGAAACAATTTAATGATTGAGCCTTCATGATGTTGTCGATGCATTTGATGTTTTTCTCTATCAAAAGGCTATTGGATGCTTGATTTACTTATGCACAAGTCAATTTTATTTTCAGTTTGTTGTCTCTTAGATGAGGAGGTTTATGCATTGTCAAGGTGTCAAGCATTGGCAGGTTGTTAAGTGCATCTTTTGCTACTTGAGTGGTACTTGGGTACTTGTATTGTTTTATCCCAAGGGGGGTCATTACCGCTAGATTCATATGCTTTTTATGACTCATATTGGGCTAGTTTCTATGACACTTGTGTGTCCACTAGTGGTTTTTGTTTTGTCTTGGTATCTTATGCATATCTTGTTTGAGCAAAAAGTAGCCTACTGTGGCCACTTCTAGTTGCAGGGTTGAGTATAGGGAAGCTTTCACAATGAATATTCATTGTGTGTGGTTCAGATGCTTTTTGGATGATTTGGGTGTTGGTCAATCTTTTGCAACCACCATCTTTATTGACACTTAGAGCACATTGGAAGTTGCAAGGAAATGTTTTCCAAGCTTGCACAAAGCACATTGAAGTGCACTATCACTATGTCAGGGAGAGAATCTCTACTAGAGAGATCAATTAGGCTTATGTTCCCACACAGATAATTGTTAGAATAGATAAAGCCATTAAGATAGAGGTCAAGAAAAATGAAGCTAAAACCCTAGATGAAGCCTTTAAGTTTTCTTGTATATATGAATATACTATGTGACTACCTTCCTTGTTCCCAGATTCTTCCACTTCTTTTAGGCTTGCCAGAACAAAAAGGTTAAAAAATTAATATAGTTTTGAAAAAAATTAAACTTTAGTCAAGAGTCCCAAGTTTAAAGTACATCAACTTGTCGTTGATGATTTCAAAAAATCCAAAAAAGATGAGGTCTACTTTAGATGTCTCTCATCCAATCATGGATAATAGAATCACCCATTAAATAAGGGGGAAGATAAAAAGCCTTTAGAAGAAAGTGCATTTCAAAATCAAGGGAAAAAAGCATCCACCTTGTGCAAACTCTATTTCTTCACAAAATAAACCATTGCAAATGTAAAATGTTTTGTGCAAGTGTACTATGCACTCATGACACAAATCAATTTATGTTTTTACAGTCTTTCATTCACATGATTTATTGAAGCTAGATGGTTCTATTCATGGCATGTGTTTGCCTAATAATCTATGACTCAACCACGAATAACTTTATAAATTGTGCACTAGTTAAGAATTTGACACTTCCCCAAAGTTCTTGTTCACCATTATGTCATCTCCGTGATGCACAGAGAGGATGAAGGGATATGGGACATCATGTTGTCTGATTCAGAGGTGGAGCTTCAAGGATATCACAATATACTCAATTCCCAAATCATGAATATGGAGCAAATGAACTTGGTTTTAGGGTGTGAATGGTTGTGGGGCTTAGGAGATACATTGAAGTATAGTTATCACACAAATGCTTTTGAATTCACAAAACATGGGAGCACATAAAAGATCCAAGATGAGCACGATGCAACTAGTATGCCACTAATATCCTCATGAAACTTAAAACAAATGTCACATAGAGATTTAGTACAAGAGCTATATTTGATTACATCTTATGATTATGTAACTACCAAAAATCTTGTAACTTATCATTATAGTAATGGAAGGATATCTAAAATTTTCACTCCTTTTTCTTCTACGTCTATCCTTGCTCAACTTAAAATCGTAATGTTTAAATTTAGAGAAATTTTTCCAAAGGAATTGTCAAGTGTCTTGCCATTGGCTCGAGGAGATATAGATCATGCGATTGAATTTGTTCTTGATACAAGACCCATTAGTAAGCCTCCCATAAGCTATGTCAACCCAACATGAAGTGATGGACTTATATGTTTGAAAAAAACTTGAAAGAAGATTCACTAGATCTAGCAACTCACCTTGGGTGGCACCAGTTCCCTTGGTAACCAAGAAGGATGGCTCCATGTGACTATTTATTGGTTAAGATCACTAAATAAAGTAACTAATAAAAATGAATTCGCTATGTCAAGGATGGAAGATTTATTAGATCACTCAAACAAAGCACATTATTTCAAAAAGTTGGATTTTAAAGAGAGTTATTACTAGGTTAGAATCAGGACAAAGGACATTCATAAAGCTACCTTTAAAACTAGCTGTGGGCACTATGAGCTCATTTTTTATGCTTTTTCGTCTCACGATTTCTCCAGTGACATTCATGAAAATCATGAATCAAAATTTATGGCCTTACTATCACATGATGATGACAAGACCCATAATTTTTTTTTAGATTTCTTTTATTTTCATTTATTTTAGATGGACAATCCTTGTATAATTAGAAAACATTGTAAAAATTTCACAAAAGTTTTGTAATGTGGAAGAATTGTACATAGATTCGGCTTTGGTAGTTTTATACATTGTATTGAAGGGAAGAGTCTTCCCTCAAAAGTGCCACAAAAAAGAAACAATTAAGAGTAGTTTCCTTTTATTTCTTAAGAGAATTTCAAATAAAAAAGGAACGGAATTGGGAAAGGTCTAGAAAAAGGCTACAAAATAATTTGCAAAGGACTTTTGGATCAAGTAAAGTTTGAGATCTCTCTTCTTGAAAATTTCCTTTCTATGCTTTTGTTGTGCATTTTGAGCGAGGTATTTGATTGATATTGGGAATGCCACACTTGTTTTAGAGTTGTACAAGTATTATCTAACATGATTGCATCTTTTTGAAGCATTTTTGCATGTTTAATTGATCAGAGTGAGTTGATCAAGTTACCTAGACCTTTTCTATTTTTGCCTATTTCAGCTTGTAGTGTTCTTCAAGAGATTTGAAATGGGCCATAACACGTGTGAAATAGATATATAGTGAAGGCGTTACAAGAATTTTGGTGACACCAATGAATAGTAGAGATATGATGTCATTAGATAGTGAATACAAGACATCATTGAATAAGGGGAGGATCTTTAGGTGATACCATTGTAGATGCATGTAATTGACACCATAGTGTAGAGGCTATCATGATGATATGCTTTGATTACTCTACTTGACACCATCCATCCCATCTTCTTATGCCACCGACTGTAATTAGGTTGACATCTACTCTTCATGGATTGATGATTAAAAACAAATGTGAGCATGCCCTAGGCTATGAACCAATACTTTTTGGTTCCGTTTCCAAGGAGATCATATATCACATTTATGTAACTTACATGATGGATATGGCAATCATGTAAATGCATCATTCAAGTAGTTCGCATCACTTTCAGTAAAGGAGACGCTCTTGTCTTGCTTGACCAAGATCTCATTCCATCGCTCTTATATTTGGGGAAGGATTCACTCAATCATGTGGGGTGGTATGTGTACATTTGTTAGAGGCATAGGATTTTTCCTTTTTTCCTTAGTTGATGCTTGTTTTGTTTACCTTTCAAGTTCCTCTACGTGATTGTGTTTCCACTTATGAGAGTGGCAACTCTCTTAAGTGGCCCATAGGAGCACCAACTCCTTACCATGCTTCTCACAAGGATCCTTGCACCACTCCTTCCAAGTGAAAGAGTTGTACAACACTCGTCTCTTATGGATAGCACAAGTTATAATGGAAGGTCTAATAGAAAGAGAGGATTAATCAAAATAACACTCCCACTAAATCCCCATGTATCCAATTTACATGGTCACATCTCTGTGTTGTTTCCCCGTATCATTCCCTTTAAGAAGAATCTTAGGAAGGTAATCTAAAGTTAGGAAACTGTCTCTAAGGGGTGCTAGCCCACTCCCACATGCCACTATCTTCTAAAATATCTTTCCATTTTACTAAAGACTCTTTGTATAAGTGACTTATTTGTGCAAGTGTACTATGCATTCATGACACTTAAATCAATTTATGTTTTCACAGTCTTTCATTCACATGATTTATTGAAGCTAGATGGTTCTATTCATGGCATGTGTTTGCCTAATAATATATGAGTCAGCCACGAATAACTTTATAAATTGTGCACTAGTTAAGAGTTTGACACTTCCCCAAAGTTCTTGTTCACCATTATGTCATTTCCATGATGCAAGAAGAGGATGAAAGGACATGGGACATCATGTTGTCTGATTCAGAGGTGGAGATTCAAGGATATCACAACATACTCAATTCCCAAATCATGAATATGGAGCAAATGAACTTGGTTTTAGGGTGTGAATGGTTGTGGGGCTTAGGAGATACATTGAAGTACAATTATCACACAAATGCTTTTGAATTCACAAAACATGGGAGCACATAAAAGATCCAAGATGAGCACGATGCAACTAGTATGCCACTAATATCCTCATGAAACTTAAACAAATATCACATAGAGATTTAGTAAAAGAGCTATATTTGATTACATCTTATGATTATGTAACTACCAAAAGTCTTGTAACTTATCATTCTAGTAATGAAAGGATATCTAAAATTTTCACTCCTTTTTCTTCCAAGTCTATTCTTGCTCAACTTAAAATCGTAATGTTTGAATTTAGAGAAATTTTTCCAAAGGAATTGTCAAGTGTCTTGCCATTGGCTCGAGGAGATATAGATCATGCGATTGAATTTGTTCTTGATACAAAACACATTAGTAAGCCTCCCATAAACTATGTCAACCCAACATGAAGTGATGGACTTATATGTTTGAAAAGAACTTGAAAGAAGATTCACTAGATCTAGCAACTCACCTTGGGTGGCACACAACGCACATTATTTCAAAAAGCACATGAATTCCCTATGTCAAGGATGGAATATTTATTAGATCACTCACACAAAGCACATTATTTCAAAAAGTTGGATCTTAAAGAGAGTTATTACTAGGTTAAATCAGAACAAAGGACATTCATAAAGCTACCTTTAAAACTAGCTATGCGCACTATGAGCTCATTTTTTATGATTTTTCGTCTCACGAATTCTCCATTGACATTCATGAAAATCATGAATCAAAATTTATGGCCTTACTATCACATGATGATGATGATACCCATAAATTTTTTTCAAAGTTCTTTTATTTTCATATATTTTAGATGGGCGATCCTTGTATAATTCGAAACCATTGAAAAATTCCCAAAAAAATTTGTAATGTGCAAGAGTTGTACATAGATTCGTCTTTGGTAGTTTTACACATTGTATTGAAGGGAAGAATCTTCCCTCAAAAGTGCCACAAAAAAAGAAACAATTAAGAGTAGTTTCCTTATATTTCCTAAGAAAAGTTCAAATAAAAAAAGAACGGAATTGGGAAAGGTCTAGAAAAAGGCTACAAAATAATTTGCAAAGGACTTTTGGATCAAGTTCGAGATCTCTCTTCTTGAAAAATTCATTTTTATGCTTTGTTGTGCATTTTGAGTGAGGTATTTGATTGATATTGGGAATGCCACAACTTGTTTTAGAGTTGTATAAGTATTATCTAACATGATTGCATCTTTTTGAAGCAATTTTGCATGTTTAGTTGATAAGTGAGTTGATCAGGTTACCTAGACCTTTTTCATTTTTGCCTATTTCTGCTTGTAGTGTTCTTCAAGAGATTTGAAATGGGCCAATATAACACCTGTGAAATAGATATATTGTGAAGGAGTTACAAGAATTTTGGTGATTCAACCTTGTGATAGCAATGAATAGAAGAGATATGATATCATAGATAGTGGATACATGACATCATCGAATAAAGGGAGAAGCTTTGGGTGATACCATTGTAGATGCATGTAATTGACACCATAGTGTAGAGGCTATCATGATGATATGTTTTGATTACTCTACTTGACACCATCCATCCCCTCTTCTTATGCCACCGACTATAATTAGGTTGACATCTACTCTTCATGGATTGATGATTAAAAAAATGTGAGCATGCCCTAGGCTACGAACCAACACTTTTTGGTTCCATTTCCAAGGAGATCATAGATCACACCTATATATCTTACATGATAGCTTGGTTGGAACTCAAGAGTTCATTGCATCCATGTAGATAGTTGTGGGCTTTTCTTAAGGGGCAATGAGGTCTGTTCAAGAGAAGTCTGCCATAATAACTACTAACAATGCGCCCGCAAACAAATATCAAGGAGCACATAGAAGAGTACACTAGAGTGTAAAGACGAATGCATGGAGAGAGAGAGAGAGAGAGAGAGAGTTAATTAAGCGAAGTAGCTAAGTACAACGAAGAATGGGGAGGGCACAAAGAGATTTCCTTATCAAACTAGTGTGAGCACTGGCCCATAGGAGCACCAACTCCTTACCACGCTTCTCACAAGGATCCTTGCACCACTCCTTCAGTGAAAGAGTTGTACAACGCTCGTCTCTAATGGATAGCACAAGTTATAATGGATCTCCTTCCTATGCATTGTCTTTTTATGACAAAGGAATGCAGATCTTCTTTTTGAGGTCATGACGAGCATAATTGCCTTGACATCATAATACATAGGACAGAACCATTGATGAGATTCTAATTACACAAAAAATTAGGAGAAGAGAGTGGAGAACCATTGTTGCATCCCAGAGAGAGGTAATTTAGTGCTTTTGGAGATTGCATGGTATTGTGCCTTTGGGGAAATGTGCACCAACACAGGAAGGAGATACTCTAAGGGGGGGGGGAGAGAGAGAGAGAGAGAGAGAGAGAGAGAGAGAGAGAGAGAGATCATGTGGATGGAGGAGAGGAGAGGAGAGGTGATGGGGCGGGGGTGGAGAGGTGCCAAGAGGTAGGAAGATCCATGTTGTAGGGGGGGGGGGGGACTAGTAGGAGAGGTGTGGAGGGGTAGGGAGACCCATTGCAAAGATGAGTGTGGGGCACGAGAAGCTAGAAGAGTCTGATGCCAGGGTGAACTATGTGGCAAAGCCTTTCGAGTGAGACAATTAAGGAGCCTGGAAACATGAGGGAGAATATGATAGCAACGTTAATGGGTGGTCAGGAGGTCTGGTTGGGGGCGTATGGGAGAAGTTTGTGATAGGTGCAAAAGTTCTGAAAATAATTTGGAAAAGAGATCAAGGTCTGTATATTGAAGTGCCATGTCTAGAAGAGCTCAAACTTCTGAAGGTTTGGGTGTGCTTGAGAAGTTCAAAGGTTCAATGACTCCGATGCCACTAGGAAAATCCAACGCCGTTGGGAGAGTTCAAAAGTCTAGTTCCAAAAGTCCAATGCCAAAAGTCCAAAACTCTAGTGCCAAAAGTCCAAAACTCTAGAAGACTAGAAGACAAAAAGTCTAGAAGACCGGAAGAGCAAAAGTCAAGAAGTCTGGTAGGTCGACTAGCTTGATGCTCCTTGGTTTAACAAAAAATGGGGACTTGTTCCTAATATTATTATCTCACACTTTAACAATGTCAAAACAAAATTTTGAATGATGTTACAAAAATAAATGCTATAACATCTCATGAAAAAATGAAGTCTTTGGCTACACAAAAAATTGCAAAACTAAGGTTATGACTTCTTGCATGAAATGAATTCTTGCAAGAAGGAGATACTCTAAGGAGCGATAGAGAGAGATAGAGAGATCATGTGGATGGAGGAGAGGAGAGACAAAAGAATACTTTTAGAGAGGAGGATATCATCGGTCCATGGTGTAGCTAGAATGCTTACTTCATGCAAGTCAGAGGGTGAGTCGTATATCAAGGGCATACCAGAAAACTTTGTGAGGGGACATCTTTCACATCCTTCACCGATTCCTTTGGAAGGAAACATGTGGAACTTCTGTAGCTGATTGTCACTAGAGGGCTCTCTAGCCCAAAGAACCAACAAGAATCAAGGGAGGTGTTGAGGAGAGGGTGGAAAGGTGCCGAGAGGCATCAAGAAATAGGAGGATCCATGTCCCAAGGGGAGGACTAGTAGGAGAGGTGATGAGAGGTAAGGACACCCATTGTAAAGATGAGTGTGGGGCACGAGAAGCTAGAAGAGTCTGATGCTAGGGTGAACTATGTATCATGTGGAAGCAACGGTCTCATCAAGATCAATGCTCTCTCTTGAGCATAATGTTTGGAAACAAGCCTAGAATTTTACCTGTTAACCATTCCATTAGGCTTACGTTTCAATTTGTATAGCCATTTACTGCCAATGAACTTTTTTCTTGGAGGCAAATAGCATAAGACCAAGTACCATTCTCCATAATAGCATCATATTCTAATTGCATAGCTGCCATCCAATTTCCATAATTATGTGCTTCATAAAAAGAAACAAGCTCATTCTCATCACAAAGACTAGATACAGCCATTGCATAACAATTTGATGCAAAGAAAGCACTATGAGAGCCAAAACGAGTATATATAACAAAGGTGCATCTAATTTGTTATCTCTCAAATTCAAGACCATCCATTTAGGCATATTTTTAGCCTCTTCTATGTCAGCCCTTTCATCAACAAGTGCAAGATGTAAATTTGCATAAGAAATGGAATGATCTACATCATCATCCAAAACTTGTAAAGGTTGAGAAATTGTCTCATTTGGACAACACTTGACTTTCCATTTGTAAATATGGCAACAAAGTGTCATACATATCTTTCAAGCTCACTGATGTCTCCTTGGCACATGAAAGTAAGGGCTGAATTACATCTTCCATAAAAACAACATCATAGCTACCCAAAATGTGTTTAATTTATGAATGATACAAATAATGGCCTTTTCTTTTAAAATTATACCCAACAAAAATACATTTCATTGTTTTATCATCTAGTATTCTACATTGTTGTTCAGACACTAATGCATATGTGAGACAACCAAAGACACATAGATGAAAAATAGATGCGTTGCAACCATCCCAAGCATCATATGGAGTGATCGATTGTAGTGCTTTGGTGGGACACATGTTAGGTATATACAATACACACATAATAGCCTCAAGCTAGAAGCTATCTGGTAAAGCCTCACTTTGGATCAGACACCTCCCCATTTCCATGAGAGACTTGTTCTTTCTTTTAGCAAATCCATTTTGTTTAAATGTACGACATTCTACATTGATGTTTTATCCCATGCATTGGTAGAAATGCATTAAACTCAAAAGACATGTATTCCTTCTTCAATCATAATGAAGAGTGCCCATTTTACATGCTTACATATTTTCAGCTAGAAACAAGGACTGTTTAAAGCACATAAGCCCGAGAATATTGAATTGTAGAGGCTAAATCATTCACAAAATTTCCATAGTTCATGATCTTACACAACCCACCACATAAAATTCTAGAAGAAATATGACCATCACCATTCGACCATTAATTGTAAATTTTTCATTAGAAAATTTGATAACCAAGCCAATCTTCGTTAATGCTGAAATTGACGATAGATTTTTCTTGATCCCTAGCACATATAAAGCATCTAACAATGTGAAACAATTGCCATTGTCAGTAGTCAGAATGAGCTTTTCAACTCCCATTACAAGATAAGAGGATTTATAAGCAGATGTGATAGTATTTCCTATAGGGGCAGGCTCAAGGCAAGTGAAGAAATTGTAGTGCAAGGGCATATGTTTGGTTGTAGCACTATCAAAGTACCATATGCAAGTCTATTGTAGACATACAATGCTCATGAGAAGATGGGTCATAGCTGAAAACAATAGTAAATGCCCATTCTTAATTCTTAACAAGATTAGAAGACTTTATTTTAGGTTTAGAGGCTTCTACAACAACCATTGTAGCCTCTTTCTTATTTTTGCCTCCTTTGCAACTAGTTTACGACAACTCTTTATGACATGAGCATTTGCCTCATACTAACTGCAAAGTTATTCTTGCTTTTCTATTTTCTTATCATCTTTGCCTTCCTTTTTGGGTTGTGTAGCATTAGTAGATTTCTTCTTACTAGTACATTAGCTCCATTTAACTTTGCTCTTCTAACTATCTAAGAAATATTGATCTACAACACACATAATTGAACTACTCTTTCGGGATTGATCTTCCTCAAAAAAAGAAAGAAAAAATCCTCAAATGTTAAGGCATTTTGATTTCCTTTCATCATCAATCAAAGAGTAGAAGCAAAATTCTAATATGAATCCTAAAGACCGTTAAGAACAATCCACCTAAGTGAACTATCTAGCAAGACTTCATCATAAGAAAATTTATCCTCAACAATTAGCATACAAAATACATCATTGTTCTCAACCATGGTCATTGATTAATTCCTGATGCAAAAATTTGATTATATTTCAAAGAGTTGAACAGAAGCATCCTACTGAGCTTTGTTAAACCTATAGAAAACTTTGAGACACTTGTATTGGAGAACTGGAACCTATATATTTTCGGAGTTCAAGGCCTGCAGAAGCACGCAAACAACACAAGAAAGAAGAAGAAGAAGCTTGGGGCACAACACACAATATTGAATGTATTACCACTAGAACGTACAAAGATAAGTAAACCATTAGGGTAGTAGGTGTATATACAAGCCGAGGGACAAGAAACCTCCTAAAGAGGGAAAAAACTACCTCGGAAATCCTAGAGTGTTCACACACATCATTACCTAAATATATCAACAAATCCCCTTGGGGGTGATGCAGTGAACAAGGAGTTGGAACTCATGTATAAGGAAGTGCCAAGCTATGTGGAATAACTCCACAAAAGGAAGTAAGCCCAAAGCTTTGCAGAAAGCTTCAAACTTCTCCTTAGGCACAACCGTCATGAAAAGGTCTACAATGTTCTCTTGCATGGGCACATATGCCAAGCTGATCTCTCTAGCAGAGAACCTCTCCCTGACATAATGATAATGCACCTCAATGTGCTTGGAACACAAGATTCCTCGCAATTGCCAATGCACTCTGACTGTCAATGAAGACAATGGTGGCAGAAGACTGACCAACACCCAAATCAGCCATAAGGCTTCTGAGTCACTTACACTCAACAACTGCTGTGAAAGCTACCCTATACTCAACCTCACAACTGGAACTGGCCACAGTAGGCTGCATCTTGCTCAACCAAGATATACATGAGCTACCAAGCATGAAGCAAAAGCCACTAGTGGACACATGAGTGTCATAGCAACCAGCAAAGTCAGAGTAAAGAAAAGCATGTAAAGCTACCCTATACTCAGCCTCACAACTGGAACTGGCCACAGTAGGCTGCATCTTGCTCAACCAAGATATACATGAGCTACCAAGCATGAAGCAAAAGCCACTAGTGGACACATGAGTGTCATAACAACCAGCAAAGTCAGAGTAAAAAAAAGCATGCCCTTTGTGCACAAAACCATGTGGCTGAAAAACATACACTTCTTCATGCAAATCACCATTCAGAAATGCATTTTTAATGTCCAACTGATGTACATTCCAACCATGATAAGCTACAAGTGCAAAACTGCTATGAACACTAGTCATTCGGCAAGTAGGAGCAAAGATCTCATCAAAATCAATTCCTCTTTCCTGAGCGTAACACTTTGTAACAAGCCTAGACTTATACCTGTCAATTGTTCCATCAGGTTTACGCTTCAGGTTGTATACCCACTTAGTGCCAATGGCCTTCTTGCCAGGAGGCAAGTCACACAAATACTGGGTACCATTCTTAATTATAGCATCATATTCAGATTGCATAGCAACCATCCAATTTTTTGAATTTTGTGCTTCATCAAACGAAATAGGCTCATTCTCATCACAGAGACTAGAGGCAGCCATAACATAGCAATCTGATGCAAAAGAGGCATTATGAGAGCCTGAACGAGTACGATATGATAGAGGTGCATCTAATTTGCTATCATGCAAAGTTTGCACCAATAATTTTGGCATAATTTTTGCCTCCTCAATATCATCTCTCTCATCAACAAGTGCATCATGTAAATTTGCATCAGAAATGGAATGATCTGCATCATCACATGACACCTATAAACGATGACAAGTTGCCTCATTAGGACTAGCACTAGATTGTCCATCTGTAAAAAGAGGTAGCAAAGTACCATACATGCCTTCGGAGCTAACAGATATCTTCTTCGTACATGAAAGTAAAGGCTGAATAGAATCTTCCATAAAAACAACATCATGGCTAACCAAAATGTGTTTAGTCTGTGGATGATACAGACAATAGCCTGTGCTTTCAGAATTGTACCCAACAAAAATACATTTTATTGCTTTATCATCCAATTTCCTACGATGTTGTTCAGACACTAATGCATATGCCAGACAACCAAAAACATGCAAATGAGCAACATATGGCTTGCGAACATGCCAAGCCTCATATGGATTGATAGACTGTAGTGCTTTAGTGGGACACCTACTAAGTACATATGCTACACACATAACAACCTCAAGCCAAAAACTATGTGGTAAAGCTTGCCTCTTGATCATACACCTCGCCATCTCAACGAGTTACCAATTCTTTCGTTCAGCAACTCCATTCTATTGAGGTGTATATGGCACTCTATACTGATGTTTTATCCCACATTCAGTCAAAAATGCATTAAAGTCAGAAGACATATATTCCCCCCCTTGATCAGAATGGAGGGTGCCCATTTTACATGCTGACACCATTTCAGATTTTCGCATGCGACAAACTAGAAAAATTCAGATGACCAAAGTGTGCACGCCAAAGCTTTGCATCTGACATAGCATGAGAATCATGTACTGCATATGCTAAATCATTCACAGATTTCTCGTAGTCTATGAGCTTATACAACCCACGAGATAAAATGCTAAAGATAATAATCATGTCTCCATTTGACAGATCATGAACTGTACATATGTCATCAACAAATTCCACAACCAAGCCAATCTTGGCTAATGCAAAAACTGATAACAGATTTTCTTGATCCCTGGCACAAATAAAACATCGATAATGTAAAAGAACTACCATCAGAAGTAGTCAGAATGATCTTACCAACTCCCATAATAGGATAAGAGGAGTTGTTGTTGCATGTGACAGTATTCCCTATAGGGGCAGGCTCAAATGAAGTCAAGAAACTGCACTACGAGGTAATATGTTTGGTTGCCCCACTGTCAAAGTACCAAACATCTGAGTCTACTACAGACATACACTGCTCATGAGAATATCGGTCAAAACAGCAAACAGTAGTAAACACCCATTCTTCATTCTCCACAAGATTAACAGACTTTGTTTTCGGTGTAGAGGCCTCTACAACAACCATTCTAGCCTCTTTTTCCTTTGCCTCTTTTGCAACCATTTTTGGACAGTTCTTTATGACATGATTGTTTCCTTTACAGTACTTACACAAGAAGTTCTGCTTTTTTTATTTCTTCTCATCTTTGTCTTTCTTCTTTGAATGTGCAGCATTTGCAGATTTTTGCTTATTAGTAGATGAAGTCCATTTACCTTTGCCCTTCTGATTAACGAGGAAAGCTTGATCTGCAACATGCATAATGGACATGTTCTACCTAGACTAATCTTCTTGCAATAGAATAGACACTAACTCCTCAAATGTTAAGGCATTTGGATTGCCTTTCATCATCAAATGAAGAGTAGAAGCAAAACTCTGGTATGAATTGGGAACACCATTCAAAAAAGTCTGCACAAGTGAACTATCAGGCAAGACTTCATCAACAGAAATTAACTATTCTTTCAAATCTTTGATCTTTGTTACAAAACTATCCATAGAATCACCTTCATTCATATGCTCACTCTTCAATTTTTTTCGAAGGTAAGCAACACGAGCCTCATTCCTAGCCTGGTACAATGGGATAGGTGTATCCTAAGCATTCTTAACTGTTTTACAAGAGCGAATGTGAGGAATAATGGCACATTTGACAGACAAGGCTATCAATGCATGTGCCTGAGTATCTCTGCCATCCCAAGGAATTTGCTCTACAATAGGTGCAGCAAAAATTACAGCACTAACAGGAACACGAAGGATATCATCATCTTCATGTCATCTGCATCAGCTTCAATACATGTATTTGCACGTGTAATAGGACGTTTTTCAACACCCTACACAAATAGTCATTTTGCAACCAATACATGATGCATCATATAAGCCCAAAATAGGTAATTTGTACCATCCAAATTATCCTCAACAGCAACGTATGAAATACATCACATCCTTCAACCATGGCCACTGACTAGAATACCCTGATGCAAAAAATGATTGTATCTGAAAAAGTTGAACAGAATTACCCTGATGAGTTCTACTAAACCTGTAGCAGACTTCAAGATGCTTATACTGGTGAACCGAAACTTGTATATATCTTTGGCACAAAAAGATGAAATAGCCTGCACAAGTGCTATGATAGTGCATTCGAAGGTTGAAACAAGCTCAGATCGCCATTTTTGCACACAAACCAAAGCCGTTTTGATCTCCTAATCACCTTGAGTATGCACACCAAATTTCATGCGATTCTGAAACTTTGACTGGAGAGGTGTTGATGACGCCCTAGATGAAGCGACGACCTACTCTTATACCAATCGTTGGAGTTCGAGGTCTCCGAAAGCACGCGAACAATAGAAGGAAGAAGAAAAAGCTTGGAGCACAATAGACAATACTGAATGTATTACCATAGAAGGTACAAAGATGAGTAACCCATTAGGGCTATAGGCATAAATACAATCTGAGGGGAAAAACCCTCCTAAAGAGAAAAAAAAGTACCCAAGCGGTCCTAGTGTGTTCACACACATCACTACCTAAATATATCAACATTAAACCCCTACTTTCATGTACAAAGGAGACATCAGTTACCTCAAAAGATGTGTATGATGCTCTATCACGTTTATTCACTAGAGCAAGAAGAAACCTATGGTGGGCACTTCGAGTTGTGAGGTTGAGTATAAGGCAACTTTCATAGTCATGATCAAGTTTGTGTGTATGTGTGTGTGTGTGTTGAAGTCCATAACTCCGATGATACCCCTCATTTTGTAGGCTCCAAGAACAATTCCCCCGAGGATGAAGATGGCAAGGCATCGACTATAATCACAGACCGAATATGGAGATGCCTATGCATAAACTTGTTGCCCAACCGCATGTTATTTTCTTAATTCATCCTCTCCTTCGAGTTACCCACAAAGGGTACCCCTACATGGCTTCACACTTAGGTGCCACATGGCATCATGTGTGAGCCCATCTAATAAAACTAGGAGGTGGTTTGTACCTCCTACTCTAAGGTATCCCATCTTACATTTCCTTCCCCTTAATTCCATTTTTGTCCTCGAAAATGGTATTGGAAGGTCTAACAAAAAGAGAGAATTAATCGAAATAACACTCCCACTAAATCCCCATGTATCTAATGTACATGGTCACATCTCCGTGTTGTTTCCCCATATCCTTCCCTTTAAGAAGAATCTTAGGAAGGTAATCTAAAGTTGGGAAATTGTCTCTAAGGGATGCTAACCCACTCCACATGCCACTAACATCGACTATTTGTAACTTCACATACAGATCGAGGAGAATGGTCAAGAAGCAAAAGGATTATATCACTAACCACTAGAAAATGAATCAATCTAATTTTGGGACTTTTTGAATCATTATTAAGTTATTCTCAAATCTTGATGCAGTACAACAAAACCATTGAATAATTTGTCCTAGTAGATCTTACACAGTACAAATGAGAAATTGATGTTTTCAGGGTGTGGTACGACTAGTTAGAGCGCCAGAGCAAATCCCCCAATGCCTGGCAATCCAAGTTTAAACGATTAAAATGTGCAGTGGAACATCCATAAGAATAAGAAGAGATCAAGTATTCCTAGCACTTGATCTGACAATCATATCAGGGAGTTTCTTTAACATGAATGTGTCTAGAAATTTGGATGATATGGCCAATTACATACTTAAATTATGCAAAAAGGTTACCACAATCAAATTGTCCATAAGATCCAGCTCTGAAACTAAATCACAAATGACTAAAGTCATGTGCACGAGTGAAAACATATAAAGGCACAAATAAATTATCATAAGGCAATACCAGCGGTAATGTGGCACAATCATCTAATCAGATACAGATACCAACTGCGACATGCTGGCCAACCTGACATTAAAAGAACTCCCCAGATTAATAAATTGGATTTGAAGAGAACATCTCCTCATTGGACAAAGCTATTAGAACCACAACTGGCTTGAACAAATCTATGGTAGGTTGGGCTCTTCATTCAATTTGTAACTTGCCTGCTCAGCCTATCCTCTCTTCTTGTTACAAGTATCTGACCTCTTATGCATGCCAAGCTAAGCCACTTAAAGACTGTAGCACCCTTCTTCCTTTCTCCACGTTGTTTCAATCCACTTGTCATCATTGAAGGCATTGTTTAGTCTTTTGAAATGCAACTAGAGTGTGAACTCTTAACTTTTCAGACAAAACATGCCATGTAAGCTGAAAATTCAAAAGGCAATGTGCAAGCAGAAAGACACTAAATGACGCCCTTTTGCTACCACTCAGTTTCTGTCTATTACACTCTATAATACCATAATTTTTACTACAAAATAGCCATGCATCAGGTTCATTCTTCAGAATAAGGAAATAAAATTTAGAAGCTGTCCTAATTGCCTCAAGGCAGACTTCGATTGTCAGCAATTAGATATTGATGTCTTCTTAACCCCGAAAACCATAAAAAAGGGAGGGGGGGAAGTGCCTTTAATATCCATACTCTACCAATGCAGGCCTCATAATTAATTGCTAGAACTGTCAGTTTATTTACACAACACCAACCCTACAATAAACAATGCACTTGCAACGTGTGACCCAAGGTGAATCCAGTATAAATTTGATAAACTCAGCTTCAATTCAGTTAACATCAAAAGACATCTTCGGTCTCCAATGAATAGTGTCATCATGCTCAGTGTTTAAAACACCTCAAACTATGAGATAAACCTACTTATACTAAATTGCTTATCTTGTAAGTCAGATTGGAATCTCGATCTAATTGCTGAATGCCAGAAGACCATGCAGACCATGAAATATGGTTTATTACTTTACCTCAATGTGAATTGCCAACATATAATTTTCATGTCTGACAAGATGTTGATTTTTGGGGCCAATCACCGAAAGCTAATTAACTGATGCATCGACCTGATAGCACACTAGAATAGACCATAGTACAAAAAATTATCTGGATTTCTATCATTGAACTGTAAAATATGGCGAGGACTTCATGAGATTTCTTCTACCTGTAAAAAAGATCATGTTTGAAAATTTGATATGTATAATCATCACATGAGCAAAACCCATTTTGAAAATGGTGTGTCACATATGTGTCACTGACATAGATTTCCCTCTTTTCCACTTTGGAAATAAACTTTGACATATTGTGACAGTCGCCACACATCCGCAAGTTCTTAGAAACACGAATGGTTGCTCCATCTGGTAGATTAATGAGGCCAAATGCTATAGCAAGTTTCTCAGAGTGTCCACAAAGAGACTCTTCTTTCATATCTGTGGGTATTGCACCAAGTACTAAATCACTTCGTATTCTATATCCTCCTTTCTTCATCTCTTGATTTAGGGCCTCAAGCTTAGCATAGATATCAAAGCTTTTTGGGTGGAATGTATCACCAACAACAAACTCGTGTACTCTGTTGTCGACCTCAATGAACGCATGACCTGGCTTCTTGCACCCAATATGCTGCTTCCTAGTTGCTTCAAGTTCCTCTGCACTATGAATCATCCCTGCATGAGCATAGACTGATGACATCAACACATAAGCTGCAGAGACCTTGGGATCCACCTTGGTGATATTTTTGAAGCATCTGTGTGCAATAATGACATTAACATGCAATTTACATGAGTGCAACAATGATGTCCAACCTATTATATTGCAACCAACTGGATTGCACTCCAATAAATCTTCTGCCTCATTCAGATGACCTGCATGCCCAAGGATTTCCAACATAGCATTCTGATGCTCCTGAGTTATGAAAATGCTATACTGATCTCTCATAGACTTCAAAAGCTGACATCCATCCCTAACAGATTTGCACGATAAAAGGAGACACAAAAATACAACACCATCTGGTTCAACTCCAGAGGACAACATACTCTTAAAAACTTCTAAGGCCAACAAATAATTTTTTTCTTGTGCACATCCCATCAACAGAGAAGTCCAATTTGAAAGACTCTTCTTGTTCAATCTCTGAAAAGTCAAAAAAGCATCTTTCAGCCTTCCACATTTTGCATAGACATCAAGAAGAGCATTAGCAACAACAATGTCCATGAGTTCTGAACCACCCTTCACAATGGAGGCATGAATTTTCCTTGCCTGATCTAGGGCTGACATCCTAGACATCAATTTCAAAACATAACCATAAGTGATAGAATTCGGTTGTAAACCATCATGTTTCATCTGTTCAAAAATTTCAATGCCTTCCAGGGGTGGGGAGTCATTACAAGCATACATTCCCAGGATGGTTGTCCAGGATACAACATCTCTATCAGGCATTCTCTGTAGCATTATACATGCATCTTCATTGCTCTCGCATGTTACATATATATTAATTAGGGCATTTCCAACAGTGATCAGTGAGCTAAGGCCACTGCATATAATTTTGGAATGAAGCTGCCATGCATGTTCAACCCTTCCTTGCAAGGAGCATGCTTTCAAGAAAGAAAGGGAACATGCTTCACTTAGTTCAGTTTCTTGGTCTTGGTCCTGCATAGTGTCCAGAAGATTAAAAGCATCACCAAACAACCCAAATTCGAAAAGCCCTGAGATCATTGTTGTCCAAGTGATTTTATTTCTTTGGCTCAAAGATGCAAATATATTAAATGCATCTGAAATGCATCCACACCTAATGTACATGTCAAGAAGTGCAGTACCAACCTGCACATTAATTACAAGGCCATGCAGAATTAAGTATTCATGAATAAAACGCCCTTCTTGAGAGAGACAGCAAGCGGTTAAGATGTTCATATACGTCACTTCATTAGGCTCTACACCCTCCTCTTTCATCTGGTCCAAAAGATGAAAAGCCTTCTGGATACATCCATGGTTGGCATATCCTGATATAAGTGAGCTCCATGTTACAACATCTCTGGTAGACAAATTATCAAATACAGAATGTGCATCCTCAATGCAGCTACACTTACAGTACATGTCAACAAGAGCATTCCCAACATATGGATTTATCAGAAGCCCACATAGCAAGATATGATTGTGTACTTGTCTCCCCTGTTCTGTATCTTCAGTGTCAGATGCTGCTGCTATAAGGCAGACCATGGTGCCTTCGTCAGGTTCTGTCCCATATTGTTGCATCAGTTTGAAAATATCTGGAACCTTATTCCCTTCATTGAGAAGAATGCATCCAGACATTAAAGTGCTCCACGTAACAGTGTTATGAGTGGGAAGTCTGCAGAATGTAGTTGCTACATCCTGGAAAGTTCCCAAATCCACATATAAGCGAACAAGAGAGCTGCCAATAAAAATATCATGCTCTAAACCATATTCAATTATATTTGCATGTACTTGCTGTGTGTGGCTCAGTGTATCTCTATCCATACATGCTTTGAGAACTTCAACAAAAACATGTCCATCTGGTCTTACTTCTGCTTCAAGCATGCATCTATATAAGGCTATGGCCCGTTGATTATCTCCAAGTTTCACATTTGCAGAAATAATTACACCCCAAGTGAAGACGCCAGGTTCAACAAGTCTATTGAACACATCATTTACTTCTTTAAACTTCTGAAAATGTGTTAGCATGCGTAAAATGTAACCCCCAAGGAAAGCATGTGAATCAAGCCCAACCGCTGCTATGATAGATTGCAAAACTCTTCCTGCTTGTAGATTGTTCTCATCAATACATTGTTGTAAGAGTTCACAGAGGATGTCATTCAGGAAAAATTCATCCTCAGTAATGTTATTTTTTAGAGAATTGACTGCAGTAGTCAAATTCATCTTTATGTATTCATATTTTGTATTACTAAGGGCTTTTTCCTCTTCATCTACCTCAATCCTTGAAAAAAAGGAAAAAAAAAAGGCTAACATCAAAACATATGCTAGATGAAAAAACTCTGCTGTTGTTATACAAGTACCTGATCAAAGACTCTGTCAAGCTTTTACTCCTGGTGTCAGGATCATGCAAATTAAGTGTGTGATTGATATCATCAATGAACTGCCCTTCAAGGAAAGGGGAAAAGTGAGAAAGCTGTTTGACTACTGTATCGTCTGTATTGCTGGAAGGTGCCTGCAAAGTTTAAACAAAGAAGCTGCCAGCAGCCTTCAGCATAAAATACAGTTACTGGCAATATAGCCAACCTTTTTTTTTTTCCATCCTTTACATAGTTTTTTTATTGACTTTATTCACATTGCACTGCATGTTGATCAGATAGTTGTTTTGCAAATACAAAAAAACATTAAGAAAACATGTCAGACAGTCTTGACTTTCTACAAGATCAAGATTCAAGACATGGCCCAAGGGCCAAACCTTAGAGCTCGACTGTAATAGTAGAAGAAACATGATTCCAGGTAGATCAGAGGACATCAAAACATAGGTATTACCACACTAACCCACAAAGAGACACATCCTGTGTTGAAGAAACAGAGAGTACAACTCTAACTTATTCCACTTTCCTCAAAGCTTAGTCATGATTGCCGAAAGTAAAATCGACACCTTATACTAATCGGATGCCACGGCTTATACTCACTGAGTGTAGACCAATCTCATCATTTGCTGGTACTTCTGGTAACCATGGGAACAATACTGACAGCAATGGATTTCCCTAAGACGTGATTCCAATGAGACAATGGAGGCTGATATAAATACTTCAGCGTGAAAATGAAGATCACAGGTTTCAATCTATGGCGATTTTGGCAGAAAACATGAATTACTGTTATATGCAAGAGATGCATGGGACATGATCAAGCCATAAAAACAAAATAAGCCAAAACAGAAACTATATCTACAAAGCCAGCAAGCTTTTTCTGACTTCATAACATTGAGCAATGTGATCCATCGTGATAGCAAAACAGAGAATGGTAAATGTTAGAATCCATCAGAGGTTAACTTTTGAATGTAATGAGGTGGTCATCATTACCACTTGTTATATACTTTGTGTTGAAACAAATACTCTAAACAAATATTTGTAAGTCCCATTCTTTGCCATAATTTATTTCCATAGGTTTCATCGTTCCCCGTGGCCATATCTCTAAGGGTATGAAATGTGGAAATTCTAATATTATAGATTTTCCAACAGTACGTCAATTTATTATTATCTGTGAAACATACACAACTTCAGATTTTAGAATCAGCTACACAGTTGCCATGATATGAGATCTGTTAGTCTCTATAGATGCGCTTTAGAATTGATGCAACCTTGGCTGAGCTTGCTTCTGAGAATTTCTTATCACTGGGGTAAGTGCAACTATCTTTCCTTGTGATATACAGTGTTTTCCCCTTGTCCCTTTGGTTGTGGTTTTATCTAAACTGTTCTCTCATCTTTGTGGCTGCCATGTTTACTGAATTAGAGTGCTAAGTTCTCAAGTGCTGGAAATTTGTGTTCCCTTATCAAAATCAGAACAATAAGTTCATAAGCACGAGTCTCAGAACATGTTTTTAAGTTGATGAAGTAAGACCTCTGCATTCCCTTGTAATACGCCTCTATTGGCTAGTATGTATCTCCAACATTTCTGATAACTAATGAGTGTGTATTCTGTGTTTACCATCAACATAAACTTGCTGACTTTTCTTGTCTTTTAGTTAATCTGCATGACTAAGGATGCAAAGTTACAATAAAGGATGCAAAGTAACAATAAAGGATGCAAAGTTACAATAAAGCATATACACAAAGCGTAAATGAATATTGTTCATCATCACATATGTTGAGAGATTTCAATGGGCACTATAATCATCCACTCAAGAGTAACAAATGCCCAACCAATGTGAACTTCTCCAGCTCCTCAAGTGGTATAAATAGGACTTAGGCTCATTTGTCATTAGTTGTGTTCATCACACATGGACCCCTTTCCGAGTCATTTGCATATCATCTTGGTGCGAGTGTTGTGGAATGAAAAACCATCCCTTGTGGTGAAGGCTTTATGGTTGGCTGCACACTCTGAGGCTTTAAGGTGATATTGTGTTGGATCTATGCCTAGAAGGTGAGTCTGATGTCCATCGTTTTATGTTTTTAAAGCAAATATGGTTTCTACTTTGTCTTGATATAAGGAAGGATCCTAGCTAAGCAGCAGCATTGTTATTAGTTCATCTTTCTACTAGAGCTCATGATGGTTGAGGTGCCTTCCTAAACATGTTGGTATGAAAGGAGGACAAAGGAGACACATGCAAGCTAGTGGGGGGAATCAAAGGCGTACAATTTTTCATGTATGGGCAATTCTTGGAAGGAGGCTCGAGTGGTTGCACCTGATGGCAGTTTTTGTTCTTTCTAGAGGAAGGGGGCTAGTTCTTTATTGGTAGCCTTGAAGGGGATGTATGAAGTGTCAAGTATAGTCATGGATTTCATGTGGTGCAACACACAATAGCAAAGTAGAAATCTCTTGCAAGAAGTGCAATGCACTATTTTCCTCGTCATTGTAAGATGGTTCAAGAGGTGCCTCGAGGCTAAGGACATGGTGGAGTCAAGGATGACAAGCCAACCTAAACTCTGCCAACCAGCCATAGGTCAACTATACAGGACTGCAGCACAAAGCCCTATGGACCAAACCTAAGAGATTTCTTGAGTAGTTAGATGCAAAAAGGGAAGATGATTGTAATTTTTGGAAGGCGGTTGCATCTTTTTGGTCACAAAGTAATTACACAAGATGACAACACCATCTCCACACAAAATTCCTTTGAGAGGTTAGAAAATTCTGGGTGGCTGCATTCTACATCCTAAGGCCACTGAGAAAATCTGCCTGCAATTTTCGACACAAGGCAACTCAGCTCTAGGCTGACACCTAGACAGCTATATTAGGCTAACCGTTGTTGTGAGAGAAGTAATTTTTGGGGAAGTTCCAAAATTTCGGTTCTTAAAATTTAGCGGGCATTCCTAGATTTTAGTGGAGGTCCCTATAATAGAGGCCCCTAGATTTTAGTGACAATTCTTAAAATTTAGTGGAGGTTCCTAAGATTTAGTGGAGGTAGTGGGGATTCATAAAGTTTAGAGAAGATTCTAAGATTTTAAGGTTCCTAGAAATTAATGAAGTCTCTTAAACTTTAGTGGACGTTCCTAAAATATAGAGGAGGTCAAGCTCATGCTATTTTGAAGAACTAAAAATTTAACAAGAGCATTTTGAGGTGATTTTTGTCCATCTAGCATCCACTTCACAAATAGCAATAAGGTTCGTCGTTTCCTACATCAATCCAGTCTATTCAAAGCCTCCCTTACTTCCCACATAACCTATTTGCCCACTTTTTTATCTTGCACATTCTAGAAGCATGACAGTAAACGTTCCCTGTTTGCATGAAATTGACACATCTAGCCAATCTTGGGTGTTGAAGAAGGCATATGTAGAGTAAAGCTTTTGATAAGTACCTTGTAAAGTCAAAGAAATGTGAGGGGTGAGACAAGGTAGTCAGTCTAGGTATAGGTGCAAGAAGTCGAGGTTGCCAAAGTGCACATGCAAAATTCAATAGACTGTTGCCTAGCCTTGAAACTGGGAAGACTCGTATACATTTCTATGTAGGTGCGCAAGATATACAATGCCTCCACTTCTTTTTGTTACTATTCGTACAATCTCCATGGCACCAAGACTTTGTGCTTCTCCATTTTGAACTAGACAGATTTACTGTCGGATCTCTCTCCAAGATTGGAGAAGGATGGCACAAGCATTAGCTCAGTTTAATGCACAATACAAATCGTCTAAGAGATTGTATATCATGAGCTTTGCTTCTACCTTCTCCATCATTGACATGCGTTGCTATTTTCTATGTCTCCTGCCGTGCTCGTCATACATGTTTTGCTGCTCGATTGAACAAGAGGCGGAAGCATGGGGATCACCATCAGCTGGTGTGGAGGCCAGAGGTTGTTTCTAGTCAAGCGCATAGGGGTCATATCTTGATCATTCACGTGGTGATGCACACCTTTAGGGTAAACCATGTTCATGGCATGGCCATCAGAGACTATGTTTAGGCACCTTCATTTTCTTGATGAAGGACACCAAGATAACAAACATGGTTCCAATCCACATGTGGTGGCCATAGGACTTCATCAGTGTTTTTTGACATTGGAGAGGCATGTGATCTATTTTCTTAGTGAGTCATGAAGTTTCTCTTGACAGATGCCTTGGGCCACAGAGATATATGCATTGGACACTAGATTCTGGGTAATTCTAGCTATTGCACAAAGTATGGGAACTAGTTGTCAGTTATTCCCGCCCGTCTAACCAAATTGGAGGATATGCCGAGGTGGACTTACAAGATACCTTATAGAGGTTGTTACCTGTGGGTGATTATTACCCTTGGATTTATGAGGTGCTCTCTCTTTTGTTCCATAGAGATCTTGACTATGTGCATCTTTCTCTCGGAGGGGACTGCAATATGATTGCCATGCTTGGGATCAAGAAGTTAGTCCAAGACAGTTTTATGAACCGATAGTCATGGGTCTCGGGTACCTATATGATTCGTTGCAATGAGAGAAATATGGTAGAAAGATACTCCACTATTATCGGATTACTTCATGGATAGGAACAAGTGGGCAGGGACTACGATGGGATATATAAGGAGTTATGCCCCATCATACTTGATGCACTTTGGCTCTAGTAGGTTGGTATTTGTTCATTAATGCAGAATGTATTTGTTCATGAGTACATGATGTATTTGTTCATCAATATAGGATGTATTTGTTCATCAGTATAGGATGTATTTGTTCATCAGTATAGGATGTATTTGTTCATCGGTACAAGATGGACGACCTTCTGTATGAAGTGTCTATTAGGATGCACATGGTATCAGACTAGCATGGGCTAGGCGCAAGGTACATGTGTATATTCGAGATACCATGTATGTGGTATTTGTAGAGATACATGTATTGCCATGCCAATATAGCTTGAGCACAGGGTACATGGATAGGATGGAGTTCGGAGGCCTCAGTCTCGAGGTATCCATTGAGATGCATATGGTGTTATGCCTGTGATGGTTATGCATAGAGCACATGCATTACCTCTTGTTCAGAGTCTCGATAGTGGATAGCTAGCACCACTATGAACTCTATCATGAGATAGTTTTTTACCTTGTATGGATCACGATGTCATTGCGGTCGTCATGAGACATGTCCAATTATGGCAAGGGCCCTAGTCATACTTCCACTGTTGAAGTAGTGGGCTTTGCTCATCTTCATGTGGAATTGTTATGTCCATTACATGATGTGCCTGAAAGGGAGCTTACATGATGTGCCTGAAAGGGAGCTGCCTAACAACTCTAAGCACTTGGTTCCCATTTAAACACCTGTTAGTTATGCCCGAAAGACAGTTGTGTTGTCTTCCCAAAAGGGAGTTGTGTTATCTTCCCGAAAGGGAGTTTCTAGTATTACAACGTCCCTTGGCATCTGGTATCCTTTAGGAGTACCGTTTATACTTATCCAAAGATCATTTAGATCAAAGGATCGACCCAGACCGGAGAATATGTTGGCGGTGTGATGATCATGTGTTATATGATGTCGGTTGATCATAGATGGTACAGCCATCAAGGATACCTATGTAGACATGACTATCATGGAGTCCGATATATTATAGAGTATGTTGCCCACGAAGGTAGCCCTCTTAGCCCCTTAGTTGTGATGGTAGCCCCTTTGGGTGGGATAGCAAGGTCCTTGGATCGAGAAGCTACACACTCAATCAACTCTCTTGGCCAAAAATGAATATTCGCCAAACTTGACTCAATCTTTCTTCTAAGAGTATTACAAAAATGAACGAAATGTACATTTGAGGGAGTCATATTATATATATTCGTCCTCCTTTGAATTTTCACGTAGATTTTAATTGGGCATAGAAGTATTTATCTCATACTTCATCTATATGCATTTTTGCTCCTCAAATTCTTACATCCATGCTCTTTTGCATCTCTAAAACAAGAAAGAGAATTCGCAACGAACTCAAGTACTATATACTTGTATAGATGAGGGAAGCCATAAGAAGTTCCTCCTTTTCCTCTCACACAGGAATTGTGGTACCGCCACATAAGCCTAGAGATAGCCCATATATGACATTATGGCCAATTTTCACGCATATATAGTGTGTATGGCTATCATAGACTCTTCACAAGTAAAAGAGCAGAGGAGAGGCTCTCTCTTCCTCGCTCTCATTCACATGGATGCGTGAGTGCTGACCATAGCTAGTTGCTTGCGAGCATACGGATCAGCTCTTACTCTATGCAAGTCCCACATACATTGCTCTGATACCTAGGAAAATCCATTTTGCCATAACTTCAAACAAAAGCTCCCGTTCGACACACACTAGAGTGTTATATCTCTCTCCATCCGACCTCGCCCAAGTATCATATGCAAAGAAATTCACACGAATACAATCCTCTCTACTCTCTTCTACATTCTATAAGAAATATTTCCTAGAAGTGCCAAATGGCATTCAAGCCACCATCTTAAAGGGTGTTCCCACCAACCAACATCATATAATGTGATAGGACGGTGCCCCATGCAAGAGTGCTTGGCACCAACATATGCAAATTCTATTATAGGTAGGTATTCTTCCCAATTAGTTTATTGTTCATTCACATATGCTCGTCGCATATCCTCAAGGATTTGGTTAACCCTTTCAGTTTGCCCATCCCTCTATGGATGTCTATTTGTAGCCATGCGAGTTTTGGTAGCCAAGTTTTGGTAGCCAATCTTCTAAAGACCACTCTCCAAAAGTGGCTAGTAAACTTCCTATCCCGATCAGAAACAATGACTAAAGGAAGACCATACAATCAGTATACATGCTCTAAAAATAATATTGCCAACTTTCGTGTTTTATTGTGTTTCATGTCAGAATGAACCCAGGTATCTTGGTCAAGCTATCCACATTTATCGAGACAGAGTCGTTCCCTCTCTATGTCTTAGGTAATAATCCCACAATGAAATTCATGGAGATACTCTCCCACTTCCCATCAGGAATACCCAATGGATGGAGATGTTCTAGTATCCTCAACCTCTCAACTTTATTGACCTTGCATTTTGTGCATCTAAGCACATACTCTAGGATGTCTTTATGAATCCAAAGCCAATAAAAATGCCTCTTAACAAGATCATAAGCCTTGTTAACTCCTCGGTGTTTCGCACTAGGGGTGTCCTGACACTCGTATACATGTAGTCTCATCTCTAAGTCTTTGGGGGAACACTCCTTTCCTTTATACAGCAAATATCCATCTTGGATATTGTAATTCTTCCACTTGAATCCTTCTTAAAAGCCTGTCCATACTCCGTCCTCATTGGAAACATGTATGTCAAGATCCCTTTTCTCAAAATATATAAGATAATACCTATACTTTCCTCTAATGGACTTACGTATGCGGTTTAGTGAATCAGCCACTTTGTTAAACTTCCACTTCCTATACATAAGCTCATAATCGAACTCCTTAAGGGTCTATGTCCATCACGCCTTGCGACCTTTTAGGCTTTTTTGATTAGAGAGCCACTTAATGCTCTCTTGATCAAACAATACTCTAACTTTGGCACCATACAAATAGTGACATCAATTCTTCAAATCATGGACAATTGCATACACCTCATAGACGGAGTAATTTCTTTGAGCCCGTTCTAGTTTCTTGCTCTCAAATGCTATTGGTTGACCATCTTGAACTAAAACTCCTCTAGCAAAGTCACTCACATATATGGTTGGGATCGATTGAGATCCACTATCTACGAAAATAGATTTGTAGCCATTGTTGCTTTCTGAAGGAGGCCATGGAGAGCTACGTTGTGGTGTGTTTGGTTGCTCCAAATGCAAAGGGAGTAGGTTGCTGCGTGAGGAAAGAGAAATTAGAGAGAGAAACCTACGCAAAAATTTGGAGAAGAAGATGGAGAAGCTTAAGTTGAAGAAGTCCCTATCAAGTTATGAGAGATTTGGGACCAAGTCTTATTGATAAGTGACTTTTAGGTCATTTGGGCATGTTCACACATGAACAATGACCAAAAGTCATAAAAATAATGTAAATGCCTATAGCTCCCCAACTTGGGATCCAAAAAAGATAACAAAAATATGTTTCACATGCAATGGTCAAAATATACAAAAGGAGAGTCCTTGGGGCCTTCATCCCGAACAACCTCCCACTTAAAGGACCAAGGAGGCTCCTTTAAGCTAAGTAAGGAGGCTCCTTTAAGCTAAGTAAGGAGGCTCCTTTAAGCTAAGTAACTCCCACCATATGTATACATAGCTGATGTTGTGCCTTGGGTAGACACTTCATGAGAGCATTGATTGATTCTGTGAAGTATTGACCTTGATCAAAATGATCATGCCATCCTCTATCACCTCTCTGATTAAGTAGTATCTCACATCAATATGCTTTGTGGGAACATGGAACATGGCATTCTTTGCCAAACATACGGCACTCTGACCATCACATCCAAGAACAGGTGTTTCTTCAAGCATCCCAAACTCAATGCACAAGCGAGCTAACCAAATGGCTTCTTTGGGAGCCTCTGTGGCTTAAATATATTCAGCCTCAATAGTAGATAGTGCAACTATCCTCTGAAGTCTAGAGCACCATGAAATAGCTCCACCTACAAGGGTGCCCGGTGTATACATAGCCACTTGTGGACTTGCGTATGTCCACATCACCTTCCATGTCTAAATCACAGAATCCTTTTAACTCCAATGGAGCCCTTCCATAACATAGCCATTTACCTTTGGTCCCTTTCAAATATCTCAAGATAGATTTGACTACTTCCCAATGAGCTTTGCTAGGATTAGCCATGAACCTGCTAACAACTCCCACTGCATGAGCAATATCTGGCCGAATGGCAACCATAGCATGCATAAGTGAACCACAAGCTGATGTATATGGAACACTCTTCATGTAGTTGGCTGCATCATCATCTTTGGGACAGTCATCCTTGGTAAGCTTAACATGTGGCTGCAATGGCACTCCAAGAGGCTTAGCATCAGTCACATTAAATCTGTCCAGCACTTTTTCAATGTACTTTTCTTGGGATAAATGCAAAGTATGCTGCTGCTTATGCCTTTTTATTCGCATACCAAGAATAGCTCAGCTTCCCCAAGCTCTTTCATTGAGAATGCAGAGTTCAGCTGCTGTTTTAGAGCATTTAGAGTGCTCTTTTTCTTCCCAACGAGCAGCATATCATCTACATATATCATCTACATATATCATCTACATACAGCACAAAATGATGGGCTTCCATCTTCATCCTTTTTAGTGTATAAACAATGGTCTGCATGGCTTCTTTTGAACCCATGTTTAAGCATAAATGCATCAAACTTCTTATACCATTGTCTAGGGGTTTGTTTCAGCCCATATAAGCTCCTTTTCAGCTTGCATACCAGAAACTCTTTTGTAGGAATGGCATATCCTTCTGGCTGTTTCATGTACAGCTCTTCGTCCAAATGACCATGCAAAAAGGCTGTTTTAAAATCCATTTGGAATAACTACAAATCCAAGGCAGCTGTGAGGGCAAAAAACACACGTAATGTGGTCATTTCGACCACCGTTGAGAACATCTCTTGGAAATCAATGCCCTCTTTTTGGGCATATCCCTTAGCAACCAGCCTTGCCTTATACTTGGGTTTGCCATCAACAGTCTTGATTTTGTATACCCACTTGTTGGGAATGGCCTTCCTACCTTTGGGCAACTCAACCAAATCCCAAGTATCATTTGCATGCAAGGCCTTTCTCTCTTCCTGCATGGCTAACTCCCACTTCTTCTTATGCTCACATAGCTTTGCCTCTTTATAAGTGAGAGGCTCACTCTCATCTGATAACATAATGTAATGTACAGAGGGGTCATGTCTGTTCACTGGCCTCCTAGTACATGTAGATCTTCTTACCCAATGATCCATATTATTCGGCAATGGGTCTACATCAAGAGGTACATCAACTTCTTCATTGTTAATGAGCTGTTGTACATCATTTCCAGCCCTGTTTTCAGCATGAATAGGTGGCTGCATATGCCCATCAGGAGCCTCATTTTGCTGTTCAACATCATCTAGCTCAATAACCATTGGCTTATTTTCATTTCCAGCCAAATGTGGTGCATCCCAAGGGTTCATATCAGATTTAACACGTGGCTGTACGTGCTGAACTTTGACCTTGTTATGGTCACTTTTTCACAATCATTTTTTAGCAGCCTTGCCTCATTAAATACAACATCCGGGCTGTGTATTACCTTCTTGAGCTTAGGTAGCCAAATCATGTAGCCCATTTCACCTTCATCTCCATAACCCATGAAGATTCCTTTTATGGACCTTGCATCTAACTTGCTTCTCAACTCACGCCTTATATGCACAAAAGCATCACAACCAAAGATGCATAGGTGGTCATATGAAGCTTCTTTGCAAGACCAAAGCTCTTTCGGAATGCCACTTTTTAAGGACATACGAGGAAATCGATTGCATACATGAACTACAGTTTTCAAAGCCTCTCCCCAAAATCCATGAGAGATTAGCTCTGGACAGTATGCATCTCACACTCTCACATAAAGTCTTGTTATACCTTTCAGCCACACTGTTGGAAGAGGGTTTGTATGGGACTGTTAGCTCCCTCTTAATACCAAGATCTTCACAAAATCTATTGAATTCAGCACTTGTAAACTCACCCCCATTATATCTACATAAGCATTTCAGCTTTCTACCTGTTTGAGTGGTCAAAAATGCATGAAATTTCTTAAATGCAGCAGAGGCTTCATCTTTAGATTTTAACAAATATACCCAAAGCTTTCTAGAGTTGTCATCACCAAAAGAAACAAAGTGAAGAGCACCCCCATAGATTTGGTGGGCATGCTACAAACATCAGAATGAACAAGATCAAGCACATTAGACTTACGAGAGCCACTAGAGTAGTAGGAATTCTTTACTTGCTTACCATATTGGCATTCATTACAAAAATCAAGTTTTGAGCCTTTAGCATCAAACTCGTCCAAATTACATAGTTTATCAAGGCTTTTTTGGCTCTCTTGTGGCCAAGCCTTTTATGCCATAATTCCATATGTGAACAGATTTCAGCCAAAGCAATAAACTTGCCCAGCAAGGCTTTACTATGCAAGCAATAAAGAGTCCCCTTCTTTGCACATTTAGCAATCAACATAGAGCCTTTGATAAGCTTCCATGACCCCTTCTCAAAGAGGGTGCTATATCCATGCATATCCATTTGCCCAACAGACAATAGGCTTTTCTTGATGCTTGGTACATACCTTAGATCATGCAAAACCAGCTCATTAATGCCATCTATAGTGAGGTGCACTCTGTCAATACCTTCAATAGAACAAGCATGGTTATTTCCCAGATATACATGTCCATGGTTACCTGCATGAAAGGTAGTAAAACACTCTTTAATAGGAGTAACATGGAAGGATGCACCTTAATCCACAATCCATGTTTGTGACAAAGCATCATTCACAGTAAGCAAGGCATCAATAAGATCCCTCTTAGTGCTACCACATTGGTAACAAGTCACTTCAGCCTTGCCTTCACTTTTGCTCATATTCCTCTGTACATTTCCACTTTTCTTTTTTGTTCTTCCTCTAGCCAAATTGGCTGAACCACTACCCTCTCCATTAACTTTCCTCCCAATTTCCTCATTCAAAATAGAACCCCTTATAGCATCAAAGATAAGATTGGGGCTACTCGAAAGTGAAACAACAATGTTTCCCATGAATTAGATAAAGTCATCAACATGAAGATGGCCTTAAATTTATCATCAAATGCAAGTAATCTGGAGTCCTTCAATTGCGAGAGAGTACCTGTAAAAAAAGATAAGTGCTCAGCCACACTTTTTGACTCATCAAGCTGCATACACACTAGCTTACGCATAAAATGCGCTTGATTTACTGGGTTTTCATAGGTTGTCTTGAGCTTCTCCATACCTCAAAAGCACTTGTAATGCCCTTCGGATCCACTAGGATTTCATCTGATACAACCATCTTGATATAAGGGATGGCCTTCTTGTTTAGGTTCGTCCATGTTGCACCTGTCATATCTTCAGGCTTTACTTCCTTAAGAGCCCTTTTAGAACCTTTAAGAAAGAGGATGCCAAGCATTCTCTCTTTCCACAAATCAAAGCCATTACCTTCAAATCTCTTGATCTCAAACAAATTTTTGAAATCAAAGGAGGTAGAAGCCATGTTTGCAAGCTAAGAGCTTCAAAATTTCACCAAAAAAAGTAAAATTCAACTATTGTCCTGTGTGCAATCACTTGACGAGGCTAAATCTTAAAAATTAAGCCCAAAAATTGTTTAAAACTTGCAAAAACCAATTTCTGAAATTTCCTACATAAAATTTTAGAAAATTCCAACACGCTATACTCGCATCAAAAACAACAAATTTGTTGTTTTTCAACACAAAAGGCATATATAGATGCAAAACACAGCCAATGGTGTTTGTTTACACAAAAACCCCAATTTTTGGGGCAATATGACATGTAAAATCAAAGAAACGACATGCTGTAAAAAGTTTCCAGCAAGTAAGCACTTCCACAATCTTTATGCATGTATTCCCTCTTAAAATGAGAGAGAATTTCTACAACAAAAGGACCTGGAAAAGAATAAGCAAAGAGGTTGCTAGAAATGACATGCGGGAATACAAGAAGCACAATAGAAGAGGTTCTCTACGGTGAAACTCTCTGAAAAACTCAGAATCTGCTTCAGCTTTGTTTCGGGTTGAAGTAATCCTCCAAAAACAACACTTTATTGCAAAAAATGAAGGTTTTTCGCCATAGAATTCTCCCAAATGTCCCCCCTCCCAAAAAAAAAAAAAAGCCTTCTGTTTAGCATAGGTTGAAGTAGAAACGCATTTGGAGCAACTTTGTCATGATGGAAGAGCTCAAAGCTCTGATACCAATTGAAAGAGGCCATAGAGAGCTACGTTCTGGTGAGCTCGGTTACTTCAAACGCCAAGGGAGTGGGCTATTGCATGAGGAGAGAGAGAAAATAGAGAGAAAAACCTATGCAAAAATTTGGAGAAGAAGATAGAGAAGCTCAAGCTCAAAAAGTCACAATCAAGTTATCAAAGATTTGAGACCAAGTCTTATTGATAAGTGACTTTTACATCATTTGGGCATGTTCACACATGACCAATGACCAAAAGCCATATAAATAATGTAAATGCCTAACTCCCCAATTTGAGGTCCAAAAAATATAACAAAAATATGTACGGAAAGCTCTTGAAGAGAGCTTTCACATGGAAGGGTCAAAATATAAAAAGGAGAGTCCTTGGGCCTTTATCCCCAACAACTTTCAACTTCTCCATACTTTGCTTTTTTTAATCTCTCCAATGAAAGCCTTTTTCTTTCCCTTTAAATTGTTACATCACCGGGATAGCAATCTTTGTATAATTCTTAATGAAATTTCGATAGAATCTTGATAAACCTAGAGGATTTGAAGTTCTTCCATGTTTCTAGAATGTGGTCATTGCATAATAGGATGTACTTTTGAGAATCCATCTACAATCCATGTTTGGAGATGATGTGACCAAGATATCTAACTTCTACTTTGAAAATTCACACTTCAACTCCTTAGCAAAGAGTAAAATTTTTTTGTAACACTCACTCTCTGTAGGTGTTCCAAGTGTTCCTCTTCTGACCTACTATAAATCAGAATGTCATCAAGAAAGTCTACAATGAACTTTCTTAAGTAGGGACATAACACTATTCATGAGCGTCATGAACGTGGAAGGAGCATTGGTAAGACCAAACGGCATCACCAAAAACTCATAACACCTATATCTAGTCCAGGAAGTCTTTGGAACATCCTTTGTCTTGATGATTATGAAGTCCATATTCATAATAAAAAAGACTAGATGATTCGTGAATCCCTATAGCTCGACTTCCATATTGGACACTATCGTGTCCCATATCCCCTTATCTTCAACTTGCATCATAGATACACCATATTTATATGCACTTGGGTGTTTTGAGAATCTTAAGTTTTTTTATGAGAGCAAAATTTATGAAATTATGAGTAGCAAAGTCATCAATCATGACTTGCACTCAGGTCCCGTGTAGAGTACCATGTAGCTTGACCAAAAATGTAGAACAAAAAGTGTGATCACAAAGACTCGGCCAAACAACATGTAAAATATCCCCATGCATCACTTCCATAGCCTTGCAACTATTATTGTCATGAATAGAAAGTTTTTGCACTATGCGGATCGCTTTCTTTCCCTTTTCTACTATCGTATTGATCCTTGATCCCAACTTTTTCCCTTTCCCTTTATGCATTGGGCAATTCCATTGTGAGTGGTTAGGAGACAAACACCTAAAACATAAATTTTCCTTTTCATCCCATTCAAATTGATCAATGCTTAATCTTGGCCCTTGGCATCTCTATTTTCTAACTATAAATTTGCCTTTTCCTTGGACTACCCATTTCTTAAATTTTGTCACATAAGTGGGTCTAAGAGGTTGATCTATGTCCATAGGTGTTTGGCTATGATCTTCATATATTTGGGCATAATTAACGGATTCTTCAAAACTCTTAGGCGCGTTCCTTCTAACTTGAATCTTTATGGCTTTATCAAGCCCCCCTATTGGAAACAATGTCAAAATAGCACAAAAGCCCTAATTTCAAGCAACCCTAATTTTTTATACTTGGTCAAATTTTGGTCAAGGAATGTCAAAAATTGTTATTAGCTCTTTACATAGTACTTGAGGAGAGCTTTCATTGGGGATATAACATTTTGTTATCAAGGTCCAGAAATGAAAGAAAACTCTAACCCTAATTTCTGCTCAAAATATTTTTTTGCATATTATAAATCCTCACCTCATGAGCATCAAGGAAAGCACATTCTTATGACTTCCTCATGGCTAGTTTAGGAGATCACAGTCATTTTGTGTTCTAAAAGGAGGATCCCTTTATAAAACTATCGCCATGCCTTTTTTGTGCTTTTCAAAGATTTTTGTGCTAATGCAGCTCCTAAGCTATAAATTAAGGGGTTGGGGTCACTTCTAGGAATCAATCAATCATCATTGATCAAGGTCTACTCAAGGAGTGAGTGCTCTAACTCTTGGAGGAGGTGTTCCCAGCTTATGGTGCAGATTTGGAGGAGATTTTGGCAGCCAACCATCAGCTCTTCTATCTTGCTATTTAAGTCAATTTCTGATTTAAGGTTTCTGAAACCCTAATTTCGGAATTAGGATTTGCTGTAAAATAGTTCTAACTGTTTCTTTCCACTTCAACTGCACATACACAAACTCTTCATACCTCTTAGGCACTTTATGCACAAATTCTTGTATCCACAACCCTAAATTCAGCCTAGATTCAGTTTTATATTAGCATACATTCAGTTTTGTATCATTACACACATTGTAATTTGACATTCATATTAGATAGTGTAAGTAAGCATTCAGCTTACTTTGACACTTTGAACAATTTGTGTATTCTCTCTTTATTTCTCATTCATTTAATTTTGAGTCTAAAGTTGTGTATGTTAAGGTTCATGTGTTGGAAGATCTTGTAAACCTGTGAATATTATTATTAGGGTCCACCTCACTTCCAACACCCCCTAACAGACCAGGTGTGCCAAACAGTAGCTTCCTCTATTGGGTGGCTACTTTGAGGATATACTCTCCTTGGGGAACTTTGTAACACAATCTTTGCTTTTGAAGACCCACAACAGATGAAAACGAAGGAAACGCTGGAATATAGTTCAGCATGGCAAATACAAGAGTGACAAAATGTGAAACGAATGCTGAAATATAGTATGGCGTGACAAATACCATAGAGACTAACAGTTTAATAGCAATGGTGAATTATAAACCAGCAGACCAGCTTGGAAAAAAGAACAAGTACAGACTTTGAGGCCCCACAAATAGGACAGTACACAAATGGTAAGCACACTTGGAAAATAACAGCTACAAACTGCCAGTTACTTCATCTGCATGACACTATAGATATTGCAGACCTTGCAAGACCAGCAGTGTCATACAAGTACTGAGGCTTCCAAAATACAAGATACAATGTAGTACACAAATGGCAGACTCAAGGACTACACAAGGAATACAAGGACTGGTCTACTCCTCAATCTGCCAGCACAATAAAGCCTGAGTTAAGCCTGAGGAACCACCGTAAACAGTAGCTTCACTTGCCCATCTTTTAAGAGGGTACCTGCTCTGAGTCAACCTCCAGTACTCTTCCAATGGCAGGAGGACACCTCTCCCCACAAGGTTTCACAAGGGGGCAGCAAGCTGCAATACACATGACAGCCTGCTGGTATGCTCAGACTACTACTCTTCCCACCTACAGGTTCTCCTTGGTAGAATACACAGACAAGAAAAGATGCCAGCCGAGGGTCTATCACAAATCAAATCTTCTTCCTCACAAAATGAGGTTGGAAGATTCCTTAAATAGGACATGCCATGGGAGACCATTGGATAGTTGGGCACATAAAAGAGCTTGCATGGAGGAAATGATTCTGCCCACTACCATCAACCTGCACACCACAAGGGGATGGGACAGGGATGAGGACCCTCAAGGCGGCTTCCCAACAGTGGCAAGTAAATGTCCACTACAAGGCAACTGCCAAGGTGGGGCCACCTCACCACTGCCCACTGACCCTCACCTGCATTCATACACTTGCCCTTTTACCATATTGCCTTGTATTCCCTGAAGCCTTCATCTATCCTTTTTGTGACAAGGAGTTATTCCCTGAGCTGGAGCATGGGGCACCTTCGTATGCATGTGTCAACTCATGGGCGACCAGCCACTGGAAAGGAGGCGACCAATCTTCATATGTGAGGGGTGACCAACCTTCATATGTGAGGAGGTGACCAACCTTCATATGTGACGGGGTGACTTTCTGCAACAATACAGGCAAACAACTCTCTCTAGCGATAGGGGCAATCAACCACCAAATGCTTCATGGCCTGGGCGACTAACCATGAAATGGATAGGGCGACTAACCATGAAATGGATAGGGCGACCAGCCATGAGATGGGGTAGGGTGACGGTTGACCAGACTACCCTGCAAGCCCATGCTTGCGTGACTACTACTTATCTAGCCTCTTCCAACTTGGGCGATCACACATTTTTGTAAAAATCCAAAATTGTGCAACCACATTGCATACCAGCTATACCTTGGGAGACCAACTTTTAGCCTTATACATGGCATTTGGGGTGACCACCTGCTAGAAACATACTTGTCATAACCTTCTTGGGCGACCAACCTTTGGCTCCTCCATATTTAAGGCGACCAACCATGCACTGCAACATGTACCTGAGTGACTAGATCTGCTGGCACATACTTGGGTGACCAATTATCAGATGCTTGGATGATCACCCTTCCATGTAAGAGGGCGACCAACCTTCAATCTCAGTCATCCTTAGTTCTCATCAACTTTGTCGGCGACCAATAGCTCATCCTTTATCTTACCTGCAAATTTCCCTTTATCCTTACTGCACACTTCCTTCCCTTGCAACCTACTGCAAGTTTGAGATCTACACTACAAATTTAACTAAACATGGGCTTACATCTGCTAAATGCCCCAGATGTGCATTGCCTAGAGAAAATATAAAGCATGGTTTTTGGTACTGTTCATTGGAGAAGATGGCTTGGGAAATCTTCATGTTATTTTTTTATGGCATGAAAAACCCACGAAGTTCAAATGCACATTCCTCGATTTTCAAACTCGGGGCAAAGATATGTTAGGATTATGCATAAATCTATATTCCACCTGTTATGATACATCTAGGAATATAGAAACAAAGATCTTTTTCATGGCTGCTCTGATGCACACTGTTTTGTAGGACATAGGAAGAGGAAGTTGTCAGATATATTGTATACCATGTGACATCATCCATGGGATGATAAGGAAGAGATAACCCCCCTGCTATACAGGTTCTTTTATTATAACATGAGAACAACTTTACACAAAATATGTGTGTGTATGTGTGTATATATTTTCTTTTTCTTCTCTTTGGTTTTTGTCAAACCATGTAGCCTCTTTAAAGCCATTCTACAATTCAACATTAGCAACTGAGTTTAGCATGGATAAGCCCAAAAAATTATGGTCCCGGACATCGGGACACGTGGAATAGCTGTTTGGGTATGTGGTTGGATATAGAGACATGAAATGGATTTGAGGTGCATAAAGTTACTAAATGTCAAATAACATGGTTCTCATTGCAATCAAGGATTATTAGTTGTCAAGATGGACCATTTCCAGCATATTGAGAATGTTGCTGTTTTTGGCACTCCCTAATCTAGAAATTGTTTATATCAAAGTGAGGGACAATAAATGATGAAGTATGTCTTCAATGACTGAACAAACTTCCTCAACCGTTCAGGAGATTTTTAGACCTGAAATTTCACGTGCATGTAAATGTCAAATGGCACAAAATAACTTAGCCTGCCCAAAATAACTACAAGGAGTGAGTTTGGCACGGATCTTCTGTTAGTCCTATCAGCCGGTTAAGTATTCACAATGGAGTGTTAGAAGTTGTTCTAAAGAGCTGGACATAGTGCATCTATTGCAACTGAGCCATGTCACAGGATTCAGGAAGCTTCATCTGTAATCTTGTTGTTGGTTCCTCTTATTGATGCCATCTCTTCAAAAAGCAGCAAAGCAGTTTGTCTGACTGTACACATAGCTTGTCTATCATGTGTCAGCTCTCCAATGTGAGCTGGACTCCTAGGTGTTTACCAAAAGCTACATTTGTTCTGCTCTTATCAATTTTGTAAAATGAGATAAAACAGAAATAGTAAGGGGTGGCATTCTCCGGGGCAAAATCAAGCAGCACACTAGCTCGTGTATTTGCTCATCTCCTACCGAAATTTGGAGCATCAGGATGGTTATACCCTTGTGGTTACATAGAGCGGTTCAATAAATGGTTTTATTATCAGGAAATGCACACAAATACAACACGAGTGTGCCTGCATGTATGTAAGTACTTAATAAGTATAAAACAAACACACAAGCAGCAAAATAATAAATCATTCCATTTTGAGCATTGGCATTCCCACAGCTTCAAATGATGAGAGCTTAATACATAAGAAAGAGAAAAGAGAGGTTGGGGGATGTTAAACAAGCATATAGCATATGGAAAAGACATTGTTTTTCATGATACAACTCTTAAGGAGTCTCAAGAGGCCATAACTTACTTCGAGATAGAAATAGCTTTCAGTCTTCTGCTTCGATTCGATTTTGTCCTTCACATGTGCCACATCAAACACATGTACCTTCAATAGATAACGCCTCTGTATCTCAATAGATCACACGGGGGATTGTTTCAGTTAAAACAACAGTAAGACTGAAAAATCAATATGACATGTCACCTCTCTCGGATGCTTAAAGCGAAGATCTGCAAATGCAGACCAATCTCCAGATAGAATTACTTTGACTGGAAGGTTGCCAATGGTCCTCAAAAGCACTTGTGCTCCATCATTCCTTGAAACTCCTCTACAGAAATAGCTGTGTAACATCAAACAACACAATCATGTGTATTACTGATTTGCTAATACAACAAAAGACACTAACCTTTTATCAGGCTTAATAAATGCCTATTTATTGCTAATTTTCTATTATGACAAATCATAGGTGACTGCTGTACCTTATGTGCATTTCACATGTGACATGACAGAGAGAAACGAGGTGGTTTTGTAAAAAAGAACTAGTATCTAGCAGCACCATTTAACATGGCAGGATAGAGTGAATTTAGCATCTAAGATGGAAAAGAATACATTTCTTTATCATGGCGCATTGAATATCAAAAGCAAAAGTAAATTCCACTCACAAGAAGATAACAATCTCCAATAAGTTGGGAAGTATCTGACTGTCAGAACAAGTAGTACACAGACATACATTGGAAAATGTAACAAGAAAACACATAAATGCACGCAAAGATGTGGGAAACTTAAAATGTAATAAAATGTGATACATTGTAATCTATTATTATATAATTCTAGCCCATAAAATCAAATCAAAATAATAGAAATTTGGAGGGGAAAAAGAATTAATCTATTATATAACCAAGTCAAATTAACAGAAAAATACACATTAAATTGGCAACCAAAAGGTTGTGATCATAAGCCTTCTGTTTGAGCAATCCATTTCCGCTATAATAATGGAATTTCCTTCCCATTCCTATTGAAAGTATAAAAAAGCCCTTGATGTCAAGAATCCAAAAATTTTATTAAAAAAAAATGTAGTGAACCTGTGGCGTAGTGATAAACGCTTCAGAGCTACACTGTGAGGTCCAGGATTCAAAAACCAAAGTGTAGCCTGATGCTAAACCCCTGGAAAGTAGGGCATGGGGCGTCCCCACACTGTGTTAATTGTCATTTCAAATTCAAGCCGAAATGGAAGACTAAGCCGATGAACAAACTTCCAAAACGAAAAAAATCCGAAAAAAATCTTCAAAGCTTACACAAACTCATATATGCATATAACAAAGAAATCTCAATTAAATATAAAACTCTGGATAAAGAAAGTGCCGGCTGAAAAGGTGCCAATGTGTGAGATGACTTAAATGGATAGACCATAGGTCATCATCACCTTAGACTTTCGAGGTTTGGCTCTCTAAATCATTTTGGAAATCTCCTTCCTCAATAGGCCCACACAGACAGAGTACTCAGATGGGTGACTTCCTGACATGTCATCCCCCAATAGATTCCTACATGGTATCATAGTCTTGGTGCTGGACTGTGGTTCTTGCGCATGGAAACAAAACACTACTTGTGGTGCATTCAGCCCCCTATACAAGTAGTGTGTTAATTCTCAATGGTGCCAATCGGTCTAACCCAAGTTCAAGTTATTTACATCCAGTCGCTTTCGAATATCTGAAGTGGGAGTAGTTGAAGCATGTTAGATCATTTGCTTCTATACTACAATGTGGCCATGTTGCAATCAATCACTAATACATCAAAGTAAAAACTGATTGGAAGTCATATAAATGCCAGCATTCAAATTATGTATATACATACAAAACCAAATACATGTACATATACATACACACACACACACACATACATACATACATACATACATACATACATACATACATACATACATACATACACACACACACACACACACATACATACATACATACATACATACATACATACATACATACATACATACATACATACATACATACAAACATACATATGTATGTATGCATGCACGCATGATCCATCCATTCATGTGTGTGTGCATGTGCGTGCGTGCGTGCCTGAGTGAGGGTGGGCAGGGGGTGTCGGAGAGATTCTCTCTCCCTATCTGGATATCCTATTCGCTCATTTTATCATAAGAATTGTGTTGAATGGATAGATAGCATTATTGAAGGCATGGTGCAGCATTGGTGCAGGACTGTTAGCGCTAAGGATCAACGGTGTAGGAGCAATAGAGTCTCTGCATGTGAAATGGATCTCAAGGAAGGGATTCACAGTGGAGCTTTCTGATGTATATGCAACTGCCGATTCAACCACAAGAGACAATTTGAAGAAGCTGATTCAATTAAGAAAGCAAATGCGGACAATTCCATGTTGGAAATGGCACTTTTGGCCCTCATCGTCATTGTCCAGGTTTTTTTAACAAGAAGACAAACTGTTGGTGTAATTGATCTGATGGAACGAGCAATTAAAGAGCAGAAGGTTGATCAAGTTCTCGATCATTTGACTGGAAAAGGGCCCATCAAGAGGCAAAGGACTTGGCTAGGTTGGGCGTCAAATACGGAGAGAACAACCCAAACTAGTGACCCATGTTTTTCCTTTTTCAAAGGAGGCTTCATGTGATGGCCCAAAAATGTCGTTACACTTCATGTAAAGCATGATGGAAATTGAAATGATATAACCCTTGTCTCATTCATCCGTCCACTCTCTCAGGTGGTCATGTGAAACCCTCACATTCCATCAGATGGTTTTACATATGAGCTTTAATCAGGAGTTTTCTCACAAAACAATTGTATACAAATTATGTTTAAAAAAAAAAACAAGCAATGGAAGAATGGAGCCGCCATGCATGAGAAGTAGTGAAGGAGAAGACGGCAGAACAACCCACAGTCCAGGAAGAGCTGATACGGATTACTTCGGCACTTGTGTGGCGTGATTAATGACGCATGTTTTTGTCAATTAAGAGAAGACAGCAAATGTACATGAGAAACGGATGGACAACAGCTGTTGTGCATGAGATCGGCACTGAAACACTGCCAATAAGAGAGGGCGCTTGATCGTGAATTGGGAGGGAGGGGGGGGGGGGGGGGGGGGGGGGGACACAATCGCCAAGTAGGGGGAGCACGTACACAGACACACACGCTGATTCACCTTGCCCGTCAGCGATTCAGATATTGTCATATCATCAATTGTATCATCGGCATCTTCAAGAGCATTAGAAATCGTGCGTGGAAATGGAGGGAGAGACACTATTTGGGGGAGAGCATCCTTAAAGACAGAGAGGTGTGACAAAAAGGGATCCGGAGAGGGAGCTCGGAGCAATTCGAAATAAAGGATGCATTGACGCATCTGTTGAGGAGATTACTGATATTCGAGGCTGGATGAACTTTTGTTCCTGATGAATGAAATGAAAACTGTGCTAATGGAGAGTAGAAGAGAGTTTTGTTGCACTCAGATCAACTGAAGGAAAGCAAACGATTCAGTACTGTAAGTATTGTCATTTTTTGTCCATAAGCACTGCATGAATGAATGAAAGAGATAGGCAGAATGATGAATCCTTTCAAATCCAACTCCAGAAGATCGAACGGCGCCATTTTTTATAGAAAACTTTCTGATTTTTTTTTGCTTCTCTGCAATGAGTTGACGTTCTGATGGAAATGCAACTATTCAGTACATTTGAAAACAATTGTACATGTGCGTGTTGGAACATCAAGCTTACACTATGCTTGAGGTGGATTTGATCTACATCAAAGGCTATCGCGTCGAAAGAATATCCGTTGGAGAGTTCTTTTTCATATGCTCATTTATTGTATTTTTTTTGAGAATATTTTGATGGCTCATTTACCGTTGTAAAAGCCTTGAGTTTTACACATGTAAAGGTACAAATATAGGGCCAAAATCCCACGAAATTTTGGTGGTTGAAGTTTCATTCAATCAAGCAATCAATCACCTAAAAGTAGATCAATCAAGATCTTCACTTTTCCTAGATTGTAGGGAAGTGAATTGATTCCCTCCAACAACCTTTCCCACCTTCATTTGAATTCAAATTCAAGTTGTAAAAGTCGTGGAACACTCCTAGAGGCTATATAAGGAGTTGAAATCACTTGTACATTACATGGAAGCAATATACATACACTTGTGACCATCATTGTGTTGCTCCTTCAATTTTCTGCATCATCTTCTTCGCCAACAATAATCTTGCAGAGGCTGCTGCTCTCTCCTCAGAGCTCCAAATTGAGTGCAAGAGGACTCATTGGAAAGGTATTAGTGTCTAGTTTATGTCTGTAAATTTTCAAAGCATTTGGTTCAGCAGATTTGGAGAAATCTCAGTTTTTCTGCCTCGGGGTCAATCTCTGCGTATTCCTGAAAAATAGGAAGTACCACCGGTGAATGTCGCATTCATTCCTATAGCATATTTTGCTTATTCCTTATACTTTTGTGCATTCCATACACTCAACCCTATGTGTATCACTCCCATAAAAAGATTTTTTCTAATTGTAATCACGTTGGTCGTTATGGGCATTTGAAGTTCATTGTTTCTTCCATAGATAGTAAGTTTTTTGAGCTAGTCGACCCGCGAACCTATCTGTTTTGTATCGACTCATTCTCCTTGATGCTCCAAGGTACATAGTGTGTTTCTTTGCACTTATAGCATGCCTATAAGGTCTATTTGAGTCTCCAAAAGCTCAAGGGCTGGTCTTGTGCCGGTTGGCTTGACCAAACTTCATCGCTTCGAAACGCACTTTTCTACCTTCGACAAGCTTCTCCAAGTTCTTTCAGTGGTATCAGAGCTATTTCAAGATGGGTGACGGCTTTCCCTCAATGATCGAGAAGCTTGATCGACACAACTACGCGGCTTGGCAAATCAGAATGGAGGCCTACTTGCAAGGTAGAAATCTTTATGGAATTGTAGCAGGTGATGAAGCTATGCCTATTCCAAGATCCAAAGGAGGACCTACACAAGAGGAGACAGATAAGCTCACACTTTGGTGCGCAAGGAATGCTCAAGCAAGGTCGTACATACTAAACTCTATCTCTGACTTTCTATTACCACATATTAGAGGATGCAAGACATCTCAAGAGACTTGGGATGCCCTGGAGACTTTCTTTTCTGCTAGTACCAAAGCAAGAAAGAATCATCTTTGGAACGAGTTCAACCAAATGAAGAAGACACCTAAACAAACCATCACAGAGTTTGTTACCAAGGTCAAGGAGGTTGCGGATCAGTTAGCATCCATTGGAGAGCTGATTGAAGAAGAGGTCATCATGAGGCAAATTCTCAACGGCATTCGAAGTGATAAGCAATGGAAATCCTTCACGACGGCTTACGATCTCATCATGGATGTGCAAACTCCAGACTTCAACATCTTTCTTGGACAACTCTTCAATCAAGAAGCCAACAATAGCATAAAGGAAGGTAACTCTTATCATGGTAATTCAACGAGTGCTCTATATGCAGATAAGAAGGATAAGAAGCAGAAAGGCAAGAAGAAGGAAGAAGACGAAGAAGAGACTTCCCAAGCCAACTTCGCAAGCAAGAGCAAGTGGAAAGGGAAGAAGAAAGGACCAAAGCAAGACAAAGCCAAAGGTCAGAATGTTCAACCTTGTGCCATATGCGATAAGACCAACCACACCACTCAGAACTGCTGGTTCAATGGGAAGACCCAGAAAGGAAGTGGAAGAGGTGGATATGGCGGCAATAGAGGCAGAGGTGGACACAACTCCAACAACAACAATAGAAGCTATAATAGAAGGGACTACAACAATTATTCAGAAGATCAACCACATGAAGACTCATTACTTCTTATGAACCTAAGCCACAAAGAAGGTAAAGAAGATGATCATTTGTTCTACATAGATTCAGGATGCTCGAATCATGTTGCAGGCAACATTGCTCTTCTATCTGACTTGGAAAGTCCAAAGCATAGACATGAAGTGCAAACAGGGGATGACACGAAGCACAATGTGGAGAAGATTGGTAATGTCAAAGCTTCCAATGGCAGGACAAACATTCTGAGTAAGGTTCTCTATGTACCCACTATCACAAAAAACCTAATAAATGTAGGCCAAATAGTTGAAAAAGGCTTGCAAGTTAGGTTCACCCAACATGGAGCTTTTGTGGAAGATCCATGTCAAAGCTTCAAGAAGATTGCCCGAGGTGAGAAGCATGGTAGGCTCTTTACTTTTGAAGTAGGAGATACCAGGAACATAGCTCTATTCAACTTTGGGTCTCAAACCCTAAGTGAGCTTCAAGTGTGGCATAAGAGACTTGCTCATGTGAATGAAAGAACCTTGAAGGATATATGCAGGGATCAAAGTGTTCTAGGACTGCCGAACATATCAAAGCAACACATGATCAACAGGTGTGATGCATGTCAGATTGGGAAGGCACAAAGACAACCATTCAACCACAAAGGCTACATCCACAACAACTTATTGGACTTAGTACATACAGATGTATGGGGACCAAGTCAAGAACCTTCATTGGCAGGATCAAGGTACTATGTCTCATTTATTGACGACCATAGTAGGTGGACTGTTCTATACTTTATCAAGAGTAAGAATGAAGTGTTTGATTGCTTCAAAAAGTATCTTGCACATGTGGAGAATCATACAGGTAGATCACTAAAGAAGCTCAGATCTGATGGAGGGGGAGAATACTTCTCCAAAGAGTTTGATGAGTTCTTGCAGGACAAAGGTATCAAAAGGGAAGTGACTACTAGGTACTCTCCTCAACTAAATGGAATTGCAGAGAGGAGAAACAAGACATTGGTTGGATCAGCCCGAACAATGCTTGAAGAGAAGAAGTTGCCACATTATCTATGGGCAGAAGCTATTTCAACTGCAGTGTACCTTGTCAATCGACTACCATCCAAATCACTTCAAGGTATGACTCCTTATGAAGCATGGCATGGAAGAAAACCTAGTCTTGGACATTGCAAGGTTTTTGGTTGTTTAGCTTATGTTCATGTACCATCACAAATAAGAGGTAAGCTAGATGAAAGGGCAACAAAGGCAGTGTTTATTGGATATGATTCAACTCAGATGGGTTACAGGTTCTTCAATCCTTCAACCAAGCAATTCACTACAAGTAGAGATGTTGTGTTTGAAGAACACAGGTCTTGGTATGATGAAGACAAACAAAAGGTAACACTACCATATGATCTTGATTATGACTCTCATCAATTAGGAAGCAAGCATGATACACAGGTCCAAGATCCAAGAAGTGATACAGACGATGACCAAGATGAAAGAGAAAGGGATTACAAGCTATGGAAGTCAAGAGGCAAAGCAAAGATGCAAGAGGTTTGAGAATGCTCCAAACAAGCACCTAGAAGATCAGCAAGAGAGAAGAAACAACCAGAAAGGTATGGATATGATTCCACATTTGTTACAAAGCATTCAATCTACTTTGCAAAAGACTCTATTTCAGAGGAACCCTCAACCTATGAAGAGGCAAAGGGAAACCCTAATTGGGAAAAGGCCATGAACGAAGAGATAGATGCATTGAAGGAAATGGACACTTGGGATTTGGTTCCAATGTCACCGAATCAAAAGGTAATTGGTTGCAGATGGGTATATAAAGTTAAAAGAAATTCAGATGGATCAGTTTGCAGGTACAAGGCAAGATTAGTTTCCAAAGGATGCTCACAAACTCATGGTATAGACTATGAGGAAACATTCTCACCAGTCGCAAAGATGACTACAATCAGGACATTGATAAGTGTAGCTGCTGCAAGGAATTGGAGACTCCTCCAACTTGATGTGAAAAATGCATTCTTAAATGGTTGGATAAGTGAAGAGGTATACATGTCACAACCACCAGGTTTTGAAAACCCTAATCATCCATCTTATGTTTGCAGACTTAAGAAAGCTTTGTATGGATTGAAACAAGCTCCAAGAGCTTGGAATTACAGGTTGGTTACATATCTTCAAGATCAAGGGTTCAAAGCTAGCAGCTCAGATCCTTCTCTATTCATCAAAAGGGATCACAATGAGGTTATCTATCTATGTGTATATGTAGATGATATTATTGTGACAGGTGATGATCTAAATGGCATTCAAAGGATCAAGAGACACATGCAAGAGGAGTTCAAAATCAGTGACCTAGGTGAGCTCACATATTTCCTAGGTATGCAGGTGATATATACAGATGAAGGAATGTATTTGACTCAAAGAAGATACATTCAGGATCTTCTTCTCAAGTTCAAAATGGAGAACACTAAACCTGCAGGTACACCTTTGGAGATGAATCATAAACTTAGTGTTTATGAAGGTGAGAAAATTGAAGACATTAAAGAGTATCAAAGCTTGGTAGGTAGCTTGATATATGCTACTCACACAAGGGCAGACATCTCATATAGTGTGGGAGTGCTTAGTCAGTTCATGCACTCACCGAGAAGACCACACATGGATGCGGCTAAGAGAGTACTTAAGTATCTCAAAGGTACAATCAACGAAGGTATATTCTATCCTTACTCTTTCGATTTGGATATCAAAATCTACTCAGATGCAGATTGGGCAGGAGCTAAGGATGATAGAAAAAGTACATCTGGTTACTTAGCATTTGCAGGTTCGAAGCTAGTGTCATGGAGTTCCAAGAAGCAACCAACAGTTGCTTTATCCTCAACTGAAGCAGAGTATAGAGGCTTGACCATAGCAACTCAAGAGGCAATATGGTTAAAAGCAATGTATACAGATTTGGGACTTGTGAGTTCCAAACCTCACATATTTGGAGATAATGTAAGTTCCATGCATCTAGCGGCAAATCCTATTTTTCATGCGAGAACCAAGCATATAGAAGTCCATTATCACTTCATCAGGGAGAAGCTCATGGCAAAGGAGATCGACATTTCTTTTGTTCCGACTGAAAAGCAAGTAGCAGATATGATGACGAAGGCACTTGATGGAATAAAGCTTTGTAGATTCAAAGCTATGGCAGGTATTCAACCTATCAGAGAATGAAGACTCAAGCATACTTTAGCTTGAGGGGGAGCTGTTGGAACATCAAGCTTACACTATGCTTGAGGTGGATTTGATCTACATCAAAGGCTATCGCGTCGAAAGAATATCCGTTGGAGAGTTCTTTTTCATATGCTCATTTATTGTATTTTTTTTTAGAATATTTTGATGGCTCATTTACCGTTGTAAAAGCCTTGAGTTTTACACATGTAAAGGTACAAATATAGGGCCAAAATCCCACGAAATTTTGGTGGTTGAAGTTGCATTCAATCAAGCAATCAATCACCTAAAAGTAGATCAATCAAGATCTTCACTTTTCCTAGATTGTAGGGAAGTGAATTGATTCCCTCCAACAACCTTTCCCACCTTCATTTGAATTCAAATTCAAGTTGTAAAAGTCGTGGAACACTCCTAGAGGCTATATAAGGAGTTGAAATCACTTGTACATTACATGGAAGCAATATACATACACTTGTGACCATCATTGTCTTGCTCCTTCAATTTTCTGCATCATCTTCTTCGCCAACAGTAATCTTGCAGAGGCTGCTGCTCTCTCCTCAGAGCTCCAAATTGAGTGCAAGAGGACTCATTGGAAAGGTATTAGTGTCTAGTTTATGCTTGTAAATTTTCAAAGCATTTGGTTCAGCAGATTTGGAGAAATCTCAGTTTTTCTGCCTCGGGGTCAATCTCTGCGTATTCCTGAAAAATAGGAAGTACCACCGGTGAATGTCGCATTCATTCCTATAGCATATTTTGCTTATTCCTTATACTTTTGTGCATTCCATACACTCAACCCTATGTGTATCACTCCCATAAAAAGATTTTTTCTAATTGTAATCACGCTGGTCGCTATGGGCATTTGAAGTTCATTGTTTCTTCCATAGATAGTAAGTTTTTTGAGCTAGTCGACCCGCGAACCTATCTGTTTTGTATCGACTCATTCTCCTTGATGCTCCAAGGTACATAGTGTGTTTCTTTGCACTTATAGCATGCCTATAAGGTCTATTTGAGTCTCCAAAAGCTCAAGGGCTGGTCTTGTGCCGGTTGGCTTGACCAAACTTCATCGCTTCGAAACGCACTTTTCTACCTTCGACAAGCTTCTCCAAGTTCTTTCAGTGCGTACATGGATTATGCTTTACAGTGTTCGAGACTATGAAGCCAGGTTAAATCATTAATTTAATATACCTGAAAACTGCGTTGTTTTTGCTAATGACATCAAATCGTAAAATTTCAAATTTTGTTAGATTGTATGGATTTTTTTGAGCAGTCTTACTGACATGGAAAAGAAAAGTGTCGCGTCGAACCCATCTGAATGAAATATGAATTTGTATATCAATTAATAGGTGAATTGGTCGAATGCTAATTGTTGTTATAAACAGTTTATGTCTTGAGAACATGTTATATTTAAACTTGGCAATACTACTACTCTGCTAAGATTTACTTCGTTTGGAAGTCAGATATGTATAGGTAAATATGGGAACAAGTTTTCCATTGATGTGCGCTCAATGGATGAAAAAGTTTTCTTATAAGTTCTAGGTTCCAGATTCAGTATGTGTTGATTGCATGTTTTCATTTGTGTAACCTAAAAAGAGGGCTATTGAGTAGTGCAAGAATTTTTGGGTGATCGAGGACACATGTAGATTTTGTAAGGAAGTCCGTGTGGTGCAGCAAAGGAGAGTGTAGATGAGTGGAAGGGCTGGCTTTTTATGAAAAGGGGGAAAAAGAAAATCTTTGACCTCTTTCTGCTCATCTTTATTAAGGCTTTCTATTATGCTTTCACATCGTTTCTCTCAGCACATCAGAAATATCTTTGTTCTCTATCTAGTATTTGCATCCAAAAGGAATTGCATGAGTTTTGAAAAGTGGCAAATTTGAAAGCATTGTACTTTTTCCATGGTTTGGCGACACATGAACTCTAACTACAAAGTTTAAGTTGATTTTGTACTTGGAAGCAGATGGAGGTAAAAATGGAGCTAAAGAGGAAAGAAGAGTAAGTGTGGGTGCAGATTATCAAAAGAGAAAGAGAGGGAAGTGCTTAGATCCCTGCAAATCGCTAGCAGTTTGGTACTTGTGATGGAAAAAAAATAAAGAATTGAATACGTAGGCATTTCCATAGAGCATGCTCTGGCTGAAACTTTACGATCCATGGCTGTTAATTAATTGCTTATGTTATTACCTTGGGAAACTCATCTTTAATGCATCTGTTGCTCTTCTGCTTGACTCATTTTATGACTGACAAAGAGATTCTAGCTGTGGAGAATTATAAGATCACTTTCAGATTATTCTTTGATGACTTAATATTCCAACGTTCATTCCCTTTTTTATGATCTCTACTCAATTCAATGATGCATTGAAATGCTTTTGGCATAATACATTGAGATTACGAAGCGTATGGTTGTTTTATTAGGTTTTCCCTTTGTTGCTCTACCTACAAATTAATATTACATGGTTCTAGCAATTATAATTCTTCAAGAATAAATTGATTTGAGATCAAAGTTTTAAATCCCTTCAAAGAGTTTATGAGACCAATTTTAGAAATTGAGATTGAATGCAAAATTAAAATTTCTTGTATGCTTTGTAATAGTTCCAAGATAAACTAAAGCATGATTTTAATCACCGAGCCAATGTTGTATGAAGTTTCTAATCCATAAAGGCATCGAATAACTAAATCACCTTCTACCTTGTGAATAACTTCAAATCATCTTCAAGTTCGATTTGAATGAACAATTTAGATTGCTGGAGATGAAACTAAAAGTTTGAAAAGTGAAATCTTATATAGGCGAACTTTTTTTTTTTTTTGTGTGTGGTCATGATAAATATTGAAGATAAAGTTTTGAATTCAATTCGATCATTTTTGAAAAGAGAAAATTACATTGTAAATGATTCCATCTTTACTCCATGTTTGGAGTTAGCACAATTTGAAACTTTGAACATGGTCTCATTTGCAAAAACTCTTGATGATGTGATAATATTTTGAAATCAAATTAATCGATCCCCTTTAACTTCTTTTGTAACCTGAGATTACACTGGGACACACCCTGCGTGCGCCATTGAACCGGCGGTTGACTTATCCACCAACCGAGCCCTTTCGCGTCGATATTTGGTAAACCCCATGTGAAGATCTACGGCCCTCGGCGACTCAAGTGATTGTGTGGAGATAAAGGACTCTGGGGTATCTTTTGTGACCCATATATCTATTTTATTTTCATATATTGGAAAATGGACTTTAATTATGCAGAAGTTCTTTATGATATTGAATCATGTATCGTTTCATCTATCAATGAACATTTTGGATTGGAATTTAATTCATTGATTTCAAAAATAACTCGAGCAATGATGCAATTTACTGACACGATTACAGCATTGCATATGCACATTGTTAAGGAGTTAGCATCGTTAGGAGATACAATGTGATCTTGATTGGCACGTGTACACGAAAGGTTTGATACTTTGGAGACTCGCATAAACAAGAAGATGATAGGCAAGCATAGAGATGCCTACGAGACACAAGTCCAATGCATGTCTATACATTCGATGGATGCCCCTTTACTTGATCATAAGCAAAGCCCTACCCGAGCAGTACTGAAAAGACCATTTAGATATCAGAAGCGCATTGTTCGGTGTTTTTGGTATGACCAGATCAGCCATACATATGATAAATGTGTTGCATATGAACATGCATGTAACCAGAAAATAGTATGTGAAGTTGAGAGGCGAATATGTATGTTTTACGATCATGTTCCATTATGTTTGAACTTAGGTAGAGGTGGAATGTGTTGGAGTTAGACGTATGCATAAGCACGCGAACAGCACAAGGAAGAAGAAGAAGCTTGGAACACAACACACAATGCTGAATGTGTTACCACTAGAATGTAGAAAGATAAGTAGCCTGTTAGGGCAATAGGCGTATATACAAGCCTACCTCAATATATCAACAAATCCCCCCTGGGAGTGATGCGGTGAACAAGGAGTTGGCACTCATGTGTAAGGAAGTGCCAAGCTATGTGGAAATCACTCCACAAAAGAAAGTAAGCCCAAAGCTTTGCGGAAAGCTTCAAACTTCTCCCTAGGCAGAGCCTTCGTGAAAAGGTCTACAATGTTCTCCTACATGGGCACATATGCCAAGCTGATCTCCCCAGCAGAGAACCTCTCCCTGACATAATGATAATGCACCTCAATGTGCTTAGTGCGAGCATGGAACAAAGGGTTCCTCGTAACTGCCAATGCGCTCTGACTATCAGTGAAGATGGTGGTGGAAGAAGACTGACCAACACCCAAATCAGCCATAAGGCATCTGAGCCACACACACTCAACAGCCGGGTACCACTCAAGTAGCGAAAGATGCGCTTAACCGCCTACCAATGCTTGACTCCTCGGCAATGCATAAACCTACTCATCTGTGACACAGCAAACTGAATATCTGGCCGAGTAATGCATAAGTAAATCAAGCATCCAACAGCCTGCTAATAGAGAACAGCATCAAATGCATCTCCAATAAACCTGTCTCCATAGGAGTGGCAATAGGTTTACACTCTTGAAGGCCAAAACGCTGCAATGATGTGTCAATATATTTCGTTCGACACAAAGCCATTCCACCATCAACGTGCATAAACTGAATGCCCAAATAATGATGCAAATGCCCCAAATAAGACATCTCAAATGAGGTATGTAAATCAGTCTTGAAATCAGGAATATGCTTCGCATGAGGACCAGTGAGCAGCATGTCATCAACATACACCACAATGATCAGAAGTACATCATTAGCACGCTTTACATATAAGGTGTTTTCAATTGGACTATTCTCAAAACCATGTGCAATCAGATAGGCATGTATCTTTTCATACCAAGCACGTGGTGCTTGCTTTAAACCATATAATGCCTTCTTTAGCCTATACACCTCGTTTTCATTCCCTTTCTACACAAAGCCACGGGGCTGAAAAACATACACTTCTTCATGCAAGTCACCATTCAGAAATGTTGTTTTAATGTCCAACTGATGTACATTCCAACCATGATGAGCTACAAGTGCACAGATGCTACGAATAATAGTCATACGACAAGTAGGAGCAAAGGTTTCTTCGAAATCAATGCCTTTTTCCTGCGCATAATCCTTTGCAACAAGCCTAGCCTTATACCTGTGACCTGTCAACTGTACCATCAGGCTTACGCTTCAGCTTGTATACCCACTTAGTACCAATGGCCTTCTTGCCAGGAGGCAAGTCACATAAAGACCAAGTACCATTCTTCATTATAGCATCATATTCAGATTGCATAAAAGCCATCCAATTTTCTGAATTTTGTGCTTCATCAAATAAAACATGCTCATTCTCATCACAGAGACTAGATGTAGCCATAGCATAGCAATCTAATGCAAAAGAGGCACTATGAGAGCCTGAACGAGTACGATATGATAGAGGTGCATCTAATTTGCTATCGCGCAAAGTCTGCACCGGCCATTTTGGCATAGTTTTTGCCTCCTTAATATCATCCCTCTCATCAACAAGTGCATCATGTAAATCTGCATCAGAAATGGGATGATCTGCATCATCACATGAAACCTGCAAAGGTTGAGAAGTTGCCTCATTAGGACTAGCACTAGACTGTCCACCTGTAAAAAGACGCAGCAAAGTATCATACATGTCTTTGGAGCTAACAAATGTCTCCTTAGTACATGAAAGCAATGGCTGAATAGCATCTTCCACAAAAACAACATCACAACTAACTAGAATGCGTTTAGTCTGTGGATTATACATACGATAGCCTTTACTTTCAGAACTGTACCCAACAAAAATACATTTTACTGCTTTATCATCCAATTTTCTACAATGTTGTTCAGGCACTAATGCATATGCCATACAACCAAAAACACGCAGATGAGCAATAGATGGATTGCGACCATGCCAAGCCTCATATGGAGTGATAGACTGCAATGCTTTAGTGGGACACCTGTTAAGTACATATGTTGCACACATGACAGCCTCAAGCTAGAAACTATGTGGTAAAGCCTCACTCTTGACAATAGACATCGCCATCTCCATGAGTGACATGTTCTTCCGTTCTGCAACTCCATTGTGTTGAGGTGTATATGGCACTATACACTCATGTTTTATCCCACGTTCACCAGAAATGCATTAAAGTAAGAAGACATATATTCCCCCCCTCGATCAAGACGGAGGGTGCCCATTTTACATGCTGACATATTTTCAGCCGAAACCAGAAACTGTTTGAAGCACATGAACACTTTTGACTTTGCTTTCAATGGATATACCCATTCATGCCTGGAATAATCATCAATGAAAGTCACGAAGTAAAGATAATTTCCAAAAGAGGGTGTCTGCATAGGACCACAGACATCACTATGAACAAGCTGCAATTTTTGAGTAACCCGAACTGAACCATCTTTTGGAAATGAGGAATGCTGCATTTTGCCCAAAATACAGCCTTCACATACAAGTTTATCGGGTGCCTCAAGTTTGGGCAAGGAGGACACCATTTCAGATTTCTGCAGGCGTAACAAACTAGCAAAATTCAGATGACCAAAGCGTGCATGCCAAAGCGTTGCATTTGACATAGCCTGAGAATCGTGTACTGCACATGCTGAATCATTCACAGATCTTTCATAGCCTATGAGCTTTTACAACCAACGACATAAAGTGCAAGAAGCAATAATCACATCGCCATTTGACAAATCATGAACGGTACATCTTTCATCAACAACCAAGCCAATCTTGGCTAAAGCTGAAACAGATAACAAATTCTTCTTGATCCCTGGCACAAATAAAGCATCTAACAAAGTGAAAGAACTACCATCAGCAGTAGTCAAAATGATCTTACCAACTCCCATGACAGGATAAGAGGAGTTTTTGGCGCATGTGACAGTATTCCCTGTAGGGGAAGGCTCGAGTGAAGTGAAGAAACTCCACTGCGAGGTGATATGTTTGGTCGCCCCACTATCAAAGTACCAAACATCTGAGTCTACTGCAGACATGCACTGCTCGTGAGAAGATGGGTCAAAACTGCAAACAGTAGTAAACGCCCATTCTTCTTCCTGCACAAGATTAGCAAACTCTGTTTTTGGTGTAGAGGGCTCTGCAACAACCATTCTGGCCTCTTTCTTCTTTGCCTCTTTAGAGGCCAGTTTTGGACAACTCTTGATAACATGATCATTTGCTTTACAGTATTTGCAAAACAATTTCTGCTTTTCTGATTTCTTCTCATCTTTGTCTTCCTTCTTCGAATGTGCAGCATTTGCAGATTTCTGCTTACTAGTAGAAGAGCTTCATTTACCTTTGCCCTTCTGACTAGCAAGGAAAACTTGATCTGCAACACGCATAATAGACCTGTTCTACCTAGACTGGTCTTCCTGCAACAGAAGATAGACTAACTCCTCAAATGACAAGGCATTTGGATTGCCTTTCATCATCAAATGAAGAGTAGAAGTAAAACTCTGATATGAATCCGGAAGACCATTCAGAACGATCTGCACAAGTGAGCTATCTGGTATAACCTCATCGACAGAAATCAACTGTTCCTTCAAGTCTTTGATCTTTGTTAGAAAATTGTCCATAGAATCACGTTCATTCATGTGCTCACTCTCCAACTGTCTTCGGAGGTAAGCAGCACGAGCCTCATTCCTAGCTTGGTACAATATGGTAAGTGTATCCCAAGCAACCTTCGTTGTTCTACAAGAGTGAATGTGAGGAATAATGGCACGTTTGACAAACAAAGCTATCAATGCGTATGCCTTAGCATCTCTGCCGTCCCAACGAATTTGCTCTGCTGTAGGTGCAACAGAAACAGAAGCACGAACAGGAATCTACAGAATATCATCATCTTCGATACCATCTCCATCAGCTCCGGCACCTGTATTTGCAGTACCTGTAGTCGAAGGTCTAACAGGACGTCTTTCAACACCCTGCACAATATTCCACAGTCCTTTTGCAACTAATACATGTCGCATCATATAAGCCCATAACGGGTAGTTGGTACCATCCAACTTATCCTCAAGAACCAACATACGAAATACATCACTGCATTCAGCCATGGCGCCGGTGACTAAAATACCTTGATGCAGAAAATTGATTGTATCTCAAAAAGTTGAACAAAACTTCCAAGAGGAATTCTGCTAAACCTGTAGCAGGCTTCGAGACGCTTATACTGGGGAACCGAAACTGGTATATACCTTTGGCACAAAAAGAAGAAATAGCCTGCACAAGCGCTGTGATAGTGCGTTCGGAGACCGAAACGAGCTCAGATCGCGATTTCGGCACCACAAAGCAAAGCAGTTTCGATCTCGGAAACACGCTCAATATGCTCATCAACATGCGATTCTGAGACTCCAAACAGAGAGGTATCGACGACGTCCTAGATGAAGCGGTGACTTGCTCTAATACCAATTGTTGGAGTTAAACATCTGCCGAAGCACGCAAACAGCACAAGGAAGAAGAAGAAGCTTGGAGCACAGCACACAATGCTGAATGTATTACCACTAGAATGTACGAAGATAAGTAGCCTGTTAGGGCAATAGGCATATATACGAGCCGAGGGAAAAAAACCCTCCTAAAGAGGGAAAAAAGTGCCCCAGCGGTCCTAGAGTGTTCACACATCACTACCTGAATATATCAACAAAATGCTCAGATATTTTGAACAAAATCGAGTTCGATCAAGATCAAACAAAAGAGTTAGAAAACAATAGAGAGTAAAGCAAGATAATAACACAAACTCTATTGAACAAGACAGTAGGATACAATCATTGAAAGATACGACAAGTAACCAAGCATAAATGGATAATCAAAAAGTTGAAGTGATTTTGCAAGATATTAGGCAAGAGTGTAAACAATTAACTTCTGAAAAAACTGAGAAATGTGAAGAATTACATAATGCATCATGTCATCAATAAGCCTTATAAAATGATGAAAATATTGATGAAGAAAGACTTGGAATTTTGAAAGTATAATTGAACCTGGAAACTAGTAATCAAACTAATAACCAAAGTGAAATTGAGAATAGTAAACTAGTAGCTTACTAGTTTGAGGGTTTACTTGTACTTTCAAAATTTTGTATCTTTCTGCATCAATTTTGCATCATTTTGTAAGGCTTGTTGATGACGTGGTACATTATGTAATTCTTCACATTTCTCAGTTTTTTCAGACGTTCATTATTTACACTCTTGCCTAATATCTTGCAAAATCACTTCAACTTTTTTATTATACATTTTTGCTTGGTTACTTATCATATCTTTCAACGACTGTATCCTAGTGTCTTGTTCAACAGAGTTTGTGTTATTATCTTGCTTTACTCTGCATTGTTTTCTAACTCTTTTGTTTGATCTTGATCGAACTTGATTTTGCTCAAAATATTTGACCATTCCACCTCTACCTAAGTTCAAACATAACGGAACATGATCGTAAAACATACATATTAGCCTCTCAACTTCACATACTATTTTCTAATTACATGCATGTTCATATGCAACACATTTATCATAGATATGGCCGATCTTGTCACACCAAAAACATCGAACAATGCGTTTCCGATATCTAGACGGTCTTTTCAATATTGCTCGGGGAGGGCTTTGCTTATGATCAAGTAAAGGGGCATCTATCGAATGTATAGACATGCACTGGACTTGTGTCTCGTAGCCATCTCTATGCTTGCCTATTATCTTCTTGTTTATGCGAGTCTCAAAAGTATCGAACCTTTCGTGTACAAGTGCCAATCCAGATCGCATTGTACCTCCTAACGATGCTAACTCCTTAACAACGTGCATATGCAATGTTGTAATCGTGTCAGTAAATTAGGTCATTGCTTGAGTTATTTCTGAAGTCAATGAATTGAATTCTAATCCAAATTGTCCATTGATAGATGATACGATACATGATTCAGTATCATAAAGAACTTCTGCAGAATTAAAGTCCATTTTCCAATATATGAAAATAAAATAGATAAATGGATCACAAAAGAAACCTCAGAGTCCTTTATCTCCACGCAATTACTTGAGTCTCCAAGGGCCATAGATCTTCACGTCAGGTTCACCAAAAGTTTGCGCCTAAGGGCTCCCTTGGTGGATCAAGTCAACCGCCGGTTCAACGGTACACATGGGGTGCGTCCTAGAGTAATCTCAGGTGACAAAAGAAGTTAAAGGGGATCGGTTAATGTGGACTATGCATACCATTGTGCCTATCCATAAGTCTGGCGATATGATGGACCCAGGGAACTACAGGACTATTATGATAGGCCACATCCTGGCCAAGATCTATGGGGCAGTACTAGAAGCAGAGCTCAGTACATATGCTGAGGCAGCTGGGATCAGAGCACTTGGCCAGGCAGGCTTCCGCCGCACTTTCCCCACCATCGACCACATCTTCGTACTTCGTTGCTTGATTGAGAGCGCGAAGGCGAGGAAGCGGAGACTATATTGTTGCTTGTGGATTTCCATAAAGCCTTCAACATGGTCCTCCCAGAGAGACTACTACGGAGACTCTAGGAGTTGCAGCTACCATCACACATGCTATGGGCCATCCATGCTTTGTATGCACAAGTCACAGGAAGGGTGCCCTGCCCCAGCAGCCGATCAGACAGCCTTGTTAGCACCATTGGTGTGAAACAAGGTTGCCCTCTCTCACCTACTCTCTTCGGTCTCTACATCGACGAGATCATGGAGTATATACAGCGAACAGGAGGGCTAGGAGGAGACCTCAGAGGTACGCCACTACACATCCTATTATATGCTGATGACATTGTTCTGCTTTCAGAGTCACAGGAGGGGTTGCAGTCACATTGACGGGCGCTCGATACCTTCTACATGGAGAGAGGACTCACAGTGAACCTTGGCAAGACCAAGGTCATGATCTTCCATACCTCAAGGACAGTACGCCATCACACCTCCTTCACCGCAGCTGGAGGACAGATAGAGGTAGTGGAATCCTAAATCTACCTCGGTATCACCTTCTCGGGCAGCACAGGGGTATTCTCCATGGCACATGCAGCGAGAGATAGATTGACGCGAGGCTATGCGGCACTGGCAGGATTGGAGAGACGCTTCTTTCAGGCACATTTTCAGGAGCCCCGGACTAAGGGGTGGCTCTTTGATACTCTAGTGACACCCGCATTGATGTATGCGGCGGCGGTATGGGCACCAGGGATCATGGAGGCGATGTGGACGCAGATTGAGAGACCCCAGGTCACCATGATCTCACGCTTGCTCCGCAGCAAGCCCTCCGTTCCACATGACATTATACGAGCTAAGCTTGGCACACCACCGATGCTAGTGGAAGCCCTCTTTCAGCTGGTGACCTTTATTCTGAGAGTCAGAGAGCTCCCCACCAGCAGACTCACCAGGCTTGCATTTGAGACCTCTAGACATTTGGCCGAGACGGGGCATGAGAGAGTATGGTACGCACAGACCTACCGATGGTTAGCAGACCATGGCATGAGCATTACAGATCTCCCCCCTTTTCAGTATGACCTCTCTTCCCCCTACATTACCCTCTCTCGTTCGGAGAGGAATAGGATCATCCATCGGGACCTACTAGAGATACACGTCAGGGAGACATGGGTAGCACCACGGGAGCCTCTTTCCACAAAGAGGCAACACTACAAAGAGCACTTCCTGTCTCTGACCACGATACATGGATACATACATGGCACCAGCACAGACCACGATACATGGATACATACATGGCACCAGCAGAGAGAGTGGCCATTGGGAAGCTCAAAGTATCATCACACCAGCGGATGGTTTCATTCAGAGACCACGATACATGGATACATACATGGCACCAGCAGAGAGAGTGGCCATTGGGAAGCTCAAAGTATCATCACACCAACTCGACATTGAGGCTGGGCGTGCGACACATACCCCCAGGGATGAGAGATTATGCAGGATATGCAGAGAGGAGGTGGAGGACAGAGAGATCAGGGCCTTATTGGAGACGGAGGACCAACGCCCTCTAGGTCGTTTCCTAGTAGAGCTCAAGCGCCGCCGTGCATCACTTCTCCAGCAGCAGATGGAGATACACCTAACCCCCCAAACTTATATTACAGATTTTTTCATACCCACAACCACCCGAGGACCCAGATCGACGGGGGGTGTCACATTACAGAGAGCAAAGGAGCTTAGACGACAGTGTCGACGACCGAGACCCCCGCTCCGGAGAGCCCGTCCCCACCAGAGAGAGATTCAGGTGATTCACGCACGCCATGACATGGAGATACGGAGACGTCAGCACCGCACCCCCGTCGACCTCGATGTGCAGAGCATTTTGCAGATCGCCACGATGCCTTACGCACCGATGCATTATATCCTACACCCACTCCAGACATTTAGAGGGTTATGACACCACCGAGCCTCCCCTCCCTAGGCATATCATATTTGTATCTCACCTATTGAGCATATAGAGTGCATGCCCATAGCACCCCATACCCTCGACGCAAGCTATTATCATCCACTCCTTTTATACACTGTTTTGTACTCACTTTATTTTCCTTTTGGGATCACAGTGGATTGGATCATACTGATGTATATGTTTTGTCTCATAGGCCGATTTTGGCCTCTAATAGACGTTAAAAAGTCTTTCTTTCTTTCTTTCTTTCTCTCTCTCTCTCTCTCTCTCTCTCTCTCTCTCTCTCTCTCTCTCTCTCTCTCTCTCTCTCTCTCTCTCTCTCTCTCTCTCTCTCTCTCTCTCTCTCTCTCTCTCTCTCTCTCTCTCTCTCTCTCTCTCTCTCTCTCTCTCTCTCTCTCTCTCTCTCTCTCTCTCTCTCTCAGGGACAGCCTGCTCCGTCACCCCCTCCATGGCTCGCGACCTGCACTGCTCTGTCTGCTGCGCAACAGCCTCCACAACAGCCTCTCGCCTCCCTCAGCCCCTCCCGCGCTCTGCTCGATCTGCACGAAAACCCTAATCGCCACCTCTCCCTTCTCCCGCAGCTCTGCCCCGTGCAGAAACCCTAAAACGCAGCGCCAACCCCCCCCCCCCCCGACAGCCTGCCCGCAGCCCTCACGCCCTGCACAACCTATCCTCAGCCCCTCCCGCAACGTCTCTCGCCTCCCCCAGGCCCGTTCGCGACCTGTCCCCGGCCTCCACCGTGAACTGCTCTCTTTTTAGGGTTTTCAGGCTTTCGAAAATAATTTTTTAGGGTTCAGCAACTCAGTTCTTAGGGTTTCAAAGCTTTGATTTAAGACCAAGAGAAAGCAAATAAGAATCTCTCTCTCTCTCTCTCTCTCTCTCTCTCTCTCTCTCTCTCTCTCTCTCTCTCTCTCTCTCTCTCTCTCTCTCTCTCTCTCTCTCTCTCTCTCTCTCTCTCTCTCTCTCTCTCTCTCTCTCTCTCTCTCTCTCTCTCTCTCTCGCCCTGCTGCTGCTGCTGCCTCACGCGCGCCCTGCTGCACGAAACCCTAGTAGCCATGCTGCGCCATCTCTACTATGCTACGCCCATCTCTGCACGAGAAATTAGCGTTCGCGTCAGAAATTAGGGTTCGCGTCAGAATTAGGGTTCGCGGCAGGAACTAGAGATCGCATCAGAAATTAGGGGCAATCTTTGTCAGCATGGGGCAACGTCAGGCAACCCTTCGTACCTCTTCCTAAATCATTTGTTACAGAAACCCTAAATCTGAGTTGCCTCCCGAAACCCTAAATCTGAGTTGCCTCCCGAAACCCTAAATCTCTGAACCATGGAGGTAGAGTAGGTGAAACCCTAAATCTGAGTTGCCTCCCGAAACCCTAAATCTGAGTTGCCTCCCGAAACCCTAAATCTCTGAACCATGGAGGTAGAGTAGGTGAAACCCTAAATCTGAGTTGCCTCCCGAAACCCTAAATCTGAGTTGCCTCCCGAAACCCTAAATCTCTGAACCATGGAGGTAGAGTAGGTAGAGTGTCCCCGGACTAATAACTGTTTCCTACAGTTATTAGCCACTCCCACCCTTGCTCCATCGCGCATCGGGCGCGCTCCCGTCTTCATCGCAAGTCTTTAGGCCCAGTACTCTGAGCATTTTTTCATCTTCGAATGCAATGAGCGCTACGGCTAAGAAGGACGATTTGACAAAAATGGAGGACAAACTGACCATAGCTATCAAAGAAAACAAGAAGATGGTGGACTCCACTATCACGGCCATCATCAGCCGCCTCTCAAAGCTCGAGAAGGAAGTAGAAACATATCATAAGGAGAGGGAAGCATGGCAAAAAGAGAAAGAAGAATGGGCTAAGGAGAGGGCAAACATGAAAGAGGAATTGGAGCTCCTCAAAGCTTCAATGGTCTCTCTTACACCCGAAGAAGGAGAGATTAATATGAACAAGACAGAAGCTCTCAAAGAAGAACTCACCAAATCCTTGACCGAGAGCATGGAAAACAAATTAGAAGCTACCAAAGAAGGGTGGATCGACATAGTGAAGAAGAACATCAAAAAAGAAGCCAAAGAGAAAGCACAAAAGGAAGAAGCCCTCATCGTGCACACGACTATTGAGGAAGAAAAGATGAGACATGCCCGCCGTCTCAATGTACGCATCACGGGCATTGAAGAAAAAGAAGGCTCTACCCCCGAGTCCGATGGGAAGACACTATGCAAGATACTCGGCTACAAAGAGGAGTCCCCCCCATTCATCAAGTCTTGGAGAACGGGACGAGACCCCACGAAGAAGAGAGCTCTCATTCTACACTTCCCTTCCGAAGATATAAGATCTACTTTCCTACGCAAGAGGGTGATTTTGAGAGCACTTGATGGCCCCCCCATCTACCTTGACGATGATCTCACACCCATGCAGGTAGCACACCGTCGTGCATGCATGCCGAGAGTACATCAAGCTCGCAAAGAAGGAAAGAAGGCTTCATACAGATATGGTCGTGTCATCATTGATGGCAAGGCCATCCCATAGGGATTCGCGGCCTGTGAGACACTCGAGGAGATACACCTTGCAGTTTGGAACTGCAATGGAGATCTATGGACACACCCAGAGAGATTGGAAGAGGTGCGCAAAGGCAAAGACATCATTATGCTCACAGAGACACATGAGAGCCAGGACCGGGGCCTACCTCGTGTCCACGGTTTTCAGTGGGAGTCCACATACAGAGAGTGTACACGTCAGCACACCACCCGAGGATCAGGAGGAGTAGCCATACTCTTTAGAGATGGACTTCAGAGCAGGATACAGATAGTCGCACGTGATTCACAGGCCAGATATCTTTGGATTCGACTCCAGCTCTCGCAGGAGCGGATCATCTTCATAGCATTATGCTACTTTGCTCCTTCTAGCTCGCGTTTCGCTATCATAGATCGAGAGGAGGACTCACCATACACTTGCTTGTCAGAAGAGATTACAGAGTACTCTGCATTAGGGGAAGTCTTCCTTATGGGAGACTTCAATGCCAGGACAGGCAATGATCAGTGTGAGATATTTGACCCAGAAGACCCGGAGATACTACATACCATAGAGGATGAGTCTACAGCTCGAGCTTCAGCTGACCCTACACACACTCACTATGGCACTCACCTACTCAGACTAGGCTCTCGACATAATCTCGTTATCTATAACGGGATGACTCAGTGGCCTACCTCAGGAGGATTGACTTGCATACCACACTCAGTCACAGATGGCGGGGGAAGTAGAGTAGATTACGTCATGGGGTCCAGAGAGGCCATCCACCTACTTACCTCATTCACCATCCCACCCATACCCATTGGGGCCGATCACACATACCTCGCACTCTCCCTGAAGGGAGACACCCCTACACGCATACCCGCAGCACGCATCCCACACACCACCATCCACTTCACACACGAGCTAGCTCACATATATGCGGCTCGAGTCGAGCAGGGTCTTCTCTTACTTCATCCTGACACTCCACTATCCCTACTCACCTCTCAGATAGCATCAGTTCTTCAGACATCAGCCATCAGCTCCTTCCCACACACCATCCATTCTCGTCACACACCTCCTCCCGGGACTATGCCACAACATCGTTGGTATGATGAGGATTGCAGAGATCTTTACCGCCGACTACGAGCTCAGCGAGCATTGGGAGAGATCACAGAGAGAGAGGCCAAGGGACAGATGAAGACTCTCACACGCCGAAAGAGGCGAGCCTTTGAGGAGGCACAGGAGCTTGAGCTATACCATCTCTTTATGAGTATGGACAGTGCTGCAGCATGGCGCAGCCTACGAGAGCCACGCCCGACCACACCTATTGGAGACCCACACACATGGCATGATTATGCTCAGAGGTTATATGAGGTACCCAGGCAGCCTCCCATTCCCCAGCCACTTGAGCCTCGCCCTACTAGTTCTTCTCTCTTCACAGCAAAGATGGTTGAGAGGGCCATACGACGACTTCGACATGGACGTTCGACAGACCACGCAGGATTGCAGAGCGAGCATCTCATATATGCAGCCTCCACTATAGCCCCGTTGATTGCACATGTCTTCAACCGGGCTATAGGAGAGGGCTTCCCAGAGGAGTGGACTAGGCACACCATTGTGCCTATCCACAAATCTGGCGACACCCTGGATCCAGGGAACTACAGGACCATCATGATTGGCCACACCATGGCCAAACTATACGGTGCCATACTTGAGGCAGAGCTCAGTTCATATGCAGAGACTGAGGGGCTACGAGCACGAGGCCAAGCAAGTTTTCGACGAGCTTTCTCTACTATTGATCACATCTTCATTCTGCGCTGCCTCATTGATGGGGCAAGGGTGCGGAAGAAGAGGCTATATTGCTGCTTTGTGGACTTCCGCAAAGCTTTTGATACAGTGCCGCGAGAGAGGCTCTTCCAACGCCTCCAGAGCTTGGGAGTACCATCAGGGATGATTTGGGCCATCTATGCACTCTATGAGCAGGTGACTGGGAGGGTACGGTGTCCAGGAGGTATGTCTGAGGCCATTGCTAGCACCATCGGTGTTAAGCAAGGCTGCCCACTCTCTCCCACTCTATTTGGTCTCTACATTGACGAGATTGAGGACTACATTCTCCGAGCTGGAGGAGAGGGTGCAGACCTCGCAGGTACACATGTCCACATTTTATTATATGCCGATGACATTGTTTTGATTTCAGAGTCACCCGAGGGATTACAGCGCCACCTTGAGGCCCTGGATGACTTTTGTACACAGAGGGGCTTGACAGTAAACCTTGGCAAGACCAAGGTCATGATCTTCCACACCTCCCCCATGGTGAGGAATGGAGCAGGATTCAGAGCTGGTGGTGGACAGATTGAGGTGGTCACTTCCTATGTCTATCTCGGAGTCACATTCACGAGCTTGCCTGGCCCCTTCAGCATGAGACAGGCAGCCACCGATAGACTCACACGCGGATATGCAGCTTTAGCCATGTTAGAGCGGAGATGTCACCAAGCACACTTCCAGGAGCCCGCACGAAGGGCTGGCTATTTGACACACTGGTCAGACCAGCTATGATGTATGCTGCGACAGTTTGGGCCCCAGGTCTCACAGTCACCCAGTGGAGTGCGATCGAGAGGCCACAGGTACGTATGATCTCGCGATTATTTCGTGGGAAACAGTCGGTGCCACATGACATCATCAGGGCAGAGCTAGCTGCACCACCCATGGCAGTAGAGGCACTATTCCAGACTATCTGCTTTATTCAGAGGATTAGGGACCTCCCTACAGATAGACTCACACACAGAGCTCTTGAGGCATCTATACAGATATCAGAGTTAGGATATGAGAGAGCTTGGTACACTCAGGTTAGAGTCTGGTTTGATAGTCATGGACTTGATATGGACAGATTGCCGCCTTTTCAGTATGACCCAGACTCACCTCACATCCACCTCTCGCGTCGTGAGAGGAATGTTGTGCTCAGACAGGATCTCTGGCAGCTCTACATTAGTCAGACATGGCACACACCACACATGGGATCGAGACTATCGCACTATCGAGACCAGTTCATAGACATACTAGCTGACGGTTTCATCCAGCGACCACGCTACATGGATACTCACATGCCTCATAGCTTGAGGGTAGCGATTGGCCAGCTGAGAGTCTCATCACACCGACTCGAGATTGAGACGGGCAGAGCCGCAGACATTCCCAGAGAGGAGCGGATATGCAGAGTATGCAGAGTAGAGATGGAGGATGAGGAGCACTTTGTATGCAGATGTAGCGCATATGATGGCATCAGAGGCAGATACGAGACTCTGTTTGCAGGGAAGCCCACCCTCCGAGAGATCATGGACTCTAGAGACCAGCGACAGCTCGGGCGATTCTTACTAGAGATACAGAGTCACAGAGATTCCCTACTCCAGCCTACTGTAGCACTCCATACAGGAGGGAGACAGAGTCAGCTCACTGACTTCTTTATTCCACGACGTGCTGCAGCCCTCCCCCCCTCAGCCCACATACCGAGCGGGGTCTTTATTTCACGACGTGCTGCAGCCCTCCCCCCCTCAGCCCACATACCGAGCGGGGTGACTCTTCAGCAGGCTCAGATATCTCGAGCTAGGAGACGACCCCGTGCTATAGGATATCGGGCCCCGAGACTTCACCGACACCAGATTGCGGAGATCCAGGCTTGTGACCATCGCGCCATGGAGGAGAGACGATCCCAGATGATGGCCGATCCCATTGCAGCCATCAGGGTGGCCCTGACTCCACCTCCACCTATGTATCACATATTACATCCCACCCACTAGCACAGGATGGAGCTAGTTAGTCGTTTTAGATGCATTCTCATGGTTGTTGTACTACCCTTTTGCATATAGACTATCATAGATATCGCACTCCATACACCCCCCACCACTTTCATGGGTATCCCCACATGCATACTACGGAGATCTATATCAGCTTAACCAGTTTCTTTTCAGCACTTTTATCTTTTCTGATTGACAGAAGATACACCCATGTACATCGATTTGTCTCATAGGCCGAGTTCGGCCTCCTAATAGACGTAAAAACACTTTCTTTCTTTCTTTCTTTCTTCTCTCTCTCTCTCTCTCTCTCTCTCTCTCTCTCTCTCTCTCTCTCTCTCTCTCTCTCTCTCTCTCTCTCTCTCACAAAGGATCCCATGAAACGAAGCATCCGCACACAATGTTACAACTTAATCTCGTGGATACGATCAAAGTTACCTGGGAGGCGAAGACGGGCAGTCAAGTTGCATGTTGAACCAAGATGTCATAGGCGATTGGCCTGTAGATAAAACTATCATCTTCCCGTGGTGAAAAAAATGGAAGATGTGCTTAGACACTCCTGGGCTCGTTTCAGATTGTTCCGGAGGAACCAAGCAGTAATTTGAAGCTGTTGCCGTCGGAACTCTTACGGGGGGCACATGCAGGCCGGCGACCCGAAGTTCGGCCAAACTTACACTTTTTTTCCAGCGTGACAAGGCAAAGCAGATGACATCCGGTGGGATGTGGCGTGACCCGAACGACTGTCACCTTGTTAATCTTTTAGTTCGGATCGCCGACGGGTTGATTTGAGTGTATTCGCTGTTATGTATTCTCATGTATTCTCGTCTACGGAAGCGTCAGTGTTCGCTGTCACATATTCTCATGTAGCAGAGCGCTGGTATGTATTCTCAACTGAACATAAGTTCGTCGACAGTGGTATAATGTATCTATTCTCATGTAACCATGTTTACTACAATTTTTTTTCTGGAGGTTCAGTGGAAGCCTACCTCCCGGACTTTAACTTTGAAATTGCAACTCTACAAGTACAGCGGCATAGTACTCATGGGACTCCTCGTATTTTACAAACCAAGCAGCGAAACAAGAGAGAACTGGTTTCAACGCAAATATCATAGTATTACATTGGCTTCGGCCCACACTATCCTGTCGATAGTGGGGATTGAACCCTCGCCCCTATCTCAAGAGACAAAAGGCCCAACCAACCCAGCTAAGGTGCGCAGACATTCAAATTGCAGAGAGAAAGATAGGACGACTTATAAAAATTGGAAAAGAAGGATGACCTATAAACATTGGACCAGAGACCCTCCTATGTTAATTCTCTAGATGAACACACGAAAGAGGAAAAGTTGTTTATTGTAGGTGTGAATATATCTATTGACCACGAATGGAACAATGTTTACTACAATTTTGATGATATGTTTGCCTCAATCATTTATTGACACTTAAAACATTCCATGATATGACAACAACACAACCTCGAGCATATCTCGCTCTCACACACACAACAAAAGGAAACCATTTGAAATCATTTTCGTTATGCATAATAGCATGTAAGCAATAAAAAAATAGATGTGTGATTTGTTCATTGTGTAAAGTGCCTCGTCGCCTCTCTCTCTCTCTCTCTCTCTCTCTCTCTCTCTCTCTCTCTCTCTCTCTCTCTCTCTCTCTCTCTCTCTCTCTCTCTCTCTCCATTTAGTTTTGCCCTTCTTACTAGCAAGGAAAGCTTGATTTGCAACATGCATAATGGATCTCTTCTACCTGGACTAGTCTTTCTATAGCAAAACAGAGACTAACTCCTCAAAGGTTAAGGTATTTGGATTGTCATTCATCGGCAACAAAGAGTCGAAGCAAAAACTCTGATATGAATGTGGAAGACCATTCAGAATAGTTTGCATAAGTGAACTGTCACGCAAGACTTCATCAGCAGAAATCAAATGCTCTTTCAAATCTTTGATCTTTGTCAAAAAACTATCCATGGAATCTCCTTCATTCATGTGCGCACTTTCCAATTGTTTTCGAAAGTAAGCAACACGAGCCTTATTCCTTGCCTGGTATAAAGTGGTAAGTGTATCCCAAGCATCCTTTGTTATTCTGTATGAGAGAATGTGAGGAATAATGGCATGTTTGGAAGACAAGGATATTAATGCATATGCTTGAGCATCTCTGCCATCCCAACAAAGTTGCTCTACAATAGGTGCAGCAAGAACTGCAGAACGAACAGGAACCTGAAGAATATCACCATCTTCAATTTCATCTGCATCACCTTCGGTAATTGTATGTGTAGATGTAATAGGATGTTTTTCAACACCCTGAACAATATTCCATATTCCTTTTGCAACCAATACATGATTCATCATATAAACCCATAATGGGTAATTGGTACCATCCAACTTATCCTCGATAGCCAACATATGGAATACATCACTCCTTTCAACCATGGCCACTGACTAAGATACCTTGATGCAAAAAAATGACTGTATCTCAAAAGTTGAACAAAACTACCCTGTCGATTTCTACTAAACCTGTAGTAGACTTCTAGGCGCTTATACTTGTGAACCGAAACGTATATATATCTTTGATGCAAAAAGATGAAATTGCCTACATAGGCACTATGATAGTGCATTCGGAGGCCAAAATGAGCTCAAATCGTGATTTCGATATGACAGAACAAAGCTGTTTTGAACTCATAATCAACTTGAATATGCTCACCAATTTTTGTATGATTCTGAGACTGTGACCAGAGGGGTGTCAATGATGCCCTAGATGAAGCGACGACCTACTCTGATACTAGTTGTTGGAGTTTGAGATTTGCAGAAGCACACAAACAACACAAGGAATAAGAAGAAGCTTGGAGCACAACTCACAATATTGAATGTATTACCAAGAGAATGTATAAAGTTAAGTAACCCATTAGGGTTATGGGCGTATATACAAGCCGAGGAAAAAAACCCTCCTAAAGAGGGAAAAAAGTGCCCCATGGGTCCTAGTGTGTTCATACACATCACTACCTAAATATATCAACACATCTCATACCAAGTATGAAGAGGTGTCCTCACATGGCAAGGCAGGGATAATTCCTCATCCCCTAGAGACAAACTTCCATATACACTTAACTTCCACACTATCACTCTCATATGACACCATCATCTAAGTGACATAATTCCATATTATGCTTCCTTTGTGGAGTAATAATATTCAATTCAAGTGTAGAGTGCCAAGATATATAGGCTTGACCATAGCACAATGGAGATAATAAACCATATTATCGTCTTAGATATAGAACAAAATATCATAAGTAAAATGATACCAAACCCCTCTAGAACTAACATGATAGACTTGTCCTCACACCATTGTAGATACTCCTAACCTTGATTGTACTCATAATTAATAGCTTTTACCTTAATTATCATTGTGCCCTATGCAAATCCATCATCTTAGCTTTTACATATAAGACATTCTAAGTAGCATGATGAAATCTCTACATCCTACTATCTAAGAAGGCTTTAGTTTGTCATCCATGAGTTTGAACTAAGTTCTATTGGAAAATAATCTAATGGCATTGTTGCAAACTCTAGTATTTTCTTTTCCCCTTAGTTTGACATATGAATGCATAAGCATTTAGTCCAAGGCTTTGGATACATCCTAGTGGTAATACATTCAGTATTGTGTGTTGTGCTCCAAGCTTCTTCTTCCTTGTGTTGTTCGCGTGCTTCCGCAGACCTCGAACTCCAACAATTGGTATCATAGTAGATCATCACTTCATCTAGGGCATCGTCAGCACCCCTCCAATCATAGTCTCAGAATCTTGGTAAGCATACTCAAGGTGATTAAGAGATCAAAAATCCTTCGCTCTGTGTTGCCGAAATCGCGATCTAAGCTCGTTTCGGTCTCCAAATGCACTATCACAGTGCTTGTGCAGGCAATTTTGTCTTTTTGTGCCAAAGATATATACAAATTTTGGTTTGCCAGTATATGGGCCTCGAAGTCTACTAAAGGTTTAGTAGAACTCGTCAGGGTAGTTCTGTTCAACTTTTTCAGATACAATCATTTTTCTAAATCAGGGTATTTTAGTCAGTGCCCATGGCTAAAAGTAGTGATGTATTCCGTATGTTGGTTGCTGAGGATAAGTCTGATGATACCAATTACCCATTGTGGGCTTATATGATGCATCATGTATTGGTTGCAAAAGGACAATGGAATATTGTGCAAGGTGTTGAAAAACATCTTATTTCACCTGCAAACACAATTGTTGAAGGTGATGCAAATGGTGTTGAAGATGGTGATAATCTTCATGTTCCTATTCGTGTTGCAGTTCCTGTTGCACCTACTACAGAGCAAACTCGTTGGTATGGTAGAGATGCTCAGGCACATGCATTGATAGCCTTGTCTGTCAAACGTTCCATTATTCCTCACATTCGCTCTTGCAGAACAGCTAAGGATGCTTGGTATACACTTACCACTTTATACCAGGCAAGGAATGAGGATCGTGTTGCTTACCTCCGAATACAGTTGGAGAGTGAGCACATGAATGAAGGAGATTCCATGGAAAGTTTTCTGACAAAGATCAAAGATTTGAAAGAATAATTGATTTCTGTTGATGAAGTCTTGCCTTACAATTCACTTGTGAAGACTGTTCTAAATGGTCTTCCCGATTCATATCAGAGTTTTGCTTCTACTCTTCGTTCGATGATGAAAGGCAATCCAAATGCCTTAACATTTGAGGAGTTAGTCTCTGTTCTATTACAGGAAGATAAGTCTAGGCAGAACAGGCCCATTATGCGTGTTGCAGATCAAGCTTTCCTAGCTAGTCAGAAGGGCAAACGTAAATGGAGCTCTTCTATTAGTAACCAAAAATCTGCTAATTCTGCACAATCAAAGAAGGAAGACAGAGAAGAGAAGAAAAGAGAAAAGAAGAAATTGTTTTGCAAATACCGTAAAGAAAATGATCATGTAATAAAGAGTTGTCAAAAACTTGCTCCTAAAGAGGAAAGGAAGAAAGAGGCTGAAATGGTTGTTGCAGAGGCCTCTACAACCAAAACAGAGTCTCCTAATCTTATGTAGAATGAAGAATGGGCATTTACCACTGTTTGTAGTTATGACCCATCTTCTCATGAACAGTGTATGTCTATAGTAGACTCACATGTTTGGTAATTTGATAGTGGGGTGACTAAGCATATTACCTCACAACATAGTTTCTTCACTTCACTTGAGGCTACCCCTACAGGGAATATTGTCACATGCACCAATAACTCCTCTTATCCTGTTATGGGAGTTGGTATGATCATTCTGACTACTACTGATTTTACAATATCAAATACTTTATTTGTGTCAGGGATCAAGAAAAATATGTTATCCGTTTTAGCATTAGCCAAGATTGGGTTGGTTGTGAAATTTGTTGATGACAGATGTTCAATTCATGATCTATCAAATGGCGATGCCATTATTGCTTCTGGCATTTTATGTCGTGGGATGTATAAGCTCATAGACTATAAAAAATCTATGAATGATTTAGCATGTGCAGTACATGATTCTCAGGCTATGTCAGATGCAAAGCGTTGACATGCATGCTTTGGTCATCTGAATTTTGCTAGTTTGAAATGCGTGTAGAAATTTGAAATGGTGTCCTCTTTGCTCAAACTTGAGGCACCCGGTAAACATGTATGTGAAGCGTGTATTTTGGGCAAAATGCGGCGTTCCTCATTCCCAAAAGATGGTTCATTTCGAGCTACTCAAAAATTGAAGCTCGTTCATAGTGATGTATGTGGTCCTATGTAGACACTCTCCTTTGGAAGCTATCTTTACTTTGTAACTTTCATTGATGATTTTTCCAGGCATGCATGGGTATAAACATTGAAAGCAAAGTCCAAAATGTTTATGTGCTTCAAATAATTTCTAATTTTGGCTAAAAATCTGTCAACATGCAAAATGGGCACCCTCTATTCTGATCGAGGGGGGGAATATATGTCTTCTAACTTTAATGGATTTTTGGCTTAACGCAGGATAAAACATCAGTGTACAGTGTCGTATACACCTCAATAGAATGGAGTTGTTGAATTGAAGAACAGTTCACTCATGGAGATAGCAAGGTGTATGGTCAAGAGTCAAGCTTTACCACATAGTTTCTAGCTTGAGGCTATTATTAGAGAGCTAATATTGAGGAGGCAAAAACTATGCCAAAATGGCTGGTGCAGAGTTTGCATGATAGCAAATTAGATGCACCTCTATTGTATCGTACTCGTTCAGGCTCTCATAATACCTCTTTTGAATCGGATTGCTATGCTATGGCTTCCTCTAGTCTTCGTGATAAGAATGAGCTTGTTTCATTTGATGCTGCTGAAAATTTTAAAAATTGGATGGCTGCTATGCAATCAAAATATGATGCTATCATGAAAAAATTAAAGAAAGAACCATGTGCTTGGTATGAAAAGATACATGCCTATCTGATTGCACATGGTTTTGAGAATAGTCCAATTGAGAGCACCTTATATGTCATGCGTGCTAATGATGTGCTTCTGATCATTGTTGTGTATGTTGATGACATGCTACTCAATGGACCTCATGAGAACCATATTGCTGACTTTAAGGCTGATCTGCATGCCTCATTTGAGATGTCTGATTTGGGGCATTTGCATCATTAGTTGGTTATTCGGTTTATGCAAGTTGATGGTGAAATAGCTTTATGTCAAACGAAATATATTGATACATTATTGCAATATTTTGGGCTTGAAGACTTTAAACCTATTGCCACTCCTATGGAGACAGGTTTACGATTGAGTCTTCATGATGCTAGAGATGCATTTGATGGTGTTCTCTATTAGTGGGCTATTGGATGCTAAATTTACTTATGCATTACTCGACTAGATATTCAGTTTGTTGTCTCATAGATGAGCAGGTTTATGCATTGCCTAGGTGTTAAGCATTGGAAGGCAGTTAAGCGCATCCTTCGCTACTTGAGTGGTACTCGGCTACTTGGATTGTTTTATCCCAAGTGGGGATCAATACCGCCAGATTTATATGCTTTTTCTAACTCTGATTGGGCTGGTTGTTATGACACTTGTGTGTCCACCAGTGTTTTTCCTTCATGTTTGGTAGCTCTTGCATATCTTGGTGGAGTAAGAAGTAGCCTACTGTGGCCACTTCCAGTTGTGAGGCTGAGTATAGGGTAGCTTTCACAACAATTATTGAGTGTGTGTTGCTCAGACACCTTATGGTTGATTTGGGTGTTGGTCAGTCTTCTGCCACCACCATCTTCACTGACAATCTGAGTATTGGCACTTGCGAGGAACCCTGTTCCATGCTCGCACTAAGCATATTTAGGTGCACTATCATTATGTCAAGGAGAGGTTCTCTACTGAAGAGACCAGTTTGGCATATGTGCCCATACAAGGGAACATTGCAAAACTTTTCACAAAGGCTCTACCTAGGGAGAACTTTGAAGCTTTCTGCAAAGCTTTGGGCATACTTCCTTTTGTGGATTGATTCCACATAGCTTGGCACTTCCTTATACATGAGTGCCAGCTCCTTGTGCACCGCATCACTCCCATGGGGGATTTGTTGATATATTTAGGTAGTGATGTGTGTGAACACACTAGGACTGTCAGGGCACTTTTTTCCCCCAACTTGTATAAACACATAAAGCCCTAATGAGTTAGTTATCTTTGTACATTCTAGTGGTAATACATTCATTATTATGTGTTGTGCTCCAAGCTTCTTCTTCTTCCGTGTGTTGTTCAGGTGATTCCGTAGACCTCAAACTCCAACAAATCTAACCATTGTGACTATCAAATTTCCCTATTGCCTATGGAAGGGTAACTTCACTCCTATCCAAGAAATCTAAAGAGTATATAAACCCTCGCTCAAATCTTTCAAATCTCATGCAAGGAAGAGGGCTCTAGAAGTGGAATTTGTTCCACTTTCCCTTTCCATTAAAATAGGTTATAATTAATTAATTTGGCTCTACTCTCCATAAATAAGAAAAAATATGCTCTAGATCTCTTTCCCTTCCTAATTAGTGGAGAATAAAACTCCCATAAGTTGAAAAACATGACTAAAAAGCAGAGTATATGAATTCCTAATGTAGAGCATAGCTCTACTCTTTAAATCTCAATTAGGAGATTTTCTCTAAAGATTGCTTCTATTTTTAGCAAGAACCATACTCTATACATGATGAGTCCTTTTCTTCCTAATTGTTGGAGTTAGATGTCTGCAGAAGCATGCGAACAACAGATGGAAGAAGAAGAAGCTTGGAGCACAACACACAATACTGAATGTATTACCACTAGGATGTACAAAGATAAGTAACCCATTAGGGCTATAGGAGTATATACAAGCCAGGGGAAAAAACCTCCTGAAGAGGGAAAAATATGCCCTGGTGGTCCTAGTGTGTTCACACACATCACTAGCTAAATATATCAAAAAAGTCCCCCTAGGAGTGATGCGGTGAACAAGGAGCTTGCACTCATGTATAAGGAACTGCCAAGCTATGTGGAATCAATCCACAAAAGGAAGTAAGCCCGAAGCTTTGCGGAAAGCTTCAAACTTCTCCCTAGGCAGAGCCTTCGTGAAAAGGTCTACAATGTTCTTTGTGTGGGCACATATGCCAAGCTGATCTCTCCAACAGAGAACCTCTCCCTAACATAATGGTAATGCACCTCAATGTGCTTAGTGTGAGCATGTAACATAGGGTTCCTTGCAATTTCCAATGTGCTCTGACTGTTAGTGAAGATGGTGGTGGCAAAAGATTGACAACACCCAAATCAGCCATAAGGCATCTGAGCCACACACACTCAACAATCATTGTGAAAACTGCCCTATAATCAGCCTCACAACTAGAAGTGGCCACAATAGGCCGCTTCTTGCTTAGTCAAGATATGCATGAGCTACCAAGCATGAAGCAAAAACCACTAGTGGACACACGAGTGTCATAGCAACCAGCTCAGTTAGAGTAAGAAAAGGCATGTAAATATGGCAGTACTGATCCCCCTTGGGATAAAACAATCCAAGTATCCGAGTACCACTCAAGTAGCAAAAGATGTGCTTAACCACTTGCCAATGCTTGACACCTAGGCAATGCATAAATCTACTCATATGTGAGACAACAAACTGAATATCTGGTCGAGTAATGCATAAGCAAATCAAGCATCCAACAATGTATTGATAGAGAACAACATCAAATGCATATCCAACATCATCAAGACTCAATCATAAACCTATCTCCATAGGAGTGGCAATAGTTTATACCTATCAACTGTTCCATCAGGTTTATGCTTCAGCTTGTATACCCACTTAGTGCCAATGGCCTTCTTGCCAGGAGGCAAGTCACATAAAGACCAGGTACCATTTTCCATAATAGCATCATATTCAGATTGCATTGCAGCCATCCAATGTTCGAAAGTTTATGCTTCATCAAACGAAACAGGCTCATTCTCATCACAGAGACTAGAGGCAGCCATAGCATAGCAATCTGATGCAAAAGAGGCACTATGAGAGCTTGAACGAGTAGAGTATGATAGAGGTGAATCTAATTTGCTATCATGCAAAGTCTAAACTAGCCATTTTTCATAGTTTTTGCCTCCTCAATATCAGCTCTGTCATCAACAAATCATACATGTCTTTGGAGCTAACAGATGTCTCCTTCGTACATGAAAGTAAAGGTTGAATAGCATCTTCCACCAAAACAACATCACGGATAACCAAAATGCATTTAGTATAGTGGATGATACAGACGATATCCTTTGCTTTCAGAATTGTACCCAACAAAAATACATTTTACTGCTTTATCATCCAATTTCCTGCAATGTTGTTCATGAAGTAATTCGATGATGATACACCACGGTGCACTCTCCTTCTCGAGAGCTCCACAACAATATCCTCATAGTAGAAAACCAAGCTCCTAAGGCCGCACACAGTACTCTGCAAAGAGGCTGCAAAATACGCAGGAAAACATAGTACATAGGGAGCACAAAGACACACTTCTTAGGTCTTACGAATGTGGTCGAACTTACAGTCTATGACTGACCAAGCCACTATATGTTTTATTAAAGAACATATACAAAGAAGTGTTAGGTGGCCATTTGGCCTTTCGCATGGACACTAACAATAACAATCTCCCACTAAAGGCCAATATGGCCAAAGTAACTATGGGGGAAAAAATAAAGAATGATAAAGAATACCTGAGTGTCAGTATACAAAGTATACCTCCCACCTGATGGGCATGTTACACATTATACAAGTGACTATGTAAGATCATGAATCAAGTAACCCCCATCAAGTGACAATAGTGTTGAAAGCTATTATGTGGTAGAGCTTTAGTTAAAGTATCTACAACATTATCTCGAGTGCGAACCTTCTCAAGAATAGTGTGCTCAGTGGCTAAGCAATCTCTAATGAAGAGATACCTCACCTCAATATGCTTGGTCTTTGCATGAGAGACCGGATTCTTAGCCAAAGCTATAGCACTCTGACTCTCACTGAGCAAACGAGGTACATGCTGAGGTAAACCCATATCACAAGCAAGACAAGAAAGCCACAGTGCTTCCTTACATGCCTCACTTGCTACAAGATACTTTGCTTCTGTGGTGGAAACAGTTGTACATTCTTGAAGACAAGATCTCCAAGAGATGGCACCTCCAGCAAAATGAAAAATGTACCCTAATGTAGACTTATGATTGTCTACACAACGAGCATAGTCAGAATCTGTGTAACGAATAATAGATGCTTTCCCTCTACCTAAGCATAGACACTTGTCCTTAGTGCTACTCAGACATAATCGCGATGGCGTGAGCCTATCATGATGGTCAATGCAATCATCGTGATGGTGTGAGCTCGCCACAATGGTCATAAGGCGCGATGGCTTGAGCCAATTGCGATGGTCCGAACTTGAAGCATTGCGATGGTATACCTGGTATCCTCGCGATAGTCCAATTTGACACATGGCAAGTGAGTCGTCGCGATGGTGTGGACCAATCACAATGGTGTGGGGTCGACGGGATCGTTCCGATGGGTCGCGATGGTGTGAGACCTTTGCAATGGTCCAGTCAAGTCATCGCGATGGTGTGAGCCAATCGTGATGGCGTGATGCAATCACAATGGCATGAGCCCATGGTGATGGTCCACCAAACTATGAGTTTTGCAAAACTGACTGTGGACTCATGCAAGCACTATGGTCACCTATGTCGTGCAATAGATGCATACCAAAAATTCTGAGTCTCTCAAACTGTCGCGATGGTCCAAGAGCTTCGGTAGATATGGCAAAAAGTCTGAGTTTTTACCTGTTTGGAGCACTGCTATTGCTTTGGAGCACTGTACCTGCAAGAAAACTCAAAAACACACATGCACAAACAAGCACAAAAGCTCTTTCTCTCTCTCTCTCTCGCATGCACAAATGAGGGAAATGAGGGGAATAGGTGGATATGGTGAAATTTCTGATTTTTTAAGAGTGGAAGAAGATGATGCGGTGATGGAAGAGTGTAGATGAAATGAAAAACGCAAAAAACTACTTTAAAACAACAACAAAAACTAGAATTCTTACTTTCCAACACCACTTCTTGCTATACTCTTAACATCACACATTCGTCGTAGACTCGATCCCTGGCAACAACGCCAAATTTGGTGTTGCTCTAGGACAATGGTAAGCACCATGTTAAGAAGCTCCACCTCCTTAATCTCAATCTGCGGAAGAGACAGGAGTGATATGAAGATCATGAATGAGATGTAGTGAGGGTGAAGGTGAGAAGCATAGAGATGCACACACATATACACACACACAAGGAAGAGACAAGCAAGACACAATGGAAGGTTGAAAGTAGATTCTATTACTCAAGAACACTCTTACAAGCTCAAGCTCATGCTAACTCATATAAGTCTACACTAGCTAACCTAAAAAATGAGCTCTCTAGCTCTATTTATAGTTTTTAGAATAGTTTTGATCGGTTTCACATCTAGTGTTCGGCATAGTTAAAAAATAGTTTCTAGGCACTATTTGAAGGTCTAAATAAGGTCTAAAAATATCCAAAGTTGGTATGCTTGTTCTACCTAAGCTCCTCAAGCTCAAGGACTCCTCGGCTTGCAAAAAATGAAGCTGATAATTACAAAAGTCGGTATTTTTATGATACATATGGTATGAGAGTGATGAAAATCACTGTAAGGAGATTTGAAAAAGTATTATCTAATATATTTCTTAGAGAAAAAATGATTTCCTGGCTCCCCATGACGCTTTGTGATCCGTCTTCTCAAAATCGTCTTGACCGCTTCCCAATGTTGCTTGCCAGGATTAGACATATACCTGCTCACAACTCCCACTCCAAATGCAATGTCTGGTCTCGTAGCTACCATAGCATAAATGAGACTACCAACAACAGACTAATAGGGAATTCTAGTCATGAATTCATTTACCTCATTTGATTTGGGGCAATCATCCTTGCTCAATTTCACATATGTGGGTAAAGGTGTACTCAATGCCTTTCCACCCTGCATATTGAACATGTGAAGTACTTTGGATATGTACTCACTTTGAGACAAGTATATGCATCTTTTACTCCTATCACGAGTAAGGTGCATGCCAATAATATGTTTGGCATCCCCTAAATCCTTCATATCGAATGTCTAACTCAACTTCTTTTTCAAAATTGACAAATCATAAGAGGACTTCCCAACAATCAACATCTCATCGACATAAAGTATCAAGCATATCAAGCTACCATCTGAGCATCTCTTTGTGTAGAGACAATGATCCTCATTGCTTCGAGAATAGCCTTGAGACTTCATAAAAGCATCAAAGTTTTGGTACCATTGTCTAGGGGACTATTTAAGCACATACAAGCTCTTCTTGAGCTTACAAGCTAGACTTTCCTTGCCAAGAACTACATAACCCTCTGGTTGTTCCATATAGATCTCATATGTAAGATCTCCATGCAAGAAATCAATTTTCATATCCATTTGGACTAGCTCTAAGTCCTCCATTGCAATGAATCCAAGCAACATGCACAGCATAGTCATCTTGACCACTCGAGAGAAGATTTCCTCAAAATCAACACCATGTTGTTGCTTAAAATCCTTTGCAACAAGTCATGCTTTATACTTTGGAGAAGCACTATCTGATGTGAATTTCAGCTTATATACCCATTTACATGGTAAAGCTTTCCTTCCATTTGGCAAAGGTACTAAATCCCAAGTACCATTCTTGTGAATAGAATCCAACTCACTCTTCATGGCACGCTCCCACTTGACATGATCCTCTATTTGCACAACCTCTTTGTAGCAAGAAGGCTCACCGACATCTGTTAGCATAATAAAATCAACCTGGAACATATCTATCGGGTGGATGTGAGACACGTGTCGAGCGTCTCAATGGTTGCTGAACAAGAACATGTGCAAACTTGTTTGATATGACATTCTCTTAGACATCCCTATGTGCAATATTTTTATGCATGGTGACTAGAGAACTATTATCCTCAAACACCACTTTTCTCACTTCAACCTCCTTAATGGATTGTTTATGCATCTTAGACTCATTGAAAATGACATCACTACTTCTGATCACTGACCATGTCTTTGGATCCCATAAGAAATATACAAATTGTCCTTCTCGACCATATCCAAGAAAAATGCATTTCTTTGACTCATGGTCCAACTTTTGTCTAAGACTCTTGGGTATATGAACATATGCTTCACACCCGAAAACTCAAAGATGATCATAATATGGTGGCTTCCCTCTTCATAACTCTTGTCCCACTTTCAGACCTTTGGCAGTACTAGGTGAAAGGTTAATCACATGAACTACAGTCAATACTACTTCTACCCAAAAGCCTTGCGAGAGGTTTCCATGATGCAACATAGAAATTACTCTATCTTGAATAGTTCTATTCATCCTTTCAACTACACCATTCTATATTGGGGTATAAGGAGCTGTAAACTCTCTAAGAATCCTCTAGACTCATAGAAAAGGCTGAATTCATGTGAGGTATACTCAACCACATGATCTAAATGAAAAGCCTTAAGCTTAGTTCCTTTTTCAGTCTCAACTAAAGCAAGCCATTTTCCAAAAGTAGGAAATACCTCATCCTTCGATTTGATGGGATATACCCAGACTCTTCTAGTAGCAGCATCTATGAAAGTGACAAAGTAAAGAGAACCACCTAAGAACCTAGTGAGCATAGGACCACAAACATCTGTATGAACGAGATCTAAAGGCTGAATTGAAGAGTCAATGTGCATTCTATGCACATTTCTAGTTTGCTTTCCATATTGACAATGCTCACAAAATGAAAAATCAGAGAAAGATAACACAAGTAAGTAGCCAAAACAAGAAAGATTTTCCATTCCACTATGAGATATATGGCCCAAACAACCATGCCAAATACAAGCCATAGGCTGTTCAGTAAGAGCTAACAAGTGTTCTTTCTGTGATACAAATAAAGGATAAAGTGAGCCAACTTTGCTTCCTTTTTCAATAACCATATTGCCCTTTGATATACGAAAGGACTGAGCATAGAAGACCACCTTGTAACCAAGGTCGTCAAGTTAATCAACTGACATCAAACTGCATGATAACTGAGGTACATGCGTACATTATGCATAGTAAATTTTGAATCATCAATGAACTGCACAATCACATCTCCAATTCCGAAAACGTCACACTCATAAGAGTCACCAAGTCTCATGGTACCAAAAGACTTTGCTGCATAATTAGAGAACCATTCTCTATGTGGTGTCACATGGAAAGAAGCACCAAAATCTAGCAACCACATGTGGGAAAGAGAATCAACTATAAGAGCCTCAGTTGGCACAGTACTATCAAGTGTCAACACATCAACATCATCAGAAATAGCATTAATTTCTTCAATCTTCACAATTGAAGTAGATGGTGTAGGTAGCTATTTAACATGCCCATCAACATTCTATCCTTTACCTTTAGCATCCTTTAATGGCATTCGATCCCTCTTACTTGATTTACTTCTACTCTTATTCCATTGACCATTCTTTTCCTTGTTCTTGCTCCTACCACGTTGTGGATTCTTTCCTTGGTAAGAATCACAAACATTATATGCATCCCCACTCTGAGTTCCAACCATATATTTTCTACAAATCCCCTCACTAAGAGTGCTCCACATATGTCATCATAGAGGAGTTTACCACCACGTGCATTATTGCTAATAGCTGTGCAAAACGTATCCCATGATGATGGCAAGGTGCATAACAATAGTACTACTTTCATTTAATTATCCATATCCATTTTTTGAGCCTGTAATTGGGAGAATATAACATCAAACTCATTTGGCTGAGCAACAACACTATTCGTGTCCTTCATGCGAAGGTCATATAATTTTCTCATTAGATACACTTTATTTGATGTTGTCTCTTTTTCATATGTGTTGCATAACTTCTTCCAAAGCTCCTCTGCACTTTCACAGTCTAATACTATAAAGTAAACAGTATCTGCCAGGTGCAAGTGAATGGTAGATCTGTCCATTTCATCTAACTCATCCCAATCATCTTCATCCATGTCAGCAAGCTTCTTTGAAATGCCATTTACTGGCTTCCCTTGCCTCCTTTGAATCAGCACATCTTTAATGTGATTCTTCCATAGAGCAAAGTTTGTCCATCAAATTTTTGGATCTCAATATGGTCTTTGCCCTACAAGTTATAGCTCCTCCTTGGGACACGGGTACTAGACCCTGATCCACCATATGTGCCTGAGACCTCTGATGCCATGATGGTAGAGAACTGAATAGAATAATAATGGAGCTGGAAGAGTCCAAAAACCAATAAATAGGTGTATCATGGAGTAAGTCGACCACTGTATAGTTGACAAAACCAAAAATTTGGAAAAACTTTGCCAGAGTATACTTTGCAAAATGAGCATATGACCAATGCCAAAATATCATAAAACAACAAGTACTAACATGTTTCCTGCATAGTGAATCACTGACTCCACTACATATTATCAGTTACCCAATAGAAGCCAACTAGGCTTATCGAGCACCTATGAACAACTATCATACATCTCCTATGGCGACGTTGGGTAAGTCTTCCACCTGCGTCACTGAAGAGACCCAAACATTTGGGTGTCTCCCAGTTAAGAAAACCTCACCACGACCCTCTTTATCAAACGTAAAAGGCTTTATGCAAAAAACGTAACCGGTATATTGATGACCACATGGACGTACATAAGCGGTATCCTCAGAAGCGTACATGGTGTGTATGTGATCAATATATGCAGTAAAAATGACACTAAAAAGGCTGAATGCACAGCCCAAAAACTAGCCAAAAACACCTGCAAGTGTTTATCAACTCTGATGTTTTAGGCTAAAAAACATGCATAAATTTGCAATGGCTGCTCCCACCAAACTGAAAAACCTTTCGAGAAACCTGTATTTTTACGAGTGTGGATGAAAACACAGCCCCAAAGGTGTGAAGAGAGATGGTGGATGCAATCCAAAGATGCGTAGGTGCTGCTACAGCCAGCTTCACACCAGCCAACTGAGACTTCAGAGTTGATTAGTAGACCCTTTTACCTTCCTAAATCCACCAAAATATCAGCCAAGTACTTTGGAACATGTATCCCAAAAGTTTAAGTCAAGACACACTAGTTGCGAAATGACTAGCTCCCAAAACTTGCTATACACCTGCTGGAAAAAATGAACAGTGCTCTCAACCTGGTAGGAGTTAGAACAATTCCTTTTGGGCATAGTAAATAGACTTAGCAAGCTTCCCAATCAAAGTCAAAACACTTCAAATGATGGACTGAGCACTGAGAACAAGTTTCATCAATTTCTGGAACATGCCCACCATTCTCGGGGCTCTGCAGAGATAGACCAGTGAGCAGTAAATTGCAGATATCTTCAAAATTATTAATCCAATGACCTTGAAAACTTATAAGTAAGAAGAAGACAATATGAGCTATCCAACGCAAGTTAAATCACTAACAAAGGTTCAGTAGAACTCGAGATATGACCTTCTGAAGTTACTCCTCTGAGTGAGTATAGCAGAGAACAAAACAGAGAAGTGAATGATGATAAATATATAAATTCATATATGATTACAACCACATTGGCAATGAATCTTTGCACAATGGGAGTAGAATGATAGAGCTATGGATTAAGCTCTTCAATCTCTACAAAATGACATGAAGTGGTCACGTATAAGGCTTGCTAATTGCCTCTTCCTTCTTGCTCCTTTTATAGCTATTCTTGGAGGGAGTTTTGAATTCGAATTCGACTGGCTCCACCTAAAAGTGATCCCCAAAGTTAGGAGATATTCCCTCAGCTCAAAAAGTCGTGGGTTTTGGTAGTTAAATCCACGAAATTGCTTTTACATCATGCATGAGGTAAGCCATCCTTTTCCTTTTTCTTTTTTCAATTACAAGAGATAAAAATGAACTCTTTTACAAGAGGTGTTCACATGACTACTCATGTGACTTACAAATGAGGATGATATCAAGTATATCAAGCATGTAGGCTTGGGTAAAATACACCAACAGCTCCCCCTCAAGCCTAACATGCTTGACCTTCAAATAAGTCTTCAATTGTCCTTGATTTCCTGCAAGCCAATCATCAACTTGAATCTACTTAACTTTGTACCATCAAGAGCTTTAGTCAACATGTCGGCACATTGCATATCTGTAGAGACATAGGATAGTTGAATATCCTTGCTCATTAGCTTCTCCCTTATGTAATGGTAGTGGACTTCAATATGCTTGGCTCTAGCATGGTATACCGGATTAACTGCTAGATGTAGTGAGCTTGTGTTGTCACCAAAAATATGAGGTGTTGAAGAATGAAGTCCAAGATCTGTGTACAAAGAATTTAACCACATGATTTCTTGAGTTGCATTAGCCAAACCTCTATATTCTGCTTGAGTAGAAGATAATGCCACGGTTGGTTGCTTCTTTGATGACCAAGAAATGATTTTTGAACCTGCAAATGATATATACCCTGATGTGCTTCTTCTATCATCTTTAGATCCGGCCCAATCTGCATCTGAGTAGACCTTTAGTTCAATATCTGAAGTATATGAATAGAACAAACCTTCATTCATGGTCCCCTTTAGGTACTTGAGGACTCTCTTGGCCGCTTCCATAAGTGGTCTTCTCGGCTTATGCATAAACTGACTCAATATGCTAACACTATAGCATATATCCACCCTTGTGAGTGTTGCATAATTCAAACTTCCAACCAAGCTTTGATAGCTTGTGATGTCTTCAATTGGCTCTCCTTCATAAGCACTAAGCTTATGATTTTTCTCCATTGGTGTACCTGCACACTTGGTATTTTCCATCTTGAACTTGACGAGCATGTCATGCACATACTTCCTTTGTGTGATGTATATACCTGAATCTGAGTAGATCAACTCCAATCCAAGAAAATAAGTGAGTGATCCGAGGTCACTTATTTTGAACTCCTCCTTCATTTGACTCTTTACCTGTTTGATTCCTTCAAGATCATTGCCTGTGATAATAATATCATCAACATACACACATAAATAGATCACTTCAGATCCATTCCTCTTTATGAACAAAGAGGTATCCGCCTTGCTAGCTTTGAATCCTTGGTCCTGCAAATAAGTCGCCAATCTGAAATTCCAAGCTCTTGGAGCTTGCTTCGATCCATACAAAGCTTTCTTTAGTTTGCATACATAGTTAGGATGATGTGCATCCTTATATCCAGGAGGTTGTGCCATATACACTTCCTCAGAAATCCATCCATTCAAGAAAGCATTCTTTACATAAAGTTGATAAAGATTCCAATTTCTAGATGCAGCAAGACTAATGAGAACCCTAATTGTAGGCATTTTTGCAACAGGAGAGAAAGTCTCCTCATAATCAATACCATGGGTTTGAGCAAACCCTTTAGCAACTAACCTTGCTTTGTGTCTATTTATACTGCCATCTGGATTCCTCTTGATTTTGTATATCCATCGAGATCCAATTACCTTCATAGATGGCTTGTTAGGTACAAGCTCCCAAGGGTCATTCTCCTTCAAGGCTTCCATTTCCTCATCCATTGCATCTCTCCAAGCTTTCTTGCTTTGTGCTTCTTCGAATGTGGTAGGTTCTTCATTGGTTGAATCCTTTGCAATGTAGATTGAGTGCTTGGTGACCAAAGAAGTATCATAACCAAACCTCTCTGGTTTCTTCTTCTCCCTTGAAGACCTTCTAAGTGGTTGATGTGAGCTCTCGGGTCCATATGTAGCATCCTACATCTTTGCTTTTCCTTTGTTCTTCCATAGCTTTAGTCTTTCCAAGTCTTCTAGGTAAATCTCCGAATCACTTTCTTCAATCTGCTTTGGCTCCTTTGGTTGAAGTGATGGAAAATCTTCATCCATGTCATAAGGCAGCTTCACTTTCCTGTCATCATGAATCCATGATTTGTTTTCATAAAAAATTACATCTCTACTCACAGAAAATCCTTTCTTGGTTGGATTGTACAATCTATATCCTTTTTGGTTTTGATCATAACCAATGAATACACACTTCTCTCGCTTGGGATCCAATTTCCCTCTTACTTGAGAAGGAATGTGAGCATAGGCTAAGCATCCAAAGATTTTGCAATGCTCTAGACTAGGTCTTCTTCCATTCCACACTTCATATGGAGTGGTTCCATCTAGTGACTTAGATGGAAGTCTATTTATGAGATAAGTGGCTGTAGACACAACCTCTGCCCATAGGTAGTTTGGCAATCCCTTTTCGTTGAGCATGGACCTTGCTGCTTCGACAATAGCTCTGTTCCTCCTCTCTGCTACACCATTGAGTTCGGGTGTATAGCTTGTAGTGACTTCCCTTTTAATGCCTCTTTCATGCAAGAAGGCATCAAATTCAGAAGAGAAGTATTCTCCTCCACCATCTGATCTGAGTCTTTTCAAAGTCCTACCTGTTTGGTCTTCAACAAGAGAAATATACTTCTTAAAGCAATTAAACACTTCATCCTTGTGCTTCATGAAAAACAGAATGGTCCACCTGCTACAATCATCTATGAAAGACACATAATATCTTGAGCCTGATATAGATGGCTCCTTACTTGGACCCCACACATCCGTGTGCACTAGATCCAAAGGATTTTGATACATATATCCTTTCTTATTGAAAGGTTGTCTATGAGCCTTGCCGAGTTGACAAGCTTCACACTTATAAATCATGTGTTGCCTTGTGATATTAGGCAAACCAAGTACAATTTGGTCCCTGCAAATTTGTTTGAGTGTCCTCTCACCAATGTGAGCAAGCCTTTTGTGCCATATCTCTAACTCTGTAAGAGTTTGAGATCCATAGCTAAACAAAGCTATGTTCTTTGTATCTTCCACTTCAAAAGTGAAAAGCCTTCCTGTCTTTTCTCCTTTGGTAATCCTTCGAAAGCCTTGCCTTGGGTCTTCAACATATGCTCCAAATCGATTGAATCTAACCTGCAATCCTTTTTCAACAATCTGTCCAACACTTATTAAATTTTTGGTAATTGTAGGGACATACAAGACTTTGCTTAAGAGGTTCATATTCCCATCTGATGTCTTCACATTACCTATCTTCTCCACTGAGTGCTTTGTGTCATCTCCTGTCTGCACTTCATGCTTGTTATGAGGATCTTCCAAATCAGAAAGTAAAGCCACATTTCCTGCTACATGGTTCGAGCATCCCGAATCAATGTAAAATATGTGATCATCATCCTTACCCTTCTTCGCTGATAGATTCATAATCAATAATGAATCTTCTTGACTTTGGTCCTCTGCATAGTTATTGTAATCTCTTCTTCCTCTATGGCCACTTTGATAGTTGTTGTTGTTGTAATTGTTGTTGTAGTAGTAGTTGTTGTTGTAGCCTCCATTGTATCTACCTCTATTTGATCCATAGCCACCTCTATGGAATCCTCTTCCTCTTGAGTTCCTCGGGTTCCTGAAACATTCTTCAGTAGTATGGTTAGATAAGCCACATATGTTGCAAGGTTGAGATGATTGGAATCTCCTCCTGCCTTGCTTTCCACATCTGCCTCTTCCTCTAGCTCTTCCTCTACCTGCAAAGTTTGCTTGGAAAGAGCTTCCTTCATCTTCATTCTTCCTATTCTTTGACTTGTCCTGGACCTTAGCTTTATCAGAATATAAGGCAGAAGTTTGATTACCTCTTGAGGACTCACCACCTTTGCTAATCTTTGCTTCATGAGTGAAGAGTTGGCCCATGAGTGTGTTGAGGTCGGGTACATGCATATCCATGTATAAATCCATGGCTGTTGCGAATGACTCCCACTTGTCGTCTGCTTTGATTCCATTCATGATTTGTCTTATGATTTGCTCCTCTTCAATTACCTCTCCAATGCTTCCAAGTTGGTCGGAAATCTCCTTCATCTTTGTGACATAATCCGTCACATTTTGCTTCGGGATTTTCTTCATTGTTGTGAACTCCATCCACAATTGGTTCTTCCTTGCTCGAGTGTTGGAAGAGAAGAAAGAAGCAAGTGCATTCCAGGTCTCTCTTGATGTCTTGCATCCCTTGACATGAGGTAAAAGAAAATCAGAGATTGAGTTTAGAATATAGGACCTTGCAAGTGCATCCTTCGAACACCAATTCGTAAGTCCTTCCAGTTCTTCATGTGATGGTTGCCCTTTGTTCCTCATGGTTGGCATTGCTTCATCTCCGGATATGAATCCATATAGATTCCTCCCTTGAAGGTAAGCCTCCATCCTTAGAGACCATGCCGGGTAGTTGTTTCGATCCAATTTGTCAATTGTTGATGAAAATCCATCTCCCATGTTGCTTGACTATGCTCTAATACCACTGTGAAGAGAGATGGTGGATGCAATCCAAAGATGAGTAGGTGCTTCTACAACCAGCTTCACACTAGCCAACTCAGACTTCAGATTTGATTAGTAGACCCTTTTAGCTTCCTAAATCCACCAAAATATCAGCCAAGTACTTTGGAACATGTATCCCAAAAGTTTAAGTCAAAACAGACTAGTTGCGAAATGACCAGCTCCCAAAACTTGCTATTTTTGGACATACACCTACTGGAAAAAATGAACAGTGCTCTCAACCTGGTAGGAGTTAGAAAACTTCCTTTTGGGCATAGTAAATAGACTTAGCAAGCTTCCCAATCCAAGTTAAAACACTTCAAATGATGCACTGAGCACTGAGAACAAGTTTCATCAATTTTTGGAACATGCCCACCATTCTCGGGGCTCTACAGAGATAGACCAGTGAGTAGTAAATTGCAGATATCTTCAAAACTATTAATCCAATGACCTTGAAAATCTCTAAGTAGGAAGTAGACAATATGAGCTATCCAACGCAAGTTGAATCACTAAAGAACGTTCAGTAGAACTCCAGATATGACCTTATGAAGTTACTGCTCTGAGTGAGTATAACAGAGAACAAAACAGAGAAGTGAATGATGATAAATGTATAAATTCATATATGATTACAACCACATTGGCAATGAATCTTTGCACAATGGGAGTAGAATGATAGAGCTATGGAGTAAGCTCTTCAATCTCTATAAAATGACATGAAGTGGTCACGTACAAGGCTTGCTAATCGCCTCTTCCTTCTTGCTCCTTTTATAGCTATTCTTGGAGGGAGTTTTGAATTCGAATTCGAATGGCTCCACCTAAAAGTGATCCCCAAAGTTAGGAGATATTTCCTCAGCTCAAAAAGTCATGGGTTTTGGTATTTAGATCCACGAAATTGCTTTTACATCATGCATGAGGTAAGCCATCCTTTTCCTTTTTCTTTTTTCAATTACAAGAGATAAAAATGAACTCTTTTACAGGAGGTGTTCACATGACTACTCATGTGACTTACAAATGAGGATGATATCAAATATATCAAGCATGTAGGCTTGGGTAAAATACACCAACAGCTCCCCCTCAAGCCTAACATGCTTGACCTTCAAATAAGTATTCAATTGTCCTTGATTTCCTGCAAGCCAATCATCAACTTGAATCTACTTAACTTTGTACCATCAAGAGCTTTAGTCAACATGTCGGCACATTGCATATCTGTAGAGACATAGGATAGTTGAATATCCTTGCTCATTAGCTTCTCCCTTACGTAATGGTAGTGGACTTCAATATGATTGGTTCTAGCATGGTATACCGGATTAGCTGCTAGATGTAGTGAGCTTGTGTTGTCACCAAAAATATGAGGTGTTGAAGAATGAAGTCCAAGATCTGTGTACAAAGACTTTAACCACATGATTTCTTGAGTTGCATTAGCCAAACCTCTATATTCTGCTTCAGTAGAAGATAATGCCACGGTTGGTTGCTTCTTCGATGACCAAGAAATGATTTTTGAACCTGCAAATGATATATACCCTGATGTGCTTCTTCTATCATCTTTAGATCCGGCCCAATCTGCATCTGAGTAGACCTTTAGTTCAATATCTGAAGTATATGAATAGAACAAACCTTCATTCATGGTCCCCTTTAGGAAGTTGAGGACTCTCTTGGCCGCTTCCATATGTGGTCTTCTCGGCTTATGCATAAACTGACTCAATATGCTAACACTATAGCATATATCCACCCTTGTGAGTGTTGCATAATTCAAACTTCCAACCAAGCTTCGATAGCTTGTGATGTCTTCATTTGGCTCTCCTTCATAAGCACTAAGCTGATGATTTTTCTCCATAGGTGTACCTGCACACTTGGTATTTTCCATCTTGAACTTGACGAGCATGTCATGCACATACTTCCTTTGTGTGATGTATATACCTGAATCTGAGTAGATCAACTCCAATCCAAGAAAATAAGTGAGTGGTCCGAGGTCACTTATTATGAACTCCTCCTTCATTTGAATCTTTACCTGTTTGATTCCTTCAAGATCATTGCCTGTGATAATAATATCATCAACATACACACATAAATAGATCACTTCAGATCCATTCCTCTTTATGAACAAAGAGGTATCCGCCTTGCTAGCTTTGAATCCTTGGTCCTGCAAATAAGTCACCAATCTGAAATTCCAAGCTCTTGGAGCTTGCTTCGATCCATACAAAGCTTTCTTTAGTTTGCATACATAGTTAGTATGATGTGCATCCTTATATCCAGGAGGTTGTGCCATATACACTTCCTCAGAAATCCATCCATTCAAGAAAGCATTCCTTACATCAAGTTGATAAAGATTCCAATTTCTAGATGCAGCAAGACTAATGAGAACCCTAATTGTAGGCATTTTTGCAACAGGAGAGAAAGTCTCCTCATAATCAATACCATGGGTTTGAGCAAACCCTTTAGCAACTAACCTTGCTTTGTGTCTATTTATACTTCCATCTGGATTCCTCTTGATTTTGTATATCCATCAAGATCCAATTACCTTCATAGATGGCTTGTTAGGTACAAGCTCCCAAGTGTCATTCTCCTTCAAGGCTTCCATTTCTTCATCCATTGCATCTCTCCAAGCTTTCTTGCTTTGTGCTTCTTCCAATGTGGTAGGTTCTTCATTGGTTGAATCCTTTGCAATGTAGATTGAGTGCTTGGTGACCAAAGAAGTATCATAACCAAACCTCTCTGGTTTCTTCTTCTCCCTTGAAGACCTTCTAAGTGGTTGATGTGAGCTCTCGGGTCCATATGTAGCATCCTGCATCTTTGCTTTTCCTTTGTTCTTCCATAGCTTTAGTATTTCCAAGTCTTCTAGGTAAATCTCCGAATCACTTTCTTCAATCTGCTTTGGCTCCTTTGGTTGAAGTGATGGAAAATCTTCATCCAAGTCATAAGGCATCTTCACTTTCCTGTCATCATCAAACCATGATTTGTTTTCATCAAAAATTACATCTCTACTCACAGAAAATCCTTTATTGGTTGGATTGTACAATCTATATCCTTTTTGGTTTTGATCATAACCAATGAATACACACTTCTCTGCCTTGGGATCCAATTTCCCTCTTACTTGAGAAGGAATGTGAGCATAGGCTAAGCATCCAAATTTTTTGCAATGCTCTAGACTAGGTCTTCTTCCATTCCACACTTCATATGGAGTGGTTCCATCTAGTGACTTAGATGGAAGTCTATTTATGAGATAAGTGGCTGTAGACACAACCTCTGCCAATAGGTAGTTTGGCAATCCCTTTTCGTTGAGCATGGACCTTGCTGCTTCGACAATAGCTCTGTTCCTCCTCTCTCCTACACCATTGAGTTCGGGTGTATAGCTTGTAGTGACTTCCCTTTTAATGCCTCTTTCATGCAAGAAGAGCAATATACTTCTTAAAGCAATTAAACACCTCATCCTTGTGCTTCATGAAAAACAGAATGGTCCACCTGCTACAATCATCTATGAAAGACACATAATATCTTGAGCCTGATATAGATGGCTCCTTACTTGGACCCCACACATCCGTGTGCACTAGATCCAAAGGATTTTGATACATATATCCTTTCTTATTGAAAGGTTGTCTATGAGCCTTGCCGAGTTGACAAGCTTCACACTTATAAATTGCCTTGTGATATTAGGCAAACCAAGTACACTTTGGTCCCTGCAAATTTGTTTGAGTGTCCTCTCACCAATGTGAGCAAGCCTTTTGTGCCATATCTCTAACTCTGTAAGAGTTTGAGATCCATAGCTAAACAAGGCTATGTTCTTTGTATCTTCCACTTCAAAAGTAATAAGCCTTCCTGTCTTTTCTCCTTTGGTAATCCTTCGAAAGCCTTGCCTTGGGTCTTCAACATATGCTCCAAATCGATTGAATCTAACCTGCAATCCTTTTTCAACAATCTGTCCAACACTTATTAAATTTTTGGTAATTGTAGGGACATACAAGACTTTGCTTAAGAGGTTCATATTCCCATCTGATGTCTTCACATTGCCTATCTTCTCCACTGAGTGCTTTGTGTCATCTCGTGTCCGCACTTCATGCTTGTTATGAGGATCTTCCAAATCAGAAAGTAAAGCCACATTTCCTGCTACATGGTTCGAGCATCCCGAATCAATGTAAAATATGTGATCATCATCCTTACCCTTCTTCGCTGATAGATTCATAATCAATAATGAATCTTCTTGACTTTGTTCCTCTGCATAGTTATTGTAATCTCTTCTTCCTCTATGGCCACTTTGATAGTTGTTGTTGTTGTTGTAATTGTTGTTGTAGTAGTTGTTGTTGTTGTAGCCTCCATTTTATCTACCTCTATTTGATCCATAGCCACCTCTATGGAATCCTCTTCCTCTTGAGTTCCTCGGGTTCCTGAAACATTCTTCAGTAGTATGGTTAGATAAGCCACATATGTTGCAAGGTTGAGATGATTGGAATCTCCCCCTGCCTTGCTTTCCACATCTGCCTCTTCCTCTAGCTCTTCCTCTACCTGTAAAGTTTGCTTGGAAAGAGCTTCCTTCATCTTCATTCTTCCTATTCTTTGACTTGTCCTGGACCTTAGCTTTATCAGAATATAAGGCAGAAGTTTGATTACCTCTTGAGGACTCACCACCTTTGCTAATCTTTGCTTCATGAGTGAAGAGTTGGCCCATGAGTGTGTTGAGGTCGGGTACATGCATATCCATGTATAAACCCATGGCTGTTGTGAATGACTCCCACTTGTCGTCTGCTTTGATTCCATTCATGATTTGTCTTATGATTTGCTCCTCTTCAATTACCTCTCCAATGCTTCCAAGTTGGTCGGAAATCTCCTTCATCTTTGTGACATAATCCGTCACATTTTGCTTCGGGCTTTTCTTCATGTTGTGAACTCCATCCACAATTGGTTCTTCCTTGCTCGAGTGTTGGAAGAGAAGAAAGAAGCAAGTGCATTCCAAGTCTCTCTTGATGTCTTGCATCCCTTGACATGAGGTAAAAGAAAATCAGAGATTGAGTTTAGAATATAGGACCTTGCAAGTGCATCCTTTGAACACCAATTTGTAAGTCCTTCCACTTCTTCATGTGATGGTTGCCCTTTGTTCCTCATGGTTGGCATTGCTTCATCTCCGGATATGAATCCATATAGATTCCTCCCTTGAAGCTAAGCCTCCATCCTTAGAGACCATGCCGGGTAGTTGTTTCCATCCAATTTGTCAATTGTTGATGAAAATCCATCTCCCATGTTGCTTGACTATGCTCTGATACCACTGTGAAGAGAGATGGTGGATGCAATCCAAAGATGAGTAGGTGCTGCTATAACCGGCTTCACACTAGCCAACTTAGACTTCAGATTTGATTAGTAGACCCTTTTAGCTTCCTAAATCCACCAAAATATCAGCCAAGTACTTTGGAACATGTATCCCAAAAGTTTAAGTCAAGACAGACTAGTTGCGAAATGACTAGCTCCCAAAACTTGCTATTTTTGGACATACACCTGCTGGAAAAAATGAATAGTGCTCTCAACCTGGTAGGAGTTAGAAAAATTCCTTTTGGGCATAGTAAATAGACTTAGCAAGCTTCCCAATCCAAGTTAAAACACTTCAAATGATGGACTGAGCACTGAGAACAAGTTTCATCAATTTCTGGAACATGCCCACCATTCTCGGGGCTCTGTAGAGATAGACGAGTGAGCAATAAATTGCAGATATCTTCAAAACTATTAATCCAATGACCTTGAAAATTTATAATAGAAAGTAGACAATATGAGCTATCCAACGCAAGTTAAAGCACTAAAAAAGGTTGAGTAGAACTCGAGATATGACCTTCTGAAGTTACTGCTCTGAGTGAGTATAGGAGAGAACAAAACTGAGAAGTGAATGATGATAAATGTATAAATTCATATATGATTACAACCACATTGGCAATGAATCTTTGCACAATGGGAGTAGAATGATAGAGCTATGGAGTAAGATCTTCAATCTCTACAAAATGACATGAAGTGGTCACGTACAAGGCTTGCTAATTGCCTCTTCCTTCTTGCTCCTTTTATAGCTATTCTTGGAGGGAGTTTTGAATTCGAATTCGAATGGCTCCACCTAAAAGTGATCCCCAAAGTTAGGAGATATTCCCTCAGCTCAAAAAGTCGTGGGTTTTGGTAGTTAGATCCACGAAATTGCTTTTACATCATGCATGAGGTAAGCCATCCTTTTCCTTTTTCTTTTTTCAATTACAAGAGATAAAAATGAACTCTTTTACAAGAGGTGTTCACATGACTACTCATGTGACTTACAAATGAGGATGATATGAAATATATCAAGCATGTAGGCTTGGGTAAAATGCACCAACAAAAGATTGATATTTATTGTCGGAGAAGTACAAAGAACACTCTTCTTGATGTTCTTGGACCTATGTAAAGAGATCTCTGTGCGAAAGTACTCCAAAAGACACCCCAAAAATGTTTCAAAAGAAGGCATTGAAAGCAAAGAATGAAGCTTTGAGGGACCAAAACATGTTCAAGGTAATGTTAGCCTTAGTATTTCCCCTTCTTCAGACACCACAAGAGTGCAACTTAGTGGTAAAAGATTGCCACGGTTAACTGAGCTCTGGGGGGAACAATACTGGGATGGGTGACCTCCCGGGAAGTACCAGGAACCTCTATCTTCCTTGATCGTTGAGGTCCTCCCTCCTGCGTACCCAATGGCACCAACGGTGACTTTGGTGACTCGGATGACAAGGTATGCCAAGGTCTATGCGTTGGTCACTGCCTTAGTTGTAAGCTTTGGAGAAAGCCCCCCGGGGGGGGGAGTGCTACATAGGACCACAAACATCACTATGTACAAGTTGCAATTTTTGTGTAGCCCGAACTCAACCATCTTTTGGGAAGGATGAATGTTGCATTTAGCCCAAAATACAACCTTCACAAACATGCTTACCGTGTGCCTCAAGTTTGGGCAAAGAGGACACCATTTCAGATTTCTACAGGCGTAGCAAACTAGCAAAATTCAAATGTCCAAAGCATGCATGCCAAAGTTTTGCATCCTCCATAGCTTGAGAATCATGTATTGCACATGTTGAATCATTCATAGGTTTTTCATAGTGTTGAATCTCAAGGTTACGGACAAATCCCCTCACTAAGAGTGCTCCACATATGTCATCATAGAGGAGTTTACCACCACGTGCATTATTGCTAATAGCTGTGCAAAACGTATCCCATGATGATGGCAAGGTGCATAACAATAGTACTACTTTCATTTAATTATCCATATCCATTTTTTGAGCCTGTAATTGGGAGAATATAACATCAAACTCATTTGGCTGAGCAACAACACTATTCGTGTCCTTCATGCGAAGGTCATATAATTTTCTCATTAGATACACTTTATTTGATGTTGTCTCTTTTTCATATGTGTTGCATAACTTCTTCCAAAGCTCCTCTGCACTTTCACAGTCTAGTACTATAAAGTAAACAGTATCTGCCAGGTGCAAGTGAATGGTAGATCTGTCCATTTCATCTAACTCATCCCAATCATCTTCATCCATGTCAGCAAGCTTCTTTGAAATCCCATTTACTGGCTTCCCTTGCCTCCTTTGAATCAGCACATCTTTAATGTGATTCTTCCATAGAGCAAAGTTTGTCCATCAAATTTTTGGATCTCAATATGGTCTTTGCCCTACAAGTTATAGCTCCTCCTTGGGACACGGGTACTAGACCCTGATCCACCATATGTGCCTGAGACCTCTGATGCCATGATGGTAGAGAACTGAATAGAATAATAATGGAGCTGAAAGAGTCCAAAAACCAATAAATAGGTTTATCATGGAGTAAGTCGACCACTGTATAGTTGACTAAACCAAAAATTTGGAAAAACTTTGCCAGAGTATACTTTGCAAAATGAGCATATGACCAATGCCAAAATATCATAAAACAACAAGTACTAACATGTTTCCTGCATAGTGAATCACTGATTCCACTACATATTATCAGTTACCCAAAAGAAGCCAACTAGGCTTATCGAGCACCTATGAACAACTATCATACATCTCCTATGGCGACGTTGGGTAAGTCTTCCACCTGCGTCACTGAAGAGACCCAGACATTTGGGTGTCTCCCAGTTAAGAAAACCTCACCACGACCCTCTTTATCAAACGTAAAAGGCTTTATGCAAAAAACGTAACCGGTATATTGATGACCACATGGACGTACATAAGCGGTATCCTCAGAAGCGTACATGGTGTGTATGTGATCAATATATGCAGTAAAAATGACACTAAAAAGGCTGAATGCACAGCCCAAAAACTAGCCAAAAACACCTGCAAGTGTTTGTCAACTCTGATGTTTTAGGCTAAAAAACATGCATAAATTTGCAATGGCTGCTCCCACCAAACTGAAAAACCTTTCGAGAAACCTGTATTTTTACGAGTGTGGATGAAAACACAGCCCCAAAGGTGTGAAGAGAGATGGTGGATGCAATCCAAAGATGCGTAGGTGCTGCTACAGCCAGCTTCACACCAGCCAACTGAGACTTCAGAGTTGATTAGTAGACCCTTTTAGCTTCCTAAATCCACCAAAATATCAGCCAAGTACTTTGGAACATGTATCCCAAAAGTTTAAGTCAAGACACACTAGTTGCGAAATGACTAGCTCCCAAAACTTGCTATACACCTGTTGGAAAAAATGAACAGTGCTCTCAACCTGGTAGGAGTTAGAAAAATTCCTTTTGGGCATAGTAAATAGACTTAGCAAGCTTCCCAATCAAAGTCAAAACACTTCAAATGATGGACTGAGCACAGAGAACAAGTTTCATCAATTTCTGGAACATGCCCACCATTCTCGGGGCTCTGCAGAGATAGACCACTGAGCAGTAAATTGCAGATATCTTCAAAATTATTAATCCAATGACCTTGAAAACTTATAAGTAAAAAGATGACAATATGAGCTATCCAACACAAGTTAAATCACTAACAAAGGTTCAGTAGAACTCGAGATATGACCTTCTGAAGTTACTCCTCTGAGTGAGTATAGCAGAGAACAAAACAGAGAAGTGAATGATGATAAATGTATAAATTCATATATGATTACAACCACATTGGCAATGAATCTTTGCACAATGGGAGTAGAATGATAGAGCCATGGAGTAAGCTCTTCAATCTCTACAAAATGACATGAAGTGGTCATGTACAAGGCTTGCTAATTGCCTCTTCCTTCTTGCTCCTTTTATAGCTATTCTTGGAGGGAGTTTTGAATTCGAATTCGAATGGCTCCACCTAAAAGTGATCCCCAAAGTTAGGAGATATTCCCTCAGCTCAAAAAGTCGTGGGTTTTGGTAGTTAGATCCACGAAATTGCTTTTACATCATGCATGAGGTAAGCCATCCTTTTCCTTTTTCTTTTTTCAATTACAAGAGATAAAAATGAACTCTTTTACAAGAGGTGTTCACATGACTACTCATGTGACTTACAAATGAGGATGATATCAAGTATATCAAGCATGTAGGCTTGGGTAAAATACACCAACAGCTCCCCCTCAAGCCTAACATGCTTGACCTTCAAATAAGTCTTCAATTGTCCTTGATTTCCTGCAAGCCAATCATCAACTTGAATCTACTTAACTTTGTACCATCAAGAGCTTTAGTCAACATGTCGGCACATTCCATATGTGTAGAGACATAGGATAGTTGAATATCCTTGCTCATTAGCTTCTCCCTTATGTAATGGTAGTGGACTTCAATATGCTTGGCTCTAGCATGGTATACCGGATTAGCTGCTAGATGTAGTGAGCTTGTGTTGTCACCAAAAATATGAGGTGTTGAAGAATGAAGTCCAAGATCTGTGTACAAAGACTTTAACCACATGATTTCTTGAGTTGCATTAGCCAAACCTCTATATTCTGCTTCAGTAGAAGATAATGCCACGGTTGGTTGCTTCTTCGATGACCAAGAAATGATTTTTGAACCTGCAAATGATATATACCCTGATGTGCTTCGGGCTATGTTGATGAAAATCCATCTCCCATGTTGCTTGACTATGCTCTGATACCACTGTGAAGAGAGATGGTGGATGCAATCCAAAGATGAGTAGGTGCTGCTACAACCGTCTTCACACCAGCCAACTGAGACTTCAGATTTGATTAGTAGACTCTTTTAGCTTCCTAAATCCACCAAAATATCAGCCAAGTACTTTGGAACATGTATCCCAAAAGTTTAAGTCAAGACAGACTAGTTGCGAAATGACCAGCTCCCAAAACTTTCTATTTTTGGACATACACTTGCTGGAAAAAATGAACAGTGCTCTCAACCTGGTAGGAGTTAGAAAACTTTATTTTGGGCATAGTAAATAGACTTAGCAAGATTCCTAATACAAGTTAAAACACTTCAAATTATGGACTGAGCACTGAGAACAAGTTTCATCAATTTCTGGAACATGCCCACCATTCTCGGGGCTCTGCAGAGATAGACCAGTGAGTAGTAAATTGCAGATATCTTCAGAACTATTAATCCAATGACCTTGAAAATGTCTAAGTAGGAAGTAGACAATATGAGCTATTCAACGCAAGTTAAATCACTAAAAAAGGTTCAGTAGAACTCGACATATGACCTTCTGAAGTTACTGCTCTGAGTGAGTATAACAGAGAACAAAACAGAGAAGTGAATGATGATAAATGTATAAATTCATATATGATTACAACCACATTGGCAATGAATCTTTGCACAATGGGAGTAGAATGATAGAGCTATGGAGTAAGCTCTTCAATCTCTACAAAATGACATGAAGTGGTCACGTACAAGGTTTGCTAATCGCCTCTTCCTTCTTGCTCCTTTTATAGCTATTCTTGGAGGGAGTTTTGAATTCGAATTCGAATGGCTCCACCTAAAAGTGATCACCAAAGTTAGGAGATCTTCCCTCAACTCAAAAAGTTGTGGGTTTTGGTAGTTAGATCCACGAAATTGCTTTTACATCATGCATGAGGTAAGCCATCCTTTTCCTTTTCCTTTTTTCAATTACAAGAGATAAAAATGAACTCTTTTACAAGAGGGGTTCACATGACTACTCATGTGACTTACAAATGAGGATGATATCAAATATATCAAGCATGTAAGCTTCGGTAAAATACACCAACAGCTCCCCCTCAAGCCTAACATGCTTGACCTTCAAATAAGTCTTCAATTGTCCTTGATTTCCTGCAAGCCAATCATCAACTTGAATCTACTTAACTTTGTACCATCAAGAGCTTTAGTCAACGTGTCGGCACATTGCATATCTGTAGAGACATAGGATAGTTGAATATCCTTGCTCATTAGCTTCTCCCTTACGTAATGGTAGTGGACTTCAATATGCTTGGTTCTAGCATGGTATACCGGATTAGCTCCTAGATGTAGTGAGCTTGTGTTGTCACAAAAAATATGAGATGTTGAAGAATGAAGTCCAAGATCTGTGTACAAAGACTTTAACCACATGATTTCTTGAGTTGCATTAGCCAAACCTCTATATTCTGCTTCAGTAGAAGATAATGCAACGGTTGGTTGCTTCTTCGATGACCAAGAAATGATTTTTGAACCTGCAAATGATATATACCCTGATGTGCTTCTTCTATCATCTTTAGATCCGGCCCAATCTGCATCTGAGTAGACCTTTAGTTCAATATCTGAAGTATATGAATAGAACAAACCTTCATTCATGGTCCCCTTTAGGTACTTGAGGACTCTCTTGGCCGCTTCCATATGTGGTCTTCTCGGCTTATGCATAAACTGACTCAATATGCTAACACTATAGCATATATCCACCCTTGTGAGTGTTGCATAATTCAAACTTCCAACCAAGCTTTGATAGCTTGTGATGTCTTCAATTGGCTCTCCTTCATAAGCACTAAGCTTATGATTTTTCTCCATAGGTTAACCTGCACACTTGGTACTTTCCATCTTGAACTTGACGAGCATGTCATGCACATACTTCCTTTGTGTGATGTATATACCTGAATCTGAGTAGATCAACTCCAATCCAAGAAAATAAGTGAGTGGTCCGAGGTCACTTATTTTGAACTCCTCCTTCATTTGACTCTTTACCTGTTTGATTCCTTTAAGATCATTGCCTGTGATAATAATATCATCAACATACACACATAAATAGATCACTTCAGATCCATTCCTCTTTATGAACAAAGAGGTATCCGCCTTGCTAGCTTTGAATCCTTGGTCTTGCAAATAAGTCACCAATCTGAAATTCCAAGCTCTTGGAGCTTGCTTCGATCCATACAAAGCTTTCTTTAGTTTGCATACATAGTTAGGATGATGTGCATCCTTATATCCAGGAGGTTGTGCCATATACACTTCCTCAGAAATCCATCCATTCAAGAAAGCATTCTTTACATCAAGTTGATAAAGATTCCAATTTCTAGATGCAGCAAGACTAATGAGAACCCTAATTGTAGGCATTTTTGCAACAGGAGAGAAAGTCTCCTCATAATCAATACCATGGGTTTGAGCAAACCCTTTAGCAACTAACCTTGCTTTGTGTCTATTTATACTTCCATCTGGATTCCTCTTGATTTTGTATATCCATCGAGATCCAATTACCTTCATAGATGGCTTGTTAGGTACAAGCTCCCAAGTGTCATTCTCCTTCAAGGCTTCCATTTCTTCATCCATTGCATCTCTCCAAGCTTTCTTGCTTTGTGCTTCTTCGAATGTGGTAGGTTCTTCATTGGTTGAATCCTTTGCAATGTAGATTGAGTGCTTGGTGACCAAAGAAGTATCATAACCAAACCTCTCTGGTTTCTTCTTCTTCTCCCTTGAAGACCTTCTAAGTGGTTGATGTGAGCTCTCGGGTCCATATGTAGCATCCTACATCTTTGCTTTTCCTTTGTTCTTCCATAGCTTTAGTCTTTCCAAGTCTTCTAGGTACATCTCTGAATCACTTTCTTCAATCTGCTTTGGCTCCTTTGGTTGAAGTGATGGAAAATCTTCATCCAAGTCATAAGGCAGCTTCACTTTCCTGTCATCATCAAACCATTATTTGTTTTCATCAAAAATTACATCTCTACTCACAGAAAATCCTTTATTGGTTGGATTGTACAATCTATATCCTTTTTGGTTTTGATCATAACCAATGAATACACACTTCTCTGCCTTGGGATCCAATTTCCCTCTTACTTCAGAAGGAATGTGAGCATAGGCTAAGCATCCAAAGATTTTGCAATGCTCTAGACTAGGTCTTCTTCCATTCGACACTTCATATGGAGTGGTTCCATCTAGTGACTTAGATGGAAGTCTATTTATGAGATAAGTGGCTGTAGACACAGCCTCTGCCCATAGGTAGTTTGGCAATCCCTTTTCGTTGAGCATGGACCTTGCTGCTTCGACAATAGCTCTGTTCCTCCTCTCTGCTACACCATTAAGTTCGGGTGTATAGCTTGTAGTGACTTCCCTTTTAATGCCTCTTTCATGAAAGAAGGCATCAAATTCAGAAGAGAAGTATTCTCCTCCACCATCTGATCTGAGTCTTTTCAAAGTCCTACCTGTTTGGTTTTCAACAAGAGCAATATACTTCTTAAAGCAATTAAACACTTCATCCTTGTGCTTCATGAAAAACAGAATGGTCCACCTGCTACAATCATCTATGAAAGACACATAATATCTTGAGCCTGATATAGATGGCTCCTTACTTGGACCCCACACATCCGTGTGCACTAGATCCAAAGGATTTTGATACATATATCCTTTCTTATTGAAAGGTTGTCTATGAGCCTTGCCGAGTTGACAAGCTTCACACTTATAAATCATGTGTTGCCTTGTGATATTATGCAAACCAAGTACTCTTTGGTCCCTGCAAATTTGTTTGAGTGTCCTCTCACCAATGTGAGCAAGCCTTTTGTGCCATATCTCTAACTCTGTAAGAGTTTGAGATCCATAGCTAAACAAAGCTATGTTCTTTGTATCTTCCACTTCAAAAGTGAAAAGCCTTCCTGTCTTTTCTCCTTTGGTAATCCTTCGAAAGCCTTGCCTTGGGTCTTCAACATATGCTCCAAATCGATTGAATCTAACCTGCAATCCTTTCTCAACAATCTGTCCAACACTTATTAAATTTTTGGTAATTGTAGGGACATACAAGACTTTGCTTAAGAGGTTCATATTCCCATCTGATGTCTTCACATTACCTATCTTCTCCACTGAGTGCTTTGTGTCATCTCGTGTCTGCACTTCATGCTTGTTATGAGGATCTTCCAAATCAGAAAGTAAAGCCACATTTCCTGCTACATGGTTCGAGCATCCCGAATCAATGTAAAATATGTGATCATCATCCTTACCCTTCTTCGCTGATAGATTCATAATCAATAATGAATCTTCTTGACTTTGGTCCTCTGCATAGTTATTGTAATCTCTTCTTCCTCTATGGCCACTTTGATAGTTGTTGTTGTGTTTGTAATTGTTGTTTTAGTAGTTGTTGTTGTTGTAGCCTCCATTGTATCTACCTCTATTTGATCCATAGCCACCTCTATGGAATCCTCTTCCTCTTGAGTTCCTCGGGTTCCTGAAACATTCTTCAGTAGTATGGTTAGATAAGCCACATATGTTGCAAGGTTGAGATGATTGGAATCTCCCCCTGCCTCGCTTTCCACATCTGCCTCTTCCTCTAGCTCTTCCTCTACCTGCAAAGTTTGCTTGAAAAGAGCTTCCTTCATCTTCATTCTTCCTATTCTTTGACTTGTCCTTGACCTTAGCTTTATCAGAATATAAGGCAGAAGTTTGATTACCTCTTGAGGACTCACCACCTTTGCTAATCTTTGCTTCATGAGTGAAGAGTTGGCCCATGAGTGTGTTGAGGTCGGGTACATGCATATCCATGTATAAATCCATGGCTGGTGTGAATGACTCCCACTTGTCGTCTGCTTTGATTCCATTCATGATTTGTCTTATGATTTGCTCCTCTTCAATTACCTCTCCAATGCTTCCAAGTTGGTCGGAAATCTCCTTCATCTTTGTGACATAATCCGTCACATTTTGCTTCGGGCTTTTCTTCATTGTTGTGAACTCCATCCACAATTGGCTCTTCCTTGCTCGAGTGTTGGAAGAGAAGAAAGAAGAAAGTGCATTCCAAGTCTCTCTTGATGTCTTGCATACCTTGACATGAGGTAAAAGAAAATCAGAGATTGAGTTTAGAATATAGGACCTTGCAAGTGCATCCTTCGAACACCAATTTGTAAGTCCTTCCACTTCTTCATGTGATGGTTGCCCTTTGTTCCTCATGGTTGGCATTGCTTCATCTCCGGATATGAATCCATATAGATTCCTCCCTTGAAGGTAAGCCTCCATCCTTAGAGACCATGCCGGGTAGTTGTTTCCATCCAATTTGTCAATTGTTGATGAAAATCCATCTCCCATGTTGCTTGACTATGCTCTAATACCACTGTGAAGAGAGATGGTGGATGCAATCCAAAGATGAGTAGGTGCTGCTACAACCAGCTTCACACTAGCCAACTGAGAGTTCAGATTTGATTAGTAGACCCTTTTAGCTTCCTAAATCCACCAAAGTATCAGCCAAGTACTTTGGAACATGTATCCCAAAAGTTTAAGTCAAGACTGACTAGTTGCGAAATGACCAGCTCCCAAAACTTGCTATTTTTGGACATACACCTGCTAGAAAAAATGAACAGTGCTCTCAACCTGGTAGGAGTTAGAAAACTTCCTTTTGGGCATAGTAAATAGACTTATCAAGCTTCTCAATCCAAGTTAAAACACTTCAAATGATGGACTGAGCACTGAGAACAAGTTTCATCAATTTTTGGAACATGCCCACCATTCTCGGGGCTCTACAGAGATAGACCAGTGAGTAGTAAATTGCAGATATCTTCAAAAATATTAATCCAATGACCTTGAAAATTTCTAAGTAGGACGTAGACAATATGAGCTATCCAATGCAAATTGAATCACTAAAGAACGTTTAGTAGAACTTGAGATATGACCTTATGAAGTTACTGCTCTGAGTGAGTATAATAGAGAACAAAACAGAGAAGTGAATGATGATAAATGTATAAATTCATATATGATTACAACCACATTGGCAATGAATCTTTGCACAATGGGAGTAGAATGATAGAGCTATGGAGTAAGCTCTTCAATCTCTACAAAATGACATGAAGTGGTCACGTACAAGGCTTGCTAATTGCCTCTTCCTTCTTGCTCCTTTTATAGCTATTCTCGGAGGGAGTTTTGAATTCGAATTCGAATGGCTCCACCTAAAAGTGATCCCCAAAGTTAGGAGATATTGCCTCAGCTCAAAAAGTCGTGGGTTTTGGTAGTTAGATCCAGGAAATTGCTTTTACATCATGCATGAGGTATGCCATCCTTTTCCTTTTTCTTTTTTCAAGATAAAAATGAACTCTTTTACAAGAGGTGTTCACATGACTACTCATGTGACTTACAAATGAGGATGATATCAAATATATCAAGCATGTAGGCTTGGGTAAAATACACCAACAGCTCCCCCTCAAGCCTGACATGCTTGACCTTCAAATAAGTCTTCAATTGTCCTTGATTTCCTGCAAGCCAATCATCAACTTGAATCTACTTAACTTTGTACCATCAAGAGCTTTAGTCAACATGTCGGCACATTGCATATCTGTGGAGACATAGGATAGTTGAATATCCTTGCTCATTAGCTTCTCCCTTACGTAATGGTAGTGGACTTCAATATGCTTGGTTCTAGCATGGTATACCGGATTAGCTGCTAGATGTAGTGAGCTTGTTGTCACCAAAGATATGAGGTGTTGAAGAATGAAGTCCAAGATCTGTGTACAAAGACTTCAACCACATGATTTCTTGAGTTGCATTAGCCAAACCTCTATATTCTGCTTCAGTAGAAGATAATGCCATGGTTGGTTGCTTCTTCGATGACCAAGAAATGATTTTTGAACCTGCAAATGATATATACCCTGATGTGCTTCTTCTATCATCTTTAGATCCGGCCCAATCTACATCTCAGTAGACCTTTAGTTCAATATCTGAAGTATATGAATAGAACAAACCTTCATTCATGGTCCCCTTTAGGTACTTGAGGACTCTCTTGGCCGCTTCCATATGTTGTCTTCTCGGCTTATGCATAAACTGACTCAATATGCTAACACTATCGCATATATCCACCCTTGTGAGTGTTGCATAATTCAAACTTCCAACCAAGCTTTGATAGCTTGTGATGTCTTCAATTGGCTCTCCTTCATAAGCACTAAGCTTATGATTTTTCTCCATAGGTGTACCTGCACACTTGGTATTTTCCATCTTGAACTTGACGAGCATGTCATGCACATACTTCCTTTGTGTGATGTATATACCTGAATCTGAGTAGATCAACTCCAATCCAAGAAAATAAGTGAGTGGTCCGAGGTCACTTATTTTGAACTCCTCCTTCATTTGACTCTTTACCTTTTTGATTCCTTCAAGATCATTGCCTGTGATAATAATATCATCAACATACACACATAAATAGATCACTTCAGATCCATTCCTCTTCATGAATAAAGAGGTATCCGCCTTGCTAGCTTTGAATCCTTGGTCCTGCAAATAAGTCACCAATCTGAAATTCCAAGCTCTTGGAGCTTGCTTCGATCCGTACAAAGCTTTCTTTAGTTTGCATACATAGTTAGGATGATGTGCATCCTTATATCCAGGAGGTTGTGCCATATACACTTCCTCAGAAATCCATCCATTCAAGAAAGCATTCTTTACATCAAGTTGATAAAGATTCCAATTTCTAGATGCAGCAAGACTAATGAGAACCCTAATTGTAGGCATTTTTGCAACAGGAGAGAAAGTCTCCTCATAATCAATACCATGGGTTTGAGCAAACCCTTTAGCAACTAACCTTGCTTTGTGTCTATTTATACTTCCATCTGGATTCCTCTTGATTTTGTATATCCATCGAGATCCAATTACCTTCATAGATGGCTTGTTAGGTACAAGCTCCCAAGTGTCATTCTCCTTCAAGGCTTCCATTTCTTCATCCATTGCATCTCTCCAAGCTTTCTTGCTTTGTGCTTCTTCGAATGTGGTAGGTTCTTCATTGGTTGAATCCTTTGCAATGTAGATTGAGTGCTTGGTGACCAAAGAAGTATCATAACCAAACCTCTCTGGTTTCTTCTTCTCCCTTGAAGACCTTCTAAGTGGTTGATGTGAGCTCTCGGGTCCATATGTAGCATCCTGCATCTTTGCTTTTCCTTTGTTCTTCCATAGCTTTAGTCTTTCCAAGTCTTCTAGGTAAATCTCCGAATCACTTTCTTCAATCTGCTTTGGCTCCTTTGGTTGAAGTGATGGAAAATCTTCATCCAAGTCATAAGGCAGCTTCACTTTCCTGTCATCATGAATCCATGATTTGTTTTCATAAAAAATTACATCTCTACTCACAGAAAATCCTTTCTTGGTTGGATTGTACAATCTATATCCTTTTTGGTTTTGATCATAACCAATGAATACACACTTCTCTCGCTTGGGATCCAATTTCCCTCTTACTTGAGAAGGAATGTGAGCATAGGCTAAGCATCCAAAGATTTTGCAATGCTCTAGACTAGGTCTTCTTCCATTCCACACTTCATATGGAGTGGTTCCATCTAGTGACTTAGATGGAAGTCTATTTATGAGATATGTGGCCGTAGACACAGCCTCTGCCCATAGGTAGTTTGGCAATCCCTTTTCGTTGAGCATGGACCTTGCTGCTTCGACAATAGCTCTGTTCCTCCTCTCTGCTACACCATTGAGTTCGGGTGTATAGCTTGTAGTGACTTCCCTTTTAATGCCTCTTTCATGCAAGAAGGCATCAAATTCAGAAGAGAAGTATTCTCCTCCACCATCTGATCTGAGTCTTTTCAAAGTCCTACCTGTTTGGTTTTCAACAAGAGCAATATACTTCTTAAAGCAATTAAACACTTCATCCTTGTGCTTCATGAAAAACAGAATGGTCCACCTGCTACAATCATCTATGAAAGACACATAATATCTTGAGCCTGATATAGATGGCTCCTTACTTGGACCCCACACATCTGTGTGCACTAGATCCAAAGGATTTTGATACATATATCCTTTCTTATTGAAAGGTTGTCTATGAGCCTTGCCGAGTTGACAAGCTTCACACTTATAAATCATGTGTTGCCTTGTGATATTAGGCAAACCAAGTACACTTTGGTCCCTGCAAATTTGTTTGAGTGTCCTCTCACCAATGTGAGCAAGCCTTTTTTGCCATATCTCTAACTCTGTAAGAGTTTGAGATCCATAGCTAAACAAGGCTATGTTCTTTGTATCTTCCACTTCAAAAGTGAAAAGCCTTCCTGTCTTTTCTCCTTTGGTAATCCTTCGAAAGCCTTGCCTTGGGTCTTCAACATATGCTCCAAATCGATTGAATCTAACCTGCAATCCTTTTTCAACAATCTGTCCAACACTTATTAAATTTTTGGTAATTGTAGGGACATACAAGACTTTGCTTAAGAGGTTCATATTCCCATCTGATGTCTTCACATTACCTATCTTCTCCACTGAGTGCTTTGTGTCATCTCGTGTCTGCACTTCATGCTTGTTATGAGGATCTTCCAAATCAGATAGTAAAGCCACATTTCCTGCTACATGGTTCGAGCATCCCAAATCAATGTAAAATATGTGATCATCATCCTTACCCTTCTTCGCTGATAGATTCATAATCAATAATGAATCTTCTTGACTTTGGTCCTCTGCATAGTTATTGTAATCTCTTCTTCCTCTATGGCCACTTTGATAGTTGTTGTTGTTGTTGTAATTGTTGTTGTAGTAGTTGTTGTTGTTGTAGCCTCCATTGTATCTACCTCTATTTGATCCATAGCTACCTCTATGGAATCCTCTTCCTCTTGAGTTCCTCGGGTTCCTGAAACATTCTTCAGTAGTATGGTTAGATAAGCCACATATGTTGCAAGGTTGAGATGATTGGAATCTCCCCTTGCCTTGCTTTCGACATCTGCCTCTTCCTCTAGCTCTTCCTCTACCTGCAAAGTTTGCTTGGAAAGAGCTTCCTTCATCTTCATTCTTCCTATTCTTTGACTTGTCCTTGACCTTAGCTTTATCAGAATATAAGGCAGAAGTTTGATTACGTCTTGAGGACTCACCACCTTTGCTAATCTTTGCTTCATGAGTGAAGAGTTGGCCCATGAGTGTGTTGAGGTCGGGTACATGCATATCCATGTATAAATCCATGGCTGTTGTGAATGACTCCCACTTGTCGTCTGCTTTGATTCCATTCATGATTTGTCTTATGATTTTCTCCTCTTCAATTACCTCTCCAATGCTTCCAAGTTGGTCAGAAATCTCCGGTTCGACCGCATTTGTAAGACCTAAGAAGTCTGTCTTTGTGCTCCCTGTGCCTCTGTGCGGAGTACTGCGTGTGGCTTAAGAGCTCAATTTTCTACTCCGAGCATATCGTCGTGGAGCTCTCAAGAAGGAGAGCGCACTATGGTGCATCGCTATCGAAATACTTCATGCCCTGGTAAGTGCCTGTATAGGAGCCGCATTACTGCTACTTGAACTTGAATCCACCACTAAGCCTACCACATTAATGGGTGTAACCTTGGGCACACTAGAGGGATTCCTTGGACAATCTCTCGGAAGATGTTCTTTGCCGCACTCAAGACAAAAACCTTGTATTGTGAAGCTCTATCCTTGTCCTAGAGTTGGTGAGTGGGGACATTCACGAATGAAATGGTCACCCTGGCATCTAAAACATTTTCCTCTAGGGGCTTGGGGTCTCACTTGTCTCAATTGGGGCCTAGGTTTAGGAGTTATGTACATGACATTGGAGTATTCTGGCTCCCAACTTTGTTCCATAGCTGGTGCCTCATATTGATACGAGTACATCTCAATATGCTCAGGTGACTCTATGTAATAAGCCTGTGGACTACCTTCATGGGAGTAGTCTGAACTATGAGCATGAGAGTCATTTTCTGAGACCAATGGGGTTAGTGGCACCAATGATCTATTAGGGTTCTCCTCTACCGTTGCATACTTAATTGGAATCACATTGGAAGGAGCTAGTGTTTGGTTTCCGAGGACTGGTTGTGGCCTATATGGTGCCTAATATTGCTGTTGTGGTCAATAATATGGCTGTTGGTATTGGTTCTGATACCTACCCTGTTGGTAAGGTTGTGGATAAGTTTGTCTAACAGCTTGCCTATTGTAGGGACAATCTTGAGCCGTATGGTTCGTGTATTTCCTCTCGATAGCGCAATATGGGGCATTCCTTTCTCTCATGTTCTGATTTTGCAATGGGCAAACATTAGCCATGTGGTCCCCTCCGCAAGTATAACATCGATTCAATGAGGTGACTCTTGGCGTTTGTCTATTTTGGACTCCTATCTTGGCAACTTGCTCATCGATCTCATCTATTTCCATGGAGATTCCAGAAGTATGACTAGTAGAACAATCCAAATCCTTGTAGAGTTTAGATAGTCCTAACTCCTCACCCAAGTTATCTTCTATGTCAATGCACATCCTCACACACTCTTTTATGGATCTAGGCTCTTTTAAGTACACATATGATCTTAACTTGGTGCTCAGTAAGCCATCTAAGAACAAGGCCACTTGTTTGGCTGGTGTGGGTAACTCTAGAACAGGGCATCTTTCTAAGTATTATCTGAACCTTCTTCCTGCTAGTCGCACTATTTCTTGGGGTGTCTGCTTGAAGATGTGGATCAAGGATGATGTATTATGCCTGATGCCACTCTTGGAAAATTCTACGATGAATTTGTCTAGCAGTTGACCTACATCGCGATAGTTGCGACTACTCAATGGTTGAAACCAAGCTAAGGCAGTGCCCTTAAGATTCAAACCAAATGCCTCGTACTGGTCTTAACACTTGTTTGAACTCGGCCACATGATCATACGGATCTCCTGTCCTATCAAAATAATTCTTCATTGTCTTGATCACTTGAGTGGGTCTAAGGGTTCTTGGGTGCTCTCGGGGTTTAGGCAATGGAAAATCATGTTCATCTCTTTGTTGCCTATGTGCTTGATGTCTCTCTCTTTCAAGTCTTTCATTTTCAAATCCTAATCTATTTCTGCCCACAATGTGTGCAAAACTTACCTCAGGTCTCTCTCTAGTTCTCTCTCTTTGGGCTTAATGAGCTTGGGATGATCCTACTCCTTGGAGGCCATGGGAAACATTGGATCTTGGTGGAGGGAAAACCAATTCACTCTTCCAAGTATATGCATGTCTATCATGTTCTGTTACCAAGAACATTTTCTCTGATGTGTTATCGAGGTTGACAACTTTGCCTGGTGTCTCTAGATCCTTGAACTCGTAGATGATGACTATGCCCAGTTGGCTAGGTTGATCTGGCTTGAATCTCCAAAAGGCTTCCTCTGTTTCTCTATTCAAGAATAGTTCTATGCTTTTGTTGTCTTGAGGGATCCAATCTGGGGTGATCACTCTGGTCAAAACTGACTTACCTCTAGGAGTCTGGGATCCTTGTCCTACATTTCCTTGTTCTAGGTCTCCTATCTCATTCTCAGAAATGATATTTCCAAACTCAACGGTCCTATCTGGTAGGTTGGTGACCACATACATGGTTCCTTCCTTATCAATGTATGAACCCTCTTCGAACTTGACTACTGGGTGTTTAAGTCCAAAGGGTTGATCTGGATTTTTGAGTTGAACCACTGATCGCCTCAAGCCATCCTCATAGATGAGAGCACCTAATCGGTTGGTCCGAATATATTCCAATTGTGTCTTATAGGGACCTTCTGGTGTTTGTAAATAGGCAGTGCATGAGTTACCTGCAGGTTTCCCCTTACTAAAAGACATTTCTGAGTCACTTGTGTCTGAACTTAGTACGTAAGGATAACCACTTAGTTATTGTACCCAAGACTTAGCTGTATGGTTGACACTTCCCTCATAAGATCTAATGCTTTTTCTATCCTTGCCTAGGTGTCTAGCAGATCTCAGGTTCATAAGCTTTGTCTTCTAGTCCCAAAATTCTCCTAGGGGTCAAAACAGCCAAACACGACCTTTTGGAAAAATCACGATTTTGTGTGAAAATCGCGATTTTGAGAGGTCTGAAAATCGCGATTTTGTGAAATCATGAAAATCGCGATGCTGAGCACTGATGAAAATCGTAATTCTGAACAATCCCAAAAAAGGCAATTTTGAATGAAAATCGTGAAAAACACGATTTTAAGTGAGAATCGTGAAAAACGCGATTTTGAGTGAGAATCGTGAAAAATGCGATTTTGAGTGAGAATCGTGAAAAACGCGATTTTGAGTGAGAATCATGAAAAACGCGATTTTGAGTGAGAATCATGAAAAACGCAATTTTGAGTGAGAATCGTGAAAAAACGCGATTCTGATAGAAAATCGTGTTTTTGGCTTGAAAATCGCGATTTTGAGAATGACCAAAAAATCGTGGTTTTGATTGAAAATCGTGATTTTGAATGAAAATCGTGTTTTTTCTTAGAATCGAGTTTTTATCCTGAAAATTGCCATTTTGGCTGAAAATCGTGTTTCTGAGAATCGTGTTCTGAAAATCGCGATTTTGTACCTTAGTGAAAATCGTGTTTTTTGAAAATCGTGCAAATCACAATTTTGGATGAAAATCATGTTTTTGAAAATCACAATTTTGGAGCCACAAAGAAGCGTGTTTTGACAAAATCGTGTTTTTTGTTGAAAATCGTGATTTGTGAAAATCGCGATTTTGAGCCCACTGAAAAATCGTGTCTTCTCAGAATCGTGTTTATTGAGAAATTTAGAGAATCGCAATTTTGAGCACAACCAGAGAATCACGATTCTGAGAATGACCCCAGAATCGTGTTCTTTTCAAAAAGCTTTTAGGTGAGAAATAGAAAATTGTATTTTTTTGAATAATTTTGAATTTTATGAAAATTGTGATTTTCAGTCAGAATCGTGTTTTTTGGCAGGAAATTCAAATTTCTGAGCACCGAGCAATAGCGAGCTCCATGTGTGCACAAAATCATGAAAAAACGCAGGCACTTGCTCTCCCTTGCACCTCCTAACTCCTTCTCACACAATAATGCATGAAAAATGGTGTGAAAATGGTGAAAATGCACTAAAAAACAAGAAATTTCTATGAAGATGAAGATGGAAGAAGATGGAGATGGTGATGATGATGAAGATGAAGAAGAAAAATCAGAAAACGAACAGAAATGATAGTTTTTTTTACCTTCAACGTTGCAAATCTACAATTTTACCATCACAACGCTCGTCCTTGAAGCTCTCTCCCCGGCAACGGTGCCAAAATTTGGTGTAGCTCAAGCATAAGCACCACCTCCTTTACTTGTCAATCCGTGGAGATGTGAGGAACGGTATGAAGACCATGAGCAAGTGAAGGCACAAGTTCGTGAGTGAAAGCACACAAACATGCACACACAGACACACACACATGCGCACACGGTAAAATCAAAGAGAGGAACAATGGAAAGCTTTTAATTGTAAAGGAACTCTCTTACAAAAGCTCTATTCTCTAACAAGCTAACCCCAAAAATGAGCTCTCTAGCTCTTTTTATAGTTTTTTGAGTAGTTTTGGCCATGTCCAGACCTAGTGTACAGCCTAGTTAAAAATTAGGTTCCAGAGCTTATTTGAGGGCTCAAACGAAGTCTAAAAATTATGAAAATTGGTAGGACGATACTTCTAATACTCCTCAAGCTCGAGGAATCCTCGACTTGAACAAAATGGAGTTATAAAAATATGAAATGGTATTTACAATGGCTTTTAGCGATGAAAATCACTATTTTTATAGGGATTTCTTCTGAAAATTTGACATACACTTCTTGGAGCTCCCTATGTGCTCCTTCTTCTTGTGTTTCCACTTCTCTGATGTATTTATTATGCTTGTCCTTAACCTTGAGATTCAACACTATGAAAAACCTATGAATGATTCAACATGTGCAATACATGATTCTCAAGCTATGGAGGATGCAAAACTTTGGCATGCATGCTTTGGACATTTGAATTTTGCTAGTTTGCTACGCCTGTAGAAATCTGAAATGGTGTCCTCTTTGCCCAAACTTGAGGCACACGGTAAGCATGTTTGTGAAGGTTGTATTTTGGGCTAAATGCAACATTCATCCTTCCCAAAAGATGGTTGAGTTCGGGCTACACAGAAATTGCAACTTGTACATAGTGATGTTTGTGGTCCTATGTAGCACTCTCCCCCCCCCCCCCCCCGGGGGGCTTTCTCCAAAGCTTACAACTAAGGCAGTATCAACGCATAGACCTTGGCATACCTTGTCATCCGAGTCACCAAAGTCACCGTTGGTGCCATTGGGTACGCAGGAGGGAGGACCTCAACGATCAAGGAAGATAGAGGTTCCTGGTACTTCCCGGGAGGTCACCCATCCCAGTATTGTTCCCCCCAGAGCTCAATTAACCGTGGCAATCTTTTACCACTAAGTTGCACTCTTGTGGTGTCTGAAGAAGGGGAAATACTAAGGTTAACATTACCTTGAACATGTTTTGGTCCCTCAAAGCTTCATTCTTTGCTTTCAACACCTTCTTTTGAAACATTTTTGGGGTGTCTTTTGGAGTACTTTCGCACAGAGTTCTCTTTACATAGGTCCAAGAACATCAAGAAGAGTGTTCTTTGTACTTCTCCGACAATAAATATCAATCTTTTGTTGGTGCATTCTACCCAAGCCTACATGCTTGATATATTTGATATCATCCTCATTTGTAAGTCACATGAGTAGTCATGTGAACACCTCTTGTAAAAGAGTTCATTTTTATCTCTTGTAATTGAAAAAAGAAAAAGGAAAAGGATGGCTTACCTCATGCATGATGTAAAAGCAATTTCGTGGATCTAACTACCAAAACCCACGACTTTTTGAGCTGAGGGAATATCTCCTAACTTTGGGGATCACTTTTAGGTGGAGCCATTCGAATTCGAATTCAAAACTCCCTCCAAGAATAGCTATAAAAGGAGCAAGAAGGAAGAGGCAATTAGCAAGCCTTGTACGTGACCACTTCATGTCATTTTGTGGAGATTGAAGATCTTACTCCATAGCTCTATCATTCTACTCCCATTGTGCAAAGATTCAGGTGCCAATGTGGTTGTAATCATATATGAATTTATACATTTATCATCATTCACTTCTCTGTTTTGTTCTCTGCTATACTCACTCAGAGCAGTAACTTCAGAAGGTCATATCTCGATTCTACTGAACCTTTTTTAGTGCTTTAACTTGCGTTGGATAGCTCATATTTTCTACTTTATATTATAAATTTTCTAGGTCATTGGATTAATAGTTTTGAAGATATGTGCAATTTATTGCTCACTGGTCTATCTCTGCAGAGCCCCGAGAATGGTGGGCATGTTCCAGAAATTGATGAAACTTGTTCTCAGTGCTCAGTCCATCATTTGAAGTGTTTTAACTTGGATTGGGAAGCTTGCTAAGTCTATTTACTATGCCCAAAAGGAATTTTTCTAACTCCTACCAGGTTGAGAGCACTATTCATTTTTTCCAGCAGGTGTATGTCCAAAATAGCAAGTTTTGGGAGCTAGTCATTTCGCAACTAGTCTGTCTTGACTTAAACTTTTGGGATACATGTTCCAAAGTACTTGGCTGATATTTTGATGGATTTAGGAAGCTAAAAGGGTCTACTAATCAAATCTGAAGTCTCAGTTGGCTGGTGTGAAGCTGGTTGTAGCAGCACCTACTCATCTTTGGATTGCATCCACCATCTCTCTTCACAGTGGTATCAGAGCATAGTCAAGCAACATGGGAGATGGATTTTCATCAACAATTGACAAATTGGATCGAAACAACTACCCGTTATGGTCTCTAAGGATGGAGGCTTAGCTTCAAGGGAGGAATCTATATGGATTCATATCCGGAGATGAAGCAATGCCAACCATGAGGAACAAAGGGCAACCATCACATCAAGAAGTGGAAGGACTTACAAATTGGTGTTTGAAGGATGCACTTGCAAGGTCCTATATTCTAAACTCAATCTCTGATTTTCATTTACCTCATGTCAAGGGATGCAAGACATCAAGAGAGACCTGGAATGCACTTGCTTCTTTCTTCTCTTCCAACACTCGAGCAAGGAAGAACCAATTGTGGATGGAGTTCACAACAATGAAGAAAAGCCCGAAGCAAAATGTGACTGTGACTGACCAGACCACTATATGTTTTATTAAAGAACATATACAAAGAAGTGTCCGGTGGCCATTTGGCCTTTCACATGGACACTACGGTAACAATCTCCCACTAAAGGCCAATATGGCCAGAGTAACTATGGGAGAAAAATAAAGAATGATAAAGAATACCTGAGTGTAAGTATACAAACTATACCTCCCACCTGATGGGCATGTTACACAGTATACAAGTGACTACGTAAGATCAAGAATCAAGTAATCCCCATCAAGTGACAACAGTGTCGAAAGCTATCATGTGGTAGAGCTTTAGTCAAAGCATCTGTAGCATTATCTCGAGTATGAACCTTCTCAAGAATAATGCTCTCAGTGGCTAAGCAATCTCTAATGAAGTGATACCTCACCTCAATGTGCTTGGTCTTTTCATGATAGACTGGATTCTTAGCCAAAGCAATGGCACTCTGACTATCACTAAGCAAGCGAGGTACATGCTGAGGTAAACCCATATCACAAGCAAGAGGAGAAAGCCACAATGCTTTCTTACATGCCTCACTTGCTGCAACATACTCTGCTTCTGTAGTGGAAACAGCTGTACATTCTTGAAGACGAGATCTCCAAGAGATAGCACCTCCAACAAAATCAAAAATGTACCCTGATGTAGACTTGTGATTGTCTACACAACCAGCATAGTCACAATCTGTGTAACCAATAATGGACACTTTCTCTCTACCTAAGCATAGACACTTGTCCTTAGTGCCACTCAGATATCTCAAAATCATCTTGACAGCTTCCCAATATTTCTTGCCAGGATTAGACATATATCTGCTCACAACTCCCACTGCAAATGCAATGTCTGGTCCCGTAGCTACCATAGCGTACATGAGACTACCAAAACAGCAGACTGATAGGGAATTTTGGTCATGAATTCCTTTTCCTCATCTGATTTGGGGCAGTCATCCTTGCTCAATTTCACATATGTGGGTAAAGGTGTACTCAATGCCTTTCCACCCTGCATATTGAACCCGTGAAGTACTTTAGATATGTACTCACTGTGAGAGAAGTATATGCATCTTTTACTCCTATCACAAGTAATGCGCATGCCAAGAATATGTTTGGCATCCCCCAAATCCTTCATATCAAATGTCTAACTCAACTTCTTTTTGAGAATTGACAAATCATAAGAGGACTTCCCAGCAATCAACATATCATCGACGTAAAGTATTAAGCATATCAAGCTGCCATCAGAGCATCTCTTTGTGTAGAGACAATGATCCTCATTGCTCCGAGAATAGCCTTGGGACTTCATAAAAGCATCAAACTTTTGGTACCATTGTCTAGGAGACTGTTTAAGTCCATACAAGCTCTTCTTGAGCTTACAAACTAGACTTTCCTTGCCAGGAACTACATAACCCTCTGGTTGTTCCATATAGATCTCATCTGTAAGATCTCCATGCAAGAAAGCTGTTTTCACATCCATTTGGACTAGCTCTAAGTCCTCCAGTGCAACGAATCCAAGCAACATGCGCAAAGTAGTCATCTTGACCACTGGAGAGAAGATTTCCTCAAAATCAACACCATGTTGTTGTTTAAAACCCTTTGCAACAAGTCGTGCTTTATATTTTGGAGAAGCACTATCTCATGTGAATTTCAGCTTATATACCCATTTACATGGTAAAGCTTTCTTGCCTTTTGGCAAAGGTACTAAGTCCCAAGTACCATTCTTGTGAATAGAATCCAACTCACTCTTCATGGCACGCTCCCACTTGACATGATCCTCTGTCTGCATAGCCTCTTTGTAGCAAGAGGGCTCATCTACATCTGTTAGCATAACGAAATCTAAACCTGGAACATATCTATCAGGTGGATGTGAGACACGTGCAAAACGTCTCAATGGTTGCTGAACAGGAACATGTGCAGACTGATCTGAATGGACATTCTCTTGAACATCCCTATGTGCAACATTGTTTTGCATGCTAACCGGAGGACTAGTATCCTCAAGCACCACTCTTCTCACTTCAACCTCCTTAATGGGCTGTTTATGCATCTTAGACTCATTAAAAATGACATCACTACTTTTGATTATTGATCGTGTTTTAGGATCCCATAAGCGATATCCAAATTGTCCTTCTCGACCATATCCAAGAAAAATGCATTTCTTTGACTTATGGTCCAACTTTTGTCTAAGATTCTTGGGTATATGAACATATGCTTCACACCCAAGAACTCGAAGATGATCATAATATGTTGGTTTCCTTGTCCATAACTCTTGTGCCACTTTCAGACCTTTGGCAGTACTAGGTGAAAGGTTAATCACATGAACTGCAGTCAATACTCCTTCTGCCCAAAAACCTTGTGAGAGGTTTGCATGATGCAACATAGAGATTACTCTATCTTGAATAGTTCTATTCATCCTCTCAGCTACACCATTCTGTACTGGGGTATAAGTTCGCACAAAAGGAACAAAGCTTTTGCCTCGAACTGCTCTGATACTCGTGAAGTATTTCGATGGCGATGCACCACAGTGCGCTCTCCTTCTCGAGAGCTCCACGACGATATGCTCAGAGTAGAAAACTGAGCTCTTAAGCCGCACGCAGTACTCGGCACAGAGGTTTCATAATATGCAGAAAACACAGTACACAGGGAGCACGAAGACAGACTTCTTAGGTCTTACAAATGTGATCGAACTTACAGTTTGTGACTGACCAGGCCACTATATGTTTTATTAAAGAACATATACAAAGAAGTGTTCGGTGGTCATTTGGCCTTTTACATGGACACTAACGGTAACAGGGCACAAGCCTTAAAAGAAGATAAACCAGTTGAACAATATGAGTCAATTGAGTCAGGGGAACCTAGTAAGAGAAAAACAAGAACATGGAAGGATACTAGAGAGAAGGCCAATCGCAAGTGGAATAAAAAGTTATCTGAACTAGAAAGCTTGAAAGAAGCAAAAACAAAAATAGAAGACATTGCATCTCAAAGCCTCTCGCATGCCAAAATTCCATCCACACGACCTCATCCCACCCCATCACCCATTGTAAATAGGCCGCAACCGGGGTCTGTTCTTGCAGATCCAACACCAGACGGCTTGGACATGATGTTCAAGGCCTACCAGGCTCGACTTCAAGAAGGGCCAACAGCTGCAAACCTAGACAAGAGTTACCCTAGAGCCGACTTAGAGATTGAACGGATGAAAATGTGCATGAAAATGGTAGAGCTAGCTCAGGCTATGCTCGAGACTAGTCAATCATTCAATCAGACAAACTCTGTCAAATCGGATTTGCATTTCCAGGGCCTACTAGAAAAATTAGAGCAGTTGGTAAACAAACCACAAGTTTCTTTACCTCCACAGGCTCAACCAGTTGTTGAGAGAGAAAGCTCTCCACCAATGAAAGCTTATGTTCCTAATTCCACGAATGTTGGAACACCTCTTTCAATTCAAGAGTACTCTCAAGAGTTCTTGCAGGAAATACAAGAAGAGAAATGGGCCATGGAGAAGGGTAATCCCCTTCCTATTCCTGATATTAATGATCTTCATGATCAATTTCCCCAAGACCTTCCGTCTATCTATGGAGACCAAACAGAGCAACAAGAAGATAAAAGATTAGATTTTGAATCTTATTCTTTACAAGAGTTGCCTCAATTCACATGCCCATGGGAATCTGAATCTCTTCAAATCAAAGCTCCCACAATACTGGTAAGACATGAAGACTCAGTGGTCCCAAAGAACACTGATGTCGTGAAGAACACTAAGGTTCAATGTCATCTCACTGTAGAAGAGCTTCTCAAAGCAAAACTTGAGCTATGGAATCATGTGAAGGATCAGGTCCCAAAACTTGAATCCAATATGCCAAAAGGAGGCTCTAAGCAAAAAGTACCAGAGATACCTCTAGACAAAATAGGGGACATGAGAGAAGAAGGAACTTCTCAAGGAGATAGACCAGTTAAAGACCCAGCCTACACACCGATGATCTTTCCAGATGAGGAATTTGAGCCTCATGGCTGGCCAAAAATCTTAGCCACCATGGACATTGCGGTCAATGAAGAACAATGGATGCCTCATTGTGATGAGGAGGGTTATGATATTTCTGTGTTCATGTGTCAGCCCTTTCTAGAAGAATGTGACCCTAGTGACATCATAGAAGAGGAAGAGAATGACGATTATCTAGAATTCATTGTGATGGATAGTTGCTTTAACTCAGAGGAGCACTATCTAGAAGATATAGGAGTGTTTACCCAGAAAGAAGAAGAACATCTCACAAGTATCAAAACTATAAATTCAAAGGAAGGTAGTGAAGATAGTCAAAAGAAAAAGAAAAGAAAAGCAGTGAAACAAGAAGAGGAGGAGTCATTGTCCGAAGTACCAGAAAATTTCAAGAAATATGAAGTTGAAGACCAAAAAAATTTGGTACGAATGCCTAAGAGAGAGGCCATCATAGGAGAATCATATGATAATAAAAAAAAAGACCAAGAAGATTGTAGTGACCATTGAAGAGAACGAAGAGAGATGCACATATATAGGAGATGACTGTTAACCTAAGAAAGTGAGTCCTTTTATGCACTAACAAGCTTCCAATTGCAGAGTATGTGATGAATTTAGGTTTCTTGCAAGATGGAAGTGCTTGTTGGTAACGTCAATTGCAATAAATGTGGAAGCTCGAAAGAACTGATAGCAGCAGCCTTCATTCATATGATTAACCATAGGTGGAGAATGGTTCACATCAAATTTACTTCGGTCAACAAGTGGACCTTCTCGCAGGGGTTGGAAGAACACTAAATCATTGAAGAGTCCCACACACACTTCTTGTGAATCCTCTTCAAGATCTTATGCAGAGCAAGATGGCCATGATAGTGCAGATGAACAACATCCTTGGAAAATGGGACAAGGGAGACCCGAAGAAAGTGAGGAGAGAAAGAGAGAGACAGTTTGAAGTTGAAAGTAGGTGACATAAAGGTGTGGAGGTGCAGCGAATGGCTGAAGATGGAAATTGGATTTTCTGTGTAGTGGCAGAACAAGTTTACGAGGATCCTGACATGCACTCTGAGACTAGACAGATGTGTATTGATTACATGGAGAAAGAAAGAGATCACTTTTCTCAGGTTGTAACAGAAAACTTTTCAGCCTACTATAAAAGGAACCGAAGGGATAGGGTTTTTGGGAATAATTTGGAAATTCAAGCAATGGCTGAAATGTATAATCAAAAAATCCTAAAATATTGCCATGGTCTAGAACCAAAGAATATCTTTCAAGGCAATTATGAGATAGATCTTCCAAACTTGGTCTTGTTGACCTCTTGATGTATGAATGGTTTCTTCTTTTCTATAGGTGTGCGGGAGAAGTTCATGATTTGCACATATTATTAACATCCATGGAGAGATTTTCCTGTTATAGCAGTAATAATTGTGGGCTCTTAGATTCATCTTTCCCACCCCAAAATGTAGATTCAACTTGAGCTTTATCTTATTGGTATTGCATTGAGATAATGTTCAGGAATGAGCTACTGACATTGATATTTAAAGGTTGCTGATCAAGGTTTGCATATTATTGATGGAGTTGGAAAAGCACTTGCAAACATGTTGATGGCATGAGCCAGAAAGGATTGCTTACCATGCATGACACACATCAGTGGGAAGAAGACGAATTCAATTTCAAGGTGGTGGACCTAGGGAAGCATGTCGTTGGTTAGATGGCAGTGGGTGACAAGGGACATTTCTTTGGCAGAAGCAGCGTTAAGGATGACCTTTAAAAAAAAAGAGGAAAAAAAACTGCTGGCCTTTATTGGGGGGGGCTGTTTTCTTCCGGCTGTCTTCTTTTGGAGTGGCGGTGGCGCAGCTTTATCTGCTGCTGCAGGATATACAAAAGGAGGGGTGATTGAGCACTCTCTCTCTCTCGCTAATATTTTCTCCTCTGCCCCGACTAAGAACAGGAGGAGAAGGGTTTTTTGTGTAGCCGGGGGGCCGCAGAGCTCTGTGGAGAGTAGTCGACGGGGAGACTCTTATCTTGGGGAGAGTTCTAGTTTTTGACGCACATCGTGAAGAGCACAAGGAGCAGAAGGCAACGCTGAAGCCATCAGAATATGGGGGGCTTGCTTCTGTTTTTTGGGGACAAAGATTTATTTGTTGAAGGAATGAGCACCAGGTAGAGTTTCAGAGGAGGGGGAATTTTTCAGGTGTAGTGGTGGCCCGATTGAGCTCGCTTATTATGCTCTGAATTGGGAAGTCTGGGATGTGAGTGTCCATTGATCGAGGGGGCTAGAAGAGAACAAAATAGAGAAAAAGGGGTAGCGTAGGAGGGAGGGCTTGTCTCTCATCGGCGAGAAATATACACACAGGAGAAGAAGGGAGGAAAGAAGTGCAGCGGCAAGGGCTGATTCTTCTCAGTTCATCAGAGATCATAGAGAAAGAGGAGCATTCCAAAGACACATGGCATTCTCAAGGAGGTACGTAGTGATGAGGAGACCGTTTGTTTGCTGAGAAGGGCATTTGAGGAAAGAACAAAAAGAGGGGGCTCTCATTTTTGTGGTTCTCTTAAGCAGGTGCACGGAGGATAAGAGAGGAGAGTACTATCTGCAAATGGGGGGGAAAGTCAATACTGAGAGGTATCTTCAACAAGGGGCAGAAATATGAGGAAGAACGGAATCCTGTGGCACCTTCAGAGGATAAAGTATTCTACGACAGTAACAAGGATATGCACAAATCTATTCCAAAGGAGAACACCTCTGGCATCGCTAATGACATACCCTATATCAGGTAATGTTTAGCGTTCTGTTTTAGAACTAGCTAAGCGATGCTTCGTTTTGAAGGCCTGGAGGGCAGCAGACATTTGCTCAATCAACGAGGGCAAAATACACTTACAGAAGGGTCAAGCTATCATACAGTATTGCAGCTTAGATTTTGTATTGATAGTGGATTCCTGTCTACCCTGGAACAATAAACGGTAGAATTTTCCGTTGGTAACTCAGAATTCTAATGGATTCATCATGTATTGGCTCTGTACGGCTAAGTGGAGAATGGTGGCTGTTGAACACTGAAGGATAGCTGTCATATATAGAGACTATCTGATATTGCGAAGAATCTGAAGACGCCCAACGCTTTGCAAGATAAGGTTTGGTTTTTGCAGTTGAATGAAGAATGATAAGAATTTGTTTTTTGAACGATATATGATGAACTGAATACGTTGTTTTTACATGGGATGATTGGTCAATGTCGATTTCAAGACTGGAAAGAGCACCATGCATGGTTGTTCACATGAGAATTGTTTGTGAGTCTTGCTGCATAGATGTGCGTGATGAAGTTTCTCATCGGTTCTTTTCTATGTGAAGTTTCCTTTCCATAGATGCATGCGTCTATTATCTGCATTGAGAACTCAAAGGCTGAGTTGTTCATTGAGTTGCTGCATATATCATAAACACTAATAATTCGGCCTACATTCAATCGTAGGATAATTTCGGAACCATAGGATAAAACTCTAGTGATGATGTGCATATATTGTTGCTACCCATGTCTATGGATTGATGTTCATGATAGATATCTACTGTGAGGTTACACATGCTTAGTTTGAAGAAGAAAGTGACGAATGTAATGATCTATGATTGCAATTTCACTTCACTATGCATCTTTCACGTTGCTTCCATGGATATACTATATGATAGTTTCAAATGTGTCTTGCGCATATATTATTAGGAGAAATAAAACTATTGGGTTTGTTCTGTTCTTTTTGGTGCACACGTATTGATTAGGAGAACGATAGCAATAGAAGTAAATCTAATTGTCACATTGCTGAATCTGCAAAGGAAGAAGAAGGGGAAGTTAAAGGCAGCCAAATGATGTCAATGGGTGAGAAAATTATCACTCTCCTATATGTTTGACTCAAACTCACAACAAGGTCATTTTCTTTTGAGAAAATGAAGCCATCTACTCTAAAGCATGGAAGCATCAGTCATTAGAAGTAAAAAGCAATTCATTTCATCCATTCCATACACGTGAATCAATATCTTAACTGTGAATGTGAGTTTGAATGAGGTTTAAAGTAGATGGATGATTGCAATTTGGAGGTGAGTGTCACCACTTTAAGGCAAAAGGTATTTCTCTCTTGTGATCTTGTTGCAACCTCGAACTTTTATCCCTAAAATTTTACTCTAGTGCGCTCTTACGTCCTTCCTTTGAAGCCCAATTGAGTAGGATGGGTAGGCCTAGCAGATTTCTGTAGTTCAACCTCAAACTAGTGAGAGTGAGAGGGCTTGGGAGATAGTGGGTACGTACGAGTGTGTACGAGATGGTGAAATTAAAGGTACAATCGTCGATTAGTTTAAGGTGATCAGAGTACACCATAAGCGCCTCTAAGCATCCTTTCCCTTGGGTAGAGTGGCTTTCAATGAACTAAGTACAAGAGAAGAAATGGAACTCGTAGCTCTATTAAGGGAATATAGGGATGTGTTTGCGTGGCACTATAGAGACTTGAAGGAGGTAGATCCAAGAATATGCTCTCATACGATCCCCATGACTGATGATTCCAAGCCCACCAAACAGAAGCCCTACACATATAATGACACTTATGCGGCCAAGATAAAAGAAGAAATTGACAGACTGATTGAAGCAGGATTTATCTATGAGATTGAGCATACTGAATGGGTGTCCCCCATTGTAGTGGTGCCCAAGAAGAATGGAAAGTTGCGAGTGTGTATTAACCTTAAAAAAGTTAATGCCGCTACCATCAGAGATAGCTATCCACTTCCAATCACCGAACATTTATTGGAGCGTGTGGCAGGCAAGGAGGTTTATAGCTTCCTTGATGGGTTTTCAAGTTACAACCAAGTAGCCATTGCCCCAGAAGATCAACACAAGATGACTTTTGCCACTGAATGGGGAATCTTTGCCTTTCGTGTGATGCCATTTGGGCTCACAAATGCACCTGCAACATTCCAAAGGCTCATGTGTCATGTCTTCAAAGAGTTCTTACGAAAGAGCTTAGAAGTATATATGGACGATATATGTGCTAATTCCCAACAAAGATGATACCACATCCCTGAGCTCAGATAGATCTTCAACAAATGTAGAGAATATTGAGTTTGTTTGAACCCAGAAAAGTGTGTATTCATGGTATGACAAGGTAAAATCTTAGGTCACATTGTTTCTAAGAATGGAATATCAACAAATGAGGATAAAGTAAGAGCCATAGCCGAGTAACCGAGGCCAAGGAATGTTAAAGAGGTACAAGCCTTTATGGGCCATTGTGGATATTATCGTAGATTTATCCACATGTATGCAATCATAGCCAAACCTCTTTATGCCTTGTTGACAAATTTTGAGTGGAACGATGAATGTGAAAATTCCTTCAATGAACTGAAGAGACTTGTGCACAACACCAATACTGACCACTCCTGATTGGAATAAGCCATTCCATGTCCATGTGGATGCATCCAATCACGCCATAGGATGTGTGCTCGCACAACCCACAGGTGAAGGAAATCTAGACTTACCTATAGCATACGCTAGCAGACAACTCACTGCAGCTGAGCGAAATTATACAACAACAGAGAGAGAAGGTTTAGGCATGGTATATGCCGTGAAGAAGTTTAGGCACTATCTAGGCCAATAAGTTCAAGTTTTTCACTGATCATCAAGCTTTGTTATATTTGGTCAATAAACCTTGCAATACAGGATGTCTAGTAAGATGGTTCCTCTTGCTAATGGAATATGACTTTGAAGTTGTTGTTAGAAAAGGTAGGACCCACCTTCGGGTAGACCACCTTTCTCGCATCACTTCAGGTGAGTCACCACAAGTAGTGTCTGATGAATTTCCCGATGCTTATCTGTTCAATTTAGAAGCTGTTCCTAAATGGGCAAATAAGTTGGTACCAATCCTAACCTTCGGACCCGCAAATAAGAATGTGAAAACATCGAAAGAAGAAATTGTAAAATCACAAAAATATCACAGATTGGCAGGAAGCATGTACAAACAAGATACAGAAGGTGTACTAGCCTATTGTGTTGAGGATGATGAACATAGTAGTTGGTTGCAACAAGCCCATGAAGGATTGCTAGGAAATCACTATTCAAAACAACGAACATTGCAGAATTTGAAGCATTTAGGAGTGTAATGGCCTAGCATGGACAAAGAAATACATGAGTGGATTAAGAATTGTCCAGTGTGCCAAGAGAGGCCCCCCTGTGGAGCATGCCACCCTTTATCAAGTGTCGTTAATTCCAGATTGGAGTGCTCCATTGGTAGAACTTATGCGATCGAGAACATTACCCAAAGAGGCTAGTCTAGCAAGAACACGAAGCATGGAGCAAGAGGCCCAAGACTATGCCTTAGTAGGAGACAACCTATACCAAAGAGGCAAAGATGGTTACCTAAGACTGTGCATTCATGAATCAGACTATTTGAAAGTTTTAGAAACTGCACACAGTGGTGTTGTAGGTGGACATTTTGGTCCTGATCGAGTAATCAAGACCATTCTATTCTTAGGACTTTGGTGGCCAACTCTTCATATGGATGCACATACCTATGTGAAGGAATGTGACACATGCCAACATGCACAATATCCTATCAGAAAAGACGAGATGCCTTTGAGGCCTGTTAGTCGGCCGCCGGATTGGAAGTTGTAAAAACTGAATCTTGTTCGCACAAATGAAAGGTTTTTACACAAATACATTGTAATCTTTATATAAAGCAATGAAAAAGAGACGCTCAGTGACGTTCGTTGGGATCACCAGACTGTCTGTCTGGGTGATTAGGCTGTGACGTTGCTGTGGTGTTGTTGAACAATCTTGAGTATACTGTTCTTGTTTGCCTTGTTATCTATCGACACTGGTTTTCTGTTCGTGAGTTACATAGACGCCCAATAGATTGCCAGACTGTTTGTCTGAGCGAGTTGTTCTGCGTGGTTTCGACTGTGATTGTTCTGTTGATTAAGCGTATCGTGGTGTTGCTCTTTCTTGTAAGGTGCTGTAACTTGTTGGATGAAGTCTGTGTAATTGCGGCAGTGTTCTGAGAACTCCGAGTCGTATTGTATTATCTTCGGTGTTGAGGTCTGTCCTCATATGGTAAATGTTAGCTACAGTAAGGGTCTTTTTAAGTTGCGTACTGGACCTTCAGTACTGTGTGTTTGAGACTGTTGAGTTCTTCTGTGTCTTCGGTTTTGTTTGATTGTTTGTATCTATTCGGTGAAGGTTGGATTACTGTTATTGTCTCTAGTGTTACAGTATTTTATATTTGGAACAGTTCTTGAGTTCATTAAGTAACTCTGTATCACGATACTACATAGTCTGGTGTAGTGTGTTCGGTCGACTGTGGGAGAGTTTGGTTGAATACTGTAAGATTGTAAGTGCAACAGAGTCTTGATAGGGTTTTGAGCATCAATGTATTGCTATGTGTGAAGTGGTTAGTTTGGGAACTAAGTATAGGGCCTCTGTTTAACAGAACCCTTCCACTCCCAAGAACCCAATAAATGTTTAAACGTGCTACTGATAGCTAGTCCCGCGTTTAACGTTTAAAACTGGCACCGTTTGTGGGAAGGTGGCAACCTATCAGATTGTTGCAAATCGATTGTAGAAACGCGACTATAGATTGTGAATCGACAGTATTATTACGCAAGTAGTACAAAAGATGATACATGCCGGTTACTCGATCCGGTGAGTCATATCCGAAGTACCGACAACCTTGGGTACCTAATTTGCTAAGGACGCCTCCAAGAGGTAGAAGCGTAGATAGGTCTAACTCAGTTGCCAAGGAAGTGAAGAACGTTAATAGTGATTCCGGTAATATTCCGGTAGAACTTACTGCATTTCTGGCAGATTCCGGTGTGATTTCGGCACAGTCTGTCGAAGAAATAGTGACTCCAGAGTCTACGGATAGAAACGTCGTGGTCAAAGAAATCAGTGGAGGTGAAAAAGCACTTTGTTTTGGTAAAAATTCGACACCTTCCGGTGTTATTTCTGAGAGTTCACAGTCTTTCGATGACGGTTTACCATTCCTTGGTGGATCTTTAGTCCAGTCGCCGCTATTTGGAATAAGTACTCCTACATCTGATACCCAGGAGAAGGGTAGCTTGTTTGAAACTAAAATCAGAAACATACTGAACGATATTGGCAAGCCGAAAAGTGTACAGACTGACGACACAGATTCAGACGGTTCAGATATTCAGCTTCAAGATATAGAAGATAGTCCCAATACCACCGCCAGCACGATGAGTGGGCAACAAAAACAACAACAACAACAACAACAGCAGCAACAACAACAGCAACCGTTATTTCCACCCCGGCCGACTCCAACAGGAGTAACGTACACTAAATTCGGAGGATTCCAGGTGATGACCCAGATGCTCATGTACACACATTTGAGATAAGTTACGCAGTGCTCAATCATCCACCTGATCCTGTTAGTATATGATCAATGTCTACCCCTCATGATTGTATGCACATTTTGTAAGGCCCCCTTTATGAGGAGAAGCCAAGCGTGCATTACCCAATTGATGGGAATCCCAACTTGAATGTTGGATGAAGGTCATATTGGACCATGTAAGGTATTATAAGGAAAGGGAGTTACCAGGGTCCCCAATTGTGGGGTCCGGGGCAGCGGTGAGCAGCCCCGGCTGGGGGTCCAAGGGGGCCAGCGGGCCCCCTGGCTGGGGGGTCCCAGGGGGCCAGCGAGCCCCCTCGTGGGGGTCCGGGGGCAGCGCCCCCGGCGCGACGATAAAGGGAATATTCCATGGAATATTCCCTGTCGAAGTCAGAAATCATTTATATTTGTTAGGTCGGTTCAACCAGTCTAAGCCGTGTATGGCAATTACGTGAGCGGTGGCCGCCCACGCTCTACCGCCCATGTATAGCCGTCCATGGCAGGCCACCCATGATCCTATATATACATGACTTCTACACTACCTAAGACATTGAGTTGAGCTAGCATAACTCTACCTTGTATCTCCCTATCTAGAGTTGTCTAGATCACCAATTAAGCTCTACCTTGAGAGCGCACGGGTGGACAATGCCATCATCTTTGTACTTGCTGCTAGTAGAAAATTGTTGAGATTCTTCTATATCTGTTATCTTCTCTGCTATTGCTCCTGTGTTATATTGCGTAATTATTGTCTTACAGATCTGGCGTACAAAGCTATTGTCTTCCAGTCTACATTGGTGAATGAAGCAGCCAGGTGGCTTACAGAATATGATATTAACCATTTCGGCACCTATGAAGTAGTAAGGGACGCATTTTTGTAGAGATTCAGGCTAAAGAAGAATCCAGCCAAAATTTTCGATTACCTGCAAAACAATAGACAGAAGATGAATCAGACAGTGCAGGAATATGCCACCCTATTCAGAACGCATTTGAGGCAATTGCCCCCAGCACATGCCAACCTACCGGATGGCGTTATCACTCAATGGTTTATCAATGGTTTGACTCTGCAACTTAAACAGATTATGATTATACGCTGTGTGGGAAATTATACAAGAACCAGGGCAGCCTACCAATCACTATGTACCTCCTGAAATGAGAAACAACCAGCAGCAGGGATACCGGAATTACAGAGGACAGAGAAACAATAATTACAATGCGAACCGTTGGCAGGCAGGACCAGCACAGGAAAATACTAATTTGCCACCACCTCGCTGCCATTTTTGCGATGAATTTGACCACATTAGAAGATTTTGTAAAGATGCAGCTGACTATGATGAGAGGAAGAAAAAGCGGCAGAACCCTATGACAAATATGGTTCAGATCACACCCATAGAGACACAAGCTGCAGTAGTTCAGACCAGATCTGGTAGGCTGTTACAACCAGCAGCTGAAATATTTGAACCAGGCATCCTAGAATAGCAAAGAACATATGACAAGGCTAGTCAGTGGACCACCACAGAACCTCCAGTGTTCCCAGATCCTATTCTAGTGGCACAAGTTCCACTGTCAAAGGAAACTGCACAGGAGTAAGAGTCAATTCCAGTAACCGACGCATCGTCTTCAGAATCGGTGAAAGAAACAAGTCAAGTAAGTCAAGCATGGGAAATCTTATCTAAAGCGTCCATTACTCTTCCTCTTGGACAGTTAATGGCACTAGTACCAGGAGTCCGCCAACAATTCCAGCAACAATTTAGTACTGAGTCTGCTTGCATTCCAGCAACAGCAACAATACAACCAGAAACTGACGCTACGATGGATCATTCGGTCCCATTGATTACGGTATGGTACAAAAATCATAAAATCAATCAAGTACTAATTGATGGAGGGTATGGTGTAAACCTTGCTACTGCCGTACTGTGTAAAAAGTTAGGATGGACGAAAATTGAGCCTGTCCAGTTTTTTGTAAGGATGGCTGATCAGTCCAGAGTCCACCCAGTAGGACTAGTACGAGATGTGCCCATATCCCTGCAAAGCACAAAATTTAAGATGACTTTTGTCGTCTTAGAGCTACCAGAGTCTAGCTTGGATTATAATTTGCTTTTCGGCCGTCCTTGGTTGAAACAAGCCAAGGTGATACAAGATTGGTCCGCACAGGAACTCACTTTCAAGGACAATAATCGTAAATATGTTGTTAAGTTAGATGCTATACAGCCTTGTGAATTACATGCTAGACCTTATTTTGCAGAACCAGTTCATATGTTAGATGGTTTGTTAGATGATGAAGAAGAAGAGTTTTTGAAAAATAATATTGATTTGATCTCCCTAGGAACTGTTGATCTACAATCTGTTGTAGATAATTGGAATCCGGCAGTTTGTACGGTGATGCCTGTGACGGAAGAAGTCAAGAAAGAAGATACTGCTGCTGTAGATGACACTGATCTACAACAACTTTTAAACCCATATGATGTTACAGAGAAGTCCCGACAATTCTATGTTCCAGAAGATCACTTAATTACATATAATTTAGGTGATGAAGTTAATCAGCGACCTGTAAAAATAAAGGAAGGATTGCCTGAATTGTTTCAAGCAGAGTTAATACAGTTGCTTCGAGAGTTCTATGATGTTTTCGCATGGGATTACAAAGACATGAAGGGCTTAGACCCTCGCATTTATCAACATAGGGTCATGTTGAAGCCGAAAGCTAAGCCAATCAAACAACCCAGCTACCGGATGAATCCAAACTATGCAGCAAAGGTAAAGGCAGAGCTTGATAGGTCACTAAAAGTCGGATTCATCATACCAGTAGAGCATGCTGAGTGGATATCACCCATTGTTATCGTCCCTAAGAAGAATAAGCAGTTACGCATATGTGTGGATTACCGGAAACTAAATGCCGCTACGGTGCTGATCCATTTCCTCTACCTTTTCTTGACACGATGCTTGACAGAGTAGCAGGACACGAAATGTACTCATTCTTAGATGGATACAGTGGGTATAATCAGGTCAGAATGGCTAAGGAAGATATACCAAAAACAACGTTCATCACCAATTGGGGTGTATTTGCTTGTACTGTTATGTGGTTTGGATTAAGAAATGCCCCTAGTACTTTCCAAAGGTGTATGGAAGAAATATTCTCCCCTTATCTTACCTCGTTCATGCAAGTATATCTTGATGATTTCTCTTTGTTCGGTAAGATGGTAGCACACTTGTTCCATTTACGGGGCTGCTTTGAGAAATGCAAAGAATACAGACTCTATCTGAACCCAAACAAATCTGTGTTTGCGGTTTCATGTGGGAAGTGCTTGGCCATATTGTATCTGCACAGGGCATACAAGTCGACCCAGATAAGGTAGCAGCAGTGTTAGAAGCACCTGTACCTACTACACCAAAGGAAGTAATGTGTTTCATGGGTCAAGTGAGATGGCATGGCCATCATTTACGATGGCTCGCTCATTTAGCCATTCCACTCAATCGATTAATCACGAAGACTCCTAAACAGTTTGATTGGACTCCAGAATGTCAAACAACATTTGATCGTCTAAAGTGTTTATTAACACAGGTACCAATATTACAGCCTCCTGACTGGGATCGCCCATTCCATGTCTTCATAGACACATCAGATATTGCCATTGGCAATGTTCTGATGCAACAAACCGATAAGTGGTTCCGACCTGTTTACTATGTGAGTAGAAGACTTGCTCCTGCAGAAAAGAATTATTCTGTAACCGAAAGAGAATGTCTGGGTTTAGTGTATTTGGTAAAGAAATTCAGACACTATTTACTTGGCCACAGATTTACTTTTCATGTAGATCATGCTGCACTTGTCTATCTTGTACGACAACAACATTTAGGTGGTCGATTAGCGCGTTGGATTCTACTTTTACAAGAATTTGATTTTGAAGTAATCCATCGGCCCGGCAACTCACATGCCTTAGCAGATTTTCTTTCTCGCTTAGATTCCGGTGAAGCTTCGGTCGGTGTTGATGACACCACACCAGCGATTTACAGTACTGAACCGACTAATGATGAAGAAGCAAATCCTCTTGCAACAACTACTTACTATGATCAGTTGTTAACTTTTTTGACTGATGGATGTCTTCCTTCTACAACATCTCCTACAATGCGTAGGAAGATTGCAGCGCACAATCGCAAATTTCGGCTAATTGCTGGTGAATTATACTACATGGATCACACTGGAGTTTTACTTCATTGTATTCCTCCACACGAAGTTAACTCAGTCATTACTCTGGCTCAGCCAATTCCTTCCGGAGGACACTTTGCAGCAGATTTAACACACCGGAAAATTCTGCAAAGTGGACTTTGGTGGCCTATACAGGGATGTATCTCAGTTTGTCAAACAATGTGATACTTGTCAGCGGTCTGGACAGCCTCTACAACGCCATTTTTTCCCTCTACAACCTGTCTTGCCATTAGAACCTTTTCAGAAGTGGGGTCTAGATTTTATCGGACCTATTACACCGCCAGCAATACTCAGTAATAATTGTTATATTCTGACCTGTACAGACTATGCAACCAGATGGGCAGAAGCTTGGGCTTTAAGGTCCGCCATAGCTGTTTCGGTGGGAAAGTGTCTAATGAAAGATGTCTTTCCGCGTTTTGGCTTACCTCTAGAGCTTGTTACAGAGCAAGGCACTCATTTTGTCAACAATTTAATGAAAGTACTCACACATTCTTTTCAGATCACGCATAAATTCAGTTCACCATATTATCCTCGTGCAAATGGGTTGGCTGAAAGTACAAACAAGACCCTGTTGAATATGCTTCGAAAACTGATTCTGGAAGCACCAAAAAGATGGGATCAACTGTTACCTGCAGTATTATGGGCATACCGAACTACATACAAGGTATCAACAGGATTAACCCCTTTCAAACTAGCTTTTGGACTGGAAGCCATAGCACCAATGGAGATTGTTGTGCCAAGTTTACGTGTAGCTCTCACTCAGAAATTGATACCAGAAGATTCTTTATCATTTCCGCTAGATACACTCAGAGAACTGGATGAGCATTGATGGACAAGTTTTCTGACTATCCAGGAAGTTCAGTTAAGACAAGCTCGAACACATGATCGATATCTAAGGACTCCAGTTTTTACAGTGGGGCAACTTGTACTCTTTTACAATGCAAAGTCGAATTGCTCTGCTGGCAAATTCAAGTTACGATGGTTTGGTCCCTACCGGATTTCTGAACAGGTGGGCCCAACCACTTTTCGGTTGACTACTTTGAACGGAAATCCCCTTCCAAAGGTGATAAATGGTTCAAAGCTGCGGCCGTACCAACAAGCATCCGATCTACACTGAAACGTTCCGCAGATTAGCCGCATCTTTTGCATCTTCTTTTCTTTTATTTTCTTTTGTTTTTTTCGCGCTTAATAAAATAAGTCTGTAAATATCCCCGTTTTAATACCTAATTATGCTCAACAGCCGCCCGACATTATAATTCTGCTCATGCACGCACACCGAAGTTATGAAGTTATCATCTCAACGTCGCACGATGATTAATGATTTTGATTGCTCTCCACTACAACGCATCTACTTAACCTTCTCCGTTTCGCCGAAAATCGCTATTGTGTTTGCGTGATTTGTGTGATTGAGTATACCCTGTGCATTTGTGTCTTGTGCTTGCTTTTTCTGTGTGCGCCATGGAAGCTCTGGCAAACTTTGCCGCTTTCCGTGACGGACTTCCTGCCGATGTAAGAGAGTTCCTGCGCACCCGTGGGTTATCCAATTTCGCTAAAGTGCCTTGGCATTCAGTTGAATCCCACCCGTTCTATGCCCAGATAATCGCCGCCATCGCTAACACACCTGCCACCGAGCAGAGTTGGGCGATCACATCCCTACCCTCCCGAACCGTAATCACGTTCCAGGCCTTTGCTGATTCCTTTCGACTCCCTCGGCAAGGTCGAGAAAATGGCCCAAATCTACCAATAGCCACCATGAATCGATTATTCCCTAGGAGCTCATCCAACTAATACGCAATACTCTGCCGCCCTGAACCTGAGAAATCCACGCTACAATTCCTAGTAGCCATTCTTAACCTGCTGGCATCTCTCGGCCTTTCTATTTGGCAATAGATTTGGCTGCGAGAGAGCCTGTAAATTTCGCATCCTATTTCTTCCGCCACATTCACAAGGAATGCGTTGCAATCATCAAGCAGGTCAACAAGGGAGACATGCCAAGGCCCAGACTGCCGCACATCATATCTTTTCTATTCCCGACTATTCTAGCAGCACAGCCACCACCCCGAGGACCCATTCTATGCCATGAGGAATCTGCACAAATATTAGAGGACGATGAAGAAGAAGATGAAGAGATATTCCACCTTCTCCGCCGGAAAAGAATCAGGATAAGTTCATCCGATAGTGAAGTACAAGGTTCAGCCGCAAATGACAAGGCAGACGACAAAGCAGAAGAAGCAAACGAAGAAGAAATGTTTCACGACATCGCAACCTCCATGCATCATGAGTCTTCAGCACAGTCCTCTTCAAAACAACAACAAGAGCAGGAGGCTCCCACCGAATCTGACATAAGCTCATCAGAAGAAGCATCTCAGCAACAATCGGAGCAGGAAAAGCAAGGAGATGAAGAACATATAATTAAAGAAGTTTTCGAGGAACTGCTTAAAGCAGTAGAGTCCACAGCTGCCGACACCGCTGACACACAACAAACCATAGAAAAGGTAACAGAATCTCACTCTGTTCTTCCCACTCCCCCGTCGGAACCTACACTCAACCCAATTATCCCTACTCTGTTACCGTTAGTGTCCATGTGAAAGGCCAAATGGCCACTGGACACTTCTTTGTATATGTTCTTTAATAAAAACATATAGTGGCCTGGTCAGTCACAGACTGTAAGTTCGACCGCATTTGTAAGACCTAAGAAGTCTGTCTTCGTGCTCCCTGTGTACTGCGTTTTCTGCGTATTCTACAACATCTGTGTGGAGTACTGTGTGTGGCGTAAGGAGCTCTGTTTTCTACTCCGAGCATATCGTCGTGGAGCTCTCGAGAAGGAGAGTGCAGTGTGGTGCACGCCATCGAAATACTTCACTGGTATCAGAGCGAAGCGAGCACCCCCCCCCAGGCTTTCTCCAAGGCTTACGACTAAGCGAGCGACCAAGGCATAGACCTTGGCATACCTTGTCATCCGAGTCACCGAAGTCACCGTTGGCGCCGTTGGCTGCGCGCGAGGGAGGACCTCAACGATCAAGGAATATAGAGGTTCCCGGTACTTCCCGGGAGGTCACCCATCCCAGTACTGTTCCCCCCAGAGCTCGCTTAACCGTGGCAATCTCTTGCCACTAAGCTACACTCTTGTGGTGTTTGAAGAAGGGGAAAGACTAAGGTTGACATTACCTTGAACAAGTTTTGGTCCCTCAAAGCTTCATTTTTTGCTTTTAAAGCCTATTTCTGAAGCAATTTTGGGGTGTTTTTTGGAGCCATTTCGGAGTACTTTCGCACGTAGTTCTCTTCACACAGGTCCAAGAACATCAAGAAGAGTGTTCCTTGTACTTCTCAGACAATAAATATCAACCTTTGGGGCTGTATTTTCAGCCACACTCGTAAAACTACAGGTTTCTCGAGGGGTTTTCAGTTTTGGTGGGAGCAATCGCTGCAAATTTATGCAGGTTTTTAAAGCCTAAAACATCAAAGTTGACAGACACTTGCATGTGTTATTGGCTAGTTTTTTGGGCTGTGTATTCAGCCTTTCAGTGTCATTTTACTGCATATATTGAGCACATACACACCATGTACGCTTCTGTGGATACCGCTTATGTACGTCCAAGTGGGCATTGATATAGCGGTTACGTTCTTTGCATAAAGCCTTTTACGTTTGATAAAGAGGGTCGTGGTGAGGTTTTCTTAACTGGGAGACACCCAGATGTCGGGGTCTCTTCGGTGATGCAGGTGGAAGACTTACCCAGCCTCGCCATAGGAGATGTATGATAGTTGTTCATAGGTGCTCGATAAGCCTAGTTGGCTTCTATTGGGTAACTGATTATATGCAGTGGAGTCAGTGATTCACTATGCAGGTAGACATGTTAGTACTTGCAATTTTATGATACTTTGACACTGGTCATATGCTAATTTTGCAGAGGATACTCTGGCAAAATTTTTCCAGATTTCTGGTTTAGTCAACTATATAGTGGTCGATTTACTCCTTGATACACTTATTTGTTGGTGTTTGGACTCTTCTAGCTCCATTATCATTCTATTCAGTTCTCTACGATCATGGCATCAGAGGTCTCAGGCACATCCGGTGGATCAGGGTCTAGTGCTAGCGTTTCGAGGAGGAGCTATAACTTGCAGGGCAAAGACCATTTTGAGATCCGAAAATTTGATGGCACAAACTTTGCTCTATGGAAGAATCAGATTAAAGATGTGCTGATTCAAAGAAGGCAATGGAAGCCAGTAAATGGGATTTCAAAGAAGCCTGCTGACATGGATGAAGATGATTGGGATGAGTTAGATGAAATGGCCAGGTCTACCATTCGCTTGCACCTAGCAGATAATGGTTACTTTATAGTATTAGACTGTGAAAGTGCAGAGGAGCTTTGGAAGAAGTTATGCAATACATATGAAAAAGAGACGGCATCAAATAAAGTATATCTGATGAGAAAATTATACCACCTACGTATAAGGACACAGATAGTGTTGCTGCTCATCTAAATGAGTTTGATGCCATATTCTCCCAGTTACAGGCTCAGAAAATGGATATGGACAATGAAATGAAAGCAGTATTGCTGTTATGCACCCTGCCATCATCATGGGATACATTTTGCACAACTATTAGCAATAGTGCACTAGGTGGTAAACTTGTCTATGATGACATATGTGGAGCACTCTTGAGTGAGGAGATTCGTAGAAAATCTATGGTTGGCACTCAGAGTGGAGATGCATATAATGTTCGTGATTCTTACCAAGGAAAGAATCAACAACGTGGCAGGAGCAAGAACAAGGAAAAGAATGGTCAACGGAATAAGAGCAGAAGTAAATCAAGGAAGAGGGATATTGAATGCCATTATTGTCATAAGAAAGGACACATGAAGAAAGAGTGTTATGCATTAAAGAATGCTAAAGGTAAAGGACAGAATGTTGATGGGCATGTTAAACAGTTACCTGCACCATCTACTTCGACTGTGAAGATTGAAGAAATTAATGCTATTTCTGATGATGCTGATGTGTTGACACTTGATAGTACTATGCCATCTGAGGCACTTATGGCTGATTCTCTTTCCCACACCTGGCTGCTAGATTCTGGTGCTTCTTTCCATGTGACACCACATAGAGAATGGTTCTCTAATTATGCAGCAAAGTCTCTTGGTACCGTGAGACTTGGTGACTCTTACCAGTGTGATGTTGTGGGGATTGGAGATGTGGTTGTGCAGTTCATTGACGGTTCAAAATTTACTATGCATAATGTACGCCATGTACCTCAGTTATCACGCAGTTTGATGTCAGTTGGTCAACTTGATGACCTTGGTTACAAGGTGGTCTTCTATGCTCAGTCCTTTCATATATCAAAGGGCAATATGGTTATTGCAAAAGGAAGGAAAGTTGGCTCACTTTACCCTTTATTTGTATCACAGAAAGAACACTTGTTAGTTGTTACTGAACAGCCTATGACTTGTATTTGGCATGGTCGTTTGGGCCATATATCTCGTAGTGGAATGGAAAATCTTTCTCGTTCTGGCTACTTACCTGTGTTATCTTTCTCTAATTTTTCATTTTGTGAGCATTGTCAATATGGAAAGCAAACCAGAAATGTGCATAAAACGCACATTGACTCTTCAATTCAGCCTTTAGATCTTGTTCATACAGATGTGTGTGGTCCTATGCCCACTAGGTCCTTAGGTGGTTCTCTTTACTTTGTCACTTTCATAGATGATGCTACTAGAAAAGTCTGGGTATATCCTATCAAATCGAAGGATGATGTATTCCCTACTTTCAGAAAATGGCTTTCTTCAGTTGAGACTGAAAAAGGAACTAAGCTTAAGGCTTTACATTCAGATAATGGGGTGAGTATACCTCACATGAATTCAGTCTTTTCTGTTAGTGTAGAGGGATTCGTAGAGAGTTTAAAGCTCCTTATACCCCAGTACAGAATGGTGTAGCTGAGAGGATGAATAGAACTATTCAAGATAGAGTAGTCTCTATGTTGCATCATGCAAACCTCTCACAAGGTTTTTGGGCAGAAGCAGTATTGACTGCAGTTCATGTGATTAACCTTTCACCTAGTACTGCCAAAGGTCTGAAAGTGGCACAAGAGTTATGGACAGGGAAACCACCATATTATGATCATCTTCGAGTTTTTGGGTGTGAAGCATATGTTCATATACCCAAGAATCTTAGACAGAAGTTGGACCATAAGTCAAAGAAATGCATTTATCTTGGATATGGTCGAGAAGGACAATTTGGATATCGCTTATGGGATCCTGAAACACGGTCAGTGATCAGAAGTAGTGATGTCATTTTTAATGAGTCTAAGATGCATAAACAACCGATTAAGGAGGTTGAAGTGAGAAGAGTGGTGTTTGAGGATACTAGTTCTCCGGTTAGCATGCATAAAAATGTTGCACATAGGGATGTTCAAGAGAATGTCCATTCAGATCAGTCTGCACATGTTCCTGTTCAGCAACCATTGAGACGTTCTGCACGTGTCTCATATCCACGTGATAGATATGTTCCAGGTTTAGATTTTGTTATGCTAACAGATGCCGGTGAGCCCTCTTGCTACAAAGAGGCTATGCAGACAGAGGATCATGTCAAGTGGGAGCGTGCCATGAAGAGTGAGTTGGATTCTATTCACAAGAATGGTACTTGGGACTTAGTACCTTTGCCAAAGGGCAGGAAAGCTTTACCATGTAAATGGGTGTATAAGCTGAAATTCACATCAGATAGTGCTTCTCCAAAATATAAAGCACGACTTGTTGCAAAAGGTTTTAAGCAACAACATGGTGTTGATTTTGAGGAAATCTTCTCTCCAGTGGTCAAGATGACTACTTTGCGCATGTTGCTTGGATTCGTTGCAATGGAGGACTTAGAGCTAGTCCAAATGGATGTGAAAACAACTTTCTTGCATGGAGATCTTACATATGAGATCTATATGGAACAACCAAAGGGTTATCTAGTTCTTGGCAAGGAAATTCTAGTTTGTAAGCTCAAGAAGAGCTTGTATGGACTTAAACAGTCTCCTAGACAATGGTACCAAAAGTTTGATGCTTTTATGAAGTCCCAAGGCTATTCTCGGAGCAATGAGGATCATTGTCTCTACACAAAGAGATGTTCTGATGGCAGCTTGATATGCTTGATACTTTACGTCAATGATATGTTGATTGCTGGGAAGTCCTCTTATGATTTGTCAATTCTCAAAAAGAAGTTGAGTGAGACATTTGATATGAAGGATTTGGGGGATGCCAAACATATTCTTGGCATGCGCATTACTCGTGATAGGAGTAAAAGATGCATATACTTGTCTCAAAGTGAGTACATATCCAAAGTACTTCATCAATTCAATATGCAGGGTGGAAAGGCATTGAGTACACCTTTACCCACATATGTGAAATTGAGCAAGGATGACTGCCCCAAATCAGATGAGGAAAAGGAATTCATGACCAAAATTCCCTATCAGTCTGCTGTTGGTAGTCTCATGTATGCTATGGTAGCTACGAGACCAGACATTGCATTTGCAGTGGGAGTTGTGAGCAGATATATGTCTAATCCTGGCAAGAAACATTGGGAAGCGGTCAAAATGATTTTGAGATATCTGAGTGGCACTAAGGACAAGTGTCTATGCTTAGGTAGAGGGAAAGCATCCATTATTGGTTACACAGATTCTGACTATGCTGGTTGTGTAGACAATCGTAAGTCTACATCAGGGTACATTTTTCATTTTGCTGGAGGTGCTATCTCTTGGAGATCTCGTCTTCAAGAATGTACAGCTGTTTCCACCACAGAAGCAGAGTATGTTGCAGCAAGTGAGGCATGTAAGGAAGCATTGTGGCTTTCTCGTCTTGCTTGTGATATGGGTTTGCCTCAGCATGTACCTCACTTGCTCAGTGATAGTCAGAGTGCCATTGCTTTGACTAAGAATCCGGTCTATCATGCAAAGACCAAGCACATTGAGGTGAGGTATCACTTCATTAGAGATCGCTTAGCCACTGAGAGCATTATTCTTGAGAAGGTTCACACTCGAGATAATGCTGCAGATGCTTTGACTAAAGCTCTACCACAGGATAGCTTTCGACACTGTTGTCACTTGATGGGGGTTACTTGATTCTTGATCTTATGCAGTCACTTGTATACTGTGTAACATGCCCATCAGGTGGGAGGTATAGTTTGTATACTTACACTCAGGTATTCTTTATCATTCTTTCTTTTTTCTCCCATAGTTACTCTGGCCATATTGGCCTTTAGTGGGAGATTGTTACCGTTAGTGTCCATGTGAAAGGCCAAATGGCCACCGGACACTTCTTTGTATATGTTCTTTAATAAAAACATATAGTGGCCTGGTCATTCACAGACTGTAAGTTCGACCACATTTGTAAGACCTAAGAAGTCTGTCTTCGTGCTCCCTGTGTACTGTGTTTTCTGCGTATTCTACAACATCTGTGCGGAGTACTGTGTGTAGCGTAAGGAGCTCCGTTTTCTACTCCGAGCATATCGTCGTGGAGCTCTCGAGAAGGAGAGTGCAATGTGGTGCACGCCATCGAAATACTTCATACTCCACCCATTCTTCCCGAAGAACCCACTGCCTCTTCTTCCTCATCCCCGAACTACTCTCCACCGAACTCCCAGCAGCTACTCACCGCATCCTCATCTCAACCTCGTCCTCATCTTCCACTTCCTTCAACTCCTATGATATCTGAACTTGCAACCATGGGTCAGATGTTGATCCAGCTTTCACAACAACTACCTGTGCAAATGAAGCAAATAACAGAGAATATCTGAGATGAATTTCAACACAAAGTGGAGGTGCTGGAGGCGGACATTATTCCTCTACAAGAAGAATTAATAGTGGCTAAAGCCGAAAACCAAGCCTTACAAGAACAACTTAAGGAGTTACAAGCCTGAATGGCCGAACAGGTAGAAGTTACCGCACAAAGAGATGCAGCACTGGCTGAGCTCAGAAAGAAGGAAGAATTATTAAACGATGCAAATACAGAAATCATCCAGTTGAAGCAAGATCTACAGGATAAAGAAGATGCACGAGTCGCTATAGGGAATCTCTTAGAAGAAACAAGACAGACGCTAGATGAAGTGGTACAATGAGGCCAAGAGCAGCATGATCTGGCTATGAAAATTGCTGAAGAACTCCAGAGATGCAAGACAGATTTATATGATTTAAACAGTATTCTCAAATGATTATTAACTGAGGAAGCTCAACGACAAAAGGTAATAACAGATCTCCGCAGAGAAAGAGATGCCTACTCCAGAACAATCCAGTTCCAGAATCAGCAGATCGACAGAAAAGACAACCAACTCGACAATCAGAAAGAAAGATTGGCTAAGATGGATAAACAACTTGCAGAGATGAAAGTATCCAGGGATGCGGCCTTATCAAACGAATTTTATTTACAAGAGGCCTTTCTGTAGACACAGGCAGAAATTTTGCTGGCCGAAGTAATTTCCCTAGGTTCTATACGAACAGATGCACAATTAGTAGAACCAGATACTTTAAAACAGATGCTAGAAGCTTTAAAGAAGAAAATAGTCCAGACTTTTAGATTAGCCAGATCCATGTATTTAGAAAGCATTATAGATGAACCGTAATTTTGATAAACATGCGGGTTCGAGTCCACCGTGCGTGCCAGTGTTAGTCGGCCGCCAGATTGGAAGTTGTAAAAACTGAATCTTGTTCGCACGAACGAAAGGTTGTTACACAAATACGTTGTAATCTTTATATAAAGCAATGAAAAAGAGAAGCTCAGTGACGTTCGTTGGGATCACCAGACTGTCTGTCTGGGTGATTAGGTTGTGACGTTGCTGTGGTGTTGTTGAATAATCTTGAGTATATTGTTCTTGTTTGCCTTGTTATCTATCGACACTGGTTTTTTGTTCGTGAGTTACATAGACGCCCAATAGATTGCCAGACTGTTTTTGTGAGCGAGTTGTTCTGCGGGGTTTCGACTGTGATTGTTCTATTGATTAAGCGTATCATGGTGTTGCTCTTTCTTGTAAGGTGTTGTAACTTGTTGGATGAAGTCTATGTAATTGCGGCAGTGTTCTGAGAACTCCGAGTCATATTGTATTGTCTTCGGTGTTGAGGTATGTCCTCATACGGTAAAGGCTAGCTACCGTAAGGGTCTTTTTAAGTTGCGTACTGGACCTTCAGTACTGTGTGTCTGAGACTGTTGAGTTCTTCTATGTCTTCGGTTTTGTTTGATTGTTTGTATCTATTCGGTGAAGGTTGGATTACTGTTATTGTCTCTAGTGTTACAATATTTTGTATTCGGAACAGTTCTTGAGTTCATTAAGTAACTCTGTATCACGATATTGCATAGTCTGGTGTAGTGTGTTCGGTCGACTGTGGGAGAGTTTGGTTGAATACTGTAAGATTGTAAGTGCAACGGAGTCTTGATAGGGTTTTGAGCATCAATGTATTGCTATGTGTGAAGTGGTTAGTTTGGGAACTAAGTATAGGGCCTCTGTTTAATAGACCCCTTCCACTCCCAAGAACCCAATAAATGTTTAAACGTGCTACTGATAGCTAGTCCCACGTTTAACGTTTAACAAGCCCATGATGGGAGGACGTGCATTCTCGAAGTGGGGCATAGTATTTGTAGGTCCTATTAACCCCCCAGCTAGAAACTCACATGCAGAGTACATTATTATAGCCACAGATTACCTTACCAAGTGGGTAGAAGTGAAAGCCACGACAAAGAATGATGCTCAAATGTTAAGTTCTTATTCGAGAATGTGTTCACGAGATATGGATTACCGATAGAGTTAGTAAGTGATAGACGTACACACTTCTTGAATGAAGTCATTGAAAATCTGCTCCAAGAATTCTTGGTAGTACATAAGAAGTCTGCCCCCTATCATCCACAAGCTAACGGACAAGCTGAGAGCACAAACAAGATCCTATGTAATGTATTGGCAAAACTAGTAAGTAATAAACGCTCTAATTGGGACAAACAACTTCATCATGCTATTTGGGCTTATTGAGTTGCCTATAAAACAGTACTGAATGCCACCCCATTTCAGATGATCTTTGTATAGAATGCTGTGCTACCATTAGATTTCCTAATCCCGCAACATTAAAAGTAGCACAAGAGCATGAGTGGAATGGACATGAGTTGTCCTCTAGGATTTTTGATCTAGAATGCTTAGGTGAGATGAGGCTACGAGTGGCAGCAGGCATCTATGCAGCAAAGAAAAGACAAAAGGCTTACTTTGATGCACACATCAAGGATAAAGGATTGAAAGAAGGCGACTTAGTGCTGGTGTATATGCCAAAGCAACATGCCCGTAAATTGGAAAAGCGAGGATATGGACCCATGATCATTAATAGAATTTCCACTAGCGGTGTTGTTCAATTGGCCACTTTAGAAGGTGATATCTTGCCAAACTATATAAGTGGTTGTTGAGTCAAGTTATACCAAGAACCTCTTACAGAGGATATGCTAATGAGACTCAACACTGCTAAGAAGCGAAAAGAAGAGGAGTTAAGGGTTAGAGAAGAAGCACAAGCAGAGGCTAGAGAGCGCATAAGGCAAAATAAGTTAAGGCGACTAGGCCTAGATGTCAACCCAAAAGTCCCAAAATATCACATGGACATGTGCCAAAAGTCGGGCTTAATTACTTCTCAAAGAATCGACCGACGCCCCTTTGTGACCATAAAGATAGGACAAGGAAAGTGTGCAAGGATTGTGAAAGCATTGATTGACTCAGGTGCAACAACTAGTGCAGTTAGACTTTCCTACTGCCAATACTTGAAGTTGAACATCAATCCTATAGAAGCCTATCTCATAGGATTGGGAGGGGTGGAAACCCCTTGTGTGGGTTAGGTGGAACTCCCCATCTCTCTTTAAGGTGTCCCAATGGGAGTCAAAATGCTAGTGTGTGAAGATGAAGACCTTACTGAACCACTTGTCTTGGGTCAAGATTGTATTTTTGACCATGCAGTCAACTTAAACCTCAGAAGCCGACCTTCAAGTTTGGGTACATGAACAATGCATTACACTAGAGTTAGAAAACTGCATGCTCACAGATTATGGTGTCACACATTCTCTTAGCACTAATCTTAGAGAAGAAGAAGTTGTATGTGTCCAAAGCTCTATGATGCAGAAGGATGCTTCCTCCAACAAAAGAGTCAGAGACCCGTTGAGACTCCCTTCTTGTACGAAGTCTCAGCCATCTGTAGTAGTTCAACCACACTGGCAAGAGAAACAATACATGACAACTGCTATATCAAATAGACAACGGGATTTCAAGAAGAAAGGAGTGCCCGACATGAAGCAGATCTGGGTACGAAAAGGAGAGCACCCACCAACCTTACCCCCACAATTCCCATCCAAGCACGCCAACCAGGCCAGAAGACGAATGAAGAAACTAGGAAAAGCTCAACCACAAGGTGTTCGACAAGTTTGGGTGCCTAAGCAATTAGCTTCAGCTCAACAAGGGCATTTACACATGTGGGTACCTAGGAAGCTCTTACATCCACAACAACCTATACTCTCCCATACGCGAAAAGTCTCAACAAAGAAGCCAAGGTGAGGCAAAGGTCAGAATCAAACACCAAGATCAAGAGCAGACCAACTAACCTCTTCAACGCGAGTCAGGGCGACAAGCCACAAAGGTATGGGTTTGGAAGCCAAAATTATCAGTGACCCCTAATAAACCAAAGAGCCAACCACAAGGGACACAAAATCCAAGAAACCATCCAAACATGAAGCTGCCAAAGGTGATCACTTCGTAGTAAAACACCCTTCTCAAATGGATCCCCATAAGGAGGAATGATCAATTGTCATCCGGAGATCCAAAGGATACATCCAAGAAAGATGGCATCAACATCCGCAAGTAACATCAAAAGCCTCCACGAGCGACAACCATGTGCTCCTTGCACAACCTTGTCTTTTGCACCATTTAGGTCATGCATTTCCAAAGTATGCATTAATATAGGGCCACATTACATGGCCGTGCATAGACACATCTGAGCCTCCCATGCACAAGAGCACATTGACATATGTCAACTATTTTTTCTGATACTAACATTTGTCTTCTTGTTTTGTGACATTGTTTCAAAAAAAAAAGGGGGCGAAGAAGAAGAAAAAAAAAAAGAGAGAAAGAACTTGTTCCCAGGTTTGGCTCATGTAACATGAATGAGTCATGGAACCATTGATTACTTGGCATTTATCAGTTTTGATAGAAGTGTGTCTCAGCTAGCAGATGATATTATTGCTACCTTATCTTGTAGATGTCAAGCACTTGGCATGAACATGGCATCCACAAATATTGTTTCCCCTTACCATGGTAGGAGGGAAGAGCTAGAAGGTCTGCAACTTGAGTGATGCTTAACTACTATATGCACAGGAGCATCCAAGGAGACATCTGCAAGGGGTAGTTTCGTACCCTGAAAATCCTTATCTATATACTGGGTGAGAAGACTCCTGCTTATGATGAGCTAAAGAGAATATGTGAAACTAAGCTTGGTGTAGTTACCCAATGTTGTTTGTCAAGGAATATAAAGAAATTCAATTCTCAGTATTTGGCAATTGTTGCTTTGCAAAGAGGAGATAGAACCAGGCACTCAAAAAATTTCATCGGTGGACCATCAACACGGAGATTCATCGACAATGTTCCATCACAAATGCCGGGTGTACAACACGAAGAGATACACATCGATCGACCCTTCACCATGGTATCTTTACTATGGCAACACCGTAACCATGATAGATTAGGAAACCTCTTCGTCGACATACTAGCCTTGAGCACTTAGCTCAAGACCCCCAATTTTTGCACCATACTTCTTCCAATGCATTTTCCAAGTAAGCATGCATAGGGCTATATTACAAGGCCATGCACAAGGCACATATTTTACTCAACCCATGCACGAACACACTTACCCATCATTCAGTATGGGTTACGAGTACTTGGCATGACCCCCATGAACATCACCTTTGGAAGATCTGGAGGCCATCAATGGAGACTCACAATGACACATTCAGGCTGGAATCCAAGGATGAAGCACATATCACGGGACTATAACTTGCACAGGCTCAAAAAGACAAACAAAGAACTGGCCGAAGATCGACGGCTCTCATTTCTACAAAATGGACACTACCTCTCAAAGCACTACCAGGAACAACCATTACAACAAGGGTCTGTCATGGACGACAGACTCGAGAAGGGGGGAGTGTTGAAGCTCAAGGTTAAGGACAAGCATAATAAATACATCAGAGAAGTGGAAACACAAGAAGAAGGAGCACATAGGGAGCTCCAAGAAGTGTATGTCAAATTTTCAGAAGAAATCCCTATAAAAATAGTGATTTTCATCACTAAAAGCCATTGTAAATACCATTTCATATTTTTATAACTCCATTTTGTTCAAGCCGAGGAGTCCTCAAGCTTGAGGAGTATTAGAAGTATCATACTACCAATTTTCATAATTTTTAGACTTCATTTGAGCCCTCAAATAAGCTCTGGAACCTAATTTTTAACTATGCTAGACACTAGGTCTGGACAGGGCCAAAACTACTCAAAAAACTATAAAAAGATCTAGAGAACTCATTTTGAGGTTAGCTTGTTAGAGAATAGAGCTTTTGTAAGAGAGTTCCTTTGCAATTGAAAGCTTTCCATTGTTCCTGTCTTTGATCTTATCGTGTGCGTGTGTGTGTGTCTATGTGTGCATGTTTGTGTGCTTTCACTCACGCACTTGTGCCTTCACTTGCTCATGGTCTTCATACCGTTCCTCACGTCTCCGTGGATTGACAAGTAAAGGAGGTGGTGATTACGCTTGAGCTACACATAGTCTGTGAGCTTATACAAACCACGACATAAAATGCCAAAAGCAATAAGTCACCATTTGACAGGTCATGAACTGTACATCTATCATCAATAAATTTCATAACCAAGCCAATCTTGGCTAATGCAAAAACTGATAACAAATTTTTCTTGATCCGTGACACAGTATCCAACAAAGTGAAAGAACTACCATCAGTAGTAGTGAGAATGATCTTATCAACTCCCATGACCAGATAAGAGGATTTGTTGGTGCATGTGATAGTATTTCCTATAGGGGCAGGCTTGACTGAAGTGAAGAAACTACGTTGTGAGGTAATATGTTTGGTTGCCCCACTATCAAAGTACCAAACATCTAACTCTACTGCAGACATACACTCTTCAGGAGAAGATGGGTCAAAACTGCAAACAATAGTAAATGCCCATTCTTCATTCTGCACAAGATTAGTAGACTCTTTCTTTATTATATGATTGTTCCCTTTACAGTACTTACAAAAGAATTTCTGCTTTTTTGATTTCTTCTCATCTTTGTCTTCCTTCTTCAAATGTGCATCATTTACATATTTCTTCTTACTAGTAGATGAGCTCCATTTACCTTTGCCCTTCTAACTAGCCAAAAGAAAGCTTGATCTGCAACATGCATAATGGACCTGTTCTGCCTAGACTAATCTTCTTACAACAGAACAGAGACTAACTCCTCAAATGACAAGGCATTTGGATTGCCTTTCATCAGCAAACAAAGAGTAGAAGCAAAAATTTGATATGAATCAAGATGACCATTTAGAACGGTCTGCACAAGTGAGCTATCTGCTATAACTTCATCAGCAGAAATCAATTGTTCCTTCAAGTCTTTGATCTTTGTTAGAAAACTGTCCATAGAATCACCTTCATTCAGATGCTCACTCTCCAACTGTTTTTGGAGGTAAGCAACACAAGCCTCATTGCTAGTTTGGTACAATGTGGTAAGTGTATCCCAAGCATCCTTAGTTGTTCTACAAGAGCGAATGTGAGGAATAGTGGCATGTTTGATAGAGAAGGCATTTGGATTGCCTTCATCAGCAAACAAAGAGTAGAAGCAAAAATCTGATATGAATCAAGACGACCATTTAGAACGGTCTGCACAAGTGAGCTATCTGCTATAACTTCATCAACAGAAATCAATTGTTCCTTCAAGTCTTTGATCTTTGTTAGAAAACTGTCCATAGAATCACCTTCATTCATATGCTCACTCTCCAACTATTTTTGGAGGTAAGCAACATGAGCCTCATTGCTAGTTTGGTACAATGTGGTAAGTGTATCCCAAGCATCCTTAGTTGTTCTACAAGAGCGAATGTGAGGAATAGTGGCATGTTTGATAGACAAGGCTATCAATGCATGTGCCCGAGCATCTCTGCCATCCCAATGAATTTGCTTTACAGTAGGTGCAGTAGAAACCATAGCACGAATAGGAATCTAAAGAATATAAACATCTTCAATGCCATCTGCATCAGCTTCAATACGTGTATTTGCACGTGTAATAGGTCGTTTTTCAACACCCTGCACAATGTTTCACAGTCCTTTTGCAACCAATGCATGGTGCATCATATAAGCCCACAATGGGTAATTGGTAAGGTCCAACATATCCTCAACAACCAATGTACGGAATACATCACTGCTTTCACTCATGGCCACTGACTAAAATACCTTGATGCAGAAAAATGACTATATCTAAAAAAGTTAAAGAGAATTACCTTGACGAATTCTGCTAAACCTATAGCAAACTTTGAGATGCTTATACTGGCGAACCAAAATCTACATATATCTTTGACACAAAAAGACAAAATAGCCTACACAAGCACTGTGATAGTGCATTCGAAGGCTGAAATGATCTTAGATCGCAATTTCAGCACCACATAGAGAAGCTGTTTTGATCTCCTAATCATCGTGAGTATGCTTACCAAATTTTGTGCAATGATGAGACTATGACTAGAGGAGTGTCGATAATTCCCTAGATGAAGCGGCGACCTACTCTGATACCAATTGTTGGAGTTATCTTTGGAAGCACGCAAACAACACAAGGAAGAAGAAGAAGCTTGGAGCACAACACACAATATTGAATGTATTACCACTAGAATGTACAAAGATAAGTAACCCATTAGGGCTATAGGCATATATACAAGCCAAGGGAAAAAAACCTCCTAAAGAGGGAAAAAAGTTCCCTAGCAGTCCTAGTGTGTTCACAAACATCACTACCTAAATATATCAACACTAATCATGAAAGAAAATTTCCCAAAGGGAGATAATCCCACCACCCCATACTAGCAATTCTCATCTCCAATCCATAAAACATAATTCCACTAAACTAGATAATTGAATTCCATAACTAGAATGGAACACCTGTGAAGTATCTCATATGTTGGATTCTCATGAATCCCATGTCCTTTGAATAGGGTAGCTTGGCTTAGATGTTCTAAGATCACCTATCTTCAAAGTCTAAGTAGTCTCTAAGTACCAATGTAGGTCCTTTCTAGATCCCCCTAATACATGGCATGCTTTCTATCTTCTTTCATTGGGATCCAATGTTCTCAATGGAGATAATGTCATTCCAAAGACAAAAAGTGAGTCATGTGAGCATGAAACTATTTTGTGAAACCCATAAGTGATGCCAAATCCTCCTAAGTGGTTTCCATCTAGGCTACGCCATAATAGCTATCCCTAATGTCAGTTGACTATTTTGCCTTGACATCTTAAACTATGACTCCATGTGGGCATTCTCATAGACACCTCATAGTCTCTACTACCAAGGGGCTCTCCTAAAAGTTTCCTTACCTTCACTATCTATGATTTAAAGCATAGGTATCTATTAGAGATCTTTGAGTTACAAAGTGGGCTTACTAAAAATCAATGAGACTAAAGATATCATAATCTTCATTTACGTGGGAATCAATATAATCATCTAAGAAAGTGTTGTATATCTACAAATACCCTACAAATATAAATAATTTATCTTTCTTTATGTTGTCAGGATCTTATCTCACGCGCATACATAGATTACGGATGCTGAAAACGCACAGACAAATAGATGCAACAAGAGACGAGACAGAATGCAGTATTGGGTGCAATCTCCCCCATGCACTCTGTTTTGACAGTCCACAGAGTGCATGCATTTATAGGACTTTTGATTACGTCGAAAAGAGTGGTTACATGAGATTGGCTTCGAAAAGCAAGCATGAAACTAAAAGTTGGTAACTTTTATAGAAAGCCGTACTTAAGTCCTTCTCCAATGATTCCTCTATCCAAACAGGATGAATTTCTTCATTATGGACCTCCATGTTATGCAATTGAGCTGTAGCTGGTTTCATGTGAAAAGGTCGCAATCTGGACCTTATTTTGTATGTCCAGGTTTACCACAATTCCAACAAGTGATTCGTGGTCGCTTCTGTTGGGCATCCACCGCTGAAGTTTGAAGGGTAGGTGGTTTGGTTGGTTGGAAAGATGAAGCAACAAGTGGAGTTGAATTATTGTAATCCTTCATGGTGCTCTTGGTCCCTTAAGCTAGTGCTTTCCTCTCGGGATGTACCCTAGCAGAAAAGTACCCTATCTGGATGTACCCTGATGTACCCTGACAGGATGTACCCTATCTGGATGTACCCTGGTGTACCTTGAGAAGTGTACCCTGAGAAGTGCACCCTGACGGGATGTACCCTGAGATGCGTCACATCGCGTCGCACCGTGCTGCCTTGAAAAATAAGAAAAACTGCAAGTTATGTTAAATTTAAGAAGAGAGAACTTGAGTATCAACACCAAGAGATGGAGGAGTGGTTAAAGTACTTCCCTTGAAAGTAGGAGGTTGTGGCTTCAAATCCTCCTACCTTAGGGAATCTAAACCTCTCTATTGCCACTCAAAATTAAAATTGCCTCGTGCGTAGCCAACGGCTGCCAACGGTCGCCAAGGGAGCCTTGGGTGCCAATGTTGCCAATGTATTGCCTAAGTTATTGCATACGTTCTTTGCCTTAGTCGACGCCTTGGAGTAAACGTAGGTGAAAACGTAGGTTCTGGTTCTGGAACTGGAACAGGAACAGGAACCGAAACTGGAGCCGGAGACGGAGACGGAGATGGAGATGGAATCGGAATCGGAATCGCGAACAGAGAACAGAACCCTCTGTATTGATGCGTGCAGAGCTCTGATACCACTGTTGTTAGGATCTTGCTCACGCGCATACAGATATTACGAGCGCAGAAAACACATAGAGACAATAAGAGACGAGATTGAACGTAGCATTGGGTGCAATCTCCCCCCATGCACTCTATTTCGATAGTCCACAGAGTGCATGTATTTATAGGAATTTTGATTATGTCGAAAAGAATGGTTACATGAGAGCGGCTTCGAAAAGCAAGCGTGAAACTAAAAGTTGGTAACTTTTACAGAAAGCCATTGCTTTCAATAACAAAAACTGCGGTCTACAACGACCCTTATTCTAACCATTACTTTTCTAACTGTTTCTAACAATGGAACCTTCTACGCAGGTTTACTTACAAGCTATTCAGCATGTTGCTTACGTGCAAACAGAGGTTACGAACGCAGAAAAACACATAGAAGAATAGATGCAACAAGAGACGAGACAGAACGCAAGATTGGGTGCAATCTCCCCCCATGCACTCTGTTTCGACAGTCCACAGAGTGCATGTATTTATAGGAACTTTTGATTACGTTGAAAAGAGTAGTTACATGAGAGCGGCTTTGAAAAGCAAGCATGAAACTAAAAGTTGGTAACTTTTACAGAAAGCCATTGCTTTCAATAACAAAAACTGCGATCTACAACGACCTTTATTCTAACCATTACTTTTCTAACTGTTTCTAACAATAGAACCTTCTACGCGGGTTTATTTACAAGCTAAATAATAATTATTCGGATTATTGATATCCACCCTTTCACGCCTTGCACGCTCCTCACGAACCTTCAACTGCTATATCAAAAACATCAAAAACAGCAAAAACACATTAATACATTAATAATTTAACACTCTAACAATGCATTGTTCAATAATAATTTAACACTTCAACAATGCATTGTTCAACATATTCCATGTTACACTCCAACAATGCATTGTTCAACATATTCCATAATTTATAACATGCCCCTTAGTTGAAAAAGCAACTGACCTCAGTTGATAAAATAATAAACATGGATGGCCAGTCACATGTTTCATCACGGAATAAAAAAAATAGGCATGTGCCATGTAAAAACACATGCATGGAAATGTTCATGGAGCTGGTACATTAATGTGTTTGTGTATGATATGCAAAAATTAAGTAGTCATAATGAGGTGTTAATTGTGTTTTATGTATCCATTGGCATCCTTCAATATAGTGATTTTTTTACTTAACCAAATATCGATGATATTGAGTACTTGTGCATGTAGTAGTGACATCATGATCAATGATTTTCTTAGGAACTAAGATTTCAAATTGCTCTTCAATTAAAGGGGGATCATCAAGCAGTGGAGTGAGTGGTAAAGTTCCTTTAAATGGTTTAAGAAAACTAATATGAAAAGAGTTATGAATAGTCCAATGAGATGGAATATCTAATCTAAATGAATTATCATTAATTTTTTCTATAATCTGAAATGGTACATAATAGCATGGTGCAAGTTTAATTGTAGGATGCTGCAAAATATTTTTGAGACGTCTTTTAATGATACGCAACCATACAAAATCATTTTCCTTGAATTCTTTGGCTAATCATTTAGTATTGATATTACGTGTATATCGCTCTTGACTTTTCCTAATGTGCTCGTGAACATCATGAAGTATAGAAACGTGATCTTGAGCAATAGAATCAGCCATCAAAATGTCGGTTTGGGTGAGGGACATGGGAGTGAGAAGCTTTTCTGGGATCAGAGAAGTGAGTCAAATTTGTGCACATTTTTGGCTTAAGGGGAAGAGTAACTTGACAAGTTACGAGAAACAAAGCAGAGATAGCTATATATAGGAGCAATTATTTGCACATTCTACGGGCTTAAGACCTTATCCAGATACCACATAGAAACTACTCTAGCATGAATAGTTCTATTCATCCTCTAATCTACACCATTTTTTTAATGGGGTATAAGGAGCTGTAAACTCTCTACGAATTCCTCTAGACTAGCAGAAAAGGTTGAATTCATGTGATATATATTCATCTCCATTATCTAAACATAAAGCCATTTTCTGAAAGTAGGGAGCACCTCATCCTTCAATTTGATAGGATATGCCCATACCTTTCTAGTAACATCATCTATGAAAGTGAAAAAGTAAATAGAAGCACCTAATGACCTTTTGGGCATAGGATCACACACATCTGTATGAACAAAATCTAAAGGCTGAATTGAAGAGTCAATGTGCATCTTATGCACCTTCCTAATTTTTTTTTCCATAATTAAAATGCTCAGAGAATAAAAATCAAAGAAAGATAACACATGTAAGTAGACGGAATGAGAAATATTTTCCATTCCATTACGAGATATGTGACCCAAACGGCTATTGGAGTTTGAGGTCTATGGAAGCATGCAAACAACAAAAGGAAGAAGAAGAAGCTTGGAGCACAATACACAATAATGAATGAATTACCAAGTGAATGAACAAAGATAAGTAACTCGTTAGGGTTATAGGCGTATATACAAGCTGGGGGGGAAAAAACCTCCTAAAGAGGGAAAAAAGTGTCTCGACGGTCCTAAGTGTGTTCATACACATCATTATCGAAATATATCAACAAATCCCCCCCTAGGAGTGATGTGGCGAACAAGGAGTTGGCATTCATGTATAAGGAAGTGCCAAGATATGTGGAAAGAGATCAATCCACAAAAGGAAGTAGGTCCAAAGCTTTGTGGAAAGCTTCAAACTTCTCTCGAGGGAGAGCCTTTGTGAAAAGATCTGCAATGTTATCTTATGTGGGCACATATGACGAATTGATCTCTTCAGTAGATAACCTCCCCTAACATAATGATAATGCACCTCAATGTGCTTTGTGCAAGCATGAATCACAAGGTTCCTCACAACTACCAATGCACTCTAACTGTCATTGAAGATGGTGGTGGTAGAAGACTGAACAACACCCAAATCAACCAAAGGTGTCTAAGCCACACACACACACACACTAAACAATCGCTATGAAAGCTTCCCTATACTCAACCTCACAACTAGAAGTGGCCACAATAAGCTCCTTCTTTCTCAACCAATATATGCATGAGCTACCAAGCATGAAGCAAAAACCACTAGTGCACACATGAGTGTCATATCAACTAGGCGAGTCAGAGTAAAAAAAAACATGTAAATCTGGTAGTAGTGATCCCCCTTGGGATAAAACAATCCAAGTAGCCGGGTATGCACTTAACCGCTTGTCAATGCTTGACACCTAGGCAATCCATAAACCTGCTCATCTTTGAGATAACAAACTGAATATCAGGTTGAATTATGCATAAGTAAATCAAACATCCAACAACCTCTTGATAGAGAACAACATCAAATGCATCTTGAGCATTGTTGGAGTTTGAGGTCTATCAAAGCACACAAACAACACAAGGAAGAAGAAGAAGTAGCTTGGAGCACAACACACAATACTCAATGTATTACCAAGTGAATGTACAAATATAAGCAACCCATTAAGGCTAGAGGCATGTATACAAGCCAGAGAGAAAAACCTCGTAAAGAGGAAAAAAATGCCTCGACGGTCCTGAGTGTGTTCACACATATCAATAAATCCCCCTTGGGAGTGATGGGGTGAAAAAGGAGCTAGTACTCATGTATAAGGAAGTGCCAAGCTATGTGGAATCAAGCCGGAGAAATATATCAATAAATCCCCCTTAGGAGTGATGGGGTGAAAAATGAGCTAGTACTCATGTATAAGGAAGTGCCAAGCTATGTGAAATCAATCCACAAAAGGAAGTTAGCCTAAAGATTTGCGAAAAGCTTCAAATTTCTCCTTAGGTAGAGCCTTTGTGAAAAGGTCTACAATGTTCTCCTGTGTGGGCACAAATGCGAAACTGATCTCTCCAAAAAAGAACCTCTCCCTGACATAATGATAGAGCACCTCAATGTGCTTAGTGTGAGCATGGAACACAAGGTTCCTCGCAACTATTAATGCACTCTAACTATCAGTGAAGATGGTGGTAACAAAAGACTGACCAACACCCAAATCTACCAAAAGGTGTTTGAGCCACACACACTCAACACTCGCTTTGAAAGTTTCCCAATAATTAGCCTCACAACTAGAAGTAGCCGCAATAGTCTACTTCTTGCCCAACCAAGATATGCATGAGCTACCAAGCATGAAGCAAAATCCACTAGTGGACACATGAGCATCATAGCAACCAACCCATTCGATGTCTGAAGAAACATGTAAATCTGGCAGTAATGATCCCTCCTTTGGATAAATCACTCCAAGTAGTCGGGTACCACTCAAGTAGCAAAACATGCACTTAACCACTTGCCAATGCTTGACACCTGGGCAATGCATAGACCTGCTCATTGCAGAGACAACAAACAAAATATCAAGCCCGATAATGCATAAGTAAATCAAGCATCCAATAGTGTGATGATAGAGAATAAGATCAAATGCATCTCCAACACCATGAAGACTCAACCATGAACTTGTGCTGAAGCTGAATGCCCAAATGATGATGCAAAGCCCCCAAATCTGACATCTCAAATGGGGCATGAAAATCAACCTTAAAATCAGCAATATGCTTCTCATTAAAACTAGTGAGCAGCATGTCATCAACATAGACAAAAATGATTAGAAGCACATCATTTGCATGCGTAACATATAAGGTGCTCTCAATTGGATTGTTCTCAAAACCGTGTGCAATCAAGTAGGTATGTAACTTTTCATACCAAGCACATGGTGCTTGCTTCAAACCATATAATGCCTTTTTCAATCTGCACACTTTGTTTTCATGCCCTTTCTACACAAAACCATGGGGCTGAAATACATACACTTATTTATGTAATTCACCATTCAAAAATGTAGTTTTAATGTCCAACTGACAACCGTGATGAATTGCAAGTGCACAAATGCTACAAACGGTGGTCATTCGGCATGTAAATGCAAAGGTCTTATCAAAATCAATGCCTGTTTTGTGAACATAACTTTTTGCAAAAAGCCTAGCCTTATACCTATCAAGTGTTCCATCATGCTTATGTTTTTGCTTATATACCGATTTAGTGCCAATGGCTTTTTTGCCTCAAGGCAAATCACATAAAGACTAAGTATCATTCTTCATAATAGCATCATATTCTGATTGCACGGAAGCCATCTGATTTTCTAAGTTTGTGCTTCATCAAAAGAAATAGACTCATTCTCATCACAAAAACTAGAGGCAACCATAGCATAGCAAGGTGATGCAAAAAAATCACTATGTGAGCGTGAACGAGTATGATATGAAAGAGTTGCATCTTATTTGCTATCTTGCAAAGTCTACACCAACCATTTAGGAATAGATTTTGCCTCCTCTATATCAACCCTCTCATCAACAAGTGCATCATGTAAATCTACATCAGGAATGCAATGATCTACATCATCATGTGAAACCTATAAAGGCTAAAAAATTTCCTCATTTTGACCAGCACTTGACTGTCCACTTGTAAAAAGAGGCAGCAAAGTGTCATACACATCTTTGGAGCTAACTCATGTCTCCTTGCTACATGAAAATACTGGTTGAATTGCATCTTACACAAAAACAACAACATGGTTAACCAAAATGCATTTAGTTTGTGGATGATACATACAATAGCCTTTGCTTTTAGAACTATATCCAACAAAAGTACATTTTACTACTTTATCAAGGCACTAATGCATATGCAAGACAACCAAAGACATGTAGATGAGCAACATATGGCTTGTGACCATGCCAAGCCTCATATGGAGTGATATTGCAATGCTTTAGTGGGACACATGTTAAGTACATATGTTGCACATATAACAACCTCAATCTAGAAGCTATGTGGTAAAGCCTCTCTTTTGACCATACACCTCACCATCGCCATGAGTGACTTGTTCTTCCTTTCAGCAACTCGATTCTGTTGATGTGTATATGACATTGTACATTGATGTTTTATCCCACATTCAACCAAAAGTGCATTAAAATCATAATACATGTATTCCCACCTCCATCACAATGGAGGTTCCCATTTTACATGTTGATAGATTTTGAGCCAAAATTAGAAACTGTTTGAAGCACATAAACACTTTGGACTTTGATTTCAGTGGATACACCCATGCATGCTTGGAAAAATCATCAATAAAATTCGCAAAGTAAAGGTAGTTCCCAAAAGAGGATGTCTGCATAGGACCACAAACATCATTGTGAACAAGTTGCAATTTCTAAGTAGCTCAGACTTAACCATATTTTGGGAAGAAGGAATGGTACATTTTTCCCAAAATACATCCTTCAAAGGAGGCAATGGAAATGTTGATTCAAAGGAGGCAATGGAAGCCAGTAAATGGAATTTCAAAGAAGCTTGCTGACATGGATGAAGATGATTGGGATGAGTTAGATGAAATGGCCAGGTCTACCATTCGCTTGCACTGTTGATATATTTAGGTAGTGATGTGTGTGAACACTCTAGGACCGCCGGGGCACTTTTTCCCCTCTTTAGGAGGTTTTTTTCCCCCAACTTGTATATACGCCTATTGCCCTAATGGGCTACTTATCTTTGTACATTCTCTAGTAATACATTCAGTCTTGTGTGTTGTGCTCCAAGCTTCTTCTTCTTTCTTGTGTTGTTCGCGTGCTTCCGTAGACGTCTAACTCCAACAATTGGTATCAGAGCAGGTCGTCGCTTCATCTAGGGCACCGTCGACACTCCTCCGTTTGCAATCTCAGATTCGCACGAAATTTGGTGAGCATACTCAGGGTGTTTCTGAAATCAAAACAGCTTTGCTATGTGGTGCCGAAATCGCGATCTGAGCTCGTTTCGGCCTCCGAACGCACTATCGCAGTGCTTGTGCAGGCTATTTTGTCCTTTTGTGCCAAAGGTATATATCAGTTTCTGTTCGCCAGTTTAAGCATCTCGAAGTCTGCTACAGGTCTAGCAGTACTCATCTGGGCAGTTCCGTTCAACTTTTTGAGATACAGTCAATTTTTTGCATCAAGGTATTTTAGTCACCGGCCATGGCTGAAAGCAGTGATGTATTCCGTATGTTGGCTGTTGAGGATAAGTTGGATGGTACCAACTACCCATTATGGGCTTATATGATGCAACATGTATTGGTTGCAAAAGGACTGTGGAACATTGTGCAGGGTGTTGAAAGACGTCTTGTTACACTTGCGACTACATGTACTACAAATACAGGTGCTGGAGGTGCTAGAGCTGATGAAGATGGTGTCGAAGATGATATTGTGCAGATTTCTATTCGTGATGTTGTTTCTGTTGCACCTACTGCAGAGCAGATTCGTTGGGATGGCAGAGATGCCCAGACACATGCATTGATAGCTTTGTCTGTCAAACATGCCATTATTCCTCACATACGCTCTTGCAGAACAGCTAGGGATGCTTGGGATACACTTACCACATTGTACCAAGCTAGGAATGAGGCTCGTGTTGCTTATCTCCGAAAACAGTTGGAGAGTGAGCACATGAATGAAGGTGATTCTATGGACAGTTTCCTAACGAAGATCAAAGATTTGAAGGAACAATTGATTTCTGCTGATGAGGTTATACCAGATAGCTCACTTGTGCAGACCGTTCTGAATGGTCTTCCTGACTCATATCAGAGTTTTGCTTCCACTCTTCGATTGATGATGAAAGGCAATCCGAATGCCTTATCATTTGAGGAGTTAGTCTCTGTTCTGTTGCAGCAAGATCAGTCTAGGCAGAACAGGTCCATTATGCGAGTTTCAGATCAAGCTTTCCTGGCTAGTCAGAAGGGCAAAGGAAAATGGAGCTCTTCTACTAGTAAGCAAAAATCTGCAAATGCTGCACATTCAAAGAACCAAGACAAAGATGAGAAAAAATCAGAAAAGTAGAAATTGTTTTGTGAGTACTATAAAGGCAATGATCATATCATAAAGAACTGTCCAAAACTGGCTGCTAAAGAGGCAAAGAAGAAAGAGGCTGGAATGGTTGTTGCAGAGGCCTCTACACCAAAAACAAAGTCTGCAAATCTTGTGCAGGAAGAAGAATGGGCGTTTACTACTGTCTGCAGTTTTGACCCATCTTCTCATGATCAGTGCATGTCTGCAGTAGACTCAGATGTTTGGTACTTTGACAGTGGGGTGACCAAACATATTACCTCGCAGCGTAGTTGCTTCTCTTCACTCGAGCCTGCCCCTAGAATACTGTTACGTGCGCCAACAACTCCTCTTATCCTATTATGGGAGTCGGTAAGATCATTTTGACTACTGTTGATGGTGGTTCTTTCACTTTGTCAGATGCTTTATTTGTGCCAGGGATCAAAAAGAATCTGTTATCAGTTTCTGCATTAGCCAAGATTGGCTTGGTTGTGAAATTTGTTGATGACAGGTGTACAGTTCATGATCTCTCAAATGGCGATGTGATTATTGCTTTTGGCATTTTATGTCGTGGGCTGTATAAGCTCATAGACTATGAAAGATCTGTGAATGATTCAGCATGTGCAGTTCAAGATTCTCAGGCTATGTCAGATGCAAAGCTTTGGCATGCACGCTTTGGTCATCTGAATTTTGCTAGTTTGCTACGCCTGCAGAAATCTGAAATGGTGTCCTCTTTGCCCAAACTTGAGGCACCTGGAAAACATGTTTGTGAAGGCTGTATTTTGGGCAAAATGTAGCGTTCTTCCTTTCCAAAAGATGGTTCAGTTCGGGCTATGCAGAAATTGCAGCTTGTACATAGTGATGTCTGTGGTCCTATGCAGACACCCTCTTTTGGAAATTACCTTTACTTCGTGACTTTCATTGATGATTTTTCCAGGCATGCATGGGTATATCCACTCAAAGCAAAGTCCGAAGTGTTCATGTGCTTCAAACAGTTTTTGGTTTTGGCTGAAAATCTGTCAGCATGTAAAATGGGCACCCTCCGTTCTGATCGAGGGGGGGAATATATGTCTTCAGATTTTAATGCATTTCTGGTTGAATGTGGGATAAAACACCAGTGTACAGTGCCGTATACACCTCAACAGAATGGAGTTGTTGAACGGAAGAACAGGTCTCTCATGGAGATGGCGAGGTGTATGGTCAAGAGTCAGGCTTTACCTCATAGTTTCTGGCTTGAGGTTGTCATGTGTGCAGCATATGTACTGAACAGGTGTCCCACTAAAGCACTGCAGTCTATCACTCCATATGAGGCTTGGCATGACCGCAAGCCATCTGTTGCTCATCTGGGTGTTTTTGGTTGTTTGGCATATGCATTAGTGCCTGAACAACATCACAGAAAATTGGATGATAAAGCAGTTAAATGTATTTTTGTTGGATACAGTTCTGAAAGTAAAGGCTATCGCCTGTATCATCCACAGACTAAACGCATTCTGGTTAGCCGTGATGTTGTATTTGTGGAAGATGCTATTCAACCATTGCTTTCATGTACTAAGGAGACATCTGTTAGCTCCAAAGACATGTATGATACTTTGATGCCTCTTTTTACAGGTGGACAGTCTAGTGCTGGTCCTAATGAGGAAACTTCTCAGCCTTTGCAGGTTTCATATGATGATGCAGATCATTCCATTTCTGATGCAGATTTACATGATGCACTTGCTGATGAGAGAGCTGATATTGAGCAGGCAAAAACTATGCCAAAATGGTTGGTGCAGACTGTGCGTGACAGCAAATTAGATGCACCTTTGTCATATCGTACTCGTTCAGGCTCTCATAGTGCCTCCTTTGCATCAGATTGCTATGCTATGGCTGCATCTAGTCTCTGTGATGAGAATGAGCCTATTTCTTTTGATGAAGCACAGAATTCAGAAAATTCGATGGCTGCTATGCAATCTGAATATGATGCTATAATGAAGAATGGTACATGGTCTTTATGTGACTTGCCTCCTGGCAAGAAGACCATTGGCACTAAGTGGGTATACAAGCTGAAGCGTAAACCTGATGATACAGTTGACAGGTATAAGGCTAGGCTTGTTGCAAAGGGTTATGCGCAGGAAAGAGGCATTGATTTTGATGAGACCTTTGCACCTACATGCCGTATGACTACTGTTGCAAGCATTTGTGCACTTGCAGCCCATCATGGTTGGAATGTACATCAGTTGGACATTAAAACAGCATTTCTGAATGGTGACTTGCATGAAGAAGTGTATGTTTTTCAGCCCCGTGGCTTTGTGCAGAAAGGGCATGAAAACCAGGTGTGCATGTTAAAGAAGGCGTTATATGGTTTAAAGTAAGCACCACGTGCTTGGTATGAGAAGATACATGCCTATCTGATTGCACATGGTTTTGAGAATAGTCCAACTGAAAGCACCTTATATGTTAAGCGTGCTAATGATGTGCTTCTGATCATTGTTGTCTATGTAGACGACATGCTGCTCACTCGTCCTATTGAGAAGCATATTGCTGATTTTAAGGCTGATTTGCATGCCTCATTTGAGATGTCTGATTTGGGGCATTTGCATCACTATTTGGGCACTCAGTTTATGCAAGTTGATGGTGGAATGTCTTTGTGTCAAACGAAATATATTAACACATTATTGCAGTGCTTTGGCCTTGAAGACTGTAAGCCTATTGCCACTCCTATGGAGACAGGTTTACGATTGAGTCTTCATGATGTTGGAGATGCATTTGATGTTGTTCTCTATCAGTAGGCTGTTGGATGCTTGATTTACTTATGCATTACCCGGCCAGATATTCAGTTTGTTGTCTCACAGATGAGCAGGTTTATGCATTGCCCAGGAGTCACGCATTGGAAGGCAGTTAAGCGCATCTTTCGCTACTTGAGTGGTACTTGACTACTTGGGTTGTTTTATCCCAAGGGGGGATCACTACCGCCAGATTTGCATGCTTTTTCTGACTCAAATTGGGCTGGTTGCTATGACACTCGTGTGTCCACCAGTGGTTTTTGCTTCATGCTTGGTAGCTCATGTATATCTTGGTTGAGCAAGAAGCAGCCTACTGTGGCCACTTCCAGTTGTGAGGCTGAGTATAGGGCAGCTTTCACAGTGACTGTTGAGTGTGTGTGGCTCAGACGCCTTATGGCTGATTTGGGTGTTGGCCAGTCTTCTGCCACCACCATCTTCACTAACAGTCAGAGCGCATTGGCAGTTGCGAGGAACCCTGTGTTCCATGCTCGCACTAAGCACATTGAGGTGCATTATCACTATGTCAGGGAGAGGTTCTTTGCTGGGGAGATCAGCTTGGCATATGTGCCCACGCAGGAGAACATTGCAGAGCTTTTCACGAAGGCTCTACCTAGGGAGAAGTTTGAAGCTTTCCGCAAAGCTTTGGGCTTACTTCCTTTTGTGGAGTGATTTCCACATAGCTTGGCACTTCCTTATACATGAGTGCCAGCTCCTTGTTCACCGCATCACTCCCAGGGGGGATTTGTTGATATATTTAGGTAGTGATGTGTGTGAACACTCTAGGACCGCCGGGGCACTTTTTTCCCTCTTTAGGAGGTTTTTTTCCCCCGGCTTGTATATACGCCTATTGCCCTAATGGGCTACTTATCTTTGTACATTCTCTAGTAATACATTCAGTCTTGTGTGTTGTGCTCCAAGCTTCTTCTTCTTTCTTGTGTTGTTCGCGTGCTTCCGCAGACGTCTAACTCTAACATGCACGTGGTAGATAATGTTTACTTTACAGTATTAGACTGTGGAAGTGCAGAGGAGCTTTGGAAGAAGTTATGCAATACATATGAAAAAGAGATGGCATGAAATAAACTCTATCTGATGAGAAAATAATATGACCTTCGTATGAAGGACACAGATAGTGTTGTTGCTCATCTAAATGAGTTTGATGCTATATTCTCTCAATTACAGGCTCAAAAAATGGATATGGATAATGAAATGAAAGCAATATTGTTGTTATGCACCTTGCCTTCATCATGGGATACATTTTTCACAGCTATTAGCAATAGTGCACCTGGTGGTAAACTCTTCTATGATGACATATATGGAGCACTCTTGAGTGAGGAGATTTGTAGAAAATCTATGGTTGGCACTCAAAGTGGAGATGCATATAATGTTCATGATTCTTACCAAGGAAAAAATCAACAACATGGCAGGAGCAAGAACAAGGAAAATAATGGTCCACGGAATAAGAGTAGAAGTAAATCAAGGAAGAGGGATATCGAATGCCATTATTGTCATAAGAAAGGACACATGAAGAAAGATTGTTATGCATTAAAGAATGCTAAAGGTAAAGGATAGAATGTTGATGGGCATGTTAAACAATTACCCACACCATCTATTTGGACTGTGAAGACTGAAGAAATTAATGCTATTTTTTATGATGTTGATGTGTTGACACTTGATAGTATTGTGCCATTGGAGGCTCTTATGGCTAATTCTTTTTCCCACACCTGGCTGCTAGATTCTTGTGCTTCTTTCCATGTGACACCATATAGATAATGGTTCTCTAATTATGCAGCAGAGTCTCTTGGTACCGTGAGACTTGGTGATTCTTACCCATGTGATGTTGTGGGGACTGGAGATGTGATTGTGCAGTTCATTGATGGTTCAAAATTTACTATGCATAATGTATGTCATGTACCTCAGTTATCATGCAGTTTGATGTCAGTTGGTCAACTTGATGACCTTGTTTACAAGGTGGTCTTCTATGCTCAATCCTTTCGCATATCAAAGGGCAATATGGTTATTGCAAAAGGAAGCAAAGTTGGCTCACTTTATCCTTTATTTGTATCACAGAAAGAACACGTGTTAGCTGTTACTAAACAACCTATGTCTTGTATTTGGCATGGTTTTTTGGGCCATATATGGCGTAGTGGAATGGAAAATCTTTCTCATTCTGGCTACTTACCTTTGTTATCTTTCTCTGATTTTTCATTTTGTGAGCATTGTCAATATGGAAAGCAAACTAGAAATGTGCATAGAACGCACATCGACTCTTCAATTCAGCCTTTAGATCTCATTCATACAGATGTGTTGTCCTATGCCGACTAGTTCCTTAGGTGGTTCTCTTTACTTTGTCACTTTCATAGATGATGCTACTAGAAAAGTTTGGGTATATCCTATCAAATCCAAGGATGAGGTATTCCCTACTTTTAAAAAATGGCTTGCTTTAGTTGAGACTGAAAAAGGAACTAAGCTTAAGGCTTTACGTTTAGATAATGATGATGAGTATACCTCACATGAATTCAACCTTTTTTATCAGTCTAGAGGGATTCGTAGAGAGTTTATAGCTCCTTATACCCGAGTACAGAATGGTGAGGCTAAGAGGATGAATAGAACTATTGAAGATAGAGTAGTCTCTATGTTGCATCATGCAAACCTCTCACAAGGTTTTTGGGTAGAAGCAATATTGACTGGAGTTCATGTGATTAACCTTTCACCTAGTACTCCCAAAGGTTTGAAAGTGGCACACGAGTTATGGACAGGGAAGCATATGTTCATATACCAAAGAATCTTAGACAAAATTTGGATCATAAGTCAAAGAAATGCATTTTTCTTGGATATGGTCGCGAAGGACAATTTGGATATCGCTTATGGGATCCTGAAACATGGTCAGTGATGAGAAGTACTGATGTCATTTTCAATGAGTCTAAGATGCATAAAGAGCCCATTAAGGAGGTTGAAGTGAGAAGAGTGGTGTCTGAGGATACTAGTCCTCCAGTTAGCATGCATAAAATAGCTGCACATAGGGATGTTCAAGAGAATGTCCATTCAGATTAGTCTGCACATATTCTTGTTCAGCAACCATTGAGACGTTCTGCACGTGTCTCACATCCACCTGATAGATATGTTCAAGGTTTAGATTTTGTTATGCTAACAGATGTCGGTGAGCCTTCTTGCTACAAAGAGGTTATGCACACAGAGGATCATGTCAAGTGGGAGCATGCCATGAAGAGTGAGTTGGATTCTATTCACAAGCATGGTACTTGGGATTGGGTACCTTTGCCAAAGGGTAGGAAAGCTTTACCATGTAAATGGGTATGTAAGTTGAAACTCACATCAGATAGTGCTTCTCCAAAGTATAAAACACGACTTGTTGCAAAGGGTTTTAAGCAACAACATGGTGTTGATTTTGAGGAAATCTTCTCTCCAGTGGTCAAGATGACTACCCTGTGCATGTTGATTGGATTTGTTGCAATGGAGGACTTAGAGCTAGTCCACATGGATGTGGAACTGATTTCTTGCATGGAGATCTTACAGATGAGATCTATATGGAACAACCAAAGGGTTATGTAGTTCTTGGCAAGGAAAGTCTAGTTTGTAAGCTTAATAAGAGCTTTTATGGACATAAACAATCCCCTAGACAATGGTACCAAAAGTTTGATGCTTTTATGAAGTCTCAAGGCTATTCTCGAAGCAATGAGGATCATTGTCTCTACACAAAGAGATGCTCAGATAGAAGCTTGATATGCTTGATACTTTATGTCGATGATATGCTGATTGCTGGGAAGTCCTCTTATGATTTGTCAATTCTAAAAAAGAAGTTGAGTCAGGCATTTGATATGAAGGATTTGGGGGATGCCAAACATATTCTTTCCATGCACATTACTCGTGATAGAAGCAAAAGATGCATATACTTGTCTCAAAGTGAGTACATATCCAAAGTACTTCACAGGTTCAATATGCAGGGTGGAAAGGCATTGAGTACCCACATATGTGAAATTGAGCAAGGATGATTGCCCCAAATCAGATGAGGAAAATGAATTCATGACCAAAATTCCCTATCAGTCTACTGTTGGTAGTCTCATGTATGCTATGGTAGCTACGAGACCAGACATTGCATTTGCAGTGGGAGTTGTGAGCAAATATATGTCTAATCCTGGCAAGAAACATTGGGAAGCGGTCAAGATGATTCTAAGATATCTGAGTGGCAGTAAGGACAAGTGTCTATGCTTAGGTAGAGGGAAAGCATCCATTATTGGTTACATTGATTATGACTATGCTAGTTGTGTAGACAATCGTAAGTCTACATCAGGGTACATTTTTCATTTTGTTGGAGGTGCTATCTCTTGGAGATCTCGTCTTCAAGAATGACAGTTGTTTCCACCCTAGAAGCAGAGTATGGTGCAGCAAGTGAGGCATGTAAGGAAGCATTGTGGCTTTCTCGTCTTGCTTGTGATATTACCTCAGCATGTACCTCGTTTGCTCGATGATAGTTAGAGCGCCATTGCTTTGGCTAAGAATCCAGTCTATCATGCAAAGAACAAGCACATTGAGGTGAGGTATCACTTCATTCGAGATTGCTTAGCCACTGAGTGCATTATTCTTGAGAAGGTTCACACTCAAGATAATGTTGTAGATAATTTGACTAAAGCTCTACCACAGGATAGCTTTCAACACTGTTGTCACTTGATGGGGGTTACTTGATTCATGATCTTACACAATCACTTGTATATTGTGTAACATGTCCATCAGGTGGGAGTTATAGTTTGTATACTTACACTCAGGTATTCTTTATCATTCTTTATTTTTCTCCCATAGTTACTTTGGCTATATTGGCCTTTATTGGGAGATTGTTACCGTTAGTGTCCATGTGAAAGGCCAAATGGCCACTGGACACTTCTTTGTATATGTTCTTTAATAAAACATATAGTGGCGTGGTCAGTCACAGACTATATGTTCGGCCGCATTTGTAAGACCTAAGAAGTCTATCTTCGTGCTCCCTGTGTACTATGTTTTTTTTGTGTATTCTTTTATCTCTATGTGGAGTCTCGTGTGAGGCCTTAGGATCTCGGTTTTCTACTCCGAGGATATCATCGTGGAGATCGCAAGAAGGACAGTGCAATGTGGTGCATCGCCATCGAAATACTTCAGTTAGTGCATGTTAAAGTATTCCTTGTAGGGGAGGCTCAAGTGAACTGAAGAAAATGCAGTGTGAGGTAATATGTTTGGTTACCCTACTATCAAACTATTAAACATATGAGTCTACTATAGACATACATTGTTCATGAGAAGATGGGTAATAACTGCAAACAATAGTAAATGCCCATTCTTTATTCTACACAAGATTAGTAAACGTTTTGTTTTGGTGTAGAGGCCTCTACAACAACAATTCCAACCTCTTTTTTATTTGCCTCTTTTGTAGCCTTTTTTGGACAACTCTTTATGACAATTATTATCGTTACACTATTTGCGAAACAATTTCTGCTTTTTTGTTTTCTTCTTGTCTTTGTCTTCCTTTTTCGACTATGCAAAATCAGAAGATTCTTGTTTACTAGTAGATGAGCTCCATTTACCTTTGCCCTTCTAACTAGCTAAGGAAGCTTGATCTACTACACACATGATGTACCTGTTTTTCTTGATTGATATTCCTATAGCAAAATAGAGATTAACTCCTCAAATGTTAAGATGTTTGGATTGCCTTTCATAATCAACCAAAGAGTAGAAGCAAAACTCTGATATGAATCTAGAAGACCATTCTAAACATTTTGCACAAGTGAGCTATCTGGCAAGATTTCATCAGTCGAAATCAACTACTCCTTTAAGTCTTTGATCTTTGTCAAAAAATTGTCCATAGAGTCCTTCATTCATATGCTCACTCTCCAACTATTTTCAAAGGTAAGAAATAGGAGCCTCATTTCTTGCTTAGGATTAAGTGGTAAGTGTATCCCAAGCATCCTTTACTATTTTGCTAGAGAGAATATGAGGGATAATGGCATGTTTGACACACAAGGCTATCAATGCATGTGCTTGAGCATCTCTTTCATCCCAAAAAAGTTTCTCTATAGTAGGTGCAACAGAAACCAAAGCACAAACAGGTACCTGAAGATCATCATCTTCAATGCCATCTACATCACCTTTACTAACTATTTTTCTAGGTGTATAAGGTCGTTTTTCAACACCCTACACAATATCCTAATGTAAAAAAAATGCTTGTATCTCAAACAGTTGAATAGAACTACCCCCGCTGAGCTTTGCTAAACCTGTAGTAGACTTTTAGGTGGTTGTATTATAGAATCAAAACATGTATATATGTATGGAACAAAAGAAAAAAAATGCCTACACAAGCACCATGATAGTGCATTCAAAGGCCGAAACGAGCTTAGATCAAAATTTGGATAGCGACTCGGAAGAAGATAATTTTCGCATCATCGAAGGGCACTTCACGAGACTCCTGGGAACCTCGAACCCCCTCTCCCACCATAGAAGGGACTGCATGGCTGCCATTTCTAGGGTTTCCCCCCGGAGAATCCCACCCAACCTCCACTCCCTGCTCCATGCCCCGATCTCTGAATCAGAAATCATAGAGGTCATTGATGCCCTCCCGCTTGGTAAAAGCCCGGGACCCGACGGACTCACTAACGAGTTTTTTAAGTCCTTCAAGCTGGTGGTTGCCACCCCTCTTCGGTTGGTTTGGCAAGAAGCGCTAAAATTTGGTGCTCTTCCTTCCTGTATAAATAACGGAATTATCAAGCTGATTCACAAGAAGGGGGAAAAAAATAGAATCGAGAACTGGCGACCAATTACGATGCTCCAAACAGGATACAAGATCGTCGCCAAAGTCATTGCCAACAGACTTGCGTGCCACCTGAGATCTTGGCTTAGTGAGGACCAAAAAGGTTTCATCAAAGGCAGGTCCATCCTGGAAACCATTGTGGATATTTGGGAAGGTATTCAATTTGCAAATGAGTCTAATCAAGATGTGGTCTTCCTCAAGATCGACTTTGACAAAGCCTACGATAGGCTAGAATGGGACTTTCTTCTGCAGTCGCTCCAAGACCTCGGATGTAGTCAGAAATTCACCAAGATGATCGCGACCCTTCTCGGCAACGCAACGACCCAAATCAACGTTAACGGCAAACTTTCGAAGACGATCCATCTTAAAAGATCTATTAGACAAGGGTGCCCTCTTGCCCCCCTTCTCTTTGCCATTGCCACTGAGGGGCTGAGCAGACTTGTGGCTCATCATGTGGAGGCTGGCAATATCAAAGGCCTCCAGCTACCCCACGACCACAGTCAAATCATCATGAGACTTTTTGCCGACGATATGAACGCGTTCGTTCACAATGATAATACCAGCCTGGAGACTTTCTGGAGGTGTCTTGATACCTATTGTGAGGCCTCTGGATCCAAAATCAACCACAATAAGACCGCCTTTAGGGCCATTGTGGGACATCAACCTGGCCCTCTCATGGATCATGGCTGTCAAATCATTCCGCAGGGCCAAATCTTTCGGCTGCTTGGAATCCCCTTGGGGTTTGGCGTCTCTATGGAGCAGCGATGGAACTGGGTGCTGGCCAAACTTGAAAACAAGCTCAATTACTGGAGAGGCATGCAAATCAATCTCGCTGGACGGGCGATGGTTATCAACACGTTCCTCCTCTCGTCTACCATCTATTTCCTTTCTTGCTGGAGACCAAATGAGCAAGGCCTGTCCAAACTGAATAGCATCTGCAGAAACTTTCTTTGGACGGGCGATCACAACAGAAGGGGGGTGCCTAAAATCAAATGGGCCACCTGCACCAGCCCTAGAGAGAGCGGGGGACTTGGCATCCTGGACATTGGGTGTATGGCTAACAAACTGGCGGCCAAATGGATGATTAAAGCTTGGTGCAATAGGGAGGCCTCGTGGGCCAAGCTGATCTTCAGAAACAAAAATGAGTTGGCCCTCACGGGGTCCCCGAACTGGAAGAACCTTGACATCATGACCCTGCTGTTCTCCCCGATTCCTGTCTTCCCGAAAGGCTCCAATCTCGTTTGCTCTCTCTGGAAGGGCTGGAACAAAGTCAAAAGCCTCACAAGAGTTAGTGAGGACTGGAAGTGGGCGGCCGGAATCAGACAAAACGACTCTATCTGGTTTCCGATACATGGCATCCGGAGTGTGGAGTCGTGGAACATTCATAATGCCAAGAAGTTATGGAACAAAGGATTCAAAAAATGGAAACACCTCTGGAAACATGACACCAACAGCTGGATCAACTACGAGGATATCGACCCTCACATAAACGTCTCCTACGAAGAATGGAACACCTTGCAAAGCAGATGCTTCGCTTGGGATCGTCACAAAACTCGCCTTCTCATGGGACACGATACTCCGAACGCGCGTGGTCTCAAATGGCACAATGGAAATAGCCTACTCAAAATCCCGAACATCAAAGAAACGACTGACCTCCAGGTCAGCCTCAACAGGAAGTGGTGCCTGTCTTGGACGCGGCTTCGGTGGGACATGAAATTCATGGGTATCTGGCACCCACTTATAGAGATTAAGAAGTCTGTCCTCTTATGGCAAATTCTTCATCGAGGGATTTGGACTAACCATAAGGCAAGCAAAATTTGTGGGTTCCCTCCGTGGTGCAAGCGCTGCCACCGTGCAATCGAAGATGTCCCACACATCTTCCTTACTTGCCCCAACTCCTACAAAATCTGGCAGACGGTTGGACTGAAAATCAGAGTTCAGAAACAGCTTAGTTGGAAACAGGTCCTTTTGGGAGAAGCGATCGGATGCTCTGCGGCTCTCTGGAACGCAATCAGGGGGGAAGTCCTGTGGAAAATTTGGCGGGAGCGGTGTGCTCTCAACTTCGGCGACCCTCCCAGGGAGTGGTCGATTGAAAAATCTCTTTTCCTCCTTGGCAAAAGGATTGCCAACAGCAAGAAATCCCCCCCCTTCAGGCACCATCAAGTCCTCTTTTTGATCAACAACAAGCTCAAACCCAAGTGGGCCCCGCATGAGGGCGACGAGAGGGTGATCAACCTTCTTTGTAATGCAACCTAGGAATCAGCCAAGCTTCCCCTGCTTTGTGGGATTTGGGGGGTCCCGTGGGCACTAGTCCCCTTCCATTGTACCTTTGTTTCTTAATTTAATTCAAGTCCGGGAGAGTAGGCTATTGCCGAACTTCCTTTATATAAAAAAAAAATTTGGATAGCAGACAGTGAAGCTATTTTGAATTCCTAATCACCTTGAGTATGCTCACCAATTTTCATGCGATTATGAGGCTATGACCAAAGGGATGTCGATGACACCCTAGATGAAGTGGCAACTTGCTTTGATACCAAGTGTTGGAGTTTGAGGTCTGTGAAAGCACGTGAACAACACAAGGAAGAAGAAGAAGCTTGGGGCACAACACAATATTGAATGTATTACCATGAATGTACAAAGATAAGTAACCCATTAGGGCTACAAGCGTATATACAAGCCAAAGGAAAAAAACCTCCTAAAGAGGAAAAAAAGTGTCCCAACGATCCTACGTGTGTTCACACATCACTAGCAAAATATATCAACAAGCATCATGAAGACTCAACCGTAAACTTGTTTCCATAGGAGTGGCAATAGGTTTGCAATCTTCAAGGCCAAAACACTACAATAATGTGTCAATATATTTTGTTTGACACAGATCTATTCCACCATCAACTTGCATAAACTGAATGCCCAAATAATGATGCAAATGCACATCTCATATCTCAAAAGAGGCATGCAAATCAGCCTTAAAATCAGCAATATGCTTCTCATTAGGACTAGTGAGAAGCATGCCATCAACATAGACAACAATGGTTATAAGCACATCATTTGCACGCTTAACACATAAAGTGTTCTCCATTGGAGTGTTATCAAAACCATGTGCAATCAAGTAGGCATGTATCATTTCATACCAAGCATGTGGTGCTTGCTTCAAACCATATAATGCCTTTTTTCAACCTACACACTTTTTTCATGCCCTTTCTACACCAAACCATGGGGCTTAAAACATACATTTCTTCATATAATTCACCATTTAGAATTTCAATTTTAATGTCCACTGCATGTACATTCCAATCATTATGGGTACAAGTGCATAGATGCTGAAAATGGTAGTCATTTGGAATGTGGGTGAAAAGGTCTAATCAAATTCAATGCCTCTTTCTTTTGCATAACATTCTGCAACAAGCCTAGATTTATACCTATCAATTGCTCCATCAAGCTTATGCTTCAACTTATAGACCCATTTAGTGCCAATGGCCTTTTTTCCAAGAGGCAAATACATAAAGATTGGGTACCATTCTTCATAATAGCACCATATTCTGATTGCATAATAGCCATCCAATTTTTTGAATTTTGTGCTTCATCAAAAGAAACATGCTCATTCTCATCACAAACATTACTGGAAGCCATTGCATAACAATCTAATCCAAAAGAAGCACTATGAGATCCTGAATGAATATGATATGATAGAGGTGAATCTAATTTTCTATCTCGCAAAGTTTCCATCAGCCATTTGGCATAGTTTTTGCCTCCTCTATATCATGTGGACTAGCACTTGATTGTCGACCTGTAAAAATAGGCAGCAAAGTGTCATATACATCTTTATAGTTAATCGATGTCTCCTTAGTACATGAAAGTAATGGTTGAATTGCATCTTCCATAAAAAAACATCATGGCTAACCAAAATGCATTTATTATGTGGATGATATGGACAATAGCCTTTGCTTTCATAATTCTACCCAACAAAAATACATTTCACTGCTTTATAATCCAATTTTTTGCATTGTTTTTCAGGCACTAATGCATATGTCAACAATCAAAGATATGCAGGTGAGCAAGAGATGGCTTGTGACCATGCCAAGCCTCATATGGAGTGATAGATTGCAATACTTTGGTGGGACACCTATTAGGTACATATGTTGCACACATAATAGCCTCAAGTTAGAAGTTGTGGTAAAGGCTGACTTTTTGACCATACACCTTTTCATCACCATGAGAGACTTGATCTTTCTTTCAACAACTCCATTTTCTTGAGGTGTATATGGCAAAGTACAATGATGTTTTATCCCCATGTAGCCAAAAAATGCATTAAAATCAAAAGACATATATTCTCCCCTTGATCAGAATCTAGGGTGCCCAATTTACATGCTCGCAGATTTTCAACCATAACCCGAACGTATTTGAAGCACATAAAAGCGACTTTTCTTTCAATGAATACACCCATGCATGCCTAGTTAAATCATCAATAAAATTCACAAAGTAAAGGTGGTTCCCAAAAGAAGGTGTCTAAATAGGACCACAAACATCACTATGAACAAGCTGCAATTTATGAACATCTCTAACTAAACCATCTTTAGGGAAGGAAGAATGCTACATTTTGCACAAAAATACAACCTTCATAGACATGTTTACAAGGTGCCTCAAATTTGGGTAGAGATGATACCATTTCAGATTTTTGCACGCATAGCAAACTAGCATAACTCAAATGACCAAAGCATGCACATCAAAGCTTTGCATGAGATAGCCCAAGCATCTTGTACTACACATGTTGAGTCATTCATAGATTTTGCATAGTCTATGAGCTTATACAACCCACGACATAAAATGCCAAAAGCAATAATATCATCATCATTTGCTAGATCATGAACTATAAATCTATCATCGACAAATTTCACAACCAAGCCAATCTTGGCTAATGTTGAAAATGATAACTGATTTTCTTGATCCTTGGCACAAACAAAGCATCTGACAATGTGAAAGAACTACCATCAGTAGTAGTCAAAATGATCTTACGAACTCCCATTACATGATAAAAGGATTTGTTAGTGCATGTAACAATATTCCCTGTAGGGGAAGGCTCAAGTGAAGTGAAGAAGCTGCACTATGAGGTAATATGTTTGGTTGCCCCACTATCAAAGTACCAAACATCTGAGTCTATTGCAGACATATAATGCTCATGAGAGGATGGGTCATAGCTGCATATAGTAGTAAATGACCATTTTTCATTCCATACAAGATTAGTAGACTTTGTTTTTGATGCGCAGGCCTCTGCAACAACTATTCCAACATCTTTCTTCTTTGCCTCTTTCTAGTCAGTTTTGGATAACTCTTTATGACACGACCATTTCCTTTATAGTATTTTCATTTCTTTTTTTTGCTTTTCAATTTTCTTCTCATCTTTGCCTTCCTTCTTTGATTGTGAAGCATTCGCAAATTTCTGCTTACCAGTAGATGAACTCCATTTACCCTTGCCCTTCTGACTAGCTAAGAAAGCTTGATCTGCAACATGCATAATAGACCTCTTCTGCCTAGATTGATCTTCCTACAACAAAATAGAGACCAACTCCTCAAATTTTAAGGCATTTGGATTGCCTTTCATCATCAATCAACGAGTAGAATCAAAACTATGAAATGAGTTGTCTAGTAAGACTTCATCACCAGAAATCAATTGTTCCTTCAAAACTTTGATCTTTTTCAAAAACCTATCCATTGAGTCTCCTTCATTCATATGCTCACTCTCCAACTGTTTTTGGAGAGTGAGCAACATGAGCCTCATTTCTTGCCTGGTATAAAGTGGTAAGCATATCCCAAGCATCCTTTTTGTTTTGCAAGAGCGAATGTGAGGGATAATGGCATGTTTGAGAGACAAAGCTATCAATGCATGTTCCTGAGCATCTCTGCCATTCTAACAAAGTTTCTCTACATGAGGTTTAACAAGAATTGTAGCACAAACATGAACTTGAAGATCATCATCTTCAACGCCATTTGCATCACCTTCAATAAATGTGTTCGTAGGTGTAGTAGGGTGTTTTTCAATACCCTACACAATATTCCACAAACCTATTGCTACCAATACATATTGCATCATACATGCCCATAAAGGTTTTAGTACCATCCGACTTGTCCTCAACAACTAAGATACGGAATACATCATTGCTTTCAACAATGGCCATCGACTAAAGACCCTAATGTAGAAAAATGAATGTATCTCAAAAAGATGAATAGAACTACCTTGTTGAGCTCTGATAAATGTGTAGCAAACTTTGAGGCGCTTGTACTGGCGAACAGAAACCTATATATACCTACATAAGCATTGTGATAGTGCATTCAGAGGATGAACGAGCTCAGAACAAAATTCCGATGCCACACAGTAAAGCTGTTTTGAACTCCTAATTGGCCTAAGTATGGTCATCAATTTTTGTGCAATTCTAAGATTGTGAGTGGAGGGATGTTAACAATGCCCTAGATGAAGCGGCAACCTACTATGATATTGATTGTTGGAGTTTGAGGTCTGTAGAAGCACATGAACAACACAAGGAAGGAAAAGAAGCTTGGAGTGCAAAACACAAAAGTGAATGAATTACCAAGTGAATGTATAAAAATAAGAAACTTCTTAGGGTTATAGGTGTATATAGAAGCCAAGGGAAAAAAAACCTCCTAAAGAGGGAAAAAAGTGCTATGATGATCCTAAGTGTGTTCACACACATCACCACCAAAATATATCAACAAAAGCCATGTCAAATACAAGCCATAGGGTATTCAATAACAATTAACAAGCATTCTTTCTATGATCTGATACAAATAAAGGATACAGTGAGCCAACTTTACTTCCTTTTGTAATAACCATATCACCCTTTGATATGTGAAACCAATAAGCATAGAAAATCACTTTGTAACCAAGGTCATCGAGCTCACCAAATGACATCAAACTGCTTCATAATTGAGGCACATTGCGTACATTCTGCATCGTAAATTTTTATCCATCGATGAACTTCACAACCACATCTCTAATCCCAACAGCATCACACTGTTAGGAATCATCAAGTCTCATGATACTAAGAGGCTTTGTTGCATAAGTATAGAACCATTATCTATGTGGTGTCACATGGAAAGAAGCACTAGAATCTAGAAACCATGTGTGGGAAAGAGAATCAGCCGTAAGAGCCTCACTAGGCACAATATTGTCAAGATTCAACACATCAGCATCATCAAAAATAGCATTATTTCTTTTATCTTCACAATCAAAGCAGATGGTGTAGGTAACTATTTAACATTCACATCAAGATGTGGTCCTTTACCTTTAGCATTCTTTAATGCATAGGAATCTTTCATCATATGTCCTTTCTTATGAAAATAATGGCACTTGATATCACTTTTCCTTGATTTACTTCTACTCTTATTTTGTTGACCATTGTTTTCTTAGGTCTTGCTCCTTCTATGTTATTGATTCTTTCCTTGGTAGGAATCACGAACATTGTATGCATCCCCACTTTGAGTGTCGACCATAGACTTTCTACAGATGTCCTCACTCAAGAATGATTCACATATGTTCTCATAGACCAATTTACCTCCATCTACACTATTGTTAATAGTTGGGCAAAATGTATCCCATGTGATGGAAAGGTGCATAGCAACAAAACTACTTTCATTTCATTATCCATATCCATTTTTTGAGCTTGTAACTAAGAGAATATAGCATCAAACTCATTTAGATGAGTTTCAACTCTATTCATGTCCTTTATGTGAAGGTAATAAGTGTATTTGATGTCGTTTCTTTTTCGTATGTATTGCATAACTTCTTCCAAAACTCCTTTGCACTTTCATAGTCCAATCTTTTAAAGCAAACATATATTCCAGGTGCAATTGAATGATGGACCTAGCCATTTCATGCAACTCATCTTGTATGGATAATGGTTGGTATTATGCCACCTTCTTGATTATCAGCACATCATGTGATCATCAAACCTTCATCATTGTCCATGAGCAGCAAGAATACACCATCACCATGTAGAGAGTTTGTTCCACATAGTTGAAATTTGTTGATATATTTAGGTAGTGATGTGTGTGAACACACTAGGACCATTGGGGCACTTTTTTCCCTCTTTAGGAGGTTTTTCCCCCCAGCTTGTATATGTGCCTATTGCCCTAACGGGCTACTCATCTTTGTACATTCTAGTGGTAATACATTCATTATTGCGTGTTGAGCTCCAAGCTTCTTCTTCTTCCTTATGTTGTTCGCATGCTTCCGCAGACGTCTAACTCCAACAATTGGTATCAGAGGAGGTCGGTGCTTCATCAAGGGCATCGTCGACACCTCTCCGGTTGCAGTCTCAGAATCGCACAAATTTTGTTGAGCATACTCAACATACTCTAGGGCTCTTTTCGGCCTTCGAACACACTATCGCAATGCTTGTGCAAGCTATTTTGTCTTTTTGTGCCAAAGGTATATACCAGTTTTGATTTGCCAGTGTAAGCATCTCAAAGTCTGCTACAGGTCTAGCAGAATTTGTTTGGGTAGTTGTGTTCAAATTTTTGAGATATAGTCAATTTTTCTGCATCAAGGTATTTTAGTCACCGGCCATGGCTGAAAGCAGTGATGTATTTCGTATGTTGGCTGTTGAGGATAAGTCGGATGGTACCAACCACCCGTTATGGGCTTATATGATGCAGCATGTATTGGTTGCAAAAGGACTGTGGAACATTGTGGAGGGTGTTAAAAAACGTCCTATCACACCTGCAACTGTTACAACTGCAGGTACTCAAGCTGATGCAGAAGGTGTCAAAGATGATGATATTTTGCATATTCCTATTTGTGCTGTGGTTTCTACTGCACCTACTACAAAGCAAATTTGTTGGGATGGCAGAGATGCCCAGGCACATGCATTGATAGCTTTGTCTGTCAAACGTGCTATTATTCCTCACATTCACTCTTGCAGAACAGCTAAGGATGCACTTACCACATTGTACCAAGCTAGGAATGAGGCTGGTGTTGCTTACCTCCAAAAACACTTAGAGAGTGAGCACATGAATGAAGGTGATTCTATGGATAGTTTTCTAACTAAGATCAAAGACTTGAAGGAACAATTGATTTCTGCTAATGAGGTTATACTAGATAGCTCACTTGTGCAGACCGTTCTAAATGGCCTTCCTGATTCATATCAAAGTTTTGCTTCTACTCTTTGGTTGATGATGAAAGGTAATCCAAATGCCTTGTCATTTGAGGAGTTAGTCTGTGTTCTATTGCAGGAAGATCAACCCAGACAAAATAGGTCCATTATGCGTGTTGCAGATCAAGCTTTCCTGGCTAGTCAGAAGGCCAAAGGAAATGGAGCTCTTCAATTAGTAAGCAGAAATTTGCTAATTCTGCACAATCAAAGAGGGAAGACAAAGATGAAAAGAAATAAAAAAAGCAAAAAATTTTTTGCAAGTACTGTAAAGGAAATGATCATATCATAAAGAACTGTCCAAAACTGGCTACTAAAGAGGCAAAGAAGAAAGAGGCTGGAATGGTTGTTGTAGAGGCCTCTACACCAAAAACAGAGTCTCCTAATCTTGTGCAGGAAGAAGAATGGGCGTTTACTACTGTTTGTAGTGTTGACCCATCTTCTCATGAGTAGTGTATGCCTGCAGTAGACTCAGATGTTTGGTACTCTGATAGTGGGGTGACCAAACATATTACCTTGCAACACAGTTTCTTCTCTTCACTCGAGCCTGCCCGTATAGGGAATACTGTTACATGTGCCAACAACTCCTTTTATCCTGTTATGGGAGTTGATAAGATCATTTTGACTACTGCTGATGGTAGTTCTTTGACTTTTTTAGATGCTTTGTTTGTGCTAGGGATCAAGAAAAATTTGTTATCAGTTTCTGCATTAGCCAAAGTTGGCTTGGTTGTGAAATTTGTTGATGACAGATGTACAGTTCATGATCTATCAAATGGCAATGTGATTATTGCTTTTGGCATTTTATGTTGTGGGTTGTATAAGCTCATAGACTATGAAAGATCTGTAAATGATTTGGCATGTGTGGTACGTGATTCTTAGGCTATGTCAGATGCAAAGCTTTGGCATGCACGCTTTGGTAATCTAAATTCTGCTAGTTTGCTACGCCTACAAAAATCTAAAATGGTGTCCTCTTTGGCCAAACTTGAGGCACCTAGAAAACATGTTTGTGAAGGCTATATTTTGGGCAAAATGCAACGGTCCTCCTTTCCAAAAGATGGTTCAGTTTGGGCTACTTAGAAATTGTAGCTAGTACATAGTGATGTATGTGGTCCTATGCAGACACCTTCTTTTGGAAATTATCTTTACTTTGTGACTTTCATTGATGATTTTTCTAGGCTTGCATCGGTATATCCATTGAAGGCAAAGTCTGATGTGTTCATGTGCTTCAAACAGTTTTTGGTTTTGGCTCGAAATCTATCAGCATGTAAAATGGGCACCCTCCATTCTGATCGAGGGGGGCAATAGTGTATTTTAATGCATTTTTGGCTAAACGTGGGATAAAAAACTAGTGTGCAGTGCCATATACACTCAACAGAATGGAGTTGCTGAATGGAATAATAGGTGATTCATGGAGATTGCGAGGTGTATGGTCAAGAGTCAGGCTTTACCACATAGTTTCTGGCTTGAGACTGTCATGTGTGCATCATATGTACTTAACAGGTGTCCCACTAAAGCATTGCAGTCTATCACTCCATATGAGGCTTGGCATCATCACAAGCCATCTCTTGCTCATTTGTGTGTTTTTGGTTGTCTGGCATATGCATTAGTGCCTGAGCAACATCGTAGAAAATTGGATGATAAAGCAGTAAAATGTTTTTTTGTTGGGTATAGTTCTGAAAGTAAAGGTTATCGTCTGTATCAACCATAGACTAAACGCATTCTGGTTAGCCATGATGTTGTTTTTGTGGAAGATGCTATTCAGCCATTGCTTTCATGTACTAAGGAGACATCTGTTAGCTCCAAAGACATGTATGATACTTTGCTGCCTCTTTTTACAGGTGGATAGTCTAGTGCTGGTCCCAATGAGGTAACTTCTCAGCCTTTGCAGGTTTCATCTGATGTGCAGATCATTCCTTTTCTGATGCAAATTTACATGATGCACTTATTGATGAGAGAGCTGATATTGAGCAGGCAAGAACTATGCCAAAATGGTCGATCAGGCTCTCATAGTGCCTCTTTTGCATCAGATTGCTATGTTATGGCTGCATCTAGTCTCTGCGATGAGATTGAGCCTATTTTGTTTGATGAAGCACAAAATTCAAAAAATTGGATGACTACTATGCAATCTGAATATGATGCTATAATGAAGAATGGTACTTGGTCTTTATGTGACTTGCCTCCTGGCAAGAAGGCCATTGGCACTAAGTGGGTATACAACCTGAAGTGTAAACTTGATGGTACAGTTGACAGGTATAAGGCTAGGCTTGTTGCAAAGGGTTATGTGCAGGAAAGAGGCATTGATTTTGATGAAACCTTTGTCGTACTTGCCAAATGACTACTATTCGTAGCATCTGTGCACTTGCAGCTCATCATGGTTGGAATGTACATCAATTGGACATTAAAACAACATTTCTGAATGGTGCTTTGCATGACGAAGTGTACGTTTTTCAACCCCGTGGCTTTGTGCAAAAAGGGCATGAAAACGAGGTGTGCAGGTTAAAGAACGAATTATATGGTTTAAAGCAAGCACCACGTGCTTGGTATGAAAAGATACATGCCTATCTGATTGCACATGGTTTTGAGAACAATCCAACTGAAAGCATCTTATATGTCAAGCGTGCTAATGATGTACTTTTGATCATTGTGGTGTAGGTTGATAACATGCTCCTCATTGGTCCTTATGAGAAGCATATTGCTGATTTCAAGGCTGATTTACATGCCTCATTTGAGATGCCTGATTTGGGGCATTTGCATCATTATTTGGACATTCAATTTATGCACCTTGATGGTGGAATGGCTTTGTGTCAAACAAAATATATTAACACATTATTGCAGCGTTTTGGCCTTAAAGATTGTAAACCTATTGCCATTCCTATGGAGATAGGTTTAGGACTGAGTCTTCATGATGCGGAGATGCATTTGATACTGTTCTCTATCAGCAAGCTATTGGATGCTTGATTTACTTATGCATTACTCAGCCAGATATTCAGTTTGCTGTCTCATAGATGAGCAGGTTTATGCATTGCCAAGGAATCTAGCATTGGCAGGCGGTTAAGCGCATCTTTCGCTACTTGAGTGGTACTCGGCTACTTATGTTTTTTTATCCCAAGGGGGGATCACTACCTCTAGATTTGCATGCTTTTTCTGACTCTGATTGGGCTGGTTGCTATGACACTCGTGTGTCCCCTAGTGGCTTTTGCTTCATGCTTGGTAGCTCATGTATATCTTGGTTGAGCAAGAAGCAGCCTACTATGGCCACTTCCAGTTGTGAGGCTGAGTATAGGGCAGCTTTCACAGTGACTGTTGAGTGTGTGTGGCTCAGATGCCTTATGGTTGATCTAGGTGTTGGTCAATCTTCTGACACCACCATCTTCACTGACAGTCAGAGTGCATTGGCAGTTGTGAGGAACCCTGTGTTCCATGCTTGCACTAAGCACATTGAGGTGCATTATGATTATGTCAGGGAGAGGTTCTCTGCTAGGGAGATCAGCTTGGCATATGTGCCCACACATGAGAACATTGTAGACCTTTTCATGAAGGCTCTGCCTAGGGAGAAGTTTGAAGCTTTCCGCAAAGCTTTGGGCTTACTTCCTTTTGTAGAGTAATTTCCACATAGCTTGTCACTTCCTTATACATGAGTGCAAGATCCTTGTTCACCGCATCACTCCGAGGGGGGATTTGTTGATATATTTAGGTAGTGATGTGTAGTGAACACACTAGGACCACTGGGGCACTTTTTCCCCTCTTTTCGAGGTTTTTTCCCCCAGCTTGTATATACGCCTATTGCCTAACAGGCTACTCATCTTTGTACATTCTAGTGGTAATACATTCAGTATTGTGTGTTTAGCTCCAAGCTTCTTCTTCTTTCTTGTGTTGTACATGTGCTTCCACAGAGGTCTAACTCCAACAAAATTGAGGATCGAGAGATGCACGCATTACGAGGCATACAGTTAGAGAGAATGCACATGTTCTTTGATTGTCTTTAAGCTATTAATACATATGCCCTTAAGAGAAGGTAACACCCATTGGAATCTCACCCTTCCTCACCGTTCATATACACCTTAGAGTAGGGATTTTATCTATGCCACACCCCCAACCACTTTTATAGTGCAAATGCAATGTGTCTCCTAACACTGGCATGCACGGTGGATCCAAACCCACACATGCCATGCCAATCCTAGGCTTTCTAAATGCTTCTACGCTATGGAACATTATCCACCAACCAAAGTGCATGGCCCAAATCCATGGTATGGAAGGTAAAACAATGCCCATACAATTCCGGACAAATTATAGATATGAGGGGCAAAGTACAGTGCCTGGTAGTATGCCAAGATATACAATCTACTCCTCATATATATATAACAAGCCACCCTTTCTAAATATGCTTCTATATGAAAATGTAAAAAGTGGTTGGGTGATTCCTCATCATCATATACAATCTTTCTAAAGCATGAAATGCATCATGTGAGAATACATTTTGAGATACAACAAGGGCCACTTCATGGGATACAAAATATGAATTTGACTCCATAAGAGTGAGTCATACAATGTAATAAGAATCCATGTGTTCACTTATCATGATCAACATGCTCCATTTCAACATGCTTCATATCATCATGATCCATCTATGCTTTACTTTGCTTCAAAATTTGGAATGGCACATGAATTTTCTCAACATCATCAATGAAAATACTCCATATCAATTTATCTTCATGGCAACCTATAATATGCACAAATAAGCAAACACTTCCACCAAACATTAGTACATGAGGGAATGATCCAATCACAAAAATCCATAGCACAACAATGAAATAATGCTCACAGAAAGAATGAGAACATGGATTAATAATCATCATATCCATCCCATATGCATCTACCCAATCAAGAATCACATAAAGAGTGGCACACTTCAAAGCTATTTTTTGTGTAATAGGATTTGGAAACCTACTCATTCTTCTTTATGAGGGGATTTTCCTTCATAAGTGAAATAAAGCTAAAACATAAAGTGTATTGGATGGCTAGGATGTTCCATGAATGACAAATGGTGTTTTCCACAATCCTCAATCAGTTTTGCAACATGTGTGCTAACATAAATAATGTCTTTCTCCTCATTCCCTTTAATACCATGCATCACAAAGGTGAAAAAAATATCATTAATTTTTTCTTCTTCATCATCACACCCCTTACATGCATCAAACATGGGTGTGGTAGCATCATAGAAGATGAAATCATGCTTATATGTGGCTGCCATGATAGTATGTAAATGCGCATCATCAATGCATTCGTTTTCATTCTTTATACTCAAACCATCATCATAATAATCAGCAAAGATAGCTAAAGAATCATGCTTGGCATCATGCAATATGGCAATATCATCACCATCATAAATATCAAAGATTGGTGGAGCATGAAGATTACATAATGTGACATCATGTGTGTTTTGATTTTCATTAAATAGTGGTAAAATGTGAGCAAGTGTATCTTCTTTTCCATCATCAACATGTAATGAATCAATATATGAGTGTTGTTCATCTTTTTCTTCACAATAAGCATCAAAATATGGAACAAGATTATTATGTATCTCATCATCATACATCATAGTTGTTGTAGAGAGTTCATTTGTTTGCATATCATGTGTGCATTCTTCCATATGTTGAAAACCGTGATCATCCAAATTCATATCAATTTCATGCATATCATCCCCAATCAATGCCATATTATGAGTATGATCATCAAGGAGATTGCTTCTAGCATCAATTTTCTCATCAATGAACCAACACTACGGCAATATGTGGAATTCTTACACAATTCATCATCTTCCTTTTTTTCTTCCTTTAATGTATGTGCGTGTACTAATATATCCTCATGTGTATCTTTTCCATTGTTTTGGCATTTGAGGGGCTCATGCATACATGAATCAATCTTTCCATTCTTTCTAATATTCAATCTAAATTCAAATGGTAAATCATCATTTATAATTTAGGTAGCGTGCTTTATTCTTTCTTGCAATTCCCCATAACTCTCAATAAATCTATCCAACAACCCTGATAGCATATGTGTATAATCCCATAATGATGGATTAGCTTCATATTCTCCCCTTTTCCTTTTCAAAGCACTTTTACATATGCAAACCCCATACCAAAGTGTTGTTCCATTTTTGCAACCAAAACTTATTTCTTCCCAAGTGCGGCCCATGGAACAAATTCTTCAAATGCTCTTTTAGCACACACCGCTTTACATCCACCCAAACATGAATTGTTTGGACCACAAAAACATGCATCAATTAATTGATCTTCACTATGGCACAAAAGGCAATCCCTCACAAATTTATGATCATGCATATTTCAATTATATGTATTGTCCATGTAGCAAACTACTTTATGCATGTATGGCACGCTTGGAGGACAAGAATTCCCACAATCCCTTGATTGTGCTCATGTAAAAGCATTCCACAATTATACTCCTATATTGACATACAAGACTCAGCATATGTTACACATAGACATGTTATGTCCTTTTCATTCTTAAATACATTGCCTTGCTATATAATGCCCTTTCACATTGTGCTCCATATAAGTCTCACAAATCAATAAAACACTTGGTGCTTAGACAATCCTTTGATGAATGCTACATGAAACATACAAAATGCCCACCCCGTAATATTTACAAATTATGCTTTGCAAACTCGAGCCCGGTAGAAAGGAAAATCTGAACGTTAACCATCCCAAATCCCAATCAACGATGGTCAATGCATGGTGCCAATTTGCAATGTATTCAAGGTGAATTCGATCATGATGTCAGTGGGGACCATCACACATATGGCACCAAAGTTTATGGCTAATAGTTGGTACTCTGCCACCTTCTTGATTATCAACATATCATCACACAGATGATATGCTGATATCATCACACAGTTTATGGCTAATAGTTGGTACTATGGGACCATCACACAGATGGCACCAAAGTTTATGGCTAATAGTTGGTACTATGCCACCTTCTTGCTTATCAGCATATCATGTGATCAGCAAACCTTCATCATCGTCCATCAACAGCAAGAAGACGCCATTGCCATGCAGAGAGTTTGTTCCACGTAACTGAAATTGAGGATCGAGAGATGCACACATTACTAGGCATACAATTAGAGTGAATGCACATGTTCTTTGATTAGGTATTTAAGTTATTAATACATATGCACTTAAGGGAGGGTCACACACATTGGAATCTCACCCTTCCTCACCCTTCAAATACACCTTAGAGTAGGGATTTTATTTATACCGCACCTCCAACCACTTTTATAGTGCAAATGCAATGTATCTCCTAATACTCCCAATCATCATCATCATCCATATCAGTAGGCTTCTTTCAGATTCCATTTATTGGCTTCCATTACCTCCTTTAAATCATCAAATCTTTAATAAGATTCTTTCATAGAGCAAATTTTGTGCCATCAAATTTTCAAATGTCAAAATGGTATTTTCCCTGTCAGTTATAGCTCCTCTTGGGAACATTGGCACTAGACCGATCCACTAATGTGCCTGAGATCATTCATGCCATGATGATAGAGAATTGACTAGAATGGTAATGGAGCTAGAATGGCTCAAAAAAGGATGACCAAGTGTGATATTTTGGGAAAAATTCGATAGAGTGTCCTCTTGAAAAATGGATCAATGAACAACAATGAACAACACTTAACAACTAAAAGGATTATGTGAGAATGTATGTGCTTGCACTAGTAACCATTGTATAGTTGAAAAACTAAATTTGGAAAAATTTTGCCAAATTCTCCTCTGTAAAATGAGCATGAGAACAATGTCAAAAACTCATAAAACTATGATTATTGACACGTAAACCTCCATAGTGTATAATTGAATCCACTGCATGTAAACACTTAACCGAAAGAAGACAACTAGGCTTATCAAGCACCTATGAACAATTAGCATACATCTATGGCAAAGATGGGTAAGTCTTCCACTTGCATCACCAAAGAGACCCCAACATGTGGGTGTTTGAAGGCTAAATTTATAACCCAAATACTAGCCAACAACACTTGCAAGTGTCTTTAAACTTTGTTCTTTAGACCCAAAAAAACTTGCATAAACTTGTAGTGGTTGCTCCCATCACAATTGAAAGCCTTCCAAGAAATTTGTAACATAAAAAGCTAAAAAGTTTAGCGATAAAGCCAAACATGCATTGGGAAGGAGACACAAACTCTAGCTCAAATATTGATCTTTGAACCAATCTTTCCACTTGTAACAAGAATAAAAAGCTAAAAGTTTAGCGATAAAGCCAAATATGCATTGGGAAGGAGACACAAACTTTAGTGCCTCTAGCTCAAATATTGATCTTTGAACCAATCTTTCCACTTGTGTAGTCGAAATCATCCGAAAACTGAAAATTAGCTTCTAATATTCCCCAATTTTGTATCCAAATAAACTCTCACAAAATGGATGTGTAGAGCTCAAGGAGTCATTTTTAAGGATCCGAAAAATGCTAACTTAAGTATTTTCACCTCTACAATCACTAAGCAACTAGCTCTTAGTGGTAGGAAAACCTAATGTTAAGCAGTCCTTGGGGGGAACACTACTGGAATGGGTGACCTCTTGGGAAATGCTAGTACTTTATCTTCCTTGATAGTTGAATTTCTTCCTTGCACACATCCAAACATTCACTTGGATGACAAGGTATGCCAAGTTCTATGCCTTGGTCGCCGCCTTAGTTGTAAGCCTTAGAGAAAGCTATGAGTGGGTGCATGCTTTGTTTGCACAACATGAGAAATCATTTTTTTTCAAATAGCTCTGATACCAGTGAAGTGGCATCATGATGCACCACGATGGATTCCTCTTCATGAGAGCTTCCTAATGATGCCCTCATAATACAAATGATGATGCATGCAAAAACTTTGCATAGACCTGCAAGATATGTAGAAACTATAGAGTGCACACACAATGTGAACTAGTTTTATAAAAATGTGGTCCATCATATAATATGTGACAGACTAGGCCACTATATGTTTTATTACAAAACATATAATCATGTCTAGAGGCCATTTGGACTTTCACATTGATACTAATGGTAAAAACTGCTACACCACACATCTTCAACTTGTCAACTAACATTCAATAGCATTTACATATAGATATGACATGCAATGTGTGCATATGTACTTGCAATTTTAATTGATCCAATAATTGATCCGAAAGTGTTACCACTAGACCATGGATACTCAACACATCAACTGACATTCAATAGTGCTAGCATATAAATATCAAATGCAATATGTGGATATATACTTGCAATTCAAACTAATCTAATAATTATACTATCAACTTCTCCAAATGATAGATTGAATCCTCAATCGATCCATGATCCATCATTCATCCAATCAAACAATCCACTATCCTTCCACACAATCCTTCATCATCTTAACAATCCTTCATCTTCCCTGTTGATAAATTTAGGTGATGATGTGCATGAACACACTAGGACATTGGGGCACTTTTTTCCCTCTTAAGGAGTCCCCCCCTGTATATATGCCTATAACTCTAATAGGTAACTTATCTTTGGACATTCTCTTGGTAATACATTCAGTATTGTGTGTTGTGATCCAAGCTTCTTCTACTTCCTTGTGTTGTTTCATACTTCCACAAACCTCAAACTCCAACAATTGGTATCAAAGCACGTCATCACAACTCCTTATGCAGGAATTTGACATGAAAGATCTTGCTATGATGCACTATTTCTCGGGCATTGAGTTTATACATACAAAAATAGGTATATGGATGTCACAAAGGCAATATGCCTTGAGTATGCAACAAAAGTATGGTATGGCTAATTGTAAGACAATTTATATGCCATTAGATCAGAATTTGAAGTTGGATACTACATCAAGTGAAGATTTGGAAAATGCTACCATGTATAGGAAAATTGTGGGAGGTTTGATATATCTCACAATTACAAGGCATGTTAGATTATTCATTGTTTATGAAGCTGGTGTAAATTTGCATGTTCATGGATACACCGATGCAGATTGGGTTGGTAGTATTTCAGATAAAAGTTCTACTAATGGCTTTCTATTCTCACTTGGAAGTGCAGCTATTACATGGAGTAGCAAAAAGCAACCCACTATTGCTTTGTTAAGTACAAAGGCTGAGTATAGAGGTGCTGCAATGGCCACATGTAAAGCATCCTGGTTAGAGATGCTACTTGCATATTTAGGTGTGGAAGTGCAAAAGCCTATCAGCATCTATTATGATAATCTTAGCAGTATATAGTTAGCAGGGAACCCTATTTTTCATGCTAGAATAAAGCATATCAAGTTACATTATCATTTCATCACGGAGAAGGTATTAGCATGTGATATTGAGCTTTTTTATGTGAAGACAAATGAGCAGGTTGTTGATATTCTCACTAAAGCACTTTGAGTTGAGAAGTTGAAGAAGTTTACTTTGAATGATAGACATGGGAATGGGAGGCTTTTTACTATACACAATTGTTATTATAGTAAAGGAATTTTCTCATCCCAATAACTTGGATTGTCTAAAGATTAACAATGTATAAATCTAAAATAGTACTATTTAGCTTCACTTTTCCCATTACTTTCAGGATGAAATGCAGAGCTAACATCTATTTTGGAACCTAAATTTTGAAATAATGCAGCCCAAAAGTGATTACAAAAACGAACATCTTGATCTGAAAGAATAACTTTTGGAAAACCATGATGTGGAAAAATACATTTAATGTATAACTTACTAGCTTGGTGCAAAAAGAGTCTTTTTACAAGGAATAAAATATTCTTGGTTACTAAATCTATCAACAATTGTCCAAATCATATCACTATGAGCTTAAGTTGTAGGAAGACCAGTAATAAAATCCATAGATATTTGTTCCCATGGCCCATTAGGTGGGGGAAGTGGCATTAATAATCCAAATGCTTTACCATGATGTCATTTTACATGGTGACACCCGATGCAATGGGAAACATACTGTGCAATATCTTTTTTCATATTTGGCCAAAAGAAAAATTCTTTACACATAGAAATAGTACTTTGTATGCCCTATGATCCATATACGGTGGTTCATGCATCTCTTTCATAATAAATTCTTTAAAAACTTGTGTGATGCATAACTTGTGTTGGAAATACAAGAATCCATTATGAAAAGTGTAATGATCCTCATTAAATGGTGTAGAATTATTGAAAGCAATCCATGTTTGTGAAAAATACAAATCAGATGCATAAGTAGGAATCATGTCACGAAATGAATAAATATGAAGAGCAGAAATATTATTGATTGAAACAATATTTATTTGTAGGGATGGAACGACTAAGATCATCAACTACAACATTAGTTTCACCAGGTTGATATTGAATTAAAGGTTGAAAATTTTGTATCAATGAAGGCCATTTAATGTGTCTTTTGGAAATCAATGGTTGATTTAATAAGTGTTTAATAACATGTTTTTTTGTTTTTATTAGAACTTCAGAACCCATAAAATAACGTTTCCAAATTTTTAAAGCATGCACAACAACTAAGAGTCCCTTATCATATGTACTATAATTCTTTTAAGAAGGTTTAAGTTTCCTACTTTCAAATGCAATCGAATGATCATTTTGCATAATACCTAAACAACTAGCATCTGTAACTACATGGAAAGGTTGTGCAAAATAGGTGCATGAGAAAGTACATGTTTGAGTCTTTCAAAAGATTGTTGTTGTGCTAATCCCCATGTAAATTTTAACTTTTTCTTCAATAATAATGTGAGTGGAAGTGCTAAGCAAGAAAAAAGTTTTACAAACTTTCTATGAAAACTTGCTAACCCTAGAAAAGAGCATACATCATTTACAGATTAAGGTACAAGCCATTCTTCAATTACTTCAATTTTCTTTGGATCTACATGAATGCCTTGACTAGAAACAATATATCCTAAATAACCTAATTCTTTTTGGAAGAAAGAACTCTTTTTCGGGATTGGCATAAAGTTGTTTTTGCCTAACAAATTAAAGACTATTACTAAATGATTTTCATGGTCAGTGTCATTCTCACTATAGACAAGTATGTCATCAAAGACCAAAAGCTTGGTGATCAAAAAAAGTGTTATTCATCATACGTGCAAATATAGCAGGTGCATTGGTGAGTCCAAAAGGCATTACCATGAATTCAAAGTGACCAGTTTGAGTTTTGAAGGAAGTTTTATAAATGTCATTTTGTGTCATTTGTATTTTATGATACCCAGATTTAAGATCAACTTTGCTAAAGACATGTGCTCCACGAAGTTTATCTAGCAAATAATCTATCCTAGGGATAGGATATCTGTTTTTAATTGTGATCTTATTGAGTGCTCTATAATCAATGCACATCCTATGAGTCTTGTTCTTCTTCTCCACTAAGAGAACATGTGCTCCAAGGGAAAAGAACTAGGCCTTATAAGTCCTTTGTGGAGTAGATCCTTAACTTGATTAGCTTTTTCTTTTTTCTTTAAAGGTCCATGCCTACAAGGTGCTTTATGGGGAGGAGAACTACCAAGAATTAAGTTTATACTATGATCAAGAGATCCCCTAGAAGGTGGTAGTTTAGAAGGAAAATAAGCAATAAAGCAATCTTGATAGGAAGCCATAAATGATTTATGTGCATTAGGAAGTGTATGTGTATATTCAACCATGTTAGTAACAAAAAAAATACATGAATTGTAGCCTTTCCTAAATGCATGTTTTACTCGAGTATGACTAATTAATGGAAATGGTTGGAAGTCATGCGTTGCGGACAAAGAAATATCTTGATTGTTAAACTTAAAACTCATTGTGTGTGTATGATAATCAATGGATGGATTATAATGATGACGAAAAGGCATGCCAAGTATAACATCATACAACTGCAAAGGATCAAATAAGAATGTGCATTCATCTACGTAAGAACCTATACAAATCTGAATGTTATGCACTTCACTTATAACATTACATCTATTTCTTTGAAATGCAGCCTTAACCTTATACATGGAAGGAAGTGGATGTAATTGGAGATCTTGTACTAATGTATAAGAAATAAAATCATGCGAACTACCATCATCATGTAAAATATTAACAACTTTAGTACCTTGCATGCAAAGTAAAGAATGAATAAAAATTTTGTTACCCAAGGTACTTAGATCTTTTTCCAATGCTTCTTTAGTCCAATAAGATTGAGTGTCTCCATGAGCCACCTCCATGTTATGTACATGAACTCCAACAAGTCTCATATTGTTAGTTTGCAACCTACATTTAGCTTTAGTATGACCAAACTTACCACAATGCCAATAAGTGATATGGGGCCATTTAAGTTGAGCATCCATCATCGTAGTTTGAAGGGTTGGAGATTTGGTAGGTTGTAATGGGGTGGACTTGTGTACTGGTGAGAAATTAGATTGAGGAGGGCGTTGAAAAGTAGACGGGCACTGAGAAATAGTGAAAGGACCCTTTAAAGGAAAATTGGGCTTGATTGCTTATTGTTGTTGGCACGTTTGTTGTAAGTGAATGGACTTGGTGATGGATTGAAACTACTTCTCAGCATCATGTGCAAAATAAATAGCTTCATAGAGGCTTGTAGGACATAGTGTGTTGAGATTGGATTGGATTCCCATCTCCAAACCATCTTCATACTTCTGTCGCAAGGTATCTTCAAGAATCGTTTCAAGCAAACGAATAAGTAGTAGTTATTGCCAAGAGCGTTCAGTGTAGGTAGACATAGAATCTCCATCTTTCCATCCAAAAGTTGTCCATGATCAATGAGCATGTAAGTGGAACTAAGGAGGAAGGAAGGACTCCTTGATTTTTTCTCAAAATGCGATCCATGTAATGGGACAATTGGTGCTATGCCGCAAAACATTCCACCATATCTGGGCCTTACCCACCAAATAATTAGTAAGAAATTTCATGTTTTCAATTTCAGAATATGATTCGTCTGAATGAAAGTCATCAAATAAAGATATCCATGAAAGAACAAATTGTCCATCCTTTTTCCCATCAAATTGAGAAAATTGGAAATTTTTAGCATCGATTTTGGAATGTGTGCCTTCTTCTTGAGCAGTGATAATAGCCTTCACAACCTTAACTAGGTCATTGTCATCACTTTGCATTTGTTGGAGTGCAACATCGTGTTCTTTTATCCCGTTTTGAGCATGTTGGAGTTTGTGCTGCAAAAGCTCCAACTGTTGCTCAATCAGTACTCCGTACCAAAATCCTCGGTATTATGGGTAGGGTCCATGGCCTCATATAGAACCAAAACCTAGGGCTAAGCATGTGAAAAGAATTTTAGCAATATTGGAAAATAGAAAAAGAAAGGTTTTATCTTGGAAATATATAAATAAAATAATTATTTAAGTGTTAAATAAATAAATAAATAAGGGGAAGAGAGTGTTAGAAAATATGTTAAATGTCAATTAACAGGAATGGGATATCAATAAGTGAAAATAGGCTAATGGATAAAGCATATCTCTTATAAGTGTGAGGTTGTGGATTAAATTTCAAAAAGACATTAGTGAACCAAAAAAACATGAATTCAAATGCAAACCTAGATTGGACGAGAATTGACAAACCAAAACGGATGTTGAATCATGAACGAACATCGTGAATCATGAGCACACATCGAGAAGCACACCTCCACACATGAACACATGCTTTGATACCATTGTTGATTGGATCTTATAGGCGCACGTATGCAGAGATAGTACATAAATGAAATCTCACAAAAGCATATACAAAATAGAGAGAGACAAGAGACTAAACACAAGATTGGGTACAATCTCCCTCCACATAGTTTGATGAACCATTCTATCAGATTATGTGTATTTATAGGTATTTGTCATTACATCCTGAATAGAAGATACATGAGGGTGGTGTTTCGAAAAGTATGTGTTTACGAAAATCTACTTTATTTACAAAATTATCGTTTTCTAAGCGATCTACTATTCTTACAAAAAATATCTAAAATACTAATGTCTAACTATCTTAAAAAATATTTGAATAAGTCCATGAGCGTTCACACCCTCATGATTATTCACTTGCTAAATCAAACCACAATCACATTAAAAGCCTCAAGACATTAAAATCCATATAAGATTCCATTATTCCATGAAGTATAACACTAAAGATAAGAAATAAACAACTCTTGTCACAACAAATTAGTTGAGTATAACCAATCGGAATTGAATTTGTGAAATTAAAGTACTTGGGATTATAAAAGGTTTTCTTTCGAAAACCATAGCAAAGAAGGATGAATACTCCATCCAAATGTTTTCAAGTTTCCAAGGAAAAGCATGAGATCATGAATTGATTGTGTGAAGGAATCAAAACAAGGAATCAAAACCTAGAAAATCTACTTCAAAATTATTTTAAATAATTTAAGTGAGAAGGTACTCTATCAAGATAGGTTTAGACTTAGGATAAGTAACACTCACACATCAATGTGAATATAAAATAGGGTGGTATGGGATAGTTAAACCTTCGCCAGTTTAATCTATTTTCAGTCCTAGGTTCTTGGGATGGTTAGGAGTCTGTAAATAGAGGCCCTGTTTGTATTTTCTCAATCTACAGATTAAGAAGATACTACTTCACTGAATTAACATGCTAGGTCAGATTATCTTCCCAGTATTGGTTTGAATACGTTCTTCAACACACTTCCACATCAGACAGTGTACTGTACAACTTCTCCACTTATCACGCTAATTAATTTACTTAACACTTCGTTAACTTCACTTAATGATTAAACTTAATCGAGAGAATTGACAGATTACACAGTGTTACACAGAGTTTGACAACCAGCGCTTCGCTTCCAGCTCTCACCCAGACAAACAGTCTGGCGACTACACCTTCTGCTCTACATGACTCTTTCATTAATCTTTTTTTAAGGGTTACAACTTTGCGCTACGCCTTTTCATGATGCGTGAGAATTTTCAGTGTATATATTACAAAAGTATGAGTTCCTTTCCGACGGCTAACACTGGCATGCATGGTGGACTCGAACCCAAAAATGGTGATTACAAAATCAAGGTTCATCTATGATTCCCTGAATATACATAGTCCAAGCTAATTTAAATGTACGGGTAATCTTCTTCTTGAGGGAATCTAGCATATCTTTCAAAATAGCTGGTTCTATAAGTTGTGCATCAGTTCTAACCAAACTGGTAGCTATAACCTGGCTGATAAGTAATTCGGTCTAAGTCTGCAAAAAAGATTCCTGTAGATAAAAATCATTGGCCAGAGCAGCATCTCGTCGCAGCTTCATTTCTGTTATATCAGCATCAATTCTCGAGAGCATGTCTGCCTGAGCTCCTAACTGTTTTTGTTGTCAGGATCTTGCTCACGCGCATACAGAGATTACGGACGCAGAAAAACACATAGAAAATAGAGGCAACAAGAGACGAGACCGAACGCAAGATTGGGTGCAATCTCCCCCCATGCACTCTGTTTCGACAGTCCACAGAGTGCATGTATTTATAGGACTTTTGATTACGTCGAAAATAGTGGTTACATGAGGGCGGCTTCAAAAAGTAAGCGTGAAACTAAAAGTTGATAACTTTTACAGAAAGCCATTGCTCTCAATAACAGAAACTACGGTCTACAATGACCCTTATGCTAACCATTACTTTTCTAACAATAGAACCTTCTACGCAGGTTTATTTACAAGCTAAATAATAATTATTCGGATTATTGATGTTCGCCCTTTCACACCTTGCACGCTCCTCACGAACCTTTAGTTGCTATATCAGAAACATCAAAAACATATTAATACATTAATAATATAACACTTTAATTGTTCAATAATATACAACATGCCTCTCAGTTGACAAGCAACTGACCTCAGTTGATAAAATAATTTAACACTCTAACAATTACAATACATTGTTCAACATATTCCATGTTACTGTTACAATCCAACAATGCATTGGCTAACATATTCCATGTTACAATCCAACAATGCATTGGCTATTCCATTTGTCATCCAACAATGCATTGGCTATTCCATATTTCAATCCAACAATGCATTGTTCAACATATTCCATAAGGTATAACATGCCCCTCAGTTGAACAAGAAACTGACCTCAGGTGATAAAATAATAAACATGGATGGCCAGTCACATGTTTCATCACTGAATAAAGAAAATAGGCATGTGCCATGTAAAAATACATGCATGGAAATGTTCATGGAGCTGGTACATTAATGTGTTTGTGTATGATATGCAGTAATTAAGTGGTCATAATGAGGTGTTAATTGTGTTTTATGTATCCATTGACATTCTTCAATAGAGTGATTTTTGTACTTAACCAAATATCGATGATATTGAGTACCTGTGCGTGTAGTAGTGACATCATGATCAATGATTTCCTCAGGAACTAAGATTTCAGATTGTTCTTCAATCAAAGGAGGGTCATCAAGAAGTGGAGCAAGTGGTAAAGTTCCTTTAAAGGGTTTAAGTAAACTAATATGAAAAGAATTATGAATGGTCCAATAGGATGGAATATCTAATTGAAATGAATTATCATTAATTTTTTCTATAATGCCAACGGTCCATAATAGCGTGGTGCAAGTTTAATTTTAGGATGCTGCAAAATATTTTTGAGACGTCTTTTAATTATTTGCAACCATACAAAATCATTTTCCTTGAATTCTTTGGCTAAGCGTTTAGTATTGATAATACGTGTATATCGCTCTTGACTTTTCCTAATGTGCTCGTGAACATCATGAAGTATAGAAACGTGAACTTGAGCAATAGAATCAGCCATCGGAATGTCGGTTTGGGTGAGGGACATGGGAGTGGGAAGCTTTTTACCAAAAACTATTTCAAAAGGTGCACGACCAGTAGTGGTGTGTGAAGTGTTATTGTAAGCAAATTGAAGCAATGGCAACTTGTCATCCCAGTTATTAGGATTATCTAATGAATAACAACGCAATAAATCAAGAATAGTACTATTTGTAGCCTCACTCTGTCCATTACTTTCAGGATGAAATGCAGAGCTAAAATCTATTTTAGAACCAAAATGTTGAAATAAGGCAACCCAAAAATGATTACAAAACCTAACATCACGATCAGATAACATTACTTTAGGAAATCCATGATGTGGAAAAATGCATTTAATGAATAATTTTGCAGCTTGAGGTGCAGTCAAAGTTTTTCTACATGGAATGAAATATGCATATTTACTAAACCTATCAACTATTGTCCAAATCATATCATTATGTGATGAAGTGTTAGGAAGACCTGTGATAAAATCCATAGAGATTTGTTCCCATGGTTCATTTGGAATAGGAAGTGGCATTAATAATCCAAATGGTTTACCATGATGACGTTTGACACGCTGACATACAATGCATTGAGAAACATAATGTGCAATGTCTTTTTCCATGTGTGGCCAAAAGAAGAAATCTTTGCAAGCAAAAATAGTGCTCTGTATGCCTCTATGACCCATGTAAGATGGTTCATGCATTTCTTTAATGACAAAATCTTTAAAAGCTTGGGTTATGCACAATCTATGTTGAAAATAGAGAAAACCGTTATGAAATGTATAATGTTCATCAGATAAAGATGCAGCATTGTTGAAGTCATGCCATGCACGTGAAAAATACAAATCAAATGCATAAGTGGAAACCATTTCTTGAAAAGAATGAATTTGGATGGCAGAAATATTATTCAAAACAACAGAATGCAAAGGAAAATGGCTAAGAGCATCCGCTACAACATTAGCTTTACCAGGCTGATATTGTATCATGGGTTGGAAATTTTGAATGAATGATGCCCATTTAAGATGCCTATCAGAGATTAAGGGCTGATTTAATGAATGATTAATAGCCTGTTGATCGGTTTTGATTAAGACCTCAGGGCCCATAAGATAGTGTTTCCAAATTCGCAAAGCATGCACAACTGCTAACAGTTCTTTATCATACGTACTATAATTCTGTTCTGAGGGCTTAAGCTTTCTACTCTCAAATGCAATGGGATTGTCATTTTGCATTAAAACAGCACCTATTCCTGAACCGCTAGCATCAGTAACAACATGAAAGGGTTGTGAAAAATCAGGTAATTGTAAAACAAGTGCATGTGAAAGTGCATGTTTAAGTTTGTCAAAGGACTGTTGTTGGGTAATTCCCCATGCAAATTTTCTTTTCTTTTTCAACAACAAGGTAAGAGGCAATGCTAAATAAGAAAAATTTCGAACAAACTTCCTATAGAAACTAGCCAACCCAAGAAAAGAACGAACATCATTGACTGATTGTGGTGTAGGCCATTCTATGATAACTCTAATCTTTTTCGGATCCACATGCACACCTTCACTTGAAACAATATGTCCTAAATATTCTAGCTTATGCTGAAAGAAATAACTCTTTTCAGGATTAGCATAAAGTGTGTTCTCTCGTAACAAATGAAAAACTGTTTCAAGATGCTTTTCATGTTCACTATCATTCTTACTGTAAACAAGTATGTCATCAAAGAAGACAAGAACAAAAGCTTGGTAATCAAGAAAAATATTGTTCATCATTCACGCAAATGTAGCAGGGGCATTAGTAAGTCCAAAGGGCATTACCATAAATTCATAATGGCCATTTTGAGTTCTAAGTGCAGTCTTAAAAATATCACTTTGTGTCATACGAATCTGATGGTAACCCGATTTAAGATCAATTTTACTAAAGACACGAGCTCCTTGTAACTTATCTAAGAGATCATCTATTCGAAGAATAGGGTATCTATTCTTGATCGTGATCTTGTTAAGGGCTCTATAATCGATGCACATTCGATAAGTTTTATTCTTCTTCTCTACTAAGAGAACTGGTGCTCCAAATGGGGAAGAACTAGGCCTTATAAGTCCTTTTTGTAGTAGGTCTTTTACTTGATTTTCTATTTCCTTTTGATGTAGTGGGCCATGTCTATAAGGTGCTTTATGAGGAGGAGAACTACCAGGGACTAAGTCTATGCTATGGTCAAAGGATCCTCGAGATGGTGGTAGTTCAGAGGGATATTCAGACATAAAACAATCCTTATAAGTACTCATGAAAGGTTTATATGCATCTGGAAGTGTATGAGTATAATCATTGATGACATTGACAAAAACAATGCATGAGTTGAATCCTTTCCTAAATGCACGCTTTACTTGAGTGTGACTAATCAATGGAAATGGCTGGAAATCATGCCGTGCAGACAAAGTAATGATTTGACCTTTGAAAACAAACTTAAAGGTATGAGTATGGTAGTCAATACGTGGGTTATAATGGTGACGAAAAGGCATACCTAGTATAACATCATAAGATTGCAAAGGTGCAATTAAAAATGTTCGTGAATCAACATAAGGGCCTATGCTAATCGTAACATCTTGCACTTCTCGTGTTACATTATAACGACTACCTTGAAATGCAGCTTTCACTTTATACAAAGAAGGAAACGTTTGTAATTTAAGTTCTTGTACTAATAAATGTGAAATGAAGTCATGTGAACTACCATCGTCATGTAGAATTTTAACTAGTTTGTTATTTATTGTACCCTGCATGCAAAGAAGAGAGTGTAGAGAGATATCGTTACCCAAGGTACTTAAATCCTTCTCCAGTGATTCCTCTGTCCAAACAGGAGGAATTTCTTCATTATAGACCTCCATGTTATGCAATCGAGCTATAGCCGGTTTCATATGAAGAGGTTGCAATCTGCACCTTATTTTTGTATGTCCAGGTTTACCACAATTCCAGCAAGTGATTCGTGGTCGCTTCTGTTGGGCATTCACTGCTGAAGTTTGAAGGGTAGGTGGTTTGGTTGGTTGGAGAGATGAAGCAACGGGTGGAGTTAAATAATTGGATTGTGGAGGACGAGGAAAACTAGGGTAAGATGGGGCATTAAAATTACGCTTCATAGGAAATGAAGGTTTAACAGGAAATGGTCGTGGACGTGGTTGTTGTAGACGGAGTGACTTGGTTATGGACTGGAATTCTTTTTCTGCATCATAAGCAAAAGATATAGCCTCGTTGAGGGTTGTAGGTCGTAGGGTGTGAAGCTTAGCTTGGATACCCACCTCCAAACCATCTTCGTATTTCTGCTGCAAGATATCTTCTGATACATCTTCAAGCATTCGTACAAGTAGTAAATTTTGCCAGAACCGCTTTGTGTAGGTAGTAACCGTATCACCCTCCTTCCATGTAAGGGTCGTCCATGCACGTCAAACATGCAAATGGTATTGAGGAGGAAGAAATGAATCCTTCACGTTTTCTTGAAAATCCTTCCAAGTTGTTGGACGCTCTGTACTGTGTCACAGGACATTCCACCAGAGTTGAGCTTTACCTACTAAATAGTTAGTGGCAAATTTAACTTTTTCACTTTCAGCATACATTTCATCGGTATAAAAATCATCAAACTGCGACAACCAAGAAAGTACTAAAGGCCCATCCTTTCGGCCATCAAATCGTAGAAACTGGTAGTTTCTATTACCAATCTTTGAATGAGTAACATCAGATTGGGCAGACACAATAGCTTTTACTACTCTCGTAAGGTTGTCTTCCTCAGCTTGCATCTTTTGGAGGATTTCATCACGTTGTCGGATCTCGTTCTGAGCTCCTTGAAGCTCATGCCGCAAGAGCTCTAGTTGTTGTTCAAGTGTTGCCGCAGGTAGAGGTGAATTACTGTAATCCTCCATGGTGCTCTTGGACCCTTGCTCTCAACCTTGGTGTATTGAACCTTCTTGTTTGCAACCTTGGTGTCTCGATCCCGTGTTCTCAACCTTGCTTGGTATCTTGAACACTCAATCAAGTGCCACCCAAGGATTTTGAAGGAATTCACACTTCCAAGCTAGCTCATTGGAAAGTTCGTTCCGAGAGCTTTCCAATGGTATATTACACGCCTCAATCCGACCTACGGATTGAGAGATACACTTGATTCTTTGTTGGGTCCATCCTTGAAATCGTCGCGAGCGCCTTCCACAAGTAATAAAGAGAGAGAACTTGAGTACAACTCCAAGAGATGGTGGAGTGGTCAAAGTACTTCCCTTGAAAGTAGGAGGTTGTGGGGTCAAATCCTCCTACCTTAGGGACTCTAAACCTCTTTATTACCACTCAAAAATTAAAATTGCCTCGCGCGTAGCCAACGGTCACCAAGGGAGCCTTGGGTGCCAATGTTGCCAATGTATTGCCTAAGTTATTGACTAAGTTCTTTGCCTTAGTCGATGCCTTGGAGTAAACGTAGGTGAAAATGTAGGTGAAAACGTAGGTGAAAACGTACTGGAACAGGAACAGAAACAGAAACCGAAACCGAAACCGAAGACAAAGACGAAGATGAAGACGGAGACGGAGACGGAGATGGAGATGGAATCGGAATTCAGAATCGCTAACAGAGAACAGAACCCTCTATATTGACGCATGCAGAGCTCTGATACCACTGTTGTCAGGATCTTGCTCACGCGCATACAGAGATTACAGATGCAGAAAAACACACAGAAAATAGAGGCAACAAGAGACGAGACCGAACGCAAGATTGGGTGCAATCTGCCCCCATGCACTCTGTTTCGACAGTCCACAGAGTGCATGTATTTATAGGACTTTTGATTACGTCAAAAATAGTGGTTACATGAGGGCGGCTTCAAAAAGTAAGCGTGAAACTAAAAGTTGATAACTTTTACAGAAAGCCATTGCTTTCAATAACAGAAACTACGGTCTACAATGACCCTTATGCTAACCATTACTTTTCTAACAATAGAACCTTCTATGCAGGTTTATTTACAAGCTAAATAATAATTATTCGGATTATTGATGTCCGCCCTTTCACACCTTGCACGCTCCTCACGAACCTTCAGCTGCTATATCAGAAACATCAAAAACATATTAATACATTAATAATATAACACTTTAATTGTTCAATAATATACAACAGTTTTTCTCTTCTTTCAAGTTCCTAAGCTTGAAACTGCATCGTTTTATAATAAGCCTCTCGCTCTTGTTTAATAGCTTCCATCTCCTTCTTTAACTGAATAGCCCCGCCAATCTCTACTTCCAAATCACGATTTTTCTGAAAAAGTTCTTCGGACACCTTCTGTAATTCTTCAGTGGTTTGCATAGCAAGGTCTGCCATTTCCTGTCCTTTCTGCTCCACCAAAGCAAGATCTGCATGTGTATCCTCCAGCAGATTTCCAAGCACAACCCTGGCATCCTCTTTGTCAGTCACCATTTGTTCAATTGAGAAATTTCTTCATCGCGAGCAGCAAGGAGGACATCCTTCACATTCAATTCAGCAAGTGCGATGTCCCGTTGAGCAATGATATTGTCTTTTTCTGCTAACTGTTCTTGGAGTTGCTGGATCTGAGTCTGCAAGGCATGATTCTCGGCTTTGACCACAAGTACTTCTTCTTGGAGAGGGGCAATGTCTGCTTCGAGAAGGTCAACCTTACTTTGCAACTCCTGGGGAATTGTCTGAGTTGCCATCTTCATCTGGAGGGGCAATTGCTCGGAAAATTGAATAAGTAATTGGCCCATGGATGCCGATTCAATGAACATTACTACTGGGGGGGGGAGAGAAGGAGGAGGCTGTGATGATGAGGTAGAGAGAAGATGAGGTGAGGAGGGTGGAGAGTATTCAAGAGAGGAGAGGAGATGGGTTGATGCCTCACGAATGGCAGTTGAAGGTGCAACGGGAAGAACGGCAACAGTATCGGGAATGGTAGTTGGAGGAGGAAGAGGGATAAGGGCAGTCGGAACCAAAACTATTCCGGTCTCAATCTATGGTACTAACAAGGCGGCTTCGGTAACTGCCTCTGCATTTCCAGTCATTTGATTGATTGCATCTGCTTGGGCATTTGCGGTTGGTGAAGAAGGAGGTTGACAGTTTGTAACAACGATAGCTTCCACTATCTCCTTCACAGTCTCAACTGAGATTCCTCCCGCGATGAGACTTCAGCTACATCTTCCATAATAATGTCCTAGTCCGGCTAATGATTAGGAGAAGGCGGGACAACTTCTACCTGTAAGGAAGTGTTGGTGTCATGAAAGAGTTCAACTTCTTGACCCGCATTGGAACCCTGCACCAGGCTTTGCGATGGGCTAATACATCTTTGTTTACGCTGAAAAAATTGGAGCAGGTCTTCGTCATCGTCCTCCTCCAGCATCTGTGTAGATTCCTCATGTAACAACACAGTATCCATTGGGGGTGGTTGTGCGGCTTGGAGAACCAGAAGGAGAAAGGTGAGGAGATGGGGCAATCGGGTACCGAGTTGTTTGGTAACGGTTAATCATTCACGGTGAATGCGCCGAAAGAAGAAGGATGTGAAACTGACACCCTCTCGTGAGGCAGTATCAATCATCAAGTAAAAAGGCTTGGAAATACCATACGTGCATTTTTGCAAGTTTAATGCTGCTACAAGAAACTACAGTGCGGTGCGCTCAGGCTCGGGGTAGCAGAGAATGGCAAACTCATTAGATGAGTGCGGGGGAAAAGTTCCTTCATAGTTGTTATCGGAAGGAGTGGTCCATCGATCAACCCTTCCTGAGGGAGACGGAACCCCTCAGCAACCGTGTTTAGTGTAACTACTACACGGGGGTTTAAGCATGTTAATGGCCAGCACTGCTCTGTAGCAGGCATGGCGGCGATGGCAGAGATGATCTGCACATGGAAGGGATGACACTCCACTGAATGCCAAGGCAATTCAGCGAAGGCCAAAAGTCCCCGAGCATGCAAGTACTCACTCACCTCCGAGGGAGACCCGCACGGAAGGTTGCTATGTTCGCAAGAGCTTCCATGGCACACTCAGAGATAAGCGAAAGCACAAAGCACACACTGGTCGCAAACACACAAAAACACAATAGCGATTAACAGCGGAAAGAACAAGATTAAGTAGGAACACTAAAAAAATCAGGCGACAAAAACCCTAATCATAACAGAGTATTGGAAATATACCGGCATAATGGCGACATGCATGTATTAACAGATGCAATGACACAAAGGCGGCTATTAATCATGGTTAGATAAGAAAACGGAAGGATTACGGTCAGTTGGTCAACCGAAACATGGAGATCAGGAAAGAAAATCAAGTGACAAGCAAAAAAGAGTAAAAATACCGAAGACACCTCACGAAGTGGTCGATGACGGATAGTAGGGTCGAAGCTTCGAACCATTAATCACTTTAGGGAGAAGGTGACTAGTTAAGGTGGATAACCGAAAAGTTGGGGGTCCCACTTGTTCAGCAATCCGGTATGGACCGAACCATCGTAGCTTAAATTTTTCGGCGGATCTATTAGACTTAGCATTATAGAAGAGGACCAATTGGTTTACTGTAAATACGGGAGTTTTGAGGAAACGATCGTGGGTTTTGGCCTTGTCAGCTGCACTTCCTGCATCACCAAGAAACTCTCCAGACGTTGTTCATCCAAGGACCGTAAAGCCTCCAATCTAAAGGGAAAAGATTCTTCCGGTAAGAGCTTCCGTTCAAGGGCCAGACACAGACTGGGAACCACCAGTTCCATCAGAGCAATTGCTTCCAATCCATATGCCAACTTAAAAGGAGTTGTTACGGTCGCCACTTTGTATGTGGTACGATAAGCCCATAATACAGCAGGTAGAAATTGGTCCCATCTCTCTGGGCAATCTAACACCAGTTTCTTCAAGATATTTAAGAGAGATTTATTGGTACTCTCAGCAAGTCCATTTGCTTGTGGGTAATAGGGAGAACTGAATTTGTGCACAATCTGGAAGGTTTTAGTAAGCACTTGCATTAATGTATTGGCAAAGTGCGTACCTTGATCAGTTACTATCTCCAAGGGTAACCCATAGCACGGAAAAATATCCTTCATTAAACATTTAACAACCACAGCCGTTGTGGCTGATCGTAGAGCCCATGCTTCGGCCCATCTAGTTGCATAATCTATGCATGTAAGAATATATCTATTATTGGTGATTGTCACTGGAGGTGTAACCAGTCCGATAAAATCCAAGCCCCATTTCTAAAAAGGTTCAAGAGGCACAACGGGTTGGAGAGGAAAGTAATGTCTCTGTAAAGGTTGACCGGAATGCTGGCACTCGTCGCACTGTTGTACATACTTGGTCACGTCACGATACATAGTGGGCCACCACAACCCACTCTGGAGAATCTTCCGGTGAGTCAGGTCGACCGAAAAATGTCCTCCGGTTGGAGCAGTATGGGCCATGGTAATGACTGAAGCAATGTCATGGGGGGGGACACATCTGAGTAGTACTCCTGAGTGGTCCATGTAATATAATTGTCCAAAAATCAACCAAAGGCATCGACTTTACGTGGCTAGTCTTTGTCTAGCAGTTGAAGAAATCATACTAGGCGGACATCCACTAGTCAAGAATAGAAGCAAGGTATCATAGTAAGAAGAGGGTACCGGTAATTCCTGTTGATCATCCTGTATTGTCTCTGTTACATAGATGGCTTGTGTTGTATCATCAATTCCCTCTGGCAGCTCACCGAAATCCAATCGAGAGAGAAAGTCAGCAAGAGCGTGTGCTGACCCTGGTCGATGTATGACTGAGTAATCAAATTCTTGAAGCAACAAGACCCACCGTGCTAACCGTCCTCCCAAATGCTGTTGTCGCACAAGATACACCAATGCTGCATGATCGATTGGGAAGGTGAAGCGTCTGCCCAACAGATAATGTCGAATTTTTTTCACAAAATATACTAAGCCAAGACATTCTCGTTCAGTAACTGAATAGTTACGCTCTGTCGTGGCCAATCTGTGACTCGCATAATACACGGAACGAAACCATTTATCCGTATGCTGCATCAACACGCTTTCAATGGCACTGTCGGATGCATCCACAAAGACATGAAAGGGCAATTCCCAATTTGGTGCTTGTAAAATGGGAGCCTGAGTTAACAATGATTTCAGCCGGTCAAAAGAAAGTTGACACTCTTCGGTCCATTCGAACTGACGCGGGCTACTGGTTATCAATCGATTAAGTGGTATTGGCAGATGAGCAAGCTAACGCAGATGCCACCCATGCCACCGGATTTGGCCCAAAAATCGCATCAGGTCTTTAGGTGTCTTAGGAGCAGGAGCCTCCAGTACAGCCTTCACTTTGTCTGGATCCACCTAAATACCTTGTTTGGAAATAATGTGTCCGAGCAACTTGCCATAGGATACAGAGAATATCGATTTGTTCGGATTCAAGCACAATTGATATTCTCGACAGTTTGAAAAGCAACACCGTAAATGGTACAGGTGCGCCGACATATCACCGGATAACGAGAAATCATCCAGATACACTCTCATAAATGTGGTGAGATAAGGGGAAAAAATTTCCTGCATGCAGCGTTGGAACGTACTGGGAGCATTGCGCAGTCCAAACCACATTACGATACATGCATAGACACTCCAATTGTAATAAATGCAGTCTTGGGTATATCCTGCTCGGCCATTCGGACTTGATTGTAACCATTGTATCCATCTAGAAAGGAATACATTTCCCTACCAGCCATGTCATCTAACATGGTATCCAGGAACGGCAAGGAAATGGATCAGGTACGGTTGCGGCATTGAGCTTTTGGTAATCCATGCATATCCGCAGCTGCTTGTTTTTCTTCGGAACTATAACAATGGGAGAGATCCATTCTGCATGCTCAATAGGCACAATAAATCCCACCTTCAATAATCGATCAAGTTCGGCTTTAACTTGTGCCACATAGTTAGGATTCATCTTGTAACTGGGTTGTTTGATGGGTCTTGCATCCGGTTTCAGCACCACTTTGTGTTGATAAATCCGCAGGTCCAACCCCTTCATGTCCTTGTAATCCCAGGCAAACACATCAGCGAACTCTCGTAGAAGCTGCAATAAATGCTCCTGGAAAGTCTCGGATAGTCCTGCTTTTATTTTTACTCGTCCTGGGTTGATTTGATCACCTAAATTGCAGGTGATCAACTGATCTTCCAGTACATAGAATTGTCGGGGTTTCTCCAAATCGTCTCCTGATTGAAGTAATTGTTGGAGCATCCTATCATCCAAGGTCTGTTTTGTGCTTGACTCATGCTCTCTGGTCAATGTTATCACCGTGCAGGCTGTCGGACTCCAGTTATCAGCCACCATTTGTAAATCTACAGTGTCGAGTGCCATCAGATCCTTGTTGGCGGTAAGAAAGCTTCCTCGTCATCATCGGAGAGACCATCGAACATGTGTACAGGCTCCGCTAAGTATGGTCGTGCATGTAAGTCACAGGGTTTCATGTCGTCCAATGTGACAACATATTTCCGATGATTATTTTCAAAGACTAATTCATGCGCTGACCAGTCTTGCACTACCTTAGCTTGTTTGAGCCAGTGACGTCCAACGAGTAGATTGTAATCCAGGCTCGATTCTGGTAAATCTAGCACAACAAAGGTCATTTTGAAAATAGAACATTGTAGAGTGATCGGAATATCTCACACCAAGCCCACCGGATGGACTCGAGATTGATCAACCATGCGTACAAAGAATTGAAGAGGCTCAATTGCATCCACCCCATCCGTTTGCAAAGTGTAGCTGTTGCTATGTTTACACCAGATCCACCATCAATTAAGACGTGTGATTTTATGGTTTTTGTACCATACCGTAATTAGTGGTACCGTATGGTCCACCATTGGATCCAATTCCGATTGGATTGTCGCTGTTGCGGGAGCACTCGAGGGTGCTGGATTGACCTGCTGTTGGAACTGTTGACGCACTCCCGGGACCAAAGCCAATAATTGACCCAAGGGCAAGGTAATTGATGCCTTGGACAGTACATCCCACACCGCATCAGTTTTGGTTGTTTCCGATACGATCTCCGGTGTGGACTTCGGTACTGTGTGAGTTATATTTTGCCTCTCTAGTACGTCCGGTGGTATGCTTTGCTGCATCACCAGAATTGGGTCAAGGAATACGGTTTGCTCTTGCGTCGCCCACTTGCTTGCTCTTGTAAACACCTCCTGTTGTTCACGAATGCCGGGTTCAAAAATCTCTGCAGCTGGCTGTAATTGCTTTTTGGAACGTGTTTGGACCACTGTTGCTTGTGTGTCTATTGGTGAGATATACACCATATTTGCAATCGGATGTTGTCGTTCTTTTTTCTTTTTGTCATACTCCGCTTCATCTTTGCAAAACCTTCGGATATGCCCAATTTCACCACAAAAATGACATTTAGGGGGTGAGGGAGATGTACCTTCTCCTGATGGACCTGCATTCCACCGGGCTTGTCCAAAATTATTTGACCGTCCTCGATAATTCCTGTATCCCTGGTACTGGGTATTCCTCATCTGTGGTGGGACATAATGGCTAGCCGATTGCCCTTGTTCCTGAATGATGGCATTAACAGCTGCTCTGTTCTGTGCCTTGGCATTGTACGGGCAAGTCTCCATAGTGTGGTCTATTGTGTGGCAAATGGCACAATATAGTTGATTCAGCGTGCATGTTGAGCTCCTGTGCCCTGGATTTTTGCATTTGGTACAGTATATCTATTTCAAAGAATCCTCGTTGGATTGCCTAGATGCTTTCAGCCACTCTAGGTCTTCGGTGAATGCACCCACTTTGTTTTCTAATTGTAGTGCCATAGCAATTATGGCGTTCAAAAGTCATTCCACCCACGCACTGTATGATCATAATCTGCTTCAATTGGGGCTTTAATCCATTGATGAACCACTGTGTAATAACATCATCTGGTAAATTAGCATGTGCTCGTGGCAACTGCCGTAAATCAGTCCGAAATAGCGTGGCATAATCCTATACAGTTTGGTGTGGTTTCTGCCTATTGTTTTGCAAGTAATCAAAAATTTTGACGGGGTTCTTCTTTAACCAAAACCGTTGTAGAAAGGCATCCTTCACATCATTATACTGGCAAAAGTGGTTCAAATCATATTCGGTTAGCCATCGTGTAGCTTCATTAACCAGGGTTGACTGGAACACAATAGCTTTATACGCAGGATCTGCAAGATAATTCAGAACTGAATAATTAATCTCAAAGTTCCACACATGCGCATCTGGATCATCCCACGAAAATCCTCCAAATTTGGTATACGTGACTCCTGCTGGTACCGGGCGCAGTGGGATAACCTGTTGCTGCTGATGTTGTGGTTGCGGCTGTGGCGGTGTTTGTTGTTGTTGCTGTGAGCCACTCATGGTGCTATTGTTATTGGCGTTGTTGTTACCTAAATTTTGGGGAGGTATCTCTTGATCTTCCTGGACCGATGGCTTAACTCCATCGGTCCTAAAATGTCGTTGAACCGATGACTTAACTCCAAATCTATCAGCCCTTCCTCAACTTTGGTGTCAAAATTAGCTAAACTTGCACCTAAAAATGGTGAATAGGTGTCCATCGAACAACACCACAGTTTCACCAAAAAGCTTTGAATCATTACCAGGTAATACTGAACTCTCACAAAAAATCATCGAATTCTCACCGGACCAGACTGCACTGTCACCGAAAACGTTCTCACCGGATAACGCGGACGTGTCACCAAAAGTGATCGAATTCCGACCAAATAATGCGGAACTGTCTCTGCACTACGCCTCTGTACAACCAGAAATCACCGTACTTTCTCTAGAAGGTACCGGACTCACACCGGATTCTCGCCGTGTGCTATCGAACTACCACCGGAATTGCTGTTGGTTGACTGTATTGAACCTTCTACAATTGGACTTAATGGTCCTGTACTTCTACCACCAGGGGGTGTTCCTAATAGGTTCGAAACTGTTGTTGTTGTTGTGAGCCACTCATGGTGCTATTGTTATTGGCGTTGTTGTTACCTAAATTTTGGGGAGGTATCTCTTGATCTTCCTGGACCGATGGCTTAACTCCATCGGTCCTAAAATGTCGTTGAACCGATGACTTAACTCCAAATCTATCAGCCCTTCCTCAACTTTGGTGTCAAAATTAGCTAAACTTGCACCTAAAAATGGTGAATAGGTGTCCATCGAACAGCACCACAGTTTCACCAAAAAGCTTTGAATCATTACCAGGTAATACTGAACTCTCACAAAAAATCATCGAATTCTCACCGGACCAGACTGCACTGTCACCGAAAACGTTCTCACCGGATAACGCGGACGTGTCACCAAAAGTGATCGAATTCCGACCAAATAATGCGGAACTGTCTCTGCACTACGCCTCTGTACAACCAGAAATCACCGTACTTTCTCTAGAAGGTACCGGACTCACACCGGATTCTCGCCGTGTGCTATCGAACTACCACCGGAATTGCTGTTGGTTGACTGTATTGAACCTTCTACAATTGGACTTAATGGTCCTGTACTTCTACCACCAGGGGGTGTTCCTAATAGGTTCGAAACTGCCCAGGGATGTTGATCTCTACGGTATTTGGGGTATGATTCGTCGGAACGTGTTACAGGCATATATCAAAGAATTCTTCTTCAATCTTTAATCTTCGATGCAAATGGCTACTCCATTTCCCACAGATGGCACCAATGTTAAACCTTCACCAGTTTAATATATTTTCAGTCCTGGGTTCTTGGGATGGTTAGGGGTATGTAAATAGAGGCCCTATTTGTATTTTCCCAATCTACAGATTAAGAAGATGCTACTTCACCGAATTAACATGCTAGGTCAGATTATGAAATAAAGTAAAGTCTATGATCTGAGGGTCTGGCCGGTTCAGACAGATCTGAAATCGGACACCGTTTGGTCATCCGTTTGTGTGGCCAAAGATCTTGAGTCTAGACTTATTGGTAGGTCATTTACTTTTGTAACCAAGTAATCCACTTAGCCTAGTGGTTAAGACTCAAGGGTGTGAAGGAAGAGGTCTTGGGCTCAACCCCCATGGGGTACATGGGGAGAGTGTTTTGCCCAAAGAGCTCTAGAACCTTCTAAAAGCATCCACTGGAGTTAACTTTGGCTAATTGGGACAATTGGCGCACATGTAGTTACATGGCTGACACTTGGATGGTTAGTATCCACCTGCCCATGCAGGCAGTCCCTTGGAGAGAGCTATATATAGAGGCATTTGGTTGGGAGGAGAGTCATCTCTCAAGCATGTGGTGGTCGTAATCCTTGTTCTCTTGCAGATTATCTTCCCAGTACTAGTTCGAATATGTTCTTCAACACACTTCCACATCAGATAGTGTACCGTACAACTTCTCCACTTATCGTGCTAATTAATTTACTTAACACTTCGTTAACTTCACTTAATGATTAAACTTAATTGACAGAATTGACAGAAGACACAGTGTTACTCAGAGTTTGACAACCAGCGCTTCGCTTTCGGCTCTCACCGAGACGAACAATCTGGCGACTACACCTTCTGCTCTACGCAACTCTTTCATTAATCTTTTTTTAAGGGTTACAACTTTGCGCTACGCCTTATCATGATGCATGCGACTTTTCAGAGTATATATTACAAAAGTATGAGTTCCTTTCCGATGGCTAACAGATACTAGATTTTATACTGAGATTGAATGTGAATATAGAATAGGGTCATATGGGACACCAAATTTTATACTCATATTGATGTACTAAAGATCATATGGGATATTGGACCATGGGATGATAATTATCTTTTAGTCCTAGAATGAACCTTGAAGTTAGATTTGATCCTCAAGGGAATCAAAACTTCAAAGGAAAAGTTTAAATTCAAGGAGGATAAAAGTGTTGGTAGTGATATGTGTGAACACACTAGGTCCGCCTGGGCACTTTTTTCCCTCTTTAGGAGGTTTTTTTCCCCCGGCTTGTATATACGCCTATTGTGCTAATGGACTACTTATCTTTGTACATTCTCTAGTAATACATTCCGTATTGTGTGTTGCGCTCCAAGCTTCTTCTCCTTTCTTGTGCTGTTTGTGTGCTTCCGTAGATGTCTATCTCCAACAATTGGTATCAGAGCAGGTCGTAGCTTCATCTATGGCGCCGTCGACACTCGTCCGGTTGTAGTCTCAAAATCGCACGTATTTTGGTGAGCATACTTAGCGTGTTTTCAAGATCAAAACGGCTTCACTTTGTGGCGCCAAAATCGCGATATGAGCTCGTTTTGGCCTCTGAATGCACTATCATAGTGCTTGTGTAGGCTATTTCATCTTTTTGTGCCAAAGGTGTATACCAGTTTCTGTTATCTAGTATAAGCGTCTCGAAGTCTGCTACAGGTCTAGCGGAATTCATCTAGGCAATTCTGTTCAATTTTTTGAGATACAATCAATTTTTTTCATCAAGGTATTTTAGTCATCGGCCATGGCTGAAAGCAATGATAGATTCCATATATTGGTTGTTGAGGATAAGTTGGATGGTACCAACTACCCGTTATGGGCTTATATGATGCGACATGTATTGGTTGCAAAAGGACTGTGGAACATTGTGCAGGGTGTTGAAAAACGTCCAATCACACTTGCAACTATTATAACTGCAGGTAGAGAAGCTAATATTCTGCATATTCCTGTTCATGTTGCGGTCTCTGCTGCACCTACTACAAAGAAAATTCGTTAGGATGGCAGAGATGCTCAGGCACATGCATTGATAGCCTTGTCTGTCAAACGTGCCATTATTCCTCATATTCGCTCTTGCAGAACAGCTAAGGATGCTTGGGAATACACTTACCACATTGTACCAAGCTAGGAATGAGGCTCGTGTTGCTTACCTCCGAAAACAGTTGGAGAGTGAGCACATGATTGAAGGTGATTCTATGGATAGTTTTCTCTGTTCTGTTGCAGGAAGATCAGTCCAGGTAGAACGTCCATTATGCGTGTTGCAGATCAAGCTTTCCTGGCCAGTTAGAAAGGCAAAGGAAAATGGAGCTCTTCAAGTAGTAAGCAGAAATCTGCAAATGTTGCACATTTGAAGAAGGAAGATAAAGATGAGAAGAAATCAGAAAAGCAGAAATTGTTTTGCAAGTACTGTAAAGGGAATGATCATATCATAAAGAATTGTCCAAAATTGGCTGCTAAAGAGGCAAAGAAGAAAGAGACTGGAATGGTTGTTGCATAGGCCTATACACCAAAAAAAGAGTCTGCTAATCTTGTGCAGGAAGAAGAATGGGCATTTACTACTGTCTGCAATTTCGACCCATCTTCTCATGAGCAGTGCATGTCTGCATTCGACTCAGATGTTTGGTATTTTGACAATGGGGTGATCAAACATATTACCTCACAGCGCAGTTTCTTCTCTTCACTCGAGCCTACCCCTATAGGGAATACTGTTACATGCGCCAACAACTCCTCTTATCCTGTTATGGGAGTTGGTAAGATCATTTTGACTACTGTTGATGGTAGTTCTTTCACTTTGTCAGATGCTTTATTTGTGCTAGGGATCATGAAGAACCTGTTATCAGTTTTTGCATTAGCCAAGATTGGCTTGGTTGTGAAATTTGTTGATGACAGGTGTACAGTTCATGATCTGTCAAATGGCGATGTGATTATTGCTTCTTGCATTTTATGTCGTGGGCTACATAAGCTCATAGACTATGAAAGATCTGTGAATGATTCGGCATGTGCAGTACATGATTCTCAGGCTATGTCAGATGCAAAGCTTTGGCATGCACGCTTTGCTCATCTGAATTTTGCTAGTTTGCTATGCCTACAGAAATCTGAAAGTGTGTCCTCTTTGCCCAAACTTGAGGCCCCTGGAAAACATGTTTGTGAAGGCTGTATTTTGGGCAAAATGCAGCGTTCCTCATTTCCAAAAGATGGTTCAGTTTGGGCTACTCAGAAATTGTAGCTTGTACATAGTGATGTATGTGGTCCTATGTAGACACCTTCTTTTGGAAATTATCTTTACTTCGTGACTGTCATTGATGATTTTTCTATGCATGCATGGGTATATCCATTGAAGGCAAAGTCCGAAGTGTTCATGTTGTTAAAGTGTTTATTGTTTAATTCTATACGTGGGTTCTTGGGATGGTCAGAGGTCTGATAATTGAAAGGCCGTTTATGTATTTTCCCAACTACTACTTAACTTCTGACAATTAACTTCACTGATTACTCCAAACAATTACAAAAGATTCAACTACGCTCCCCATGCATAACACTTCTTAGCAATCACCGTAATTATGTACGCATGACTTTTACTCTTCCTTTATTATTATTGTTATACTCACACTTCACTTCAGCACAATAAAAGATTACACAATACCTGATTCACTTCAATACTGAATACTGAATCTTACAGACGACACCACAATTAAAACAACTCATAACAGAATCAACTCCAGCCAATCACCAAGACCGAACAGTCCGGTGATGCATCTGTCATCTCTCATGCACACTATTCTATTGATTAGGAAAAGCGTTACAATGTTTTGCACAACACCCTTTCAATGCACGTCTTTTCCTAATTACAATTAATCCACTAAATAATATTCCGGCGGTCTTAACACTGGCACGCACGGTGGGCTCAAACCTAGCAGGGAAAAGTACAAGATTTAGGAATCATCAATGATTCCTTGTATATACATGGATCTAGCTAATTTAAAGGTGCATGAGATTTTTTGTTTTAAGGACTCGAGCATCGCCTGCAAAAGTTGAGGCTCGACCAAGTGTGCATCAGTCCGCACAGAGATGGAAGCGATTACTTGAGAGAGTAAGGCATTAACGTGATTCTGCAAAAAAGGCTTCTTGGAGGTAGAAGTCATTGGCTAATGCAGCATCACGTCATAATTTCATCTCTGCAATATCGACATCGATGGGATCTAATCGTTCCTGCTAGATACCGAATTGTTTCTCTCTTCCGTCGAGCTCTTGGGACTTGAACTGCATGGTTTTATACAAATCTTGCCGTTCTTTCTTGATAGCTTCAACTTCCTACTTTAGTGTAATGGTCCGACCTATTTCCTCTGTCAGGGATTGGCTTTTCTCGAAAAGTTCTTCAATGACTTTCTTCAATTCCGCTTCTATTTGTATGACTTTGTCAGCCATCTCTTGCCAATTCTGCTCTACCGTAACAAACTCAGTGCGCGTTGTCTCTAGCAGATTACCCAAAGCCTTCAGAGCATCATCCTTATCAATCACTGTCTGACTAAGTTTGCTGATCTCATCATCGTGAGCTGCAATGATGGTATCCTTCTCCATCAGCTGTCTTTGTAGAATTTGAAGTTGCTCCTGCAAGAGACTTGCATCTGCTTTTGCTGCTAGAACTTCTTCCTGGAGAGGTGCAATGTCTGCCTCCAGGAGATCAACTTTGGACTGATACTCAGTATGCATGGACTGATGGACGTCTTCGAGGTGGTGAGGGAGATGCTTGGATAAGTGGATATGGTAATTCCCAATTTTGGCTAATTGATCCAAGGAGTCAGAGATGCTAGAGGTAACAATGGGTCGAGAGGGAGTAGCTAAAACAGTGGTAGAAGAAGAAGGAGGCGAATAATCGGGGGAGGAAAGGATGAGTTTAGAATGGCCAAGGGCTACCGAAGGTCGTGGTGAAGGAGGAGGGCTAGGTGGCAAAGGCACTTTGGACGAGGAAAGAGGAGATATATTGTTAGGTGAAGATGGCAGGGCCAGTGTGGTTACCTTATCAGGGTGTATCTCCAGTTGCACAATCACTTCCTCGGTGTGCACTTGCTCTACGATTTGCATAGCTGCTGTGAAATTGTTGATTGCTTGCTTCTGGTAATGAGGCTGTGGATGAACAATCGGATTGCCGGGATGAACGTCTACCATAACAGTGTCGGGAGCGGCTTGATCTTGTGGAGATCAGGGAACGGAGATAATTGGTGCGGAGGAGGCAGTATCCTGTAGTTGGTCAGTTGAGGAAGGCTGAACTTGACTATGGGAGGGGCTCAGTTTGCGGCACTTCCCCTTAAAAAACTGTAGGAGATCGTCATCGTCTTCGACCTCCATCACTTGTGCTGATTCTTCATGGAAGAGAAGGGTATGCATGGGAGGAGGTTGCACAGTTTGAATCGTCGGGAGGAGGAAAGTCAGTAGTTGAGGTAGTCTGGTGTGAGGGATGTCACCCTTCGCCATCTTCCAAGAGACTTGACATTCTCGGTGAATTCGTCGGAAGAAAAACGAAGCAAAATTAATGCTTCACGTGCAACAGCATCGATAATAGAATAAAATGGTCGAGAAATGCCGTAAGTACGTTTTTGCACGTTAAGTGCGGCTACCAAGAACTGTAGTGCTGAGTGCTCCAGTTCAAGGCGACAGAGAATGGAAAATTCATTAGAAGAGTGACGGGGGAAGAGCTGTTTCATGGTCATCATCGGCAAGAGAGGCCCATCGACACTACCCTCCTGAGGGAGATGGAATCCCTCAGCAACAGTGTTTAGGGTGACGACAATACGCGGGTTAAGACATGTAAGTGGCCAACACGTTTTTATCGCGTGAGTATTGGCTATAGCAGAGATGATCTGTGCAAAGAATGGATGACATTCGATGGAATGCCATGGCAGTTTGACGAATGCTAGAAGCTCGCAGTTTCGCAAAAACTTGCTCAATTCCAGAGCGAGGCCAACACAGAAGGTAGCAATATTTGCTAAAGCCTCCATGGCGAGCAAGAGAGCATGAATACAGGAGATAACACATAACACTCAAACTCGCAAAAACACAATAGTGGGAAAGAGGGAGAAGAACGTGATTAAGTAAAAACACCAAACGGAAATGTGGGAAGAAACATCATCATCACCCGTTGTTGGAATATGCAAACATAATGATGACATGCACACATTAACAGAATCTTAGACACATAGTGTGGTGGCTAATCATGGTTAGGGAATAAAACAGGAATTTTACTATCCGTCAGTCAATCAAAACGTGCAAAATGGAAAGAGACGTCGGCAAGGAACAGTGACATAAACCGATCGGAGAATAAAAATACCAATAAATCATCAAGATGACGAAGGCGTGGGATAATAGGGATGAGGTTTCGATCCATTTATGGATTTAGGTAGAAGAGTACCAGTTAAAGTGGATAAACCGCAACGTAACGGGTCCAACTCAATCTACAATACGGTAAGGACCAAACCACCGAAGTTTGAACTTGCCCACTCAACGATTAGACTTAGCATTATAGAACAGAACTAATTGGCCTTTGGTAAAAACAAGAGTGCAGAGAAATCGATCATGTGTCTTGGCTTGGCACAGTTGCACTTCTTGCAGCATTAGAAAACTTTCCAAGCGTTGTTCGTCCAAGGACCGAAACACATCCAACCGGAAAGGAAAGGATTCCTCCGGCAAGAGCTTATAATCCAGTGCCACCCTGAGGCTAGGTACCACCACTTCCATGGGTGCAATGGCCTCCAGCCCATATGTCAATTTGAAAGGCATATTTTCAGTAGCCACTTTGTAAGTAGTACAGTAAGCCTAGAGGACCGAAGGAAGAAATTGATCCCAATGCTCCGGACATTCCAAAAGTAGTTTCTTGAGCATGTTAAGCAAGGTTTATTGGTACTTTCAACAAGTCCATTGGCACGAGGGTAATAGCGGGAGTGTAGCTCAGTGATGAGTAGCACCTCCTTTAATGTGAATCCAGAAGACGTGACGATGGTATGAAGACCTCAAGCAAGTGAAGGCACAAATGTGTGAGTGAGAAGCACACCAACATGCACACACATACACACACACACGCACACATGGCAAGAACAAAGAGAGCAAGACAATGGAATTACTTCTATTACAACAAATTTCTCATACAAGTTCAAAACTACAACAAGCTAGCCCCAAAAATGAGCTCTCTAGCTCTATTTATAGTTTTTGACTAGCTTTTGGTCCTGTTCAGACCTAGTGTCTGGTCTAGTTAAAAATTAGGTCCCTAACGTACAAAATGAAGCTACAAAAAGGTGAAACGGTATTTACAATGGTTTTTAGTGATCAGAATCACTTTTAAAATGATGTAAGGATTGGAAAAAATTGATGGGTTGCCTCAGTGCTAGATCTGCATGTATGCCCATACTTGCTTCTTCCCATATGATGCCAACACTCTTCCCCCCCCTAGCGTCTGTCATCTCTGCAGCCTGCTGCTTCTACCATGAGACTTTTGAAGCTTATCTGCTAGAAGAAGAGAGGCACATTAGTGTTGCATAGGAAACAGGATGTAATGGTGTTCCCTCCACAATACTAACATGACATTCCAGGTGGTTAGTTGTTAGAGGTGAAATGTTTGTGATGGGTGTGAGTGTTGGTTGGCAGGTTAGTATCATCCTAGATGCATACTTGGATGGGCATTGTACTCAGAATGCACGTACATCAGGGTGGATGGATTTACAAAATTGGGTCAGGAGGTTTGATGCAGGGTTTAAGTCTCCAAACTTTGATTGTGGCATCGTAGCCTTTAGTAATGATGACATGTACGGGTTTGTGGATTGGCTTGTGTTGGATTTGGGACCTTTTGGGTACCCATTTCCAGACATTCCTAGGTTTGACCGGAGGTGTAATAGTGTAGGGTGTAGGTATCTCCCCTGAGCTGTTTGCCAAGAGTGCTTGTGAGTGTTGATTTATTCTAGTGACTGGAGGTGAAGCTATTTGGGCTCGTAAGCAGACCTTGGGCACCCATATTTGTCTAGCATTGGGGATAGCCTTCATTGACCGCTTAGGGACCCAAATAGAAATGGTATGTCTAGACTGTTGCCTAGGGAACTCCTTCGTTTTAGTCCTTGACGGTGTGGCTCGCTTGATGCTTTTTTGAGATCTTGCCTCTGGAGCCATGGTTTTTTCCCCCTTGCATATCCAGATCTGCTTCATGCCACGAGGTACTTCATATTGCCCAGGTTGGTGCTCATGCTTCTTGATCATTGGTCTCCTCAGTGTCATGTGTTGTTGAGCATGTCCCTTTAGAATCTTCTTTGGAACAGATGGGAACTCCTCATTGACTTCTGTGCCTTCGGCAAGAGTGAGAATCCTCTGCACCATAGAACTTTGGACAAGAACAACATTGTTATCTTCATGTGGGTTCCTGGAGGGGCCAAGAATTGGTGCCTTTTCTAATGGGCTAAGTGCTTCATTATAATTCAATCATACAGCGGCTTTGGCATGCCCAAGCCTGAAGAAGTCCACTTCTTAGGTTGAGGTTGACTGCGTGATCATAGATCCAGTCTTGGCCCAAGACAAGGGGTTCAATAAGATCCTCGTCTTCACATACTAGCACTTTTGCTAGCATTAAGACCTCGTGAATGTAGAGGTGAAGTTCCACCTCCCCCATGCAAGGGGTTTCAACACCTCCCAATCCTATGAGATATGCCTCTAAGGATCGACCTTCAATTGCAATTTTTGGCAATAAGAAAGCCGAACTGCACTAGTGGCTGCTCCTGAATCAATTAAAGCTCTCACGGTACTTGCACTCTCTCCTTGTCCTACTTCTAAGGTCACAAAAGGTCGTCCATCAACTATCTTATGGGACCGTTCACGAGGCCAGGCATTTGGCACATGATGTACATAATAAAAGTAGTGGTGCACATTCTCCACTGGGGAATAGGTCATAACTTCAACTTCCTTAGGAATGGACCTTCTATGTAAATAAATAAATGCTTCGGCTATACTAATACTTGTTTTCTTTCAGAAAAGAAATAAAAATATGTGGTAAGAGATCTCACTTATAGAAGCAAGGGAAATGGAGTAACGAAGTGACAACGTCATAAACAATGCACCACACAATTGCTATATCTTCTATTGAAGCTAATGCACCTTTCATTACAAGTACAGATGGCTTCTGAAGATTCTGAAGCAACGATTCAAGAGGAAGTAAAGTTAGAAAGAGGCAGAGGCTGAAAAGTTGAAGAGGGTGACTAAGAACAGCACTTTCTTAGTCATTGGTGGCGTGCGTGGCAGCCCGACTGAATACAGCAACCCAGATTTGTGATGTACAGAATACCAAGGGGAAAACAGAAGCAAAGGACATACCTCGGATAAGATAACCGATTGCCTGAGAGTCCTTGTTGCTGCTTCGACCACTGGGTGCGTGTATTCATAAAACTTAGACAAGCTGCAAACTAGAAGCAAAAGCCTGTCAAGGGACGACAGAGACAAAGAGGGGGAGAGTGTTGCAGAGTAAAGAGGCACAAAAGAGAAGCCCCAAAATTTTCAAATTAATGGGCACATTTTTCTTCTTCAAAGTCTTAGGAAATTCCCTCAAGCCATGTAAATGCACTAGAGGAGTCCTCTAGATGCATAATCCCAAATTATTGTAATTAGTAGGAGCTTCACCTTTTAGTAATAAAGTGCGGGTCTCTTATGTGAAAGGACCAATTTTAAGGCACATGTATATAAGTCACTTTGTGACTCCTTGTAGAGAGTTTTTGCCATTGTGAAGAAGGAGAGCTCTTGATTTTTGAAATTGCTTCTTTCTTGCAGATTTTCATCTTCTGTTTGATCTTCTATGTGTGTGTAATGCTTGGAATGTGTGTATAGGACTATTGTCTACCCCTTCCCACTGTTTTTGAGCTACTGTAGTGTGTGTGTGTGAGCTTGTAGGAGTTGTGGAGTGAGTGTGGGTGTTTCCCGCCATTCACTGTTTTGGTCATAACTTGAAGCACAATTGTCAGAATTGAGTGAAACGACTTTCAATAGATGTGTATCATCGAGAGCTTTGAAAGAAACCCCTATTGGCCATATTCGGAGTTTGGTTGTAATTTCTTATCGGACCATGTTTGAATTACTGCCGCTTGAGTATCCACTGCTAAAATATATACCATGTTCGCCATTGGATGCTGTCGTTCTTTTTTTCGTTTATCATACTCGATCCCCTCCTTAAAATATCTGCGGATATGTCCAATCTCTCCATAGAAATGGCATCTGGGTGGTGGCAGAGATGTACCTTAACCAGATTGACCGGAGTTCCACCGGGTCTGGCCAAAATTTTTTGCTCGTGGTCCCCTATAAGTTTTATAACTTTGGTAAGAAGTATTCCTCAATTGCGGTGGTACATAGTGGGTTGTCCCTGCTCCTTTATTATAGCATTTACGGTTGGCTTGACTTGTACTTTAGCATTATATGGACACGTTTCGATGGAGTGACTCGCCGTATTACAAATAGCACAGTACATTTGATTTAGTGCACAAGCAGAAGCAGTGTGTCCCGGGTTCTTACATTTTGTACAATACACTTGTTTCAAGAGATCCTCACTCGTACCCTTGGTCGCCTTCAGCCAATCCAAATCTTCAGCGAACCCACCTACTTTATGTTCCAACTATAATGCCATGGCTATGACCACATCCAGAGTCATACCACCCACACATCGTATGATCATTACTTGTTTGAGTTGAGGGTTTAATCCATTAATAAACCTCTAGGTAATCACATCATCTGGTAGGTTAGCATGCACCGGCGGCAGTTGCCATAGATGAGTACGAAATAAGTTGCATACTCCTGCACATTCTGGTGTGGTTTTTGTCTATTGTTTTGCAAATAGTCAAAGATCTCAGCCACATTTTTCTTCAACCACAATCATTGTAAGAAGGCATCCTTGACATCGTCGTATTGATCTAAATGATTAATATCATATTCAGTTAACCACCTGGCAGCCTCATTAACCAGCGTAGATTGGAACACTATAGCCTTATATGCCGGATCCGTTGGATAGTTGAGTACTGCATAATTGATTTCAAAAGTTCTCACATGTGCTTCCGGGTCATCACCGGGGAATCCTCCAAATTTCGTATATGTAACTCTAGTGGGTACTGGCCGTGGTGGTATGGCTTTTTGCTACTGTTGCTGTCGTTGCTGTTGTTGGTGCTTTTGTTGTTGCAAACCACTCATAGTGTTTACACCAAGAGGAAATGTTACTGTCGAATGATTTGAACCAATTAAACCTAATTACTGCTGTGTTGTTCCATCGTCTTGCACATTCTCCGGTAATCGAATATTATTAAGTAGTTCCCCCACGCCTACTCCCAAGTGCCACTCCTTGTAGCTGGCCTCTGAAGTGGGCTTTTCACCAAAACTTTCATCCAAAAATACACTACTTCCCTCAAAATCAGAACCCAAAGTAGAGCTTTCACTGAAATTCTGCAAACCAATCCCGAAATTATCTGACATACCATAGGAATTCCACAAACTACTACCGGAAATTTCCACACTGTCACCGGAACCAGTGCTTACTTCACCAACCTTACTTTTCGCAGATGGGGTTGGTTGCACTTCTGGTATACCCTGTAATCCTTGCACAAGGAAATGTTGAGGTGGTACTCCACTAGTCCAGATTTCTCTCTTTCCTTCCGATGATTGTCCGTCACCACTACTACCCGGAGGTGTTCCCAATGCGCTAGGAATTTTCCAGGGATGTTGATCCTCTTCTGTACTTCGGGTATGATTCTCCGGAACGTGTTACAGGCATATATCATCGGATTCTTTCTCAACTCCTAGTCTATGTGCCAGCTGGCTACTCCATGCCCCATGGCCGGCACCAGTGTTAAAGTGTTTATTGTTTAACTCTATACGGGGATTCTTGGGATGGTCAAAGGTCTGATAATTCAGAGGCCCTTTATGTATTTTCCCAACTACTGCTTAACTTCTGACAATTAACTTCATTGATTACTCCAAACAATTACAACAGATTCAACTACGCTCCCTACGCATAACACTTCTTAACAATCACCGTAATTATGTACGCATAACTTTTACTCTTCCTTTATTATTATTGTTATACTCACACTTCACTTCAACACAGTAAAAGATTACACAGTACCTGATTCACTTCAATACTGAATACTGAATCTTACGGACGACACCGCAATTAAAATAACTCATAACAGAATCAACTCCAACCAATCGCCCAGACCAAACAGTCCGACGATGCGTCTGTCGTCTCTCCCCCACACTACTCTATTGATTAGGAAAAATGTTACAACATATTACGCAACACCCTTTCAGTGTGCGTCTTTTCCTAATTACAATTAATCCACTAAATAATATTCCGACGACCTTAACAATGTGCTTCAAACAATTTTTGGTTTTGGCTGAAAATCTGTCAGCATGTAAAATGGGCACCCTCCGTTCAGATCGAGGGGGGGAATATATGTCTTCTGATTTTAATGCATTTCTGTCTGAACGTGGGATAAAACACCAATGTACAGTGCCATATACACCTCAACAAAATGGATTTGCTAAACGAAAGAACAGGTCACTCATGGAAATGGCGAGGTGTATGGTCAAGAGTCATGCTTTACCACATAGTTTGTGGCTTGAGGCTATCATGTGTGCAGCATATGTACTTAATAGGTGTCCCACTAAAGTGTTGTAGTCTATCACTCCATATCAGGCTTGGCATGATCGCAAGCCATATGTTGCTCATCTGCGTGTTTTTGGTTGTTTGGCATATGCATTAGTGTCTGAACAACATCGCAGAAAATTGGATGATAAAGCAGTAAAATGTATTTTTGTTGGGTACAATTCTGAAAGTAAAGGCTATCGTCTGTATCATCCATAGACTAAATGCATTGTGGTTAGCTGTGATGTTGTTTTGTAGAAGATGCTATTCAGCCATTGCTTTCATGTACTAAGGAGACATCTATTAGCTCCAAAGACATGTATGATACTTTGCTGCCTCTTTTTACAGGTGGACAGTCTAGTGCTGGTCCCAATGAGGCAACTTCTCAGCCTTTGCACGTTTCATGTGATGATGCAAATCATTCCATTTCTGATGCAGATTTACATGATGCACTAGTTGATGAGAGAGCTGATATTGAGCAGGCAAAAACTATGGCAAAATGGTTGGTGCAAACTTTGTGTGATAGAAAATTAGATGCACCTCTGTCATATCGTACTCGTTCAAGCTCTCATAGTGCCTCTTTTGCACCAGATTGCTATGCTATGGCTATGTCTAGTCTTTGTGACGAGAATGAGCCTGTTTCGTTTGATGAAGCAAAAAATTCAGAAAATTGAATGGCTCTTATGCAATCTGAATATGATGCTATAATGAAGAATGGTACTTGTTCTTTATGTGACTTGCCTCCTGGCAAGAAGCCATTGGGATTAAGTGGGTATACAAGCTGAAGCGTAAGTGTGATGGTACAGTTGATAGGTATAAGGCTAGACTTGTTGCAAACGGTTATGCACAGGAAAGAGGCATTGATTTTGATGAGACCTTTGCACCTACTTGCCGAATGACTACAGTTCATAGCATCTGTGCACTTGTAGCTCATCATGGTTGGAAAGTACATCAGTTGGACATTAAAACACATTTTTGAATGGTGACTTGCATGAAGAAGTGTAGGTTTTTCAGCCCCGTGGCTTTGTGCAAAAAGGGCATGAAAACCAGGTGTGCAGGTTAAAGAAGGCATTATATGGTTTAAAGCAAGCACCACGTGCTTGGTATGAGAAGATACATGCCTATCTGATTGCACATGGTTTTGAGAACAGTCCAACTGAAAGCACCTTATATGTTAAGTGTGCGAATGATGTGCTTCTGATCATTGTTGTCTATGTTGATGTCATGCTACTCACTGGACCTATTGAGAAGCATATTTCTAATTTTAAGGCTGATTTGGATGCCTCATTTGAGATGTCTAATTTGGGGCATTTGCATCACTACTTGGGCATTCAGTTTATGCAAGTTGATGGTGGAATGGCTTTGTGTCAAACGAAATATATTGACACATTATTACAACATTTTGGCCTTGAAGACTGTAAGCCTATTGCCACTCTGGAGATGCATTTGACGTTGTTCTCTATCAGGAGGTTGTTGGATGCTTGATTTACTTATGCATTACTCAGCCAGATATTCAGTTTGTTGTCTCACAAATGAGCAGGTTTATGCATTGCCCAGGAGTCAAGCATTGGCAGGCGGTTAAGTGCATCTTTCACTACTTGAGTGGTACTCGGCCACTTGGGTTGTCTTATCCCAAGAGGGGGATCACTACCGCCAAATTTTCATGCTTTTTCTGACTCTGATTGGGCTAGGTTCTATGACACTCATGTGTCCACTAGTGGCTTTTGCTTCATGCTTGGTAGCTCATGTATATCTTGGTTGAGCAAGAAGCAGCCTACTATGGCCACTTCCAATTGTGAGGCTGAGTATAGGGTAGCTTTCACAGCGACTGTTGAGTGTATGTGGCTCAAACGCCTTATGGCTGATTTGGGTGTTGGTCAGTCTTCTGCCACCACCATCTTCACTGATAGTCAGAGCGCATTGGTAGTTGCGAGGAACCATGTGTTCCATGCTCGCACTAAGCACATTGAGGTGCATTATCACTATGTCAGCTTGGCATATGTTCCCACACAGGAGAACATTGTAGACCTTTTCACGAAGGCTCTGCCTAGGGAGAAGTTTGAAGCTTTCCGTTGTCGGGAAGATTTGCATCTTCCAATTGATGACCCGAAAAATTAAAATATTTATTGGTGAATTCTAAACCTCTTTTATATCACTGTTGATCAGTTGAGTTAATTGGATTAACTATTTTGAAAGTGTTTTCAGGTATGAAGGATGAAGCAGGACATATGTTCATGTTAGGGTTTACCCTAATTACTCATTTAATGAGAATTTCCTATTTTTACATTCAAGAATTATGGGTATTCAGCCTAGGGTTTCTTGAATTCATGTGTTGTTTATAAGATTTGGTTAATGTTAAGGGTTTAGATGATTTTAAGGGGTTAAAGCTAGGGTTCAGAAGGATTTTAATGGTCTAACCCAAGGGGCTTTATGGGTTTCCAATAGGTTTTCTAGGGTTTTACTATATTTAAAGGGATAAAATAGATGTTATTTAAAAAACATTAATATATAAATTACATATTTATGTATTAAAAATTAAAGTATGTTATTAATAATTACTTTAATTATTTGTGTGCATTTAAAAACTAAGGTTCTAATTAATTAAAAGCTTAACCTAAGCTTAATTTAATGGATTTATTTAATTAAGAAATTTAGGGTAAATAGAATTAAAATGATTAATTAAATGGATAAATAACTAGTGGATTATATGAGTACTAGGAAAAAGAATGGCTTATATAAGTTGTTTAACTAAAGAGATTTAAGGAGTGGTCTCAATAGAAGATGCACTTAAAGTGAAAAAAGTTGGTTAAGAGAAAGAGTGGAGAGAATTAGTGAAGATGAAAAGAGAGGAGTAGAAATTAAGTGTAATTAAAGTAGAAAAGTTAAACTGGAAAGTGTGGTGGCAGTAAGGAGATTAAAGTGTGGTTGTAGATTAAAAGTTAAAACTAAAAAGAGTGGTTTAGAAATGACTTGTGTATGTATTTAAATGAGTGTTTAGCTCAAGTTTCTCCTAATGTTTCTTTGCAGGTACTTTCTCTTGCTCTTTACTTTCTTCTGTTTTTCCTTCTTTCTCATTAGACCCTCCTCGTGCTCAGGATATTAAGCCATCATGTACTGCTGTGTATGATGATCTTGATGTTGATTGTCCGGCTGGAAGCATGCCCATGCCTATTCCATGGCTTGGTCTGGGTCCCTGCAGCAGTGCATGTGTGTGATGTGTGTATGTGCACGTGCGTGTGTGTGTGTGTATGTGCGCGTGTATGTGTATGTGTGTATGTGATATGTGTATGTGTGTATGTGATATGTGTGTGTGTGTATGTGATGTGAAGTGTATGTATGTGTGTATGTGATGTATGTGTGTGTGTGAAGTGTATGTGTGTGTGATGTGTGTATGTGTGTGTGAGAGAGAGAGAGAAATTCTCTCCCTCCCCTCCTCTGTTTGAGCACAGCAGCGCGCAGACAGAGAAGGAGAGAGAGAGAGAGATCGATAGAGATAGAGAGATAGAAAGTAGAGAGAGAGAGAGAGAGGTAGGCAGGCAGAGAGAGAACGGGGAAGAGAGAGAGCAGACAGAGAAGGAGAGAGAAGGAGAGAGAGAGAGAGAGGTAGGCAGGCAGAGAGAGAACGGGGAAGAGAGAGAGCAGAAAAAGAAAGAGAGAGAGGAGAGAGAGAGAGTAGAGAGAGTAGAGAGAGAGAGAGTGAAAGTCTCTCCCTCCCTCCCTGGCGCTGCGCGCAGCAGCGCGTAGAGAGAGAGAGAGAGAGAGAGAGAGAGAGAGAGAAGGAGAGAGGTAGAGAGAGAGAGAGTGAAAGTCTCTCCCTCCCTCCCTGGCGCTGCGCGCAGCAGCGCGCAAAGAGAGAGAGAGAGAGAGAGAGAGAGAGAGAGAGAGAGAGAGAGAGAGAGAGAGAGAGAGAGAGAGAGAGAGAGAGAGTAGAGAGAGAGAGAGTAGAGAGAGAGAAGGGGAGAGAGAGAGAGAGAGAGATCGGGGCAAAAAGAGGGAGAGAGAGAGAGAGGAAGAGAGAGAGAGAGAGAGAGAGAGAGAGATTATGAGTGTAGTTAATCACATGCATATATATACAGATGCATAAGGAATGTGGTGAGTAGATGCATATGGGCATATGATTAAATGCGTGTGACGGTATATGCACATGTTATAGCATATGAGTGAATGCATTTAATAGATATATGTATGAATATAGGGTTAAAAACATGCATGTGTTTTAGTGAGTGCATGATTATTATGCATGGGCATGAATGATATAATGAGAGCATGCATGTAAAGAGAATTAGCATGGATGGGAATGTGTTTTAGCTTATTCAGAGGAAGTTTATAAATGAGTTAGCATAAAAATTAGTTTATAAGAAGTATAATGCATAAGTATATACATGAGAAGTGTATTAGCATGATTGAGCATGCATTAGATGTGAATGCATAAAATACCTAACTAATTGTATTTGAGTATATACATATAAGCTAGAAGCATGTGCATATGAGTGTATATGTGCATATGCATGAAAGTGTGTGAATTTGCATCTATGAATTAAATGTGTGGATGCATGTTTATGCATGTGGAATGTTAGAGTGTATGTGCATGTGTGCATATGCAAACTAGATAATGAGTTATGTGAAATTGATTTAGCATGCAGAAATGAACATATGAAAATGAACATATGAAAGTGTATACGCATATGAAAGTGTGTGTTAAGCTAAGCTTAAACTTATATAAGTAGGAATTAATGAGCATGCAATAGATGTATGCATTAGAGTATGTGTATGCATGAGCATGAATGTGCATGAGTGTGTAAATCCATTAAAGCATGTGTATGCTTTAATGTATGTAATGTATGGGTTTATGTTCTTATTGATTTCTTGTAATATTACTAATAGCCTAATGTTTCTTTGCAGAAACATTGATGAGTTCAAGCTATTGAAGTGAAGTAAAGAGAAGCAGCAAGATTGAAGATTCATTTAAATCTTATTTTCCAATTAAAACCATTGCGAAGTGTCAAGGAGTGCTGATAAAGAAACATTGACGATTGAAGTGCAGTGAAGTGAGAAAATTACAAAGAAGATTCCAAAAAAAACAAGCATACAAGATTTCACGATTCCAAACTTACTAAGTTGTATAGGATTAGAAGATTATAGTAGCACTGAATATATGCCTTTGTATAGACTGAAATAGTTTGATATTGACATTCTTCATATTGTTTTTCTGCAACTTTATTGAGATCTTAATTTTTCATTCGTGTCGAAAGAAATAGGAACTACCAGTAGTTCTAAAAATGATTCTGATATTAAACACAAATTAGAACACTTAATTTTAGGAACATTGCTACCATCTCCAATTGAGAATTCATATAATAACGAAAATATAGAACCTGAAATTATTAAAGATAAAATAGTTAACGAGACTTTACGCACGTTAGAATACGATCGTCTTGTTTCTCGACTGTTACCGTTATTTACTATAGTTTTGCCAGAACCGGAGGACAACGAAGACTTATTCCCACCTAAATTAGTTCGAAAACCGAGCTCAGATCAAATTGAAACTGAAGAAAATGACATGATTAAAGATCATTACCGGTGAGAACTTAGTTTCACCTTATCAAATAGAAGCTATAGAAAGATACAGGGCTGCTCATCCTTACGGTCCATAGCTAGTTAAAACTATTTACTTTTGATAAGAAAACTTTAGTTTCAGTCATAGAATTAGGTAATTTATATTGTTTTGTCATTAGAACCCTTATTTCCTTAAGCGTGAGTCCGCTACAGACACCCTGTGTGTGCCGAACGATTTTGGCGGATGACTTGATCCACCATCCGAGCATCCCTCATGCCCCGACATTTGCAGCGCACAGACTGAGAAGGAGAGAGAGAGAGAGGAAAGAGAAAGAGAGAGAGAGAGAAAGAGAGAAACACTCTCCCTCCCCTCCTCTGTCTGAGCGCGAAAGCGCGCAGACAGAGAAGGAGAGAGAGAGAGAGAGGAAAGAGAAGGAGAGAGAGAGAGAGAGAGGAAGGAGAGAGAGAGAGAGAGAGAGAGAGAGAGAGAGAGCAAAGAGAAAGAGAGAGAGAGAGAGAGAGAGAGAGAGAGAGATCGGCGCAGAGAGGGAGAGAGAGAGAGGAGAGAGAGAGGAAAGAAAGAGAGGGAGAGAGAGAGAGAGAGAGAAACACTCTCCCTCCCCTCCTCTGTCTGAGCGCGGCAGCGTGCAGACAGAGAAGGAGAGAGAGAGAGAGAGAGAGAGAGAGAGAGAGAGAGAGAGAGAGAGAGAGAGAGAGAGAGAGAGAGGAAAGAGAGAGAGAGAGAGAGAGAGAGAGAGAGAGAGAGAGAGAGAGGAAAGAGAAAGAGAGAGAGAGAGAGAGAGAGAGAGAGAGAGAGATCGGCGCATAGAGGGAGAGAGAGAGAGAGAGAGAGGAGAGAGAGAGAGAGAGAGAGAGAGAGAGAGAGAGAGAGAGAGAGAGTGAGAGAGAGAGAGAAGGAGAGAGAGAGAGAGAGAGAGAGAGAAGGAGAGAGAGAGAGAGAGAGAGTTATGCATGTCCGTGTGAGTGTATATGCATGTATGTTATCTATGTGCATGTACATATACATGAGTGTATGCATGTTAGTATGAGGATAAATGTTTATGCATGTTAATTAGTATAAATGCATATGTGAGCATGAATGTATGTACGCATGATTGTATGCATGTTAGAATGTATGTAATTAATGCATGTATGCATGTGCATTAAAGCATGTGTATGAGTTTATGTATGCATATGCATGAAAATTAGGAAGATATGAAATGTGCATATGTGTAAGTGGAAAGTGTGTGCATGTTAGCATAAATACATATGTATGTTAGCATGTTATGTATGCATGAGAGTATGTATGTTGGCATAAGTGCATGTGCATGCATATGAGTATGAGAAGGATGTTTAAAAGTGGTGATACTTTATCTTAGGATGTTATGCATGTGTTCACGTATGAACATAAGTTAGATATGCATGTATTAAGATAGGTAAACATAAATGTTTATGCATATCCATGAGTTATATAAGTGTACATGTATGCATATAAATGTGTGTTTATACATGCGCATAAGTATGTGATAGATTGATGTATGTATATTATGCTTGTATATGCATGTAAAGAGCGTGTGTGAGCATGTATGCATATGAAAGTTAGAAAAGAGATGAGATGCATATGCATGTTAGTAGGTATGCTGCATATGTGTGAATATGCATGAGCATGAATGGTGTGATGCATGTATGTATAAGAGTGATGAGTGCATATCTATATGTATGAGGTAGAAGTGTATGCATAATATTAGGTACATGTATGCATGTGTATGCATAAAAAAGAGTGCATTTCCATACGAGTTGCATATACAATGGACGTAAGAAAGAGAACGCATGATATATACATGATGTAGATATATAGATGTGTGTTAACATGCATATGAGGATGCACATTAGCATGGTTATGAGTATGTGTAATTATGCTTATGCCAATAAGAGTAAATAGTTTTAACTAGCTATGGACCGTAAGGATGAGCAGCCCTGTATCTTTCTATAGCTTCTATTTGATAAGGTGAAACTAAGTTCTCACCGGTAATTTGATCTTTAATCATCTCATTTTCTTCAGTTTCAATTTGATCTGAGCTCGGTTTTCGAACTAATTTAGGTGGGAATAAGTCTTCGTTGTCCTCCGGTTCTGGCAAAACTATAGTAAATAACGGTAACAGTCGAGAAACAAGACGATCGTATTCTAACGTGCGTAAAGTCTCGTTAACTATTTTATCTTTAATAATTTCAGGTTCTATATTTTCGTTATTATATGAATTCTCAATTGGAGATGGTAGCAATGTTCCTAAAATTAAGTGTTCTAATTTGTGTTTAATATCAGAATCATTTTTAGAACTACTGGTAGTTCCTATTTCTTTCGACATACGAATGAAAAATTAACATCTCAATAAAGTTGCAGAAAAACAATATGAAGAATGTCAATATCAAACTATTTCAGTCTATACAAAGGCATATATTCAGTGCTACTATAATCTTCTAATCCTATACAACTTAGTAAGTTTGGAATCGTGAAATCTTGTATGCTTGTTTTTTTTTGGAATCTTCTTTGTAATTTTCTCACTTCACTGCACTTCAATCGTCAATGTTTCTTTATCAGCACTCCTTGACACTTTGCAATGGTTTTAATTGGAAAATAAGATTTAAATGAATCTTCAATCTTGCTGCTTCTCTTTACTTCACTTCAATAGCTTGAACTCATCAATGTTTCTGCAAAGAAACATTCGGCTATTAGTAATATTACAAGAAATCAATAAGAACATAAACCCATACTTTACATACATTAAAGCATACACATGCTTTAATGGATTTACACACTCATGCACATTCATGCTCATGCATACACATACTCTAATGCATACATCTATTGCATGCTCATTAATTCCTACTTATATAAGTTTAAGCTTAGATTAACACACACTTTCATATGCGTATACACTTTCATATGTTCATTTCTGCATGCTAAATCAATTTCACATAACTCATTATCTAGTTTGCATATGCACACATGCACATACACTCTAACATTCCACATGCATAAACATGCATCCACACATTTAATTCATATATGCAAATTCACACACTTTCATGCATATGCACATATACACTCGTATGCACATGCTTGTAACTTATATGTATATACTCAAATACAATTAGTTAGGTATTTTATGCATTCACATCTAATGCATGCTCAATCATGCTAATACACTTCTCATGTATATACTTATGCATTATACTTCTTATAAACTAATTTTTATGCTAACTCATTTATAAACTTCCTCTGAATAAGCTAAAACACATTCCCATTCATGCTAATTCTCTTTACATGCATGCTCTCATTATATCATTCATGCCCATGCATAATAATCATGCACTCACTAAAACACATGCATGTTTTTAACCCTATATTCATACATATATCTATTAAATGCATTCACTCATATGCGATAACATGTGCATATACCATCACATGCATTTAATCATATGCCCTCATATGGGATCTACTCACCTACATTCCTTATGCATCTTGTATATATATGCATGTTGATTAACTACACTCATAATCTCTCTCTATCTCTCTTCTCTATCGTCTCTATCTCTACCTCTGAGAGCATCTAGTGGAGAGTAGAGCTAGCGCATCTCGTAGACATCCTATCTAGCAAGCATTTTTTGCCCTTCTTCTTCTATACTTCCTTAGATCTCTTTCTCTCTTCTCTCTCTCTCTCTCTCTCTGCTCTCTCTCTTCTCTCTCTCTCTCTCCTCTTCTTCCTCTCTCTCTCTCTCTCTCTCTCTCTCTCTCTCTTCTCTCTCTCTATCTCTCTTCTATCTCTCTCTACTTTCTCTCTCTTCTCTCTCTATCTCTCTCACTCCTTTCTGTATGCTCTCTCTCTTCCCGTTCTCTCTGCCTGCCTACTATCTTATCTCTCTCTCTCTCTCTCTCTCTCTCTCTCTCTCTCTCTCTCTCTCTCTCTCTCTCTCTCTCTCTCTCTCTCTCTCTCTCTCTCTCTCTCTCTCTCTCTCTCTCTCTCTCTCTTTGCGCGCTGCTGCGCGCAGCACCAGGGAGGGAGGGAGAGACTTTAATTCTCTCTCTCTCTACCTCTCTCCTTCTCTCTCTCTCTCTCTCTCTCTCTCTCTCTCTCTCTCTCTCTCTCTCTCTCTCTCTCTCTTTGCGCGCTGCTGCGCGCAGCGCCAGGGAGGGAGGGAGAGACTTTCACTCTCTCTCTCTCTCTACTCTCTCTCTCTCTCCTCTCTCTCTTTCTCTGTCTGCTCTCTCTCTTCCCCGTTCTCTCTCTGCCTGCCTACCTCTCTCTCTCTCTCTCTCTCTCTCTCTCTCTCTCTCTCTCTCCTTCTCTCTCCTTCTCTGTCTGCTCTCTCTCTTCCCCGTTCTCTCTCTGCCTGCCTACCTCTCTCTCTCTCTCTCTACTTTCTCTCTCTCTATCTCTGCTGATCTCTCTCTCTCTCTCCTTCTCTGTCTGCGCGCTGCTGTGCTCAAACAGAGGAGAGGAGGGAGAGAATTTCTCTCTCTCACACACACACACACATACACACATCACACACACATACACTTCACACACACACATACATCACATACACACATACATACACTTCACAGCACATACACACACACACATATCACATACACACATGCACATATCACATACACACATACACATACACGCGCACATACACACACACACACGTGCACATACACACATCACACACACGCACTGCTGCAGGGACCCAGACCAAGCCATGGAATAGGCATGGGCATGCTTCCAGCCGGACAATCAACATCAAGATCATCATACACAGCAGTACATGATGGCTTAATATCCCGAGCACGAGGAGGGTCTAATGAGAAAGAAGGAAAAACAGAAGAAAGTAAAGAGCAGGAGAAAGTACCTGCAAAGAAACATTAGGAGAAACTTGAGCTAAACACTCATTTAAATACATACACAAGTCATTTCTAAACCACTCTTTTTAGTTTTAACTTTTAATCTACAACCACACTTTAATCTCCTTACTGCCACCACACTTTCCAGTTTAACTTTTCTACTTTAATTACACTTAATTTCTACTCCTCTCTTTTCATCTTCACTAATTCTCTCCACTCTTTCTCTTAACCAACTTTTTTTCACTTTAAGTGCATCTTCTATTGAGACCACTCCTTAAATCTCTTTAGTTACACAACTTATATAAGCCATTCTTTTTCCTAGTACTCATATAATCCACTAGTTATTTATCCATTTAATTAATCATTTTAATTCTATTTACCCTAAATTTCTTAATTAAATAAATCCATTAAATTAAGCTTAGGTTAAGCTTTTAATTAATTAGAACCTTAGTTTTTAAATGCACACAAATAATTAAAGTAATTATTAATAACATAGTTTAATTTTTAATACATAAATATGTAATTTATATATTAATGTTTTTTAAATAACATCTATTTTATCCCTTTAAATATAGTAAAACCCTAGAAAACCTATTGGAAACCCATAAACCCCCTTGGGTTAGACCATTAAAATCCTTCTGAACCCTAGCTTCAACCCCTTAAAATCATCTAAACCCTTAACATTAACCAAATCTTATAAACAACACATGAATTCAAGAAACCCTAGGCTGAATACCCATAATTCTTGAATGTAAAAATAGGAAATTCTCATTAAATGAGTAATTAGGGTAAACCCTAACATGAACATATGTCCTGCTTCATCCTTCATACCTGAAAACACTTTCAAAATAGTTAATCCAATTAACTCAACTGATCAACAGTGATATAAAAGAGGTTTAGAATTCACCAATAAATATTTTAATTTTTTGGGTCATCAATTGGAAGATGCAAATCTTCCCGACATCCACCGCCGCCAAACCTGCACATCGTCCCGATGGGCCAACTTGCAGATTGAGGAAAGCAGCATTTTCAATGATTATCCTGAAATTAAATCATAGAACAGCATCAATTCTTTTTTTTTTTTAAATATATTTAATCTTATCAAATTTTAAATCTTTTCAACATGCACATGAAGTTTATTTCAATTACATCTGGCAATGAAAACATATTAAAGTATAAAGGTAAACTATTAACCTTTTCAGTCAACAAACATTAGTTTACATTTTATCCATTTATAAACTATGTAAAGATTAGTATAAAACAGAATTCATTTTCATTCATTCAAATGCAGGTTTCGTCATATATATGCATTCACATATGAGCAATCAAGCATGCCAAGAAATCTACTAAATCTACTTGGACAGACAGCCGCCTTGTATGCCTAATTTTAATCACTAGATGTGTTTTTTCACAACTAGTTTTCTTCATATAAATATGGTGTAAACTTCATATCGATAATAAATGTAAATACCTTTTTGGGGTGGAAGAAGGTATAAATTCCATGTCAATATTTTTTTTTTTTTCGCTACTTTTTTTGTTTTAAAGGGGAAAGGCTTAACCCCTTAATCCGAGCTAAGGATCTAGCTGCATGGACAAGAAAGATCTAGGTTTTCACAGACATGTATCATGCAACAATATGCTCTTACATATATACAACTACTTTCGT